>CM037853.1:235729902-236403335 GCA_021234595.1 Delia radicum | reverse complement strand
TGGAACATTTTTCAAACATTATTTAAAAATATAAAAAAGCCTAATCTTGCATATTTTTGATTGTTATATTGATATACAAATATAAAAATGTATTTCTGTGCTAGGAATTAGTTCATCGATAGTATATAATTTTTGAAAATCTGACCGATCGAACGATGAACTTTACAAATACAAATAGTCTAAAATATCGCAAAATTTATTCCGTTTTTACTCAATGGTTTTATTAAAATACTACTAAACTTATAAAAATTATATCGACAGAGTTGCCATATGGCAGTTTTTAAAAATGTTAAAACCAAGATCTTTTAGCAAAAAATTTTAAAAATCTATTAACTTAAAAACAATAACTTTTCATATATTTTTAAATAAATATTTGTTCACAAAATTATACAAAATTTAAATTTTTAAAATGTCTTAAACCGTCTGGGATTTATATGCTGTCAAAGTTTCATGATTGCCAGTATTTCCACTAGAGGGCGCTTTAAGGCAAAAAAAAAAAAAATTACAAAAATTTCTTAATGCATCATGGTTCCATATTTCTGGAAAGTTTGGTTGAAAAATGTCTGGCGGATCTATGAGTTAATATTTTTTTTTTGAATATTCAAATTAGTTTAATCATATTTAATAAAAGTCATTGAAACGTTTAGAATTTATTATATAAAAAAAATAAATAAAAATTTTAAATTAAAAAAACTCTCTAAAAGCATATACCATTTTAGAACTCTAAACAAAATCGGAAACAATTTGTATTTAATAAAAATTTATTTAAAATTTCTTTATTAAAACGTTTTATGTATCGCTTAAAGCTGTTTAAGGGGTTACTTTATGTAATGCTAACTTTTTTAATTGCGGTAACCAAGCGATATTTTTTTTTTTGTGAAACATGTTAAAAAAATTTCCGAAATAGACAAGAGCAATTAAAGTGATGCGTAAACCATTTAAAAAAAGACTAAAACTTGGAAAAAATATCAAAAAAAAAGAAAATATTTTAATGGTTCTCTTTGAAAATTAATATTTCACATTTTTGTGTTATTTGTTATATTTTTTATAGAACCAGTTAGTTTTATTAAAATTGTGAATAAAATTCTTACCGTTTACCGTTGCAAAATTCATTTAAACTTGCTTGTTATTCACTTTTTATTGTTTTTTTTTTGAAACGACACAATAAAATCAAAAAAAACTTTCGCATTCAAGTCGAAACTTTTTTAAAAATATTGTTTGCGGAAATTGAACACGATGAAAGTTAGCAGTTTTGGCATATTCATGAAACAACACCATACAAATGCAAAATTCTCTTTACAGAACATTCCAGAATAGGAAACATCCACTTATATATTTCAAAATTATTTAAGGATAATAATAACTTTTAAATAATTAAATTTTTAGTAACCAAAAGTTAAAATTTTTTGTTAACTAGTGTAGTTTATTATAAGAGAAAGAAAATTAAAATTCGATTAATTTTATACAATAAAAGATAGATTGAGTAATTGTAATGAATTCTATAGAATTTTATTTTTATGGAAATTATATATTTTTATAGAATTTATATAGAATTTATATTTAATATTAATAAAAACTTAAAGCCTAAGAATTCTAACAACTGTAGCAAAGTTGCTATCAACACCTTATTAAGTTATTTATTCTTATCGAAGGATAAAAAGAATTCTTTAGACACATATTTTTAAATAATCATTTTTTTTCGTTTGTTTTGTATAGTGTTTGTGTTTGTTTTTTTTTTGCTTTTTATTTATAAATATTTAAAGCAAATAAAATATTTAAGACTTCAAAGTAATGTATGTAAGAGGAAAAAACAGCACAAAAAACCCACAATCAAATGTGATCAAAAATTCATGAACTACTGCTAAAAGCAGCAGCAGCAACAACGATCTGGACGAAAACAAAAAATACAATTCATAAAAAAAACTGCCAACATGTGCTACTACGAAGATACACTTAAAAAAAATTATAAGAGTTTAAAATTTGAGACAGTATAAGACTGTACTGATTTGTAAACATTTTTGCTAAAACTACTAAAAAAAATTTCAAAATTACGTTGCAGAAAAAACTGCTAAAATAAGCAAATTTTTTTTTTTTTATAAAAATAGCAAAAAGAAATCTGTTGAATATACAAAAATTTATATGCTAAAATCAGCGAAAAATTTAGTTCCTTAAAATGGAGTAAATTCGAGTTTTTATTCCCATTTTGTGTTTTTAAAAAATTAAAAATGTACTAAAAGTAGAGAAATTTGAAAAGACATTTTTTCTACAGTAGGTGTACTATTTCAAAGATTTGAAAAGCATGTGAAAGCTGCAATTCTTTAGGTCTTGTTATTAAAAAATAGTTGTCTACTTCACGATTTTAAATACAAAAATAACGTGTATTTTTCAAAACTCCATTTTAAATGCAAGTTTCATTAAAAAATCGCATTTGCATTTAAAATGGATTTTGCAAAAAGAAAAATATTATTTGTGTTATTTATTTCAAATCTTATGAATTTTTCAAAAAATTACATCTTTTGAAAAATCGAAGGGGGGTAAAGGAGGTAAAAAACTGCAAAATTCATTCAAAATTCATTCAAAAACTGCATTTCGCAAAAAAGCGGTTGTTTTTTAATAACAAATCGTAAAGTAGACAATTGCAGGTTTAATATTCTTTTCAAATCTTTGAAATATTCCATCTACATTAAGAAAATCTCCCTTTCAAAGTTCACTACTTTTAAAAATTTGCAGCAACTGAAAAGGGAAGTGATTAATAGACATCTTAAAGGATATGCGTACAAAAGATAAAGGAATTTAAATGACCCCCGGTCAGATTTTGGTCGATCTATCATGGAATGGATGATATATATATCTTTTTTTTGTGATTAACAAAATTTTTTGCTGAGTTTAGCAACTGCTTTTCAAAAATTAGTAAACTATTTTGCTAAAATCAGCAACAAAAATGAGTACAAAATTCAGTAATTTGTAAAATGAGAATTGTAAAAAATTTTACTAAATGAAATAAAAAATCGTACTAAAAATTAGTACAAAAATTGTAAAGTGCGATTCAAATTTTTTTCTGAAAATCTGCTTTTCTGAAATCAGTGTCTATATATTTTTTTTTTAACAAATATATCTGTTGATTTTAGCGAAATTTATTGTTATTAGCATTCAACTAAATTTAGGGTAAATATAGCAACATTTTTTTTTTGATATTACATTTTTATAGTTTTTACTGATTTAAATTTGTTATTTCAATTAACTTAAACTCAACTCGAATTGAACTAAATTTTGTAAATTTTACAGTTTTATTTTCTTGTTCTTACCTTGAGACTGCAGTCTGAGTAAACCACTTTAGACTACGAGTATTAGACTTCAGATTGAGTATACGATTATATTCCGACTATAAAACTTTAGTCTGAGTACAAGACTTTAGTCTAAATATTGAACTTTAGTGTGATTATATGACTTTACTCTGAGTATAAGACTTTAGTCTGAGTATAAAAATAAAGTCACAAGGAAACTACACAGTGGTGACGCCGCAGAACATATTAGATGCATTTTTTACACATGTATTTTTTTTTTTTTTTGGTACGCAATCTAACTCTTATACGTTTGAAAGGCGGGTAAAAAGGAATAATATTTTGTATGAAAACATGTTTTATATATTCAGTTAGAATATTGTTCTACCTCAAAAAGTTTGATCATTTTATGATAGACAAACAATTGTTTCATTGGCATCACCCCAATCCTCAAATGACTGTTATAAAAAAGATAATTGACTGAATATATGATGATATCTAAAGAAATTCCGAGAAACCAATTTTTGTATTTTTAACACGAAAATTTAAACAGTTTTGAAACATGTTTTAAATTTAAGAATTTTAGATTTTTTTGTACACAGTATTAAAGAACTCGTGAAAACTAAAAATTTGATACCTATATTGCATATGCTTTGGGCCCGGGCTTGCCACTTATTTGAAATATTTAAAATATGGGTTATAAAGTCTCTTTGTGAAAAGTCGCGTTTAAGCCGAACGATTACAAAAATTGATATTTGTATATGTTAATATGAATTAAAACCGACAACAATTTTCCATACAAATGTGGTAGTAGAAATTTTTATTGAATAACAACAATGTTCGGACATTCACAGAAGTGTTTTATATACCGGTGGATGCGTTTTTAAAATACCTATTATTTGATACACAATTTGATTATAGTTTATTAACTTATATAATAAGGGCTACAAGGGCTACAGTCTTATACTAACACTACACTTTGAATACTATATAGTTATAGAAAACTGCAAATGTAGTTAAAAACAAATTAAATTGTATTTAAAGAAATGCCTACTAACATTTCAGTAAATTCAGCTAACAGTTGTTTCTTACTGCTTAAAAAATTAACCACAATTGTAGTAACATTTATTTTTGTTATATTTTTTTTTAAATAAAAAAAAACTACTGTATAACAATAATGTAAAATCGTGATACAGTAATTTGATGTGGTTTGTTTTTTTTTTTAAACGAACTACATATGTAGTCAAAAGTTAAATTTTTTCTACAAATTTTTTCACTTAAAATAAAGATTACTGTATCACAACGCAAACCACTACAAATATTTACAGCAGAAGTATACGTATACTAAGACTACAGTCTAATACAACTTTTATAGTCTTGTACTAAGACTACAGAATAAGTATAAGTAATAAGTATAGTTTAAGACTGCAGTCTGATTATAAAAATATAGTTTAATTAAACGACAAACTACATATATTTATTATAAGAATATTGAATAAATATATTTTCACTCTTTTCACACATAACTTTCTTTAAGTGTTATTTGTGTGCGTGAGAGTTTTGATAACCAATTTTTTTGTATGTATATTTGACCAAAGGCTAGTATAAAGTAGTTGTAAAAACCCCAAAGTAAAGCCAAAAAAATATTAATAAAAGTCATAAAATGCCAACAATTTCCTTTGTACGATGTTTTTTTTCTCCTCGGCTGCCATAGCTGTTGCCATAGCAAGCTTTTAGCAGTGTTAAAACAAGCTGTGTTAAGCACGTTTTTTTATGTTTATAAAGTAGTAGCATACTTTTGGGCTGCTAGATTTCAACCGAAATAGTGAGGGTGAGAAAAAGTAAAATATGGGAGCGGGTCAATAGGGTTTACATGTTGACGTTTTATATTTCACACATTTTTTTTATATTATTATTGGCAAAGATTTTTTTGTTGTTGTATGGTTTATTGTGTTGTTTTGTTTCTAGATCTCTATACATATTTCATTCTGAAAAATATCAAAAAGGAAACGGAAATTATATCGAGAGTTTATACCAAGTAATAAAAAACAATAATCTTACTTTGGAAAGTATTCATATATGAATGAATTAACAAAAAAAAAATAAATGAAATTGTTGTTTAATAAAAAATATCGGTCGAGGTCAGTTATATTTAATTATTATTACACATGAAATTTCAAATCCTTTTGATTTTTTTTCTTTTCATATGAATAAATATTTTACCTAAAGCAGAAAAATATGGAAAACTATTTCATTTTACCAATTTATAAAAAAAAAAATTTAAAATGTATATGAAATGTGTTGAAAGTTATATTTTTTTTTTTTGTGGTATAAGTAATGGTTTCAATTCACCCATACACCTTTTAAAAAGGAGTTGACATAACAACTTTGTATGCATGACTTATGTGAATGTATATTCTATATTTTAATTTTGAGGTTTCTGGTTTTTTTTACCTTGAAGATTTATAATAAAAAAGTTTATGTTTGTTACAATTTATGTCATAAATCATATGCTTGTTTTTTAATATTTCATATTTGCTTTATATGTTGTCATATTCATATATCTATATTAGGGGGCCCATCCCGGGATTTTTTGGGGATTTATAAATCAAACATGAAAGAAACGGGATTTTCTGGAAAAAGGTTTTTTAACAAATGTACAAATTAAAGGAAAAGAAACAAAAACGTGTATTGAATATTTACCAAAGGTACACACAAAAAACAAGTTTTCAATTTATTTTTTGATCAATGGTGATAATCTCTTTTACTTCGAGCTCATATAATATATATTAGTTCTCATGTAGTGAGTAAACTAGATTATATGAATGTTTGATTTTTGGCCTGGGATTGTTACCTCTTTCAAAACGTGTTCTGTTGATGGGAACCTAAAAAACTCCCCAAATCGATCTATCAACACATTCCTGAAAGGGTCAAAGAATAAATTTGAAAACAAAAACTCTATAAATTATTTGTTAGGACAATATCCTAATAAAGAAATATAGAGTATGGCCTCAAACTTGAATAATTTTCATTTTCATTATTTTAATTTTGTATAAATTTGTGAAAAAATCTTTACTAAAAAATATTTAACCGATTTTTAAAATTTGTTGGAAAAATATTGTGTATTTTAAACATTTTTTTAAAGTTGACATAATTTATGTCTTAAGTGACAACGGAATAAATTTTGAAATATTTTAGACTTTGTGAATTTGCAAAAATTCATGGTCCAATCGGTCAGATTTTCAAAAATTATACACTAATTTTAAGCAGATAAATATATTTTTATATTGTCTTTTTAATAATTTTTGAAAAAGGACCTCTCTAAAAATGTACTTTTTTATATTTTTAAATAATTATTTGGCAACTCTGAACAACACTGTTCCACAAGTTTCTTATCTACAGTTTTTAAACCGCTTAATTATCTTTATTAATTAAAAAATATAAGCTTTTTAAAATAGTGGGTTGAAAACGGAACAATAAGTTAATAGTTTTAGCTTATTTTTTATATTTAAAATTAGTCCCTAAATCTCGAAAACTTCCGGGATACCGACAATCCCGTAATCGAAAAATATCCCGGGATCCCGGGGTCGAAATTTTCAAAATCCTGAATCCCGGGATTTATGAAAATCAGTCCCGATCGGCACCCTAACATGTATTTTATATATATGTATATATAAATATATTTGGATGTGGTTAAACTATAAATACAAAGAAATAAATAGTAAAATACAAGAATATATAAATCTTTTTTAAAATATAATTTTAAGGTCTGATGTCTTATAATTTAATTTATTAAAATGACAGATTTTTTATACAGAAAAAATAACGAGAATGTCTGTTAAACTCTACAGACATTTTTGGTGATGTTCATAATAACATTAATTAAACTCGAAGTACCCTGGCCAGATTAGTGGCGACTCCTAAGGGAATGTTTGTAATTTATAATAAAATATACTTTTATCAAATACAATTATTTTGGGAATATTTTAAATTTTGGGGGCAAAATTCATCAGGACTTATTTTATAATATTTTTTTGGGAGTTTTTTCGTTCTGAAATGGATCCCAGTTTTTAGCCTCATTACAAAAAATAAAATTTCATACTTTCATTCATTTTCATACATTTCAAACATTAGTTTTAAGATTTTTTTCTCAAGTGTTCAACATATTTTATAAAGTGATTTATTATTTCAATGTAGCCTTGCATTAATTTTGGACTTCTATGAAATTGTTTAAAAACACATATGAAGCGGTTCATTGGATTAATTCCAATGCATTTTTCAAGACATTCATGAAGAGTTTTATTAATTCAAGGAACTTATTAATATTAAACAAATTCATGAAACTGTTTAATAAACTCTATTAAAGTTTCATTGTCGGAATGATTCATTAGTCTTATGAAGATTTTCATTAATGTTACAAACATTTCATAAACATTGACTTTAATGAAACCTGTTTCATAGATTCTATGAAAAATTTTAATGGACGAGTTCCAGTGACAATTTTCATTAAAGCTATGAAAAAATTCATTGCTGAAGTTAAGATAATAATTATAAAATTAAAGTAATGCAGTGAATAAGCTTTGCCATAATTTGGATACCTGTAGGACCGCGAGACTTACGTGGCCCAACTACGACCTAGTGCGTACAAACTCTCTCCTGAGCAGGAGCAGGAGGGATGTCTCGAAGCTGACGGCTGTTCTGACCGGTCACTGGCTGATTGGTAGGCATGGCATTAGACTTGGGATTGTACGCGGTTCGCATTGTCGCAGCTGCGGCATACCGGGCGAGGAGGAGACAGTGGAGCATCTTCTCTGCGATTGTCCGGCGCTGCAGAATATTCGACTCCGGATCTTGGGTGACCATATACTGGACGACCTCTCGGTAATATCACGTGTGGGATTCGGTGATCTCATACGTTATCTTAACCGAACGGGGTGGGTCTAGTACTCCGGATACCAGTTCCTTACGGTAGTGTGGTCTCTTCAAAACGGAGTCGCTTTTTGACTCTACTTGATGCTCACGAGTAGCGTGAGCTGCCACTTAAACCAACCAACCAACCAAGCTTTGCCATCATATTGGACTGGTAGCCCAAAAAAAATTGATATGTTTTTACCATTTCTACACTGGGTTGCCAAGAAATTGGTTAACAATTTTTAACAAATTTGTTTTATTTAAAGTTTAAGACATCATGACGTATAAGCAATATTTAATTAATAAAGAATATAGAAAATAGAAAATAACCAAAAAAACTATGACAATAATTAAATTAACTTTAAAATATAAAATATTTATAAAATTTCTTAAAATTTTACAATGAATTCAAAGATTTAATTAAATTTATTTCAACTTTCAATATAAAAACATACAATCATATATTCATACTAGTTTTAAAAACAATTACAATATTCTTAATATTTAAAAAACAAATATTTATCTAAACGATAAAATATTGGTATAAGAAAAAAACTTTTAAATATTTATTATGAAAAATTTTGCAAAAGAACTTAAATTTATGGTTAATAGTTTTCATTTAGAATTTATTTAAATTGACCATATTCATATATTTCTAACATAAATCATTTAATTTAGTACATTTGAACATTTAAACATGTAACATAACTAAAAAGCCATTTAAAATGTACTTCATTTCAACAAAATTGTGCTTAAACATTTTACAAGTATGCCCCAAAAATTATGTTCCACTACATGTTCTTTGAGTGTGTGTGTGTGTATATGGGATTCATAAGTATCAAGTATATCGATGGAAATGTATATGTTAAGGTGTTTATACTGTAGGCTCTTAAGCATACAAGTTCATCTCGTCTGTGTTTGTATGCATGTAAATTTGTTTTCTGTATACGAAGATTCCTCTGGCATTGTGTCAATTAATTAACACTTTAAAAGTGACAGCAATTTTACCATACCAGAGAACATGAGAGAGAGAGAGCGTGTGTGTGTGCAGTTTCATGCATACATTTGTAGTTTCAAAGTGATACCAAGGAAGGATGTAGAAAATGTAAATTATTGTTATTAAGTACAATATGGTTTTATACAGAACAAAACATAATATAAAAATGAAATATTCAGCATATATATTATTTTTAAGAAAATGTTATGGTGTCTTTATTATTATATAAATAACATTTTAATCCTTATTAAATGTCTACAGGAAGAATGATATTAAAAGTTGTTGAAACTAAAAAATATATCTTAATATATTTTTGGAAACAAGATTTTAATAGATTTATGAGAAGATGTTGAAATAAGAATTTATAAAGATATATTCAAATTTAGTAAGGGAATGTTTGCTAATGTGGCGTGTTCGCTAAAGTGAGCCTTTCGTTTTTTTTCGTGCGTTGTTGCATTAATGTGTCAAAACTGTCAACTCCCGATGAAAAAAGTTCCGATATAGGTGTAAATAATCATATATTGTCATATATAGTCATTATTCATTATCACTGATCCGAAAAATGGCATACACAACCTTATCTCATGAGATCCCACGGGATCGCATCTGATATAATTTTATCCGAAAAATAGGTCTATCTGATTTAATCAAGTTATATATAATATGATAAAATTTGGAAAATTAGTTGGAATTTCAATTTGACTAATATGTGATGCCATATACAATTATATCTTAAAGTGGTTTTTTTTTCTTGTTTCTACCATATATTTTTATATATAATAATCAAATTTGGTAAATTAGCTTTTTTACTTTTTTATGTTTGTTTTGCTTTATTTGGATTTTCCGATTTTGAGCATTAAAATAGCTTTATCTTATGATTTTTGGGTTTTTGATTGTTTTTTTTTTAAAGATTTTTGACTTAAAGTTTATTCTATTAACTTTGAACTTTTGCTTTTAAGTGTAGCTTTTCTAAGTTTTTTTACTTTTACTTTTTTTACAATATTATTTTTAAATACATTGAATTGTTGCTTTTTTTTGTCATTTCTGATAATTATATATAAAAGTGATAGAATTTGTTTGGTGTTATTGTCTCATTTTTCCTGGTTTTATTGTAGCGTTGCAAAAAACGCAACATAAAGTATAATATTACATTAACATCAAAAGTGAATAACAAACAAGTTTTAACTAATTTTCCAAGTAGGATTTTTGCAACCGGTAAGATTTTTATTCACAATTTTACAAAAAAAGTTGATAAATTAAAATTTAGTAATAGTTGCTAAAGTAAACTGTTCATTTATTTTCTTAGTTTTTATTTATATACCCTCCACCATTGAAATATAGGTATAATACCCCCCCGTAAAGCATATATGGGATTTTTTCAAAATATTTTATATTAGGGTTACAAACTTTTTTCAAATTTTATGGCACATTAATAGGATTTTAATCAACCACTATTTTGGCACATCAAGTCTGTTTTGTGTGAATAAATTTCTGGTTTAAAGTTTAAAATTTCTCAAAATTACATTTTTTCTTTATTGATTTCAAAATAATTTTGTATATTTATACCAATGTTTTATATTTTTTGGTGTTTTCATGGAAACTTACTCTTTTATTTTGTGCTTTCCAAAAAATCTTTGTCAGATTCTGTGGCGTGTCAAAAAATTTAGAACATTTTAGAACAATGTTCTAATATAATTGAAAATTTTTTAAATTTTGGTTTCCTGCACAGATAACATATAAAAATCTCATATTTTCTGTGTAAGAATAGCTGTAATATGAATCAGAATTTTTATTTTCATGCAAAATAAAGTTTATAAGGAAAAAAAAACAGCATATTTGTGGATTTGTAATCCAGTTATTGAGCAAAAAAAAAATGTGAAAAATGGGGAGAAATGGGCATTTTTGCTATTTTTAATGCACCGGATGCACTTTTTCGGGTAGGATTGTTCCGCATTTTTTTTTATCCTATTCAATATCTACAACTTTGCTTCAGACACAAAGAGATATTCCGTACGGTATACCAAAATATAACCGTGTTAAAATATAGAAAAAGTGCTAAAAAGCCGCCTTGAGCCAAAAAATTCGTATGGCCATTAAATTATTACTGTAGCCAACTTGACAAAACGAATGATGCAGAAGTTTTTATTTTTGGGGCTACTTTCACCAGAATGGAGTCCCAAAATCATGTGTTGAAAAATTTTGTACTGTATAATATTATTTTTACTCGGGTGCTCAAAAAAAGTATATATATTAGAAAAATTACCAAAGATTTGCCCTATAAGCTGATGTATTTGGATTTGGAATATTCCAGTTATTTAGTTTTTCATATAGCCCAAAAACCGGATGTTGGGCCACATTAGCGAACATTCCCATACAATATATGTAATATTAATTGCCATTAAATTAACTTTTAATGGAGAATCCTGTTCATACAATTAATTTATAATTCGCTTATGATAAATCATTATCAACAAGATAATTATTAGCTGGAAAACAAAATGTTTTAGCTTTTTACTCTATATTTTTTTCAATTTAACAACCAATTATATTTAACCTTTTGTTACAAAAAAAAAAAATACATAAAACAAGTAAAAAATAAAAAACTAATTTGTCATACAGATTTGTTTAACAAATTACAATAATTTTAACAACACTTTAAGTGTTGAGGTGTCAATTTGTAAAGTATTTAAACAATATTTGAATATTGTTGTACAAACAATACATAACAACAAATATAACAAACAACAACACCAGTACCAGTACCAACAACAGCAGTAATATCAACAAAATAAACAAACAAATAACAATGTGTTAATAATACTTGAACTAAAAACTTTTACAATTATCAACATCATCACCATCACTACCAACCCCTTCACACTTCTACACAACTACAATCAAACATTACATTATAACCTACAATTGCATGTCAACATGTAAAATATACGTTATTATAACAGAAAAGTAAAATTATATTTTATATATTAAAAAAAAAAAAACGAAAAATGTGTAATAAAAATATTAATTACGTTTAATTACACTACACTTAAAGTAATATATTATTATTACCCTACAGTACACTATGGTAGAGGGCAAAGAGTAATGAGGGTTTTGACTTTGACTATTTCAAAATTGTTTGATACAAAGAAAACTGTTTTTTGAGTTTAGTTTATCTAGAAAAAATATCTCTTAAAATTAAACGTGTATAAATATTAGTGTACACTGATAGAAATTTGTGCGTAGTATTAATGAATTCCTTCATTAATCGAATGATTTTTTTCATAAAAAAGTCCCCAAAGAAACGTTTCATTGAGTCAATGAGAGGTATTTCATTAAATCAATTTTCATTGACCGAATGAAATTTTCATAAAGTATATGACATTTTTCTCATTAATCCTAGCCTAATCGTTATGAAAGTTTCATGTGTTTAATGAATAATATTTATAGTGTGTATGAAATATTTTCGTTGATATTTAATAATTTGCACTTTTTATGATTATTTTAGCATAGCATTAATTTGGTGGTTATTGAGAAATTATAATTATTATTTATAAGGTCTGGTCTTTATAGGATCTATAAAATATTTTTATAAAAAAAGTTCGAATCTAATGAATTCTGAGTTACCTAAGGCATCCCAACTATGTAATACAACGATTTGTTTTTATTTGTAAAATTAACGTGTTAATTATCGTACATTTATTGATTTCGTTATAATTTCATACAGTTTTTAATGAATAAAATAAAATTAAATAAGAAATAAACAAAAAGAATTCACAATTTTTTTTGTATTTTATATTTTTGTACATTTTGATTTAGTTTTATTTAAGTTTAATTTGAAATTCTTCAGATAAACATTTAAATTAAATACACTTTAATTAAAGTTTGTTTTAAAAAAGTTTTGACTATGGTATAACTTTTGTTTTGTTTTTTGATTTATAATATTTTTTTTTCTTATTAGAAGTCAATATTTTTATTGAAAAAAATTTGAAAATTTTTCATTGATTTAATGAATTTTTTTATGAAATTATGAAAAAATCATAAAAAATGTTAATGAAAAAAATACCAATATTAATGAATTTTCATTCAGTTAATGAAATTTTACATTAAACCAATGAATCGATTTTAATGAAATCGTTTCATTAATACTATGAAAGAAAATTCTATCAGTGTAGGGTTTTAAATATTCGTTATTGTGCGGCTATGAGTTTTTACTCATTTTTTGCGTGTAAATGATTAATATCTTCAAACGAGGGCTGTTTGAAAAGTATTGACAAAAAATTGAAAAAATGCATAAAATTTAAAAAATCATCAAAATTTAAAAAGAAATCTTCAAAATTTAAAAAGAAATCTTCAAAATTTAAAAAAAAAAAAAATTCAATTTGCAAAATCGCATGTATTTAAAAAAATCACAAAAATTAAAAAAAAAAAACAAAAAAATTAAAAAAAAAACAAAAAAATTGCCAAACCTGATTATAAAAATTAGTAGGATGCAACAAACACAACTTTTGACGAAATAAAAACGATATGTAATAATTACATAAGTTGGAATAATCTTGTAGAAACATCATCTTGCCATGTGGTATAAATAAAGGAAAAAAAAAAAATGTATCAAATTTGATATAGCTTAATATCTAATTGAAATACAATTTAATCCGAAAAATGGAAAAAAAATCCGAAAAATAAAAAAAAAAGAAATGTATCAAATTTGATATAGCTTCATATCTAATTGAAATACAATTTGATCCGAAAAATGGTGTATCGTATTGTATATAAATGGATTATACTTCATTGAGTTTAATATACTTTGATACGATTCAATCCGTCGAAAATAAATTTCATAAATTGAACACAGGGGAGGGGACAAGATACTATGGTCCAATTATTAAGAGCCCAATTTAAATTTAACGTACAGTTAAATTAAACTTTATATGCTTAACAATTATACATTTTTATATTAAACTAAAATTTAAGATAATTTCAATAGATATTTTCAATTAAAATTTTCAAGTTGATATTCACAACATAAACGCCACTTTTCTAGAACTTAAAAAAATATTATTTATACATGGGGCAATACATTGTTTTGTTTAATCACATATATTAATTTAATTCCCCCAATTCAATTATATCCCAGCAAAAAATTTCCAAAAAGGTAAGCGGATTTGTAATCAAGCATTTTGGGCAGAACGCATTCCTTACTAGATTACCTACTCGATTCTTTTAACAGGGCGTGAGACTAAAATAATTGATTCCACGTGCGCTTCCCTGGTTTATACCTAACCGCAGTTTAACAAAATTTAGGCAACATGCAATTTCTGTTTTTAGTATTATTTTCCTGCAAATAAAAATTTGTTTGAAAAAATATAACTTCTTAGGAACTACTTCCAATAACGTCCTTTTATTAAGAAAAAGTATATCATTACTTCTTGAGTACAAAAAGTTATACATACAAGTTAATAACATTGTTGTTTTCTTTTAAGTAAATAATTACTTTGTTATTGAGTTCATGCTTTCTGGTTTAAATTTAAAGAATTGATTACAATACTACTTGCTTTTTTGACTCTATCGTTGGAATAAGTTTGGTATTGCAGTTACTAAATTTGGCAATGAGATATGTAAGCAAGTGTGGGCATCACCTTCTTTTTGGAATGTGTAATTTTTTCCTGGGATATTGTAAGATATACGTAAATTTGCCGTTTTACGAAAAATTAGAGTGGCAAGTAAAATTGTATCTTACTATACATGTCATACTAACTACTCATAAATATAAAATTGTAAAAATAGCAAAAAAAAAAAATTAGTTAAAAATTACATTGCAATAAAAACTGCTAAAATTAGCAAATTTTTTACTAAATATTAGTAATAAAGGAATATCAAAAATAAATCTGTTTAATTTACAAATATTTAGTTATATTTGAGTTAAATTTTAGATAATAAAAGTTTCCCCATATAAAATCAGCAATCTACAATTTTTTAGTAAAAATTTCTGTTGATTTTAGCAAAAAAAAAAAACTGTTTTGCATTCTACTAAATTTTAGGTAAATATATCGAAAATTTTGTTAATGTTACAGTTATTGTTTGCTATTTCGAGTCTACAAATATTTAGTAAAAGTTTTTTTCGCTAATTTTATAGATTAAAATGCTATTTTCAATTAACTAAAACTCGCATCGAATATAACTAAAATTTTGTAAAGTTAACAGATATTCAATTAAATAATTGGATTTTAAAACAAAAGGTCGAAAAAAAACAAAAACAAAATAAATCGCTAAAATTGAAAATAAATCACAAAAACAAAATTGCCAAAATTTAAAAACAAAATTCCAAAATGTAAAAAATTATCAAACAAATGTTTAGTAGATACCATTAAAACTTTAATTGAAATTGCTAAAAATCGCCAGAAACATGGAAAAAATAAAAAAAATTCTAAAAATTAAATTTTTGCATATTTAATTGATATGTTTACAATCATAATTTCATATCATGATACCCCTTAACAATTAATTTTGTGATTATTTTCTGAGAACGCCATCAAAAGCTTCATCATATCTATGAAATGTTTCATGCATTTTCGTCAAATGTAACGTTTCCTAGTATTTATGAAATATTTCATATAAAGCAAAATCCATTTCATCATATTTATGAAATGTTTCATTATATATTTGAAATATATTTTTTTATTAGTGAAGATTTCATTATTTTTGTGTAGAAAAAATTCATAAAGACCATGATGTGGTCAATATAATTCATGTTGTTAATGAAATGTTTCATAAATATTGATGAAATTGTTACATTGGACGAAAATTGATGAAACTTATTTATTTTTCTGGGTGCAGATTTTGAATCTGGAGATCAATGTTTAAAAGACCCACACAATACTTATATGGGGACGATATCGGTGTTAGCCAAGATAACTTACAATACAAGATTTCCGTTAAAATTTTATCGGATTTTTTAAGTTTTGAAAAAAAAAGTTCGTGCAATAAATAACAGCAATTGAATGCTATGAAACCCCATCATTGTCTATTTTTTTTTCGAAAATGGACTTATACCACTTTCAAAATAAGTGGTTCATATATTTTCTATCAATACCGACAAATTTAGTGGACCGTTATTTTTTGTTTTCAAGGGAATTGATTTCTACTGATATACCATCATACCACCATTATTTGTATAATTTCTAAATTTATACATGGATTTTATTTAAATATATATTTTTTTCTTTTAAACAAATCTTTTTACCTTCCCGCTTTTAGTTACATTTTTTTAAATTGTATTTAACAGACAAAATAATTTTTTAGTTTCCCATTTATAACACACACACAGAGAGAATTTTAGATAACGAAAAATAATGAAAATTTTCAATAAACTAATGAAACTTTTCTTCAGAAAGTAAACGAAGTTTAATAATGAGACTTTTTCATTAAGGGAATGAATTAATAAATTAAATGATATTTTTCATAAAATTTTATTGAAACTTGGATTAGCTTAATGAAAGGTTTCAATGCAACTTTATAGCTTTAATACAAAAATTCATTAGTATCATGCTGATAATTCTTTCTTGCTTATCTTCCGCGATAGTCAGAAACATGACTTTTTCTAATATTAATTGTCTGAATTTCAGCTGAATTCGTTGTACACAGAGAGATCTTTCTTGGACTAGTTTTAATGAAATGTTTCACTAAACTAATCAAGTTTTCTTCACAAAGTGAATGACAAATTTCTTAAAATTTATGAAACAGCTTCATTATTTTTATTAGACTATGAAATGAAATGAAAGTATATATGAAATTTTTTAATAAATAAAATAAAATTGTTTATAAAATTTTTTGAAACACTTCATTAAAAGTTTCAATGCATGAGGTCCAGTGACACTTAATAGATTTAAAATTATGTATATATTAGTCTGTAAGATATCAGTAGCCTGAATTAAATAAATAAGTAAAATTTAAGTGTTATCATAAAAATAATTCTGTCAGTGCATATCTTCCGTGATAGTCAGAAACATAATTTTTCTAATACTAATTGTCACAACACTTCTCAAACATCCCTCGTTATGTATATATTATTTATATGGGTTTTTTTTTGTGTATGACTATATGGAAATATATATTAATGTTTTTTTTTTTTTTTTTTTTTTTTTTTTGGTAATATGCGTGTAATTTTAACAGAACAATGTATAATTTAATTTTTTTTTTTGAGAACATAAACTAATATAATATGTGTGGTAAAGGTTATTTGTTGTTTTATGGTGTTGGTAAAACAAATAAAAAAAAATTTTATGAAAACGTGTTTTAATTAATATCCATAAATATCATGGATGGTACGCGATTCGATGCGGGTATCGGTAAGTGTAACACTACTTTCGGTTATTTCGGTAACGGTATTTTATTTTAATTATTTCGATATCGGATTTTAGCGTTAACGATATTTTACTTATTTTGGTAACGGTATTTTAGCGGTAACGGTATTTTATCGGAAACGGTATTTTAGTTATTTCGGTAACATTATTATAGTTATTTTGGTACCGATATTTTAAGGGTAACGTTATTTAAGCTATTCACGTAATGTTAACGAACACCAATATTTTTAAGCCCCATTATGTCAGAATTCCAATGACAGGCTATTTTACGATCAAACTTTGGCAAGATATGTCTGTTAACAGCGATTTTTTTTATCTTGTCAAATTATTTCGGTGACGGTATTTTAAGGATCGGTATTTTAGCGATAATGGTATTTTAGTTATCTCGGTAACGGTATTTTAAGGATATTGGTATTTTAGTTATATTGATAACTGTATTTTACGGGTAACAATATTTCAATAATTTCGGTAACGTTATTTTATACTCTAATCAATTTTCATGTAAATTTACATTATTTATAGTACGTATCTCTGCTCCTACTATAAATCTAGTAAATATACATTCTAGATATTATTTAAAATATTTACATACATTGTGTGTAAAATATATACGCATAATGTATATAAACTCACATGTTTAAATTTTTACTACTACAAGTGTGTAAATTTGAATTTAATATGCCTAATAAATAAACCTCTACGGAATGCGTAAATGTACATTTTAGATGGTTTTTAATAGACGAAAATTTAAAACACTAAAAACTGGAATTTAAGTGAATAGAAGATTTATTGAACAATTTGAATACAATTCAAAAAAAAAATAAAATTTTATCACATTGATGGTTTAGCAACAACAAAATTTATGAAGAAGACATTTGATACTACATATTAATTTTTGCTTGATTTCACCTCAGCATAGATTCAGTGCAGTACCTACAGGTTTTTTTTCATATCGTAAGCTAACTAAAGAAAGTTGTTGTAAACATAATAAAAGTTAAGTGGCGAATAGCCAGAAGTAAATGCTATGCTGCAATTCCTCAGTTCTATGCCTAAAAGGGGAAACAAAAATCAATAAGTTTTCGAATAGAACACTGCATAAATATACTAACCGTTACATATTTCACTGCAGATATTTCATATTTGGATTTAATATATTTTTATGTATGAATTTCGACGTTGAAATTAGTTATTAGCAGCATTTTTGCGATATTTTAATTAATTTTCAAATACCCAAATAATTGTTTGAGTTTAAATTTAAACGTCTTTTTCAGACAATTGCAATTAATACTATAATTAATATGCAATTTTATTTAATTTTAATTGTGAAAGGCGTGGTAGAGAAGAATGAGTGTATTTTCTAAAAATCATTACTACATTGTAAATTTTCAATTTTTCTGAATCAGACTGCGCAGTTTCTGGTATTGAAACTTCGTCAGTGACCCGTTTTTTTTTTTTTTTTTTGAATAATGTAATATTTGTTATGTTTTTATTTGTTCGATTGCGTCTATATGAAATTTTCTGTACAATCACTGAATTGTTTGTTTTTTATTATTTTTTGTGATTCGAATAAAATAATTTTACATTTTGTATGACACTATTGAAGCAGTATCAGCACACACAATAAATGCAACCTTTTATGACAATTAAAATTTACTTTGTTTAAAATGTAAGTATACAGAGAAAGTGTTCAAACTATGTCACATTTGTATCAACAATCAAACTACTATAGTTTTTGTGTATTTTTGTAGAAATAAATATGTAAATTAAGTTTTCAAACACATCGTGCGTAAATTCATGCATTTTATTTAATTTTACGTGAAAACTTTGTAGTAGTTATTTTACATGGATTTTTTTATTTTTTTAGAGTGTAGGCATAACGATAGTCAGTTGAAAGGGTTTTCAATCGATAACGGTATTTTTTTGCCTGCCATCCCTGATAAATTTTCATGTACATTAATATTATAGTTATAAATTCTCACACATTCACCAATACTATAACGTATGAAATGTTAATATTATATTAGTTTTTGTTTACATTAGTAAGTGAGAAAGTAAGTGTGTGTGTGTGTATTATTGTATGTGTGCTTACAGATTTATGTTTGTATTTGTAATTAACCTTGCTTGTTTTTCTGTTAATGAATTATTATTTATTTATGCTAAATAAAACTAAAACAAAATTCTATGTCACTTTAGGGTTATTTATTTGCATTTGACTCTTAAATTTCATCTTCAACTCGTTTTTTGTAAAATATTATAATCAAAATTTATGAATGTTAAATAAAAAATTTTTAACATTTCCGTTTTAGTTAGAATTTTATTATAGAAATGAAATTTGTATAAACAGGTAAGAACAATAAAATTTTTATACAAAAATTCGAATTTCTTAGATTGCGAAATCGAGCAAAATTTTCAAAATTAATAATGAGACATTATATTAAATTTAATAATTTAAATAATTACTTTTAGTTCACTTTACTCTTGTGAAGATTTAAAATTTAAAGAGTGAAAAAAAAAAAAAAAAAATTGGAGGTCATTAGGGAGTTTTAACTTTTATTTTATATAATAAATGTTCGCTGCTCGGAACGATGTTAAACTATTAAATGTGTAAATAATATTTTTTTTTCGTGTAAATATCTTTTAACAAATAAATTACACGATGCTTAAAAAAAAAAATGCAATCACTTTCCTAGTTTAGCTGAGTGTATTACAAACCCGGTTTGCCAATACGTCCTCAAATTTTTGAGATAACGCTAAACGAGTAGTTTTTGCAACTGTCACACTTAAACATTTGTAACTCAAACAACCGATTTTGAATTTTTATCGGTATTTAAGAGCAAATCACCTGGTCTTTTGAAATATATATGTATATACTTTCTTTATTCATATAAATATGTAGGAATGTTTTTAATAACAATTGAAATTTTAAATTTTTTTTTAAACTTTTTCAACTGCTACTAGCGTTTTTTTTCGAATCTTCTTGCCAAGCAACAATATTCCTAAGTAAATTAAGCCTGCATTTGTTAACCCTTTGAATACAGTGCACATACTTGTGAGTGTACTTTTCCATAAAAAATCAACAGTTATTTAAAAGTTTAATCGGTAAAGTTGTTTCAATAGAATATACAGTTAAATTACCAAAGAAATATATTTTTTAACGTTTTGTCTGTTATTCAACAAAAAAAAAAAAAAAATATAAACAAAACGGACTTTCCGTAATAGTTAAAATATTCAGTTAAAATTTTCTATTCAAAACAAAAAGTTGTTATATTATATTGAGTATTGAAATAAACGAAAAAATCTATTGTTTTTATGGATTTTGTCAATTATTATTCAACAGTTGAAAATAAACTAAAAAATACAATTGTTTTAAACGAAAAGTAAGTAGTCCTGTTTTTAACTGATTTTCAGTTAATTTAATGTGTACACTCAGTAGACTTTACGGAAAAAATATTGTGAGTGTATTTTTAAAAAAAATATAACAAATTTGAGAATACAATAAATTTTATATTTTTGTTGAAATATGTTCATGAGGATATTGGTCATTGAAAAATATCATTATATGCAAAAACTGTTCATCAAGGCAATATAGTCGCGATATTAATTAACAAATTCAAATTTTTTAATCGGCCTTTGTCACCGAAAAAAGGGGCGTTTGGTGTATACCCTAAGCTAGCAAAGCTACAATCTTGAAATTTGGCACGTAGCTTCATCTAATGACCAGAGCACATTTTTTGCTTGTTCGAATGATTTAATGTTAAAAATGGGCTGAGAAATTTCAAAAAATTAGGTTTTTGGACCCATCCTGTGGTGGGTAGGAAAGACAGGGGGCATTTAGTTGAACCTTTTGCTTTTTAATTTAAGGACCCTTAACAATAATCTGAAGTCGAAAAAGAAATGTATCCTCAAACAAAACGTCGGTAGTGAAATGGTTAAAATCGGTTGAAAATTCACAAAGTTATGGTACTTTTTCTATATATAATAAAAAGTACCATAACTTTTTAAATTTTCAACAAAAGTACCAAAACTTTGTACATTTTCAAATTTTTAACAAATGAAGTCTCAATTTACTCAGGAAGACTCTTTAAGAATAATTCTGTTTTAAAAGAAGATTAAAGAAAAACCCTCGTAGAAGTTGAAAAAGTTAAAAAATAATTTTAATTTTAAATGTTCTTAAA
This sequence comes from Delia radicum, assembly GCA_021234595.1. Classification (NCBI taxonomy): domain Eukaryota; kingdom Metazoa; phylum Arthropoda; class Insecta; order Diptera; family Anthomyiidae; genus Delia; species Delia radicum. The sequence goes on along the minus strand of CM037853.1, from coordinate 236,381,611 downwards.
ATAATCTACCTATTTATATTAATAATATAAAGAAAGTATATTTTTTTAGAAAGACCAGTTAATTTTTTTTAAAGCCGTGTAAAAATGTAAAATCGGGTAAAATATGACCAAGAAACAAATGTTTAAATGCGCCAATCGGAAAAAATACTCTTTTACCGTTATCTCAAACACTTGAGGGTATATTGAAATTTCTCAAACCGTTTTTGTAATACACTCAGCTTGACTTACAACCTACACTAGGTCAATTGGCGAGTCAATTGACTATGTAGCACTGTGTTATTAAAGCTCAAGGCCAAATAATTTCTATTTAAATAATATTTATTCATTTTAATTAAAATCTAATATTATGATTTTATTAAAATACACATCCTCGGGGATTTGTTTAAATTTTTTTTAAATAAAATATAATTATATAATTATAAAAAAATCGTAAAGTATTCCAGATTAGTATAATAATGTTTTTTTTTGTCATTAAAACTCAGGTTGGTACTGCCTGTGCTACATATATAATTTGTTTTCAAAATTAACACATAAGTTTAACACACGCAATCCCGTATTAAACTATTTAGTATGCTTGTTAAAAATTGTGAAGTATATTTTATTTTTTTATTTTATAACAATTTCATATAAAAAAACAATTAAATAATTTAGTACTATTACAATAAAAAAATTTGCATAAAGAGACCGTACCTGAAATAAATGTTACAAAGTTGAGTGATTTAAATGGAGAAAATTTTCTCGGACGAATTTTAATGAAACATTTCTTGAACTGTATGAAAAAAATTCATAATTTTTATGAAACTATGTTCAATGAAGTTTTTTTTTCGTAGGCGCATACAATTTTTAATAAATAAAATTAAATTTTTCATAAAATTTTATGATAAACTGCATTAATTTAATGAAAAGTTTCAGTGGACGAATTTCAGTGATACTTTATATATAAAATGCATAAATTCATTGATATCATGCTCACAATTCTCTCAGTAGTAGTAGCTTTTCGTAATCCCTCATTTATAGTACAACCAAAAACTGCCAGTTTTTGAAAACTTCTAGTTTTGGATTAAACATTTGTATTGAATTTGACAATTAATTACAAGTTTAAATTAAATAATAATTTCAGAGTATGCTTTTTTAAATACTAATCGAGTTCTATAAAGTTTACAAGTAGAAAATAAAGAAATCTAGCCATTTAGGTTATGTCATGTAGAGTAGGGTGATAACTTTTTTTTAACAACATTCTCCCCAGGGGTTTTCTATATAAAAAACTGCAAAAAAATAGAGGAAATTAAAAGCAAATTTGGAAGAAAACGGACTTTACTATTGAAATCAGCATGCCTTAATTATATAGATGTGATGGTCAGACGTTGAGGCACCAAAAAAGTTTTTTTTTAGCTTTGTTTGATTCAAAACTTTGACGCGTTTGGTGCGTAACCTTTATTAACGATAGCGAAAAACTAAAAACGCAGTTCTTAATATTTGTCCATGCCCTACACGATTTTGTCTGGGGAGATTTGATATTTGCAAAAAATGCAAAAAGTTATTACCCTAATGTACAGTCACCCCGTTATAATATAGAGTAAAAGTGTTGATTTTCTCTGGTTCAAAATTCACATACTATTCCTTTATACATAAATTATTTTGCATGAATATTTAGAGTCAAGTCAAGTTTAAGCTTATGCTGTTAAAGATCACCCTGTTATAGAATAGGGTGACTTTAATTAGAAAGTCCTGGACCGTCAATTAAAAAAAAGCACAGCAAATGTTTAACATTCAAAGAAAATAAAAAAAATACGTGTCCCTCATTTTTTCGTCTCTATCACATATTCGAATTTCAATCAGATCGGAGAGAACCCATTGGGAGATTCCTTGTGAGTAAATATCATTTTTTTACTCCCCGAAAATGTATTTAGGTTTATAAAAGTCAATGCTGCCATTTCCAAAATATTATTCAAATTATAAGTATGTTAAATATTCCGGATTTAATGCAATACAGTATATCACAAGCACGTATAATTCTTCATAAATTAGCAGCTTGTATATATATTTACAGAGTTTAAATGCAGTGTTTTATGCTATTAAGAAGCACCCTGTACTAAAAGTCAAATATGCTAACTATACTCTTGAAAAAAATACTCAAATTGTATCAAATATCAAAAAAATATATAGTCTCCATGTTTTGCCATACCTGAGATAGTAAAGTTTTATCACCCTGTGTTGTAATAGGGTGACTCTAAATAACGTAAATGCTGTCACTCTTTATAGTAACAGAGTTACTCATAAAGTAAATATATTTTTAAAATCAGTTATTTTTCTATGATATCACACTTTTTGAAAAATTACACACCCGTGTCACTCTCTGCATTTCATTTTGTTTGTAAACAGGCTGACTCGGATGCTACCATGTCTAAGAGCCTAACCTTTTTTTCTTTGTCTTTTGTCAATATCTTTAAAATCCGATCATTGCTATATGAAAATTTTTCTCATTTTAAAATTTTTCTCACATCCGATATGATAAATTTTGTTCCTCTGCAACACAGCTGTGTGGAAACAGGGTGACTCTGGATATGGTATTAAATTTTTTTCATTAATAATCTCATTTAGTAACTGGAAATTTAAATTACATGTTGACAACATCTGGGTTACCAATAACCCTAAATATATAAACTTTTTCAAGTACTATCTTTAAAGTTTTTTTTTTGACACTCTTACTTATTACCTGAAACGTGTCATAATTTACATACAACACAACAAAAATACTACTACAAAAACAATTTAAACAACAACAATTTAAACGTTTATTATATGACATAATATGGTATGGTTAGAATATCTAACTTTTCAAAAAAAAAAAAAAAATGTACAGTGAAGTGCAATAAAGGCAACATTTTAATTTCTTGTGTACTTTAGTTTCATCAAAACTGTAGATAAAAGTAGTTTTAAAAATTATAGTAATTTTAGGCGTAATATTTTTATTTTATATAGTCTGCTAGAATAATTATTCAAATGTTTATTTTAATTTACCAAAATTAAAATTTAGTTTAACAAAAGAATAGATTCTTATAAAGAAAACATGGCATATTTCAAGAAAATCCATGGATAAATTAAAAAGTTATGGCCAATTATGATGAGCGTACTAGAAATATTTGAAGAAAAAACTTAAGATTTTTTTTAAGTTTATACGTTTTGTAAAATGTTTAAACCCCACATAATTTCATTTATTTTCCCTAAATGATATTATAAATTTGTAAGTAATGTAAAAATGTCGTTGAAATATTTCTTTTATTAACAATTTACAGATCCATTTATGCTCGCTATTGTATGTGAAGTAAAATATAATACTTTTTTTTACCTATTATACGTAACTAGAGTATAAAATAAAGTCTTCCTGTTTGCTTGCAATTGTAGAATATTTTATAAGTATGCAAAATTGTACTCCTTATTATAAATGTAGGTACGTAGTATACGTGTGTGTGTGTGTGTGTTAATAAGTTTATATCCTTTTTGCATATATTGACCCTAATGACATGTTATGTCTGTACATTTAAATGAAAATTTCACTCGGTCTTTTCTGGGTCTTTTTTCTGTTATTGTCACTATTTGTGCTTGTGTATGTTGGTATGTTAAACCTTTTGTGTGGAAGTGTGTGTGTAGTATTGTGAATGTAGCTTTGTGTATGTATTTGATTGCAAATGTTTATGTGCTAGTATGTACAAAAGAAATGTTTGTTGTTGAAGATTTATAGCATTTGTGAGTCAGATTTCAAAAATGTAATTTGTAATGCTGTCCAAGTATTATGGCCCTACTTTGCATATAGATTAGAGTGGGTTGAAAGTTTAAAAAAATCAGAAACATGTTTATTTATTAAAATTTTTAAATTAATAACAGACTGAAATCATATTTTTGTTCTAAAACGTTAAAGTTTATTAAAGGAAATACATTAATGAAAGAAAATATTGCGAAAGCTGTTTAAAATTAAGAAAAATTTAAATGTTTTCTGTTTTTTCACATAAGAATCTTTGTCTGCTAAAGCGGAAATCATGATTAACATTTTATTTTATTATAAAAGCAAGTTTTAAAGTAAATTTTTTAAAATACTGATGAAAAAATTCGATTTTAATCGATTAATAATTATGTCATATTTCAAAAGTCCTTCGAGAGCATTAAAATATTAAAAAATTATGTTTTTATGAAATTCGCGTGTCAGAAAAGATGGATAAGAAAACTATTAAATTTTTTTTAGGTTTTCCGAACATTGCTAATGGGTTTAAATATAAGCCGATATCTAATATTTAATTGTTCACAATTATTCTATGGCTTATGTTAAATTTATGTTCAGTTTTGATCCACCCTAACACATATGGGCCTGTGTGTAGATTTGGTTCTGTGTGTGAATATTTAGTCTATTGGCTTTTGCTTTTCTAGCATGTGTCATTCTTGTTAGAGAATATAATACCGCTTATACTTATGCATACAGACAAATACATATTTATATGTGTTGCATAGTGGATCTGTTTGTATTTTTTCTAGGAATCATTAGATGAATATTAATTTTCTTGAAGTAAAAGACATTACCCCCGTCATACTATTCTTAGAATAACAAAAAGGCTAAAGCCCAGCAAAAAATAGACTGCATTTGGTAAGCAGTCACTACACTTGTATGTAACTACACTTGTATGCTTCCAAAATAGCGCTTCACCGGCTAGCATACAATAAAGCAATTAGGGAAGGCATTCTGTTGTGCTTCCCAAAATGCTTTCTTTGAAGCAGTGAATAATGCTTACAATGAAGCAATAAAGTATACATACTGTGAAGCATTAATGTTGCCAACATACAAACAAGCGCTTCTTATTGCCTAAGAAGGCATGAATTTATTGCTTTTAAAAGCACATGAAGGAAGCGCTTTTCACCTGCTTGAAAGAGACATACCAAGTGGGACATCGCGAACAAAAATCATTCCTTCTGGATATGCTTTAGAAGCGCTCCGTAATTAAATGATGACTTCCGGAAGCGCTTCTGGGTAAGCACTATTTTTTGCTGGGAGTGCACTTTATCGGGCACACTGAAATTAAAAAAAAAAAAACAACAAAATACCTGACCACCTCCGAAATAAAAAAAATAAAAAAACTGAAATTATAAATTAGTGCTACCGATGCCCCATAGGCCCCTGGGTCGATTAAACGGAAACGCGTATTTACATACAAGTGTGGGTACTCACGGTTTCAAAAATCAAATTTTTTGTCTAAACAGCACTTTATGGGGCGTTCTCCAAAAAAGTAGGTGGTCCCCTTCAGAATTATAAAACAATTTTTTTTTCTATTTTCGGTTATGGGCCCGGGGCCCGTGATACGCTTATTAACATACAATTGTGGGTACTCTAATGAAAGGAAATTTTCTCAGAATTTCAAAAATTCTATTATTTTTATTTGCCTGTAGCGCTATTTTAGAAAACACTGTCAAATACATCAAAATTACAACAAAATAAATTTTTTTGATAAAATCGAAAATCGCAAAATGTAAAAACTTTACTCAGCGTAGCCTTAGCGGCGTATCACGTAAGAGAAAAATCAGTAGTCACGTTGAAAAACTTTACTCAGCGAAGCCACTAAACTGCCTATTACATATAAGATAAGGTCACATACAACAACTTTCCTCAGCGAAGCCGGGCTTTGAACGGACTGGAGGAGAAAACCCTTATGCCAATACATTTTTTACTATCACTTCCACGCTCTTATCCCTGGGTAATGCCAAAGATAGCAACTAAAAAGTTATATTTTCATGTAAAATTCATTATTTGAACACTAGATTTTACAAAAATAACAAAAAAAAAAAAACACCAACAAAATTTCCTCCCCATTTTTTAACATAAAATATACCTCAAATAGCTCTCATGGATCATAAAAATAATATCGTTTTTGAAACAGTGATGAAATTTCCGTTCGTTTGCATACACACGCGTTTCGGGTTTTTTTTTTGAACCCAGAGAGGGTCACATTTTTTTGTTACATGTTCCCGCTAAAGTGCACTTTTGCCTAACAATTTACACATTTAAAATTTTCTTATTAAATGATGTTTTGAGTTTTATTGCAAAATCATAAAAATTTCATGATTTTTATTATGATTGAAAACAATTTAAAAATAAACATCTAAATTATTTGAATATAATGGAAAACGAGAAGTCCTTATTTTAATAGTGTTTTAAATTGTGAGTGTATATGAGAAAGTTTTACTATCTGAACATTTTTCGCAATATGGTGGTAACTTTTGTAGCGCTGCAGATTACAAGATTAACAGGATGATATTGTATGTAATTTAAAATACTAGCTTGTTTAAACATCCTAAACCAATTGGTGCAGTAAAAGAAGAATAACTAATGAAAATATCATTATTGAAAGTCATATAGTAAAATTAAAAGAACTAATTAGCAGTATTCCCTAAATTTTTAATCGAAATTTGAAAAAAGTCCTGTTAGGTTACTTTAGTGCTAACAGGAAAATTAATATTCTACATAAAACTGCAATCTCAACCACTGTTTAAAGTAATATCATACATTTCTCACATACATTTGGACACAAAACACACATAGAAAATCTTTTACTCATCATACACATGTCATCATATATTACCTAAAAAATATCCATATGTAACATACACACACGCGCAAACACACACACGCTCACACACACACACACACAAACAAACACATTGACTGTGTAACTTCATATAGTCTTTTAGTGTGTTTTTACTATGAAAAATACAGAGACCTCAACTTGTATACATACACTCACACACTTACACACAATTCAACACAAAACACATGTTTTGTAAAGCAATTGTGTATTAGAGGTTCTATTTTTGTCATCATCATGATCATCAACATTTTACACAAACACTCAAACACACGTACACATATAAAAATAATACTCGTATGTTTGAACAAATAATACCCAGCACGTATACGTTTAGTTATAAATTTTACTTTCATAACTTTATGTATGAATGACCATTAGTTTTTGAACTCTTATGCAAAAATGTCTTTATTCATTTAATGTTAAATTGTATGATTGTTAATATTAGTATATATAAGTATGAATATTAGGGCAGATTGATAATGAATACAAAAGTATATTTAAAATCAATTAAAGCTATTTCATTATAGTTTTATTTAACATCAATTAATGCTAATTCATAATAGTTTTAAAGAAAATTGAAAATCTGTAAAATAATTAAAAAACTCTATTGAAAAGATGATGTGAAAAAAGCGGGTTTATAGTTTCTGAAAAAAATCGGGTTTTAATTAAATTATATCGCTACAAGAAATGGATGACCGAAACTAACACATGCAAGTCTTGCATCTTCCTCTAACTTACGAATTTATAAATTAGAGAGAGATGCAAAATCACACGTACACATAGTTTCCATCACTTTTTTCATATTGCCCTTAAGAAAATGATAGAAACTTTGTTCTACGCGCTGATGGATATTTTCATCAGCAGTTCCGGTCATTTGACCGGTCATATGACCGTCACTGTTCTTGCTGGGATGTTAACTCCCCAGCAAAATCTCAGTAATGGACTCTCAATACCAGTATCTAAATAATAAGCAGTAGTATTAGGGCCAACTTCTTATAATTTGGCGGTAACACTTAAACCATGAGCTTCTTTGTTGGTGGTGAATTAGAATGAGGCTGATAATGACCCAGTCGCTTAGGTCGAAAGTGCGGCACTAACTCTAGCGCTGATCATCAAACATTTTTTTTTCATCTTTCTCTTACATTTATTAACAATTAGTGTTTTCTATTTGAAATAGTGACATTTTAATTATGATCATAAACCTGACTATTCAAAATGAAATGCAATTTTAAAAGATCAACAATACATACAAAATTCTCATTACGTTTTAGTATTATAATTAATGTAATGTAATTGATCACATAATTAAAATTTATAAATGATTTTTTTTTTTTAATTTAATTTCTTCGTAGGAATTTGTGCTTTACACTTAAAATAAAATTAGTTTTTACGAATTATATTTTAACGAATTTTTTTAAAGTAAAAATTGCGTTTTAAACTGCTACTACACTTAGAATACTATGTAGGTAAAGACCACTGCAAATGTAGTTAAAAACAAATGAAATTTCACTTGAAGAAAGGACGACTTGCATTTCAGTAAATTCAGTAAAAATAAAACAAACTAAGAAGACAAGAATGAGCAAAATTGATGATTAATAGGTTTTTTGTTAAAGTTCTGCCTATTATGGAGGCTCTAGCTTTTCTAAAACTTCGGGTTCTGATGAGATCTTTAGCCAGATCGAAATACTAGTATCAACCTATCTAAATGTTTGATTTGCTTTATTTTTGTAAATATACGGAGGTTGAAAGCTCGTTGTAAATTGAAAATAACATAAAAATAATCTCGATGTATATAAAAACAAAAAACTAATATAACTGTAACAAACATTTATTTGTTTTATTTTTAAAACTACTGTATAAAATGAATGTAAAATCATAAAACAGTAATTTTATGTGGTTTGTTTTTTTCAATGAACTACAATTGTAGTCAAAACTGAAATTTCTTCTTCTTTTTTTCACTTAAAAATAAATATACAACTACAAATATTTACAACACGAGTTCCCCGAGTGTTTATTTGAACAGATTGTTTATTAGCCGACATGCATTCAAAATAGTTAAGCTGTCTCCGACGGAAATCTCAAAAATAAAAACATATAACTTCATTTGTCCTTAAATGAGCAAAGCTTAGAAGTGTTAGATTTCCCTCAGATTTTTATGGATTAGATTTTGTGGATCTAACAATATGCTGCCTAAAGATTGTTAAAGATCTCAAATTTTAATTTTCAATCCACCGTAATTCGTATGTTTTGATGTTATTACATATTTTCGTATCCTGTTACATATATAGTAGTATCTTTTTGTATCTCTTGCAAAATGAAATGCAGGTTTGCTTTCTTCTATGGATGTGTAAATGTGGTAAACATCGCCAGTTTTATAATATTCTCTATATGTCATCAGCAACATTAGTTTGTATGAAATAATGATGATAATTTTACAATTTTTATTCATATTATTTTTTTTTTTTTAATTCATATTAAATGTCAAACAGACCAATGTATGTGTTATTTTGTTCACATATAAATTTTCCTTGAGGAAAACAAATGATTTTGCATGATGACCTTAATAAACATACCCAGCCAGAAAAATACGAACGGCAAAGCATTGGACCAGTGCTTTTAACGGTGGTATGAGCGTTGGCAGAGCATTGGATATCTGAAGATTTAAGTGCTTTGCCAACCCCAAAATGATAACACCGGGCAGGGCTTGGCCGTTCCTTTTTTTAAAACGTTGGCAAAGCACTGGCAATGAGCGCTTTGCCAGTACCAAAACCATAATTTTAAAAACGTTGGCAAAGCACTGACAATAAGCGCTTTGCCAGTACCAAAACCAAAAAAGACCAATAAAGTCCTACTTAGTAATTCACTTCAGTAAAAAGTTGTATTATTTCTTATTGAATCATTTTGGTAATTTGAACAGAAATAACAATAGGCTTGCTTCAGCTAAGTTAATTACAAAATAACTGAATATTTTTTTTATCAAATTATTTTTATGATAAATTTGCACGATTTTTTACTACAATTTAACTAAAGAAAGAAATTTGAAAATAAATTTCATAAGTAAAATATTAGTACAAAAACTATACTTTGTGCTGACTATAATAGGAGACCTTGTTGTGACCAAGGTATGTGCCACTGTTTTTATTAAGTTAACGGTTGTAAATTTTGTAAATAAGAACTGGCAATGCACTTTTTGCCAATGTTGGGAAATCGTTCTAAGTCAGTACTGTGTCAGTGCTTTTTAATTTTTACGGTTGTAAATTTTGTTAATTAAGCACTGGCAAAGCACCTTTTACTAACGTTGGCAGAGCGTTGTAAAACAGTGCTTTGCCAGCACTTTATTTGTTGAATCATTGGCAAATAGTGCTCTGCCAGTGCTTGATTTTTCAGACCATTGGCAATTTCTGGCTGGGTAGTTTTAAATAAACTAATTAAGTATTCTTTACCTTTTATCATGAAAGTTTAACATTTTAAACTGACAATGTTTTGACAAATTTATAAAAATGAATGACACATGTTGTGAAAAAAAGAACAGCATTGTTTGTCATGCTTCAAAGATGTCAAGATCAAACATTAAATTGCATTTTATGATATTACTAGTTAACAGACATTTATTTGACAAAATTTGTAAAGAACTTGAATTTGTTGCAAGTTTGTTAAACTACTTATTAATTGCTGAATAATTGAAATATTGATTTAATATTAATTAAAAATTTTAAAATACTGTGAATATCCATAAGAACATGTTATTGATAATAACCCATATACGCATTAAAAGTTTCAATTGAAAATATTTTATTTCATCAATTAATACATTCCATATTACTGAATATTATCATAAATTTTATTTCTCTCATTACGATTTCTCATGAAATGAATTTTAAGTGTTATTGTTATATATATCTTAATAAAAAGTAATTAAAGCAGTTTGTAATTCATATAAGCAGGGAAATCTTAAAATGGCACAACAAATTACAAACAAAAAAAAAAAAAATTTTCACGAAAAAATTACAAATATTTAAAAAAATATCAGTTTTTAAGGTTTTATGATTATTATTATTATTAATTAATAATCTTATAATTCTAAATTAAATACTATTACCCTAACCGAGCACTAGCTACTATGGCCTTCGGTGCGTTGTAGCGAAAACAGACCAGTGCCTATGGTGGGAATCGAACCCACGACCCCTGCACTGATAAGCCAGCACGCTGCCAACTAGCCTACCGGGGCGCACTTTTAAGGTTTTATTTTACTATTTCTAGTGAAAAAAAAAACTAACGAAGAAATTGTATGATTTTAAAAGTTTACAATTTTTGTTGCTTCAGAACAAAATATACCTACCGAAATTTTGTTTCTAAAAACATTAAAAAGATATATTTTTTTAAATTTCTAAAAATTATGTCCAAGTATTTTGTTTCGTCTATATTTTCTAGCATTTTTTTTTTAACAAAATGGTAAAAAAAATCTTGCTAAAATTGCTTTTCATGGCATGGATACGTAAAAATGGCATTATTCTAAAATAACTGGAAAATGTCAAAAGTAGCATTTAGTAGCAAATTCTGGACAAAACTTGCCCTACATATAAGAATCACAACTTGTGTATTAAACAAGAAATAATTACAACAACTGTAGTTGCAATTTATATGTTTCTTTAATATACATTTCAAAATTTTCCCTTTTAATTTATAATTGGCAATAGCACATAAAACGAATCCTTTCTAGTTACATATGTTTGTATACTCATAGTTATAAATTGTGCAAATATGCTTTTGTAATTATTCTCTAATAGGAAATGTTAGTTGTCAACAACCCTGATTTTTAAATTTTTTGTTGCTTATTTTAGTAGGAATTTGTGAGGGGTTAATACTTCTTTTGTGACTGTGCATTTATTAATGGTTTCAAAATGATTTTTCGGTTTTTGTTTATGCTTTTGAAAAACAAATGAATTTAAATGTGACATAATTTCGAGGACAAAATTTAAAGTTATGAATGAGTATTATCAAAAGATACAAAAAAAAAAAAATAATTACACTAGTTTACAAACATATTGCTCACTAAAAACAAAAATCGCCTTAATTCTTTTTAGTGGATTAGCTTTAAAACATCCACAATAACGGATATAGATCAAGCTTATATACTTCCGATCGGCTTAAAATAAATTTCTGAGTAAATTGAAGTATATCCTGCCAATTTATTTCTGTTCGTTCGCACTGCAATGGTCAAAAGATACAAATATAACAAGGTGATACAAAATATATATTTTTTTTAATCACTTTTCAAGTGACAGGTTGTAGGTCTAGCTGAATGTATTACAGAATCGGTTTGAGAAGTTCTTATATACCCTAAAATTTACAAGATAACGGGAAAAGAGTATTTATTTTGCGACTGGCGTATTTTATCTAAAAATTACGTTTGCATAAAACATGCACTTTTTTTTTGAATAATGCTTTTTGAATTGGGGAAATCCAAGTACAACTTTTGAATATATGGCTCTTCAAAGTTGCATTCTTTTAGGGCTTTTTTTAATTTTCTTAAAAATGTAAACCCTGAAAAAATGTGTTATAAGCTTCATAGAGATTGTATGATTCTAATTTAAAGAAAATCGAAAGACAAGAGACAAAAAAGGTTATTTCCTCTTCTTTCAAAGAATTAATTATGTACACTGATAATAATCCATGCGTAAAAATACAAATAAATGTCAAAATAACCAAAAACTTTGTAAAATAAACGAAAATTTGTTCATTTTACAAAAGATTTTGTTGTTTTGACATTTTTTTCGTATTTTTAGCATGGATTATTATGAGTATATAATAATGTAATTGTCATCTGCTTTGTCATATATCTTGAAGTACCATCCTCTAAAAAATGCCGAGGAATAGAATCAATAGATTACCCCTTTAAAAAATCTGAGAAATAATATGAAAATTTTAAGACTGTACGAAGGTCCAACAGCTTTATATGTTTTTTTTTCTTAAATAATTTTTAGTGGCTAATAATGACTACCTTGCGTATACTTATTTTTTAATATAGTAGGGAATATAACGTATACGCTTAGGGTGTCGTTAGTTTATTAATGCTATCAAAGTGTATACCATGACGTATGAGTAATATTAATGCAATGAGTAATATTAATTGTAATGAACTTACAATTTTTGGTTTGAAATATAAAAAGAATAAAATCAACAAAATAAAATTCGTGTTGGTTAATAATATTACTCATACGCCATAAAAGAATTTCCATAAATATCATTCTTATTCTTAATAATCTATTATTCATTAATCATAATTACATTATTTTGTAGAAAAGCATTGATGGCAGTTTCTTTAGCCCAAAAATCTCGAAATGTTGGATGATGTGGTGATTTATCCATATATTCCATTGTTATAAATTTCTATCATAAAATCACTTTATTATTACTTGAAATTTGAAAACTTTTTATTATATTGTAGCTATATTTTATTTTTTTAATTGTGTTTGCACACTGTCAAATATTTTATTTAGTAATATTCAAATATTTACTTTCACTTTTTAAACAAGTAACAAAAAACCATATCTGTGATATTGTCAAAAAAGAATATGTATATATATATATTTTTTTTTTATGAAATTGACGTTTCGAAAATGTAAAACTGTTGCAATGCAGCCTAAAGTCATACTAAACAAGACACAAAAGTCAGTGTTAAGTTTTGGTATGTGTGTTTGTATAAAAGTGTTTATTAATAAGTTTTAGAGTTTCAAACGAGTAGAAAGTGTCTTTTGAGTTTTTGTCGTTTTCTTGTTCTTTTGCGATTGTTGTAATAGTTGTAAGGCCAACAAATAGTACATATAAAGATGGCTGACAATATGGCGGAAATGGTAAACGATGCCAGCAAAGCATAAACAAATGTCATATTAAAAAATAAACACACACATATGTATGTACACTCACTCACTCACACATTGTCATACGACAATATTTACAAATACTTTCATAGCAACGTGCACTAAAATGCAGATTGAATGAATGTGTCATTGACGTTAGTTTAGATTGTCGTATACTAGTCACATAAAGTCACATACATACATATGAATGTTTGTCAGTATGTGTGTAGTCATTGTTTGTTGGATATGAAATCGTTGTATGGTTTGGTATGTCTACTAATGTTTCTGTCGTTATTTTTGTTGTTAGTGCTATTGTTCTTGCAATTGTAGTTGTTGGTTTTAAATGGTATTTGTGAAAAAAGCTTTAAGTTGAACGATACGTTATGAAAAAATTCCTTTTGATTTATAAAAAAAAAAGACTGCACATTTATTCTTGCATATTGGGAACTGTGATTTAAATGAAATTTCATAAGAAATTGAACGACATTTTAAAAATTGAGAAAGAAAAAAGATTTATTTATTTTAAACATTAATTTCAAAATATATTTCTTTATAAGATTTTTAAAAACTATTTTTTTTCTAAATTTTATAACTTTTCTAAAAAATCTTAAAGCTAATTCTGTTATTAGGAATTTGTTTTAGGGCGGATGAAACGAGATCTGTTTTTTTTTTTTTTAAGAGAAGACTGAACAAAATGTTTGAGGTGAATATAAAATATTTACCTCAAGGCGTCAGGTGAAAATATATAAAAAATATTTTATTCACCAGACGCTTCTTAATGCAAATTTATTTTTGTTTTGAGGTGAAAAAACGTTGGAGGTGTATATAAATTTTTAGGTAAATATAAAATTATATTAACCTCTAGGCTTCAGGTCTTCAGACTCTTATGAAATTGTATTAAAATTCACTAATTTGTATTTCCCAACTGAACAGAGGCAGACAACATTTTTGAGGTAGCAAAATTTAGAGATAAAACGTTTAAAAAAAAAAATTAGATCATCCATCTTTTTGTAGGTAAATATGAAAAACTATTCACCTTTAGCCGTTAGGTGAAATTTTATAAAAAAAAATGTTTTATTTACCAGATTTAAATTATGCAAAAAATACAATATTTTCAACATTGTCAAAAAACCGAGAGTTGTCAATGTTGAAAATATTGTATTTTTTGCATAATTTAAATTATCCGAAATTACTTTAAAATTGTGCGAACACGCTGAGTTTAATAATGATATTTTGTTTGCAGTCCGCCTCTTTTAAAGTAGGCGGATCTTCGAAGTAGCAAAGGTTTTGTACGATTACCTTAAAAAGCGAGTTTCAGATCTGGATAAAATGAATGTCGTTGAAAAGCTTGTTTCTGTAGATTAAAATGAAATTTTATGTTATATCATATCGAATCTGTATAACATGAATATCGTTGAAAAGCTTGTTTCAGTAGATTTAAATGATTGTTATGCTATATAATTTACAGAGAGTAGTTTAAAAAATAGTTTATTTCAAAATAAGAAAGAAAAAAAAAAACAGGATTTTAATATAAAACAATATATTTCATACCAAAAAATAACTAACAATTTTAATAAATCGTCTTGAAAAACAGTTTTATTTTCTTGGCTTAAGTTTTGTTAAAATTATGAAAAAAAATTTAAAAAAATTTAAATCATATTATCTGCTTGCCTGCAAGTAGTGCTTTGTTTTTTATGTAGGATTTCCAGCGATACCATTTTTCCCCGATAAGAATTTTTGAAGATAAACTAAAAACTTTTAAAGACCAACTTTAAAGACCCGCCTACTTTAAAAGAAGCGTGACCGCCAACACAAAATACTGACATTTAACTCACCGTGGACTTTTTAGTAGATACACAATTTTGCAGTCATTTCAATTAAATTTATTTATGCAAAAAATTCAATATTTTGATATTGACAAATTTGATATTGACAAATTTGATATTGACAAATATAATGTTGCAAACTATAATATTTTAAATTTTAAAGTATGCCATATCCTTTGCAGTTTTTCCAGGAATAATTTTTGTAAGAAGTTATTTTTTCGTATCTTGCACAGTTTTCGAAAAAATTCCAATTTTTCCAAAATCAAAACAGATTTTTGCAAAAAGTACTGAGACATCCGAAATACATAATAAAGAAAAATATTTTGGTGTTGGCACTTTTGGGTTAGAACTCATTCCGACTAAGTGTGGCTTCTATTAATTGTAAATAATCGGTATTCGTAATTTAAAAGCCTTATGACCAATTTGTTAATAAAAACATTTTTGTTTAAATTTGCCTAAACTCAGAATCCTTTCAATTTTAACTAAATCACTAAAAATACAAAATTTTCAAAAAACATTTGTTTTTATTTTAAGCCTAAATTCTATTATTTTAATAAAGGAAGAATTGCCAATTGTTTCCAATTAAATGTGTGAATTGTTCATTTAATTATCACAACTACGAGTGGTATTCGGCGTATAAGTATCATGGTTTAGTATTAATTACGGTAGTATTCATACGCCAAGTAGTACACGTTAATTTGTAAAAAAATTGTAGTTGACCATATAATTGATATTTATCCAAGGATTTTCTGAAATTGTACCTTGATTTATTTGTGTGAATATGAGGCTCTATTCTTAGACTGAAAAAAAAACTATTTTTTTAACGATTTATAATTTTTCCTATTTCCTCAAAATTTTCAAATATCTGTTTTGGCATACAGTGGTGGTGGTCTCCAAATTAGTCCATCCAGCATGGATGGAAACTTCCGATATAGGTATATATTAAAATATAAGTCATATATATATATATATATAATTCACTATCACATCATATCACAGCTGATCCGAAAAATGGCATACATAACATTATCTCAGGAGATGCCAGGGATCTCATCTGATATAATTTGATCCGAAAAATGGGTCTATCTGATTTGAACAAGTTATATATAATTTGATCAAAAAAAAAAAAAACGTACAAAATTTTATAATTTATAATTTGTTTCGGGAATATTAGAAGATTTAAATTTCTTATGTAACTTTTCGTATCCAAAAAATCGTGATGTTAATTAGATCCAGAAACATGATATGGAAAAAAGTTTTTTCAAACCACTGTCTATTTCAACAAATAGGTTATAGGAATGTAAAACAACAACTTTCGCTTTGTTTCTAACAAAATAAAAGAACGCATGTGTATACAAGCAACGGATTTTCCCCTCACTAATACTTTCATAAATACATATGTAGTTATATAAAAACCACTGACAAGGAATGCATTCCTAACTAAACACTACGGTTTTGATGGAATTCGAATATAAGTTAGCCTTCGGCTCAAAAGAAAACTATTTTAAAAACCAAAAAATTATACAAGTTTCGGACCATTTTCCTTCTCTTCAATTCCTAAGATGGTTTAATAGGCGAGAGAGGTCAGATTTAAACCGGGGAGTTAAGATTGTGTTACATTCCTTGCTAGTTAAACTGTGTATACACTAGAAATGGGCACGTGAGTGTATTTTGACCTACACTCACTCTCTCACGCTCACGAGAGAAAAATTCCACTCACGGACAATCAATCACTACAATTTTTTACGTTTCACGTTTTCACGTGAGTAAATTTAAATTTGACTAAGCGTGATTGACGTCAATTTCACGAAACAAAATATAACTGAAAAAATATAAAATGTAAAAATTAATGTAAATTGTGAATGATTTACTCAAAACTGCTCTAAATATGTAAGTAATTTTGTCGTTTATGTTGTATTTTAAAAACCCCAAAAATGTAGTTGGCCGAAAAAATTGAAGAAAGTATTTATTTAAAATAAAACATTTTGTTTTGGAAACTTCTACTCATGCCCACTCACGAAAGAATTTCGCTCACGAAGAATTTTTTTCTACTCACACTCATTCACGCTCACGTGAGTAAAAATACTTCTCACTCACACTCACGCGTGATTCACACAAATCACGCAAATTCTGCTCACTTGCCCCTCTCTACTATAAACACACACATGTCTAAACTAAAACAAAACTTCTTTTCTAAACAAACGGATAACAACAATTGAATTTTCTTCTTCATTTTACTTCAATACATTCATATACATTGTTGCTGTAGTTGTTTTTATTTTTGTACAAAACTTACGTTAAAGTTAATACATGGTAGACGTCAACGCGAATTCAATTGCATTTCCGTTTGTGCCATATACATGTAGTTAGATGTCTTTAACAAAACATTGTTTTATTTTTTTCATACAATAAAACTCGTTATATTATCATTATTATCATTGTACTCACATATACATACATACATACATACATACATATCACCAAATACTCAGACATTTTATAGATTATAAGCTAACAAACATTACATTTTATTGCTTAAACATTACCATGAGTAAAGTGAAAGTTTCTATTATATTTTGTCTTGTACTGTTCTGATAAGTTATATTCATTTTTGTTTTCTGTTGGTTTTAGTTTTGTTTTCTCCAATTCCTTGTTAGTGTCATTGTTTAGATGTCATAAAGTTTAACGTAAATATTTATTTATAAGAAATATGTTCCATAATCATTATTGTATGAACAAGTATTTTTACTTTAAAAGACAACATTATTTGCTAAAGGGAATTTGTAAATTAATGCAGCCAACTTAAAATTTTAAAATTTATAATAATTAAATAAAACTTTCAGTATTAAACCTAGCCACGCCTTGGCGTGGCTTGGGTTGTCTCAGAACAATTTGGCGACAAAACCAAAATCTTTAATCGAGTTTTGAACTTTCCAAAATTTAAATTTTCCAATTTTCTCAAAATCTTTGCGAGATAAAAAAAAACAGCTTATGACCTTATTATGCTTATTACTGAAAAAAATGCAATTTATTTATCATACTTTAAAACTTGTATTGCATTATTAAAGCTATCAAAAAATATGAGCTGTCAATATCGAAAATACTAAATTTTTTGCATAAATACAACTAACTCGTTTCGGGACTGCAAAATTCAGCATCCAACAAAAAGTCCACGCTGAGTTCAATTTTGGTATTTTTTTTTTTGAGGACGGGTCTCAGTTTTTAAGAGGACGGGTCTCAAAAGTTGGAATGGTCTTTACTGATTGTCTTTAAATCCAGATAAAACTGGTATTGTTGGATAAAACTGATATTTACATTAAAATTATATATGTAATAATATAAAATATTTAAAAATGGGAGAAGGTTAAAAAAAATTTTATTTCATAACGCAGAAAAATGTATACAAATATTTCTATTTATCCGTTTACATTTATATTTATTGTTAGTTCATATGCTCTAAATTGCACATTTTGATCATATGAGCATATTTTAAATTAAAAAAAAATTTTTTTGGCATATTTTTTTTAGAACAAAAGCCTATTTTTTTGAGCATACTTTTCTGTATTTTATTTTTCTTTTTCAATAAATGAATGCCTCGCTCAAATAAGGGTATATAATCCATTTTCTGAACTGTACAGGAGAAGAGAAAATCGTAGGAAAATCTTATAGAAAAAAAAATTTTTTTTTATCAATTTTTATCACAATTCGATTATACAATGCATACGATGCATCGATGTAAGAAATGTATGAAACCTTTTAAATTTTTCTACACAGGCATTCAAATACAATTTTCAAACAAATTTTTTTTATTTTTTATTTTATTTTCTACTGTCTCGGAAATTCAAACTATTTTTGCAAAATTTGAATTTTCAGTTTTCAGTATAATTTATCTTTTACTTCGTTTTTTTGGCAATTAAAATACATTTTACAAAAGTGTTCTTTTCTTCTTTTTTATATTTTGGTTTCATATTGGGAAATGGCAACATGTGATACATCATTGGAAAGCTCGAAAGCTTAGGTTTTACTTGGTTTTAAAAAATGAATAAAAAAAAGTGCTAAAATAAAATGTTTTTTAACCTATTCTCATCTCTGGAAATGGTAGAATATCGTATTACATATAAAAATAGTACTTAAACGAGGTTTTTAACGAACGTAAGTTTATCCGACAAGCACTACTTTGGGTAATCGTGCAATAGCTTTCCGACTTTGAAGACCCGCAAACTTTAAAAAGGGAGTGACTGCCACCAAAAAAAATATCAGCATTTGACTCAGTGTGAACTTTTTAGTGAATATACAAATTTTGCAGTCATTTCGGTTAATTTTATTTGTGCAAAAATTCCATGTTTTTGATATTGACAGCTATAATATTGCACTGCAAATTTTAAAGTATGACATATCGATTGCATTTTTGCTCAGAAATAATTTTGGTCATAAGTTGTTTTTTCGTAACTCGCACAGTTTTCGAGAAAATTTGAAAAAAAGTGTTCTATCGAAGATTTTGATTGTTTTTTTTTCCCAAAATTGATCCTCACTTTAAATCTAAAAAAAATATGAACACATATAAGAAAATATTTGGAAAAGGACAAACTTCTTTCAACATAAACTTAAAAAAAAAATTAATAATCGAATGAAGATCTTTGAACAATTGAGCATTTACATTTTATTTTAACGACTAATTTTGTGATAGTCTCCGATTTTGACAAAATTTTTTTAATAATTTCTAAAACGATTTTTTTAATTTGAAAACTGTGGCAACCCTGAAGCTTTGAAATATCGTAAAATGATGGGTTGCGGCATCATTTAAATTGTCACAGCCTATGCAAAAGGATATTTATAAAATTCTTTTTGCATAGGAATAGCGAAAATTTTGGGGCTTAGAAATTTTATAAATTTAATTATATATTCTAAACTTTCTGAAAATTTCAGAGTGTCTCTACTACCTTTGGAGATATCTGAAAAAAATGTGTGTGGAAAAGTGTTATTATAAACTTTTTTTTTTAGCAAAATCAATTAAATTCTAGTAACATACTACGCATTTTTTCAGATATCTCAAAAAGTATAAGACACTTTACACTGAGAGAATAATCTGCTGGATAAGAATGAATTTTTGTATTAGATCTATGAAATGTCACTGACACTTGTCCATTGAAACTTTTCATTAAATTAATGCAATGACACATTACATTTATTAACAATTAGTTTTTTCTATTTGTAATAGTAACATTTAATTATGATCTCAAACCTGACAATTCAAAATGATATGCAGATTTTTATAAAATTTAATGAAAAATTCCATATTATTTATTTAAAATTTCATGCGAACAATATAAAAGTTTCATCAAAAATAGTTTCATTAAAACTATGAAGCTTTTTCATGAAGTTTAAGAATTTTTTCATGCACATTGTGAAGAAAACTTCATTGGTTTATTAAAAAAAATTTATTATCCAAGGAATTCTGTCTGTGTAGGTATTTAAAACAGGTTTGTAGCTATTTGTGTAAAAAATATAAAAAATAATTTAAATGGGATTTTGTTTTTCCAAAACTAATTATGAATTTTAAGCCGCGTGTCTAGAACAGGTTGGTAAGCAATGGGATTAACCGAATGACCTAGAAAATATTAAAATTTAGTTCATTATTATTTATTAGTTCATTAATCCATGCCTGATAGTACACAATTATTGGTAAAACATTGAATACTTTCGTAAAATTAACATATTTTCGTTAATTTTAGAAAAATTTTTGTTAGATGTAAGTTTTTTCATATCATTATGCATAATTCGTTATCAGTGTAGCTGAGTTCCTGTCAATTCTAAAAATTAAATTAAACACATATATATATATATATAAAAACACAAAAAATTACATCTCTTAAAAGTGACTTTCTTTAAATAACCTCATACTCAAAAAACGTGTTAAAAGTATTTTGGAAATTTTTTCTTAATTTTCGATTTAATCCTTGTACTTTGAAGAAAATGTTGAAACAAAAATCAAAACAAATACATAAGACTTTGTTATTTTTGTTATTAGATATTTTGAACGAGTTTGAAGTTGGTCACATTAAGTTTACCATCTAAACAAGTACTAAAGTTGAAGAGGTTCTTCCTGTTCATGTAAGTAATTTTTTTTTATCATACCTTTTCTCTTGGTTGGTTTGTTTGTAGGGGTCTATGGAATTTTAGTAGCCAGATATATTACTCTATATTTACACTCATAAAAATCCATGCATAAAAATATAAACTTATTTTTCGTACATTGTACCAAAAATTTTGTAAATATTGCAAAATTTTCGTACACTCATTATAATCCATGCTAAAAATACGAAAAAAAATGTCAAAACAACGAAATCTTTTGTAAAATGAACAAATTTTCGTTTATTTTACAAAATTTTTGGTGTATTATTATCAGGGTATAAGTATAACAAATTTTGAAATTTTGTAAATAATACAAATGCGATTTGGTAAATTATTTTTAGCGCAAAGTACAAACAAATTTTAACATTACAAAATTTTTGTAAATAATACAAAAAACATTGTAAAATATAATAAAATGTCCCAACATTTTTTTTTATTTTATTAATTAATAATCATATAATTACAAATTATATACTATTACCCAAACCGAGCACTAGCTACTACTATGATAATAATCCATGCATAAAACTATGAAAAAATGTCAAAATAACAAAAACTTTCGTAAAATACACGAAAATTTGTTCATTTTACAAAACATTTCGTAATTTTGACATTTTTTTTCGTATTTTTAGCATGGATTATTATGAGTGTATGGCTTTCGGCGCGTTGTAGCGAATACAGACCAGTGCCTCTGGTGGGAATCGAACCCACGACCCCCGCACTGATACCACGCTACCATCTAGCCTACCGGGGCGCACATGTCCAAAATTATTTTGTATTTCAACTAAATAATTATATATTCAAAAATGTTTTTTTTGTGTGTGTGTTTTTTTTTTCACAAATTTTCGTAAAATATACAAATAAAATGTTGATTTGGAAAAGAAATATCATTTGTGGGTATTACACAGTTTTTCGTAATGTTAAATTAACCAAAACTTTCGTAAACTGAACAAAAGTTTTTGTGTATTTTACCTATGGATTATTATGAGTGTATGTATCCTACATACACGGATAAGTATGTCTGTAGGTATATGTATTATTTTGTTATAAATATGTGCATTGTTGTTGTTAGTTTTTAAAAATTATTGCTAACAGGCTTTTTAGCAAGAGTGTCAACAGGATTTTTTTGTCTTGTTGTTTTTGTAACTTGTTTTAACATGTTTTTTTTATTTTGTTTTGTTTTGGTCGTTGTGGTTCATTGTCTAAAATTTCCTTGTTACTGGAATTTGTTGTTGTAGTGTCCCCATTGTTGGTGTTGTTGTCGTTGTCATTTATAACTTTTAAAAGTATTTTCCTTTAGAGTAGTTGTATTAAATAAACTTTATTAGGTCGCTTTATGGTCACAATATTTTTTTGTTTTTAGGTTTTTGTTTCTAATTTTGTTCAAAATTTCTTTTATCTAGTTTTCTATCAAGTTTTGTGTTAGAGGCGTTTACTTTAGGTCTACAAGTTTTTTGTTGTTGTTAGTTTTGTGTTGTTGTTGTTGTTGTTGTCGTTATCAGTGTTTTTAAGCTTGAATTAAAGTTTTGCCAAAGTTTGTTGCTTCTTTTTTCTAGTTTAGTGTTAAGGGCTAAAAATGTTAAATGAATTTATGGTGCAGATAGTCAAAGATTGTATGTTTATGAATAAAGCAAAAAATAAAAACAGTATATTTTAGGACGGTAAAGGACTCCACTGTCACAACAATTTTATTTGACTCTCATTATGGACTTTTGTTAGGGATTAAAATTAAGTTTAAAACCGCTGCTTTAAAAGAAGAGTGTCATTTTAAATATGGCGGTAAAATCGAGATATACTTTTGTTTTTGTTATCCCAAAAAATACATCAGATTTTGAAAATTCAAGATGGCAGACTAAATATGGCGGATGATTTAAAAGGGATCATGATTTTCTGCTCGCCGAATATACTGAGAGAAAAAAGTTTCATCGTCTTAATGACATTGTTTCATAAATCATTTGTCATCATTTATTCATCAAGTTTCATAAAAATTTATGACAAATGTTTTATGGACCTTCATCATTTCATAAAAAAGTTTCATAGACTTTGTGAAAAAAATGTTAGCTTTGTGTTTCGAAAATATCATTTGCAAAATTTACACGTTTTTCTTGCTTTTGTTGTGTCATTTCAAAAAATTCAATATAAAGAATTATATTCGTAAACATAATAAATTAATAATAAACAAGTTTTAACGAATTTTCCAAGTAAACGGTAAGAATTTTATTCACAATTTCAATAAAACTAATTGATGTCATAAACAATTTTAATAAATATAAAAATATGGAAAACTTAATTTTCACAATGTTCGCTAAAGTGAACCTTTGATCAAAATTTTTTAACCTTTAACTACGGACGTGGTGGTAAATTTGACACCATTTACTTGTGTTGTTTATGTTAACAAATTTCACCTCCGTAGTTAAAGGTTAATAATTTTTTCGCCAAGTTTTAGTGATTATTAAAGTGGTTTGCGTATAACCGATCTTGTATATTTTGGAAAAAATTTTTAACATGTTTCACAACAAAAAACAAATCGTTTGTTTACCGCAGGTAAACAGTTTTATCTGGATCCGATAAGTGCTTTTTAAGATAATCGCTAAAAATCTTTCCAACTTTAAAAGGGCCGTTAGTGAGCTCCAACAAAAAAATATTAACATTTAACTCATCTTGGGCTTTTTAGTGGATAAATTGTGCATCCACTAAAAAGCCCAAGTCATTCGGTTAATTTTATTTATATAAAAAAAAATCAATAGTTTTGATATGTATAACCCATATTTCGACAGCTATAATATTTTTTTTTTTTAAGAAGCAACATTCAGGAAATTTTTTCTATTAATTAATGTGTTGCTTTCTTTGGAAAGGGGATAGGGGATAGATGAAAGGTGGTGAAAGATGAAGGGCTTCAAACATGGCAACACTGTAATTGCGCGAGTAGGTAAGTCTTAGAACAGTTGTTGCTCGCCACTTGATGTAGAGTTGGCTATAATATTGGAATGAAATTTTTTTCTCAGGAATAATTTTAGTCTTAAATCGTTTTTTCTGGAAGTATTGAATTTGTACGAAAAGTGCACTATCAATGATTTTCAGCGCAAAATAGTACTGAGACAAGCCAAATACATAACTATGAAAAACATTTTTAGTATTCGTACTGTTGGGTTAATACCTTTTCCGGCGGGGCGTGTTCTGTCATGAAATGATATTTTAATTAAATACTTATTACGGATTTTATAACTGAAAAAGCAATCAGTAGCTTTTACAAACTTAATTAAGCTTTAAGCAGTATCTGTATGAAAAATCGTTCAAGTAATTATAATCTCTAAATTCAAAAGCTTATTATTCTTACTAAATAAATACTTCAAACGAAAAACAACTCATTTGCTTTGATATGGATAATTGGAAAACCTTCAGTACAATTATTATTTTAAAATCTAATACTTAAATATAGTTTATTTAATACCAATATCCATTCATTTAATTTAATTCTATATACATAATACATACATGCAACATACACACAGAAAAATAAAGTGCCAACCGAATTTAAAAGTGTATATTAATAGTAAAAACTAATATATTCAGTTAGAACAACGCTATTTACTTTAGACTTCTGAATAATTTCGGTGTTGCAACTAAAATTCAGTTGAATTAACCGATCTTTGCTATGGAAACTTAATTAAAGTTGAGCCAACCGTCTGAAATTCGTTATAACCGAATTAGAGTCTTAGTAACCTAATTTAAGTTGGCAAATAACAAAATTTTTCTCTGTGTGTAACTATTCATTTTGTGTATGTATGATAATATTTATACCCACCTTAAGCTAAACAAACGCATTTATGGTATTTGAATTTTAAATAAAAAAAAATCCAATAAATATATTCTTTACTATTTTTCCATTATACTTTTGTATGTTGTTCCCTATTTTCTATAAATCCTTATATATCCTTAGTTTGTTTTTCTAAACAGTACCCTCTACTGAGTTTTGTTATTATAAATTATGCAAAAATCTATAGTTTAAATGTAATGTAACAACAAGAAACTCCATTATAAATGAAGGTCAATTATATGCAGCACAAGAAAAAAAAATGGAAAATATAACATAAGCCACACTACCCTCTTGCTATAACGATTACAAAAAGGGACAGACAGGGACTTGAACAAAATGGTTTAACTTTTACAAAATTCAAGAACATGTCTGTGGGAGTGTGTGTAAGTGTGCCTGAATATCAGAATATGTGTTTACGGTTGTATATGTTGCTTTCCTAGCCAATTGTCCAGAAAAATAAAAAAATATATCGAAGAAATGCCAATAATAGTATTTGTTCTCCTTTAAGAGGAAAAAAAAAGTTGGAACAACCTTTTAAATTTTTCCAAAAAAATAGACAAAGTAGGCTTTGTTGTATATTTCGTAATTTCGTCTTTTTATTTTCTTTTATAATTGTCAACTTTATATTTAATGTTAAAATTATAATGTTAAAAACATAATTTTTATTTTTAATAAAAATTATATCAAACTTGTTAAAATTTATATGTTATAATTTAATTTTAGTTTGAACACTTCGAATACTATGCAGGTAAAGACCACTGCAGCAAATGTAGTTAAAAGCAAATGAAATTTCACTTGAAGAAACGACGACTTACATTACAGTAATTTCAACTAACATTCTCATTTGTTTTTTACTGATCAAAAATAAACCAAAATTGTAGTAAAAACGAATCACATATGTAGTAAAAAATAAACAAACATTTATTTGTTTTATTTTTTAAATAAAAAAAAAAAAATACTGTATAAAATTAATGTAAAATCATAATACAGTAATATGATGTGGTTTGTTTTTTTTTAATAAACTGCAATTGTAGTCTAAACTGAAATTTCTTTTTTAATAAAAATAATACTGTATTACAACTCAAACAACTACAAATATTTACAGCAGAAGTTCCCTACACGGATAGAATTTTCCTTCATAGTATTAATGAAACGATTTCACTAAAATCGATTCATTGGTTAAATGAAAAATTTAACTAACTGAATGAAAATTCATTAATATTGGTATTTTTTTCATTAAAATTTTTTATGATTTTTTCATAACTTCATAAAAAAAATTCATTAAATCAATGAAAAATTTTCAAATTTTTTTCAATAAAAATTTCAACTTGTAATAAGAAAAAAAAAATTAGATCGTTCGTTCTACAGAATTCATTCTACAGAATTCCAAGCCAGATCGATAAAAAATTACATATTTTGTACCGACATATAAGAAAATATGTCATCTTTTAACACAAATTATAAAAAAATGTAAAAAAAGATTGAACAATTTTGTAAAATAAAACAATAAAAGCAGAAATAAATTAAAATTGGACCAGACCTTATAAATAATATCAACACATGATAATTTCTCAATAACCACCAAATTAATGCTATGCTAAAATAATCATAAAAAGTGCAAATTATTAAATATCAACGAAAATATTTCATACAAATTATGAATTTTATTCATTAAACACATGAAACTTTCATAACGATTAGGCTAGTATTAATGAAACAAATTTTATATACTTTATGAAATTTTCATTGGGTCAATGAAACCATTCATTAAAATTGATTTAATGAAACACCTATCATTGACTCAATGAAACGTTTCTTTGGGGACTTTTTTATGAAAAAATTCATTGGATTAATGTAGGAGTTCATTAATACTACGCTCAAATTACTATCAGTGTAAGTATAGACCTAAAACAGTTATTATTGTGATCCATTTGTATAATTCGTTACTGAACTATAATTATAAGATTCAATCTTGTTGTGCAGGACATTAATAATAATAAATAAAAAATAAAAGGAAATAAATATTGAAAAATTTTGCGCTAATTTTTAGTATATATTTTTTTTAACTGAATTCGCCAAATGCTAGAAAGCTGATTATATCAATATATTATTTTTATGGGGAATTCGAACAAAAATAAAATTTTCTTAAAAAATTTAGAACTATTGTAGTTTCGAATTTTTAGAGTAATACAAAACTTAATTTATCTAGAAATCGAATTGTTTTTATCAATGCAGAAAGTTTTATTGTGTAACTCGTATTAATTTTAGAGAAAATATTCGTTAAATATTGTCCTTCATACATATTTTAATATTTTTTTATTTTATCTAAGTATGGCACGTATGCGTATGAGCAATAAATAGTGCATATAATAAAAAAATACACAGAAATATTGATATATAAATGAAGAACAGTATTCAACAAATATATTCTCCAAAACTAATAAAAGTTTCACGATGAAACTTTCCAGATCGATAAATAGTTAAAACTTCTGACCATTTTTATAAATAAAAAAATTGTAAAAAAAAATTTGGTCAATTTTTAGATAAAGTGAGTTTTATATTACTCTAAAAATTCGGAACTAGCATTTTCCAAATTCAGTTAAATCATAATAAATAACCCAGTAAAATAGTAAAATCCAAATAACTGGTTGCAGAACAGCTTATACTGTATTATAACAGGTTCGTATTTCTGTTCTGCAACTGGTTCTTTTTATATGGAGTTTGTCCTATTTGCAATAGGTTCTTTACCTCCAAACTAGAACAGGTTAGTTTAGAACCGGTTCTAGAACCAGTTATATAACTGGTTCTGGGACAGTGACACCTTAGATTTCGACTCCCAGGAACCTGTTCTAGAACCGGTTCCATGTAACCGGTGGTAAAAGAAGTTGTTCTAGAACAGGTTCAAAGGTAATCTGTTCTAAAAAATTTTGCTGGGAATATACTAAAAATTATTGGAAAATTTGTCAACATTTAAGCACTAACTACTTCTCTCATTTTTTCTAAAAATTTAAAAAGTTGTTCCATTTGTTCTTTGTCTTGTTCCATTTGTTCTTTGTCTTTGAAGAACTAATATCATTAGTTTTGCAGTGCTGCGATTTTCCTGAAGCGGGTCAGTTGACTTGGAAAGCAACATATGTGTGTTCGGTTGAGTTTGTTTGTCTGTGTCTGCGTAGTATATGGCCAAATAAACAAACAGGTATTATATGGTTACTTACTTACATGCATGGTCAAGTAAATATCGAAAGCTTATAATAATAATGGTAAATTGACCCCTTTTTCTGCACATTTTTATTCTTCCCCTTCTACTGAATTATGAGGTGCAGCAAAATATTTATTTAACTTTATTAAATCATTTACCCATTCAATATTCCCCCGCCCCATTTCCATTTGACGTTTTTATTTTTCAGTTTACAACAAGGCTAAGAAAATTATGATAGTTGTCGGTAAAAAAAAAAGAAAAATGCATCAAGTAAATACATTTTCAACCTGGCGCTTATTTTATATAAGGAGTGGTATACAAAAGAAAGCGAAGGGGAATTTAAAAAGTTTTTTCTATAATAATGACTTTGGTGATGATGCTTTTTACGTGCTCTCGTTTAATGGCACGTGTTTAGGGTTAAAATAATAAAACAAACCTAAAACGAGGGCAGCAAAGAATTTTATTGAAGGCAATTATATATAAAAGGCGACCATTACAACTGCAACATTTTAATTAACATTAAATGGTCAAAAATTTAAGTAAAGTTTAAGTTTTAGTTTAGGAATCCTAGTTTTGATGAGTATTCTTAAATTTTTAAATTACTGCGAAAAACCACAATTATATTGTCGCATAACACATGACCCCTTTTAGTAACATGAGATTGGGCAGCTAAAAAGAAAACACGGGTCCCTTAAATTTTTTTTCTCTACAACATATCCGAAATTCATTAAGATCATCGTCTTAGACTTAGAACATGCACGGCTCCCAGGTGGAAGGAAATAGGAAAAATCCATACGGTTGCAGAAATATCGCATTTTAACATAAAAAAAAAAATAAAATCGTTTTTATTAACGGTCGTGATTTAAATAAAATTAAAAAAAAATAATTTTTTAAGGGTAAAAAACATAAAATACAATACGCGGATCAAACCGCACTATTTCAAAAAACAGTTTTTTTTAAATTCTTTAAAAAAAATTGTTAATTACAAATCATTCCCCTATATGTCGTTGTTAAATCCCTTTATGGAACTCTTGCGGAATCCAAATTTATGAATAAAAATCTTAAAAACGATACTTAATGTAGAGAAAAAGATAAACATAAAAAAATATTTTATAATAATAATAAAAATCAAGGTTTTACAAATAAAGTGGCACATAATTGTCAATATCTATTTAATGGCTTAAGCTACGAACGCCATTTAAACCCCATTTTAAATCGTGGTTTTACTGATACAGAACAGTTATTCCCTTTATGAAGGCAAAATGAATTTTTTCAAAATCCATGGTTCAAACTGTTGTATTTCAAATACCTGGATTTGAACCTCGGATTTTGAAAACCTCGGATTTTGAAAAAAAAAAATCGTTTTACCTTCAAACAATTATTATTCTTTATTGAAACCACGATAACAGTAGCTTTAAAATAAGATATTAACGAATCCTGTATACTCAAAAAAATGTTAGTAACGTCAGCAAAAAATTTTGGTGAGTCAACTAAATTTTAGTCAAGTGGGTGTTTGCAAAAAAATTGCTAATGTCAGCAAAATCTTTTGCTGAAAATTAGCGAGCTGATTTTTAGCAACAAAATTAGAAGATTCAGCGAAAGTTTTGCTAACACTTAGTTGATTCAAAATTGCAAATATGTTTACTAAAATTTAATAAAATTATTGCTGAATATTAGCAGACAAAAAAAATTCAAAAAATCTGTAGAAAAACTATACTTTAGTTAATTTATTTGCTTTTTGTGATTCTTTTAAAAATAATTTGCAATGCGTTAAAAAATATAAAAATTTCATAATCACACATTGACCACACGAATTAATTTAATATCTGCAAATATATAGAAATAATTTTATATAACATAAAAAAATTATCCTTCAACTACTTATATCAATGGTTGTCTAAGTGATGGCATCTTTCTAGAGACGAAACAAAACGAAATAACAAAATTTGAAATATACAAACCTTTTTTAGCAAATTTAAATATTTTATTTTGTCTTTAATTTAATAGACAAGGACTTTAACAAGTCGGTGACATTGTTCGCGTCTTTTTGTTTTATTATGTATGAAAAACTGATAAACAAAAATCTTCCATGGTTGGAACCTGTTCTAGAACAGCTTCTTTTATCACCGGTTACATGGAATCGGTTCTAGAACAGCTTCTTTTATCACCGGTTACATGGAACCGGTTATAGAACAGGTTCCTGGGGGTCAGAATGTATGGTTTCAATGTCCCAGAACCAGTTCTATAACTGGTTCTAGAACCAGTTCTAAAGCAACCTGTTCTAGTTTGGAGGTAAAGAACCTATTGCAAATAGAACAATCTCCATATAAAAAGAATCGGTTGTAGAACAGAAATTAGAACCTGTTACAATACAGTATAAGTTGTTCTGCAACCTGTTATTTGGATTCTACTATTTTACTGGGTACATCTTGACATGCTGCTACATCTACTTCTTTCAACCTGGTTGTCGTACACACTTAATGTGCTTATCAGTACAATTTTTTTTTAGCAAAATAAATAAGTAAAACATTAGTAAAATATTAGTAAAACATTAGTTCAAAACAATTAAATATAACTAAAAATTTAGCTGAAAACATAATATCAGCCAAAAATTTGCTGAAAAATAGTATACTTGATTTACAAGACGTTTTACTAACTTTTCTACTAACTTATTTTTTTGAGTGTAGCTTCCTCCTTTAAAAAGATATAAACGATCTTATACTACTACTTGTGTTAAATTTGGAATTTTTTTTTGAATATATGGACGTTTATGTACAACTACTTTTGTGAAATTTTCAAATATTTTTCAAATTTATTTTGAAACGCGATTTTTAAAAATCCTTTGGGAATAGCATTACTAAACTAGCCATCCTACACCAAGATTGGTTGAAATCTAAAAGGTTGGAGGAAATCGATTGGTAGATTTTATATGTTTTCAGTATATGGAAACACAGAAGAAAATAAAATATTGGGTATAAAAAAAATTTTGGCATTAAAAAATTTAATTGAGCTAGAGCCGCCACTGCTTACAACCTACATAGGATATTTGACGAGTGATTTTTATGTGTGGCACAGTGTTATTATTTACTTTTGTTACATGATTTTGTATGTTAAATTCATTTTCGCGTGCTCATTGCTTACTCAGAACTCATCACTTCAATGTGAAAAAATTGTAATTTAAAAAAAAAATTTCTGTTCTATTTTTTATTTTTGTTGTGCTTTTATTTTGAACTGAAATCTGTGTGGTTTTTTTTTTGGGGTGGAGTGTCCTGTCCCTATAAGAAGAACATATTGTGCAATTTTTTGTTTGTTTTTTTTTTTTTTTTTTTTGTTTAAAAACCAATTGTGTTAACCTTAATTTGCATATTAGCTTAAGTGATTGCCGGCCATTACAATATTTTTTGTTTGCCTCTTGTTTAATGTTTCCATTTTTACGCTGCTGTAATAAAGAGAAATTTTAAGGTGGAGTTTGTTGAGGTTTGGGTTGGCTATTAATTTGAAACAGATTTACGGGTTTTTTATTATTACACTTCCTTTTGTTGGTATTTTTTTTATTTGTTATAATTTGTCATTTCATTAACAATGCAAAATAAAGATAAGATGGTTGTTTATTAAAATTTCCGTTTGACAATTATACAAAAAATGTTCAATAGTAATAGTTTAAATGAATAATTTAAATACAATTATATACAAATTTAAATTTTCAATATTTTTTGTTATAAACTTAATTGAGTTGAAGAAAAAAAAATTTAAAATACACTCACAAGAACTTTTTTATAAAAGTTCAACAGTTATTTACAAATTTAATCGATAAAGTTGTTTCAATGTTAAATTACCAAAAAAAATATATTTTTTAACTTTCTGTCTGTTATTCATCAAAAAAAAAAAAATAAACAAAAAAAAAAAAGGAGTTTCGGTAATAGTTAAAAAATATTCAGTTACAATTTTCTATTTAAAACAAAAAGTTGTTATTGAGTATTGAAATAAATGAAAACAATCTATTTTTTTTTGTCTATTTTGTCAATTATTTTTTCAACAGTTGAAAATAAACTTAAAAACACAATTGTTTTAAACCAAAAGTAAGTAGTCAGTTAATGTGTATATTCAGTAGTCTTTACGGAAAAAATATTGTGGGTGTATATTTAAAAATAATTCTTTATAAGGATTCGAGTTTAATTTTACTTTAATCATTTAAACATTTTATGTATTTTCCATCAATTAATATTTTATTGCCCATTTATGTAATTTTTTCAACTGAATTAATAAATTGACGGATTTGGGTTTTGCTGGTTGTTTTTTTTTTCAAACCAACCAATTATTTATTACTCATTATTGATATGTAGAGTAGGTTTTAAAAATGTTAAATCATCATAAGTATCATATTTAATAATATATTATAAAATAATTTAAAATACGTGTAATAATACTGACCACAATACATAACAAATGTCATGTTTTTCACATCCACACAAAAAACAAAATCCAAATACTTACACACTTGTAGGGCATTATATAACAACTGTCCCATATGAGGAAAAAACGTGGCAACACTAAATGCCAAATTTACGCTAACCTCCTCCTTTTAAAAAGGGAACGGAAAAATTCCATTTTTCTTTTTTATTAAATGGGCGAAGTTGATTGTAAATAGAACAGTTTTTTTTTTATCAATAAGTTTAAAAGTAAATAGAAGTTGTAATAATTTAATAAGTGTTAGTATCCGTAGAAACTCAAATTATTCAAAAAATTTCAGTACAAAGAGGCTACACTCATAATACTCCATGTATAAATATACGAAATTAATGTCAAAATAACAAAATCTTTCGTAAAATAAATTAAAATTTGTTAACAGTTATATTAGTTTTTTGTTTTTATATACATCGAGATTATTTTTATGTTATATTAAATTTTATAACGAGCTTTCAACCTCTGTATATTTACAAAAAATAAAGCAAATCAAACATATTAGCTAGGTTGATACTAGTATTTCGATCTGGCTAAAGATCTCATCAGAACCCGAAGTTTTAGAAAAGCTAGAGCCTTCATAATATGCAGAACTTTAACAAAAAACGTATTAATCATCAATTTTGCTCCATTCTAGTAATCAAGCACGTGTTTAGGGTCTTTCCTAGCAAGCATCATGACGTTACTAAACTTTGAAGACCAAAAATGTTCTATTTATATATAAAAAAATTTTAGTTTTTACTCAAGTAATATTTTTTACAGTTATATTAGTTTTTTGTTTTTATATACATCGAGATTATTTTTATGTTATTTTCAATTTATAACGAGCTTTCAACCTCCGTATATTTACAAAAATAAAGCAACTCAAACATATTAGCTAGGTTGATACTAGTATTTCGATCTGGCTAAAGATCTCATCAGAACCCGAAGTTTTAGAAAAGCTAGAAAGTTTTTGTTTTATTGAAATTTTTTGTATATTTATGTATGGATTATTATCAGTGTGTTTAGCTTACTTTTGTTTTTGTTTTTTGAATGCGTCGCACTTAATGTGTAATACCTCATATGTAGTTACTAACATCTACATGTAAGCTTACAGACACATAAAACACGTACATTTCAACATTAATATGACCATGTATTTCATATAAAATGGCAGTTTAATTAATTGCTAAAAGTGTAATAGTTTTTTTTTTTTTGTTGGTTTTGTTTGGGTTATTTTTTTTTTTTTTTTTTGTTTTATTTTATTATTTCCATATCTCTTGTTACTATTTAACCTTATTTTTTATTCAAATTGTTTATTTAACCTCAATTATTGTAAATAGCGAAAGGTTATATCAAGTTATTTGTTGATGATTTTTTTCATATTTTCAATTACACTAGTTCACAAAATAATTACATTTTTAAGAGAACAAATGCAAGATTTTTTTTAATTAAATTAATTTTTTTTAAGTAAATTATTGTTTTTTTTATATTCAAAAATATATTTATTTTCTTGTGATGATTTAGTGATTTGCTTTTTTTTTTACAATTTTTGAGATTTGGCATAACTAAAATAGTTCATATAGACGCAATCAAACAATAAAAAAAAAATATATTACAGTATCATCAGAATCACTGATGAAGTTAAATTACCAGAAACTTCAGTCTGATTCAATTGAAAATTGGCAATATAGTTATGATTTTTAAAAATATGCTTATTCTTCTCTGCCATTCCTTTTACAAAACAATGAGTTTTTTTTAAAACCATTTTTTGAAAATTATATTATATTATAATATAATAATAATTATATTATTATACATATTTACAATTATATCAATCTGTACAATTTTTCACCTTAAATATTAATACACCTAGTACACTCACAATATATTTTCTGTTACCGATTCAAGTTTATTCATAAAGTTTTACCTAAAGTTTGTTTTCAAATGAAGAATCAATTAAAATCTGTAGTAACTTTTCTATCGGTTTTTAACTTTTTCTATCGGTTGTTTAAAAAACAAACTATGGAAATAAACGTTCTTTCGATGGGCAGTTATATTAAAAATTTTATTTCTTTAAAAAAAAAAGGTACAATAAT
Organism: Delia radicum; assembly: GCA_021234595.1. Taxonomy (NCBI): domain Eukaryota; kingdom Metazoa; phylum Arthropoda; class Insecta; order Diptera; family Anthomyiidae; genus Delia; species Delia radicum. The sequence continues at coordinate 236,346,609 of CM037853.1, read as the reverse complement.
TCCCATAACATTTTTTACAGAAAGAGTTTGTTTAAATACAAAATTATTTCAATTGAATTTATAAGAAATTCACAAATACCAACATACAATTAAATACAAACACACACAATCATATGTTCCGTTTTGTAATCACAAAAAAATTTTAAATTTCTAAAACAAAGAAAAAAAAAATAGTTTTTTTTTACGTTTTGTCCGTTAAATATAAAAGGTTGATTTAAAACACTTTCCGTTATTTTTACTACTTGTATCGGTTATTTGAACAATGTTTAATTAAAAATAAATATTAAAATGGGTTGAATATAATCGAAAATCAGTAGTAATTTTTTTAATTGTGTTTTCAGTTAATTTATTATATAGAAAAAATATAATCTTTTTCGATAGAAAAATTTAATACAAAATCCCGTTGAATATCACAATTAAAACAGTTTTAATAGTATTTAATATTAAGTAAAGTATTAATTGCACTTGCCTAAAATAGACGTTAAATTCGAAAACTGAAACAAATATTTTTAAATTTTGAGAAAAATCAGAAAGAATAAAAGATGTCCAATAGTAGGGCTTACTAGTTTATAGTTTCGTTTGTTAATTTTCATTTACTGAACTAGTTCGTTCTTCTAGTTCATATGTTTGTTCAGCAAATTTTCTTTTTCAATTATTCATAAGATTATATTATTTGTTTCACAAGTATACATAATATTAGAGAAAATCACTACAGAATAGTGAAAAAGTAACTAGTTCATACAAACATCGCTTATTTACTCGACACTGTCATAAGTCAAAAAGCCCGTTTTAATACTGCAGATTTATTCATTATATCATGGTCCATATTCTGTAAAAACTCTATATTAATATCACTTATACTATTCGCGTTAGAAGAGAATATATTTTATTTTTTTTGTGCATCGGAAAAAAAAATGCCTTAAATAACATATTTAAGCAAACGTGACCAAATAAATATATAGAGAGGGAGAGAGGTTTCAGCGAGATAGTTAGGATTAAAAACTTTAATAGAATATTGTGAGTTGTGAGATTCTTCTAGTATATTAGCGATATGAACTAAAAGAACAAACTAGTTCAGTAAATGGAAATTAACGATATCAAGGGGTTAACTATTTTTAGATTGTTATTATTTAATGCTATTTTTTATTTCACATTTCGTTAGTTTGAACTTTTTTCTTGACTGTGAAAATTTTTGCGAAAAATTCTCAGAAATAAAAATTTTATAGCTTTTTAAACAAATTCTGCAAGCTTTATTTTGCTAGCGCGATAATTATTTTAAAATCCCTTTCCTCAAAACACCATATTGAAAATTGGTTACCACTATGCAGCCTTAACGGAAGGACCAATTTTTGATTATGTTTTTTTTTTTTGTTTTGTAGAGGACTAAAAAATGAAGGTCCTGGGGAAGATAAATTTATAAATTTTTGCCTACATCTATTTTTTTAATAAAAAACAAAGAATTTTTGGGGTTGGTTATTCCTAATTTTTTTATTTTAACCTTATACCAGTCAAACAGTTTTAAAATCCGGCTACGTAAGCGACTAAAGTATTCATCTGTAGAACATAAAAAAATTTATTCCCGGATGAGTAACCACTATGGCATCCGATTTTACCATTGAAAAAAAAATTGGAATATAATGAAATGACTACCAGCGTTGCCACGGTAGTCCGAATTTTAAATTATAATTGTTAAAATGATATTAAAGTTTGTGTCTTTCTATCAAAAAAATTTTTTTTTTTTAAAAAAACATTTTGTTTATTTTCTAAAGACGCTTGTTGATTTCTAAAAACGCTTAAGGCAACCAACCTAGGCGTAAGAGTGTTGCCTTGTATTACTAAACGCATCACTCATACGTCTGGTTTACTGTAATTTAGTAAAAAATAAATAATGTTTAACAAAAAATGGGTAAATTACATCAAAACCTGGTTTTATATTAACCGTTTGTGAAAACCGGTTCAACCGATTAACCGACCTAATATATCTATCGTTTGGTTAAAATCGAAATACACTCACAAAAAAAAAAAGTTAGTGGAACAAATTTTCAATCGCAATTAACTATTTTTGTACTGATTTTTAGTAAAAATTTTTATTTTAGTAACATTTTTTGCTATTCTTATTTTACGAATAACTGAATTCGTACTATTTGTTGTTGTTGATTTTAACAAAATATTTTACTAACTTTTGAAAACCTGTTGATAAATTTAACAAAAAGTTTCCCATTCACAAAAAAAAAAAAAAATTTATTTTTTAAATAAATAATTTTTTTTAGTTCAGTGTTAAAATTTAAATAATGTTCATCTTTTAGGAAACAAGTGTAAAACAAAGTATTTTTATTTTACTTTTTTAATTTTTATTCTGCAAAATTCTATTGGATGTACTAAAATTTATCAATTTTTTGTTCAATTTAAATTTTCTGTATCCAGCTGAATTTTCAGTAGCCATTACAATTTTTTTTTTCTTAGTGTACATAACTGACAAATTGTTTTTAAAACACGTTTTTATCAATGATTACGATTTATTTGTCTAAACTTAAATTTAAAACTAGGGTGCGTTTTCGCTCAATTTTGCATTTTCAACGATTTGTTAAACCATTTGGCCGGTTTGTAAGTCATACCCCTTCAATTTAACAATATGATTTCATTATTTTTTAATTATTCGTTTTAAAGCATTTTATAATGTCAATATCATTTGTTTTCTATATTTTTTGTAATTCTATTTTTTTTTTTGTTATTATTTTAACACCTATTTACAAGTTGAATATGTGGTTTATTTAAAAGTGACAAGTAATTTTTTTTTTTTTTTATTTCAAATGAAAAAATATATAGCTTTATTTACAAGGAAAATCTGCGTTGGGTTTCACTGAAATTTAAAATAAATGTGCATATTTCATATAGCAGCCGAAAATCAGATTTTCTTAGATTTTTTAACAATTCGAAATTTTATATCGATTTAATTAATTTTACTCTAAAGTAGCCATATTTAAATTGTATTCAAAATAAAAGGTCTTTAAATTACCATTCTGATGATGTATGAAGAATTTTAAAACAAATAATTTTTAAGCCTTTTCTCACTTCACTCATTGCCATTGTCATCTTTCTAATAAACTCAATTTTACCAAAATCTGCATGAATTCTTTAAATATATCTTCCTTGTTAAATATATATTTAATTAAATCTGTTTCAAAATTCTATTACATACAAATTGGTCTCATCTGCATATTTCTTTCTGGCAAACATTTATTCTTTCATACATTTAAATTCTATACAAATTTGTATGTTTATTTGTTATTCTATAACATTAGAAGTATTTCCTTTTTAACATTTGATCTGTCTTTTTTTTGTAAAATTTAAATTGTATGTACAAAATTCAAATTTTCTTAATACTTGCATAAATAGGGTGAGCCACTAACAAAACTTGAAATAGAAGAGTGTAGTATAATTGAGTTTTAGCTTACATTTTTGTCTGTGGTTAAATATGGCTTAAAAATGTGTTAAAAAGGGGTCAACCTGTATTGCTAGGGTAAAGTGAGCAACTAATCTGGCTCCAAATTTGTATCAAGAATATTTAATTTGCTTTTTTTTTTTATTAATTAGTTATATACACTCAAATAATAGAGTTAGTAAAGTCAGCAAAAAATTTTGCTGAGTCAGCAAAATTTTAGTCAGGAGGGTGCTTGCAAAAAAAAATTGCTAATGTCAGCTAAATCTTTTGCTGAAAATCAGCGAGCTGATTTTTAGCAACAAAATTAGTAGATTCAGCTAAAGTTTTGCTAACAATTAGTAGATTAGAAATTAAAAAACCATTGCTAAAAATTTATAACATATTTGCTAAATATTAGTAGACTGAAAAAAACTCAACAAATTTGTAGAAAAATTATACTTTAGTTAATTTATTTGCTGAAAATCATAAAACATATTTTTGTGATTCTTTTTAAAATAATTTACAATACGTTACAAAATATAAAAATGTTCATACTCCCAAATTGACGATATGAATTAATATAATATCTAAAAACAATAGAAATAATTATATATAACATAAACGAAATTATCTTTGAACTACTTACATCTATTATTGTCTAAATGATGCTATCTTTTAAAGGAACGCATATGCCGCAGAGAATTATAGAAACGAAAAACTAACAAAATATAACACATACAACCCTTATTTGCAATAAGAAAAAGGAAACAGAAAAATCTACTATTTAATTAAATTAATAGACAATTACTTTCACAAGCCGGTGACGACGCAAAATTTTAGTTTTTTAATCCACAATTTTGTTTTATGTATGAAAAACAGATACAAAAATCTTCCATGTTTGATTTTTTTATATTATGTCTTACTAGAGTTGTACTTTTTAATATAATTTTCCTCGTCACTACTACATCGTGACATGCCGCGACATCTAATTCATTCTGAGTATATTTTTCAGTCTGGTTATAGTTCACACTATTGATGTGCTAATCAACACAATTTTTTAGCAAAATAAATCAGTAAAACATTAGTAAAATATTAGTAAAACATTAGTTCAAAACAGTTAAGCGCTGAATAAGTATAACTAAAATTTTAATTTAAAACATAATTTTAGCAAAAAATTTGCTGACAAATAGTATACCTGATTTACAAGATGTTTTACTAACTTTTCCACTAACTTATTTTTTTGAGTGTTGTTACATGCCTGCATCGTAGTCGATCTTTTTGAGTTAACAGATAATGATTATTTGACATTTTCGAAAGATTTTTCAGTATATTTCCACATTACCCTATGCTTACCTAATAAAATTTTTTTTCTTAACGTATGAGTGATCGACCACCTTCGATTTCAATAAAATTCACCATAACTCGACAAAAAATGGACGAAACATTAATTTCAGATTCCAGACCCTTTCGGTTTCCGAAATATGACGTCATTAAAATTGCAAAAACGATAAAATTTGACAAAAGTTACAAAACCGTTACAAAATTTACTATAACTTTTAAACTATACAAGATAAAAAAATCGTGTTGGCCTTATTTTGTAGGTTAAAATATACTCTTCAAAATGATATGCATTTGAACTCCAGACCCTCAAAAATTACCTTTTACTCTTCTATGTACAAAATCATTATGCATATAATTTTAAAGAGTATATTTTAACCTAAAAAATAAAGCCAACACGAATTTTGTATCTTGTATAGTTGTAAAGTTATAGTAATTTTTGTAACGATACTTTAGTCAAGTTTTGTCGCTTTTTGCAATTTTCATTACGTCATATTTCGGAAACCGAGAGGGTTCGGTATCCGATATTTATGTTTCGTCGATTTCTCGTCGAGTATGACAGTTATGGTGAGATGAAATCCGAATGGTCATTGAGATGACATGCTTTCACTAATATTAAAATGCTATTTTTATTTTTAAAAGTTGCGAGGCATCTTAAAGCAATATTTTTTATTTTTTTTCCATTACACATAACTCTTTACTAATGGAACACCCTTTTGCACAATATACGAATTTAAAATTGGCTAGATTTTTGTCTATGTGTGTAGGAATAAAAAGGGCGTCCCCAAAATAATAAATTTTGCACAAAAATGCTGGAAAATCCTTGATAAGACTGCAAGCTTTGTGTGTTCACAATTATCTTCTTTTTTATTATTCAGAGGAATTAAGATTTTTTTTTCTTGAAAATTTTGAATTCAAAAAATTTTAAGCGCTACCTGAACATCATTCTAATTTGTATCTAAGCTTTCAAAAATAATTTTTGTATTCTCTTTCTGCCGCAGTCGAAATGGCTTCAATATCACGGATCGATCTACTCCCATGTACATCATATTCAAAATACTATTGAAGTCAGTACCCTAAAAAATGATAAGTCTAAAATATCTAATAAAACATTTGTTTAATAGAAAATAAGTTTTCAAACAAATATTTAATGGAATCAATTAATATTTTAATTGACTTTTAAATATTTCTTCAAATATTCTGTTAAAACATAATGTTGATAGGCCAATTTCAGTTTCAAAATCAAATGACGTTTTTGTTTAATATATTTAAAGTTGTCAATTAATATTTTATTTAATATGATTACTAATTTTATTAAATTTAGTTGTTTATACAAGTTTCAGTAATTAGTACTTTCAATAACTTAATAGTTACAAAACACTTGCCTTGCCAACAAAACAGTGTTTTCTGGTAAAATATTAGTTATACCTTTGATATTTTTTTAACAAGGTTTTGGATTTTACAAAAATAAAAAGCCATTTGCCAGTACTATTTCATTGTACGGTTGACACTTTCTGTCTGCGTAAGCATGAGTACATTTTCAGCGGCCCAATATTACGTTTGAGGGTGTAAAAAATGGGTAAAAAGTGCTATGATTTTTGTTTTTTAGACTTTTTTTCACAAATGTTTCAAAGCAATATATACAAATTGTGTATCGAATGAAACGTATTTTGAAGATGTATATATGATGCACTAAAAATGTAAATACGAGAAAAGGTTGTAATCAGCATTTGATTTTTTTTGGATCTTTTTAACTAAAAAAATGTTTATTTTTTTAAATTTATGAGCAAATCTGAAAATTATAAAACAAAACCAAACAAATTTTTAAAATCCTTACGGACATGCGAATGTTCTTAGATATTTTGCGACATAATTAAACTCAGACAAAAGATCATTTTATATATGTATATCTCTGATTAATAAAAAAGTATGATTTTAAGGAACTGCTTGCCAATATCAGGTCATAATATATATTACTGAAGATTCCTTGTTTTTAGCAAGCCAAAATATTTTTAAATGGTTACAGCAAAATTTTATACCTAAATGTTGTTTTTATATATTCGGGACATTCTAATACTTACTGAGACATACAATGCACATATTTAAACCAAATATACCCAGAAAAAAATAACTATAATACATACATGGGATAATCTAGCTACCAGACAGTAAAAATAGATATTTGTGCAACATTGATATTGCATACTTTGTGCTCTAATGTGTGTGTGTGTGTGTAAATAATTGTACGTGCACACAAATGTGTGTGTTTATATTTATCTTTATTGTGTGTGTGTGCAATGTTAGTCTAAGCATTATCAACAGAAGAAAAGAAAAAAAAAATAATATTATTCGGAAAAGAGCACAATCAAAATTTGTTAGACATTCATAGTAATTTGAAAATGTTTGCAAATTTAGAAAATTGGAAATATAAGATTTATTATTTTTTTCCTATTTGTGTATTTTACAATTTTTTATCTTTTTTTTGTTATTTTTTTCTTTTCCCAAATAAATTGGTTTACTTTAACTAGCTGCAGAAAATCAGCTGGTTTTGTTAAAGAAAATACAAAGAAAATTATGTTATAAAAAAATGTTATATTATGAGCCAAAAAGTATGTTTATGCTGAAAGTACTTCTGTGGGTAAATAATATATACGTGTTTAAAAAGACTACCTTTTTAAGCAGTTGCTTAAAACATTAAATTGGTTTAACAGGGCGTATGATTTTTATATTAGTATTTGCATTATTTATTACTCATACGTATGTAGGACATATTGAATTAAAATAGATTATCTGAAGTTTTTTAGAAGTGGCAACATTGTTTATTGTCTGCTCGTGCTATTGGTTTACTGAACCATATGATTTTTATGTGTTATATAATTATTTATTACTCGTACATCATGTATGTTAAAAAAAAAAATAATTAAGATTTTGGTTTTAAGACATAAAGGGGATTAACAGGAATTTAAATAAATATTACAAAAATGTAAATTAGTAGAAAAAAAATATTTGTTTAAGCTACCAAAGTTCCTACACCACAAATATATGAACGTCAGTAAAAAGAAAAAGTTTTGAAATAATTAATTAAATCTATTTTTTTATTTAAGTTTTGCTTTTCAGCTAAAAATTTTTATAGTTTTTAAATTCAAGTTTTCCAGAAAATCTATTAGCAATATTAACTATATGTTTATTTTCCAAATCTCTGCATATATGTACTACCTTTTGCATATTCTGCATCTCCCTAAACGTGACTTGTATAGCATTTTCCACTTAAAAATATTGTTTTAAAATATATTGAAAATTTTTCATTTTGTATAAGTGTTTGTTGAGCAAAGTACTAAAATAATCATCAATGATTAGCTTTTTGACTTTACACAAAATACATGAATATTTCTTGCAATTGCTTTTATGATGATAACGATATTAAGGATGATAAAGATGATGATATTTCCGTATTGCTGTTCGACTACAATGTGTAAATGAGCTGAAAAGCTTTTAAAATATTCTAGTACTAGCAAATACATATTAACTAATCCTTAAAACTGAAGCTAAGATGCATTAAAAACAGCTTTAAAAATGGAAACTAATTTGTAAATTTCGCAAAAAAAAACGAAAAAGTACAAGAGCTAAACTCATCAACTGTATTGTCAGCCATTTTTAACCCTAAAATGGTTCAGAATCTAAAAACTATTTTAAAGGAAAATGTCTTGGAATACGAAATTTTTCCTGAAAATAGATATTTTCTTATATTTTTTTTCTTCAGACAAATAAATGTCTCTTTTTTTCCATATTAAAAACATTTTAGAAATTTTGTAAATCTTAAATCTTTAGTATAAGAAAAATATCTTGGAATTTAACAATTAAAAAAAAAAATCATTATTAAAAATATTTTTATAAAAAAATGTTTCGATGTATAAGACCTTATTTTTAAAGACATGAATGAGAACGGAAAAATGTATCAAAATCTAAAAATAAAACAAATTCTATAAAATTTAGATTCAGAGATTTTTTTATAATGAAAATCCCTTAGAATTTAAAAAAATAAAAGAAAGTCTTCGAATTCAAAAATTTTTCAATAGGAACAAATTTCCTAGAGTAATAGACTTTTTTCAGTATGGAAAATATCTCCGAATATATGAATTTTATGTAGTAAGAATGTTTAAGAATCTGCATTTTTTTTAGTCGCTGCTCAAAGTTGGGGGTATTGAACAAATATGTAAGAAATATACAATGTTTGAATTATCATAACTTTAGAACGCGTCAACAGAAAAATGTGGTGCCAGTTTAAAGAATTATTTCTTTTCGCGAAAAGGATAACGAAATTGAAAAAAATATTTTTTATTTGCGAATAACTTAAAAACCTCGTAATTAATTTTTCTGAAATTTATTTTGTATTTAACTGACATCATATAAAGATTTTAACAGCAAAATCAATTTCAGAAAAATGACATGGTGTTACAAATTAGAAAAAAATTTATATACTTTTAAAATTACCTAGTGTAGGTTGCAAGTCTGGTTGAGTAAATCACTTTTCAATTTTCAGAATTTTGAATACACCCTCAAAATCTGAAGTTATCGATAAAACAAATTTTTTTTTAAGACTGCGGACTTTTTAACTAAATCAGTTTTGAAGCGATTTTACTGATAGAATTTTCCTTCATAGTATTAATGAAACGATTTCATTAAAATCGATTCATTGGTTTAATGAAAATTTCATTAACTGAATGAAAATTCATTAATATTGGTATTTTTTCATTAACATAATTTCATAAAAAAATTCATTAAATCAATGAAACATTTTCAAATTTTTTTCAATAAAAATTTTGACTTGTAATAAGAAAAAAAAAAATTTTTTTTTTGTACTATCATTTGGAAATAAAAAAAATTAAAAATTTCTTTTAAACAGAATTAACCAAAACTTTGATATAAAAAATTCATTAAATCAATGAAACATTTTCAAATTTTTTTCAATAAAAATTTTCACTTGTAATAAGAAAAACAAAATTTTTTTTTTGTACTATCATTTGGAGGGAATCAGAATTCTCTCTCTATTGGGAAAACTCTCTTGTCCAACGACAGGCTAAGAGATTAATCTCTTTTTCCAGTGCAGGATCGAGGAGACTCTTGTCCCTCGGGAGGGGTAACTCGAGTACCCTGGTGTCTTACCTGACTGGACATTGCAATCTCAGATACCACCTGCGCAAAAGGGGTCTTTCGGACACGGATGAGTGTAGGTTTTGCGAACTGGTAGCTGAGACATCGGAGCATGTTCTTTGCGAATGTCCGAGGCTTTGTGAAAGGCGTGCCAAGTTTCTTGGCGATCGCTTTGTCTCCCCTTCGGACATTATGAAGGTTTTGCCTAATAGGATTATTGGCTTTATAGGTAGCTTGAATCTTTAGGGTAACTTTAGGCAGCACAAAAGACCTAAGTTGGTCGCGGTGCATAGTGCCCTATAATCTAATCTAATCATTTGGAAATAAAAAAAATTAAAAACTTCTTTTAAACAGAATTAACCAAAACTTTGATATAAATAAATTTCTTTTATTAAATTTGCCTAGAGCTAACAGTTTTTGATGAAATTGAATAGTTGGTCACTAAATTCCAGGGAACAGATTCTCTAAGAAAAGCGATATAGTTTTGTTCAAAACGATACCTAAATTGTTATCGTATTGACGATGTTACGTAAAAACGTTATGCTAAACGATAATAATTTTTTGTTTTTTAACAACATTGTTAACAATATTTAACATTTTTATCTAATATGGTCGTAATTTAACTATAAAAAGTGGACCAGAATTCCAAGCCAGATCGTTAAAAAATTACATATTTTGTACCGACTTATAAGAAAATGTTTCAATCATTGAAGTTCTTAATATACATAATTTAAAAAAGTACAATAATTAAAATATTTATTTTTTATGGATAGAAAAATTTTATATACTTTATGAAATTTTCATTTAATGAATCACCTTTCATTGGCTCAACGAAACGTTTCTTTGGGGACTTTTTTTTTGAAAAAATTCATTGGATTAATGAAGGAATTCATTAATACTACGCACACATTTCTATCAGTGTACAAACTTAATTTTTACCTGTATATGCAAAACATACACACTATTTAAGACGCAAACAATTTTACCGTTACTTTTTACTAATAAAAAAAAACCTATTTTAACACACAAGGACTCTTTTTACTCAGCGTTAAACGTACATTAAAAATTAAATTTTTTTTTGAAAATATTAAATATTTTTGATAATATTTCATCATGGGTTTGATGAAAGTATAAATATATATATATTTTCAGAAAGCTTAACAATTAATCTTTCTAAAACCGTTCAAACATTTAAAGGACACCATGTTAACTGAAAATAATAAGCGGATTTTAATGAAATTTGGTTAAATTAATACGTTTTGTTTGAATAGAAATCTGCGCAATTTTCGAAAACGGATAAGCGAATTTTAATAAAAGTTTTCTAAATAAATACCTTTTATTTAAATAGACAAATTCGAAATTTTCGAATTTTAAATTTTTTTTAAGAAAAAAGAATTTTCTCTATTAGGGTTATATATTACAATCTATTTTCTAACCCCCAATTAACCCTTTTTCCCTCTGCTTAAAACTGTATTTTTTTTCAAGGAAAAGAAGTTTCGAAAACTCTAGCATAATCATTAGTTTTGTTAGTCTTGGTAATAATTTAGCTTAACAAAATAATTTAAAATTTCACTATACAACAGTTGAATAAAGTTTGTTTTTTGAAAAATGAAAATCCATTAAAAGTGCAATTGGCCTTTTCGTGTTTCTTTCTCTTTTATCGTTGGTGTAGTGATATGCATCAACATTAAAGTAACAACGTTATGTTAAGTTTCAATATTGTAATGTATATGGATAGATTATACAACACAAACACACTCACACTTACACAATCAACCAACAACCGACCAACGATTCATCTATCCATCTAGAGAGAGCCAAACAGTCATCCATTCAACCAACGAACCAAACAGCCAGTCAAGCCATTCAACCATCAAGTAAGGCAGAGCCAGTAAATACGTAAACTGCAGCTAAAGGGGTTAAAAGTGTAAGTGCTGCTGGTTAAAATGGTTTTGCAGCTTTTGCTGTTGGCTTTAATAAGCCAACAGCTTTTGTTTACTGCACAACTTTATAAAAATTTCGCTGTTATATTTTCTGTTTTTTATTTTTCCTCTTCTAGAGTTGAGTGAATTTTGTGTAGAGTATAAAACGGCAAACATAGTAATACTAATTGTAATGAAATTTTTACCTTTTTTGTTGTATATAGTACACTGATAGAATTCTCAGTATGATATGACTATATTTAAGGATATAATCAATAAAAACTTTCTTTAATATAATGAATATTTTTATGAATTTAGTTTAATGAAAGTTTTCATTAATTTAATGAAAGTTTTTATAAATTTAATGAAAATTTTCACAAATCTAATGAAAGTTTTCATAAATTTAATGAATGTTTTCATAAATTTAATTAAAGTTTTCATTGATTTAATGAAAGTTTTCATTAATTATTTCATTTCGTTCATTATTTTAATGATTAAATTGGTTTTCATTAATTTAATGAAACTTTTCATTAATTTAATGAAAGTTTTCATTAATTTAACGAAGGTTTTCATCAATTTAATGAAAGTTTTCACTTATTTAATGAAAGTTTTCATTTATTTCATTAAATGTAATGAATGTTTTCATAAATTTAATTAAAGTTTTCATTAATTTAATGAAAGTTTTATTAATTTAATGAAATTTTTATTAATTTAATGAAATTTTTCATTAATTTAATAAACGCTTTTATAAATTTTGATGAAAACTATGTCGTTGTTTATATAAAGTTTGATTTACTTAATAAATAGTTTTCATTAAAAACATAGTTTCATAAAAAATCATGAAGGTTTTCATTAATTTTAAGAAATTTTTCGTTCACCTAATGAAGAAAAGTTTAATTAGTTTACTAAAAATTTTCATTACTTTTCGTCCACTTAAATTGTCTCTGTGTATATATATTGCTCTAGACATGCTATATCTTAAGTAGTTGTATTAGTTTATTGTTTTTTATTATTGTTTTTGAAAGTGAAAATGAGCATTTTATGCATTCGCGCTTAAGTTTTTGTTTGACTTTGAAACATTGTTTTTATTTTGCAAACTATTCTGGTTTCCTTTAAAGTCATCACGTGTTTTGTAAGAGGCAATAGGAACAAATTTTGTGATGGTAAGTTCGAAAGTTATCGATAAAAATTTTTCTTGGTGTTTAAGCTTTTGAGATATGTATATCGAAACACTTAATGTAAATAATAACTTTAACGTTTTCCGGCTTGCTTAATTTGAAAGAAAACAAGAAAAATTTCAGCAAAATCTATCGATAACTATCGATGCTATACCGATTTCATATACAAATTTATTTTGAGTAAATTTTGAGCAATTATAATTTCTTCGTTTATTGAAATTTTTGTTTAAAGAAATTATTTGGGATCATTATTAATTTTATACCTTTTCTAGTAAATTGTTTGTTACACATTTTCTTCTTGACAAGAGACCTACTTTGCAAATATATTTAAATACACGTGTGTATTATTAAATTTTGCGTGTTAAAAGTTAAACAACAAACTTAAACCCCACTTATACACCTGTGTTAAATAACTTGTTAAAAACCCAAAACGATTTCACTTTCATTCAATAAACCTACAGAAAAGTAACAAACACACTTTCATAACAACGCACTTTTAACATGCAAAGTAAACATTGCTCTCCATCTTCTTTTGATTGAGTAAATGTGTTGGTGGTGTATCGGTGTTGGTAGTGGTCATTTTACAATTAGCACTAACTTTAAGTAGTGTTTTAGTAAAAGAGAGCATAACAAAAATAGTTAAATGGAAACCTTAATTTTGGTTTCACTTTCTCTTCTTTACGTTTTTTTTTTTTGTTTTTGGGTCAAATATTCAAATTTGTATTGATTTCGCACGAAATCATTATAAAAACAACAAACTACTTGAAGGCTAGTTGGTATATTTTTCTTTTGTATAATTTTATGCATAGCCACACGAAATTCGTGTTCTTTTTGTTCAATTGTATATAATAAAAAAAGTATTTAAAAGAATTAAATCTTTTTTAAAATACATATGTATATTTTTTAAAAAAATCGCTCCTTAGCTAAAAATTTTTTTCTAAAAGTTATTTATTCCAAGTTTAACTCTACGACTTCCTTAAAACTCCCGAATATCGGTTTTAACCCTTTCACGAATATTTTGACTTATATGTCCCAATTTCAGTTTTTGTTATTGTACGCACACTTTCCAACCGATTTTGCCAAATGTGGTTTGTATCGACATAATAGGGTGGCCGCAAAGTAAGGAAATATGATTTTTTTTCATAATTGCTGGTACTTTATTTTTTGAACACTATTAGACATAAGGGATTCAGATTTTGATAAAACATGGAATAATCCTTCAAGTTTTTAGAAACGTAAAGGGATTTGGAATTGATTTATTCCATTTTCTACAGGACGCTGATGCATTATAGGACAAATCTATCCCATGTCAATGGTAAAAATTTAATTTATATTTGTTTGTTTTTCGTATCGAATTTTATGTAATTTGGCTCGATTTGATTGAATGATATGTTTAGACTTAGATTCCAAATCTGGTATACAAATTGGATAGACACATTCACATTTTTGGAATATATAATAAAAGTGTAAAACATTAAGACTACACATGTGTTTAGAATGCCAAAATCGGTTAAAAAATATGTGTCGTATGGCGTAAAGAAATTCGACACTACTCTTGCTATAACTCGGCTTATAATATTGACCGTTTACCACCAATAGAACATATATGTCCCATTGATCGCCCTATCTCAGGTTTTGAGTCAAATTGGGTGATTTAGAGGTAACAATTTGTTCCGAAAGACAAGAAATTTTTTGCTTTTTCTTAGCATTTCATCTATGTAATTGAAAAATTTGTTAAAAAGGGATTTTTAAAACTATTTCACTGGTACTCTTTTTTGGTACTTTTTTGTTGTGTATAGATTGATATTGTTAATGTAGATGTACACTGCTATGACTGCCAAATTCTCGTACATTGATCCTTATTGAGTTTCAGTGAACAAATTTTGTCCTTTATTAGAGGTTCGTGCTTTAGTCGAGATCCGTGCGCGAATCCCGGAAAAGGTTTTGGTTAGGAAAGTTACAACATTTTTGATTAACTTTTTAATAGGAAACGTCCTATTTTCCCTTTCCTTAAATCCGCTCCTGCTTATGGGTAATATTTCCATTTACAACTGGGTATTATGGCGAAAATTACATTAAGACCTATATTTTGTGTTAATGGTCTCAATTTTTATTTGGGGGTTATGATCGAAAAATGTTCGATCGTAATTCCCAAATCGGAAATAAATATAACTTGACTTGTTTCTCCGATTTTATTTTATATACACTCAAATCACTAAGGAAACCTACTTTTGCAATAAAATTTAAATTCCTAACAATTAGCCCAACTTATTGACATAAAAATGATGCATAGAATATAAACAATTAAAATTCATTCGCCCGTTTTTAATAACAAACAAATGAGAAGATCAAAATAAAATTCGAGTATGCCGATTATCTGATACCCTACACCAAATATAATTTAGATCATATTCCGGGAGTTATAAAATCAGGAAATACATCTGATTCCGATTAAAAGGTAGAAGCAGACAATATGGGGAAAATCTGAACTAAATATGCGAAAAATGCATTTAAGGAAATATCGGGGTTCGGAAATTCCGGACTTGGTCCAGAAGTGGTCCGATCTCTTTTGTATTTAAATCCATATTTTTTGTTTTAAAGAACATTAAAATACTCATATAACAACTGGATATCTAAGGTTTTGTGTGCTTTTATACCATTTAAGTCCAATTCAGAAAGGATACTTTTTTTTGGAAGAAACACTTAGAATAATATGTAGTTAAAAACAAATGAAATTTCACTTAAAGAAAGGACGACTTACATTTCAGTAAATTCAACTAACATTGTAGTTTGTTTTTTAAAGTTAATAAAATTACTAACAATTGTGGTAAAAATTAACCACATGTTAGTAAAAAATAAACAAACATTTATTTGTTTCAAATAACAAAAAATTACTGTAAAAAATGAATGTAAAATCATAAAACAGTCGTTTGAAGTGGTTTGTTTTTTTAAATGAACTACAAGGTTAGTAAAAAAATTTTATTTGTTCTACAAATTACTGAGATTTACATACAACCCAAACAACTACATATTTCTAAAGCAGAAGTTCCCTGATGTAGGTCTAAACATCGACTAATTTTCACCAATTTCGTCAAATATCATCCAATTACCTTCTCTTTTCCGATCTGTTCTTTTATTACACAGTTTATATTGTCACACAGGCGGACGGATATCGCTATTTCGACACAAAAAGTGTTTTACTACAAGTTTGGTCTAGTTTCCAGTGTTTTTGATAATTCCAAACATCAGCATAAAGTCAATATGCCCTGTTCCTTTTATAATTCCCGACATTTTTCAGCTCCCGGGTATCAGGATTTTTTTGAACACTTCAGGGAATTTCCGGGAATACCGATATAATTTGAATCAAATTTTTTTAGTAAAAAAAAATAAAAATTACTATATTTATTTAAATTTAGCAATATCGGATTTTCGGCAATATTTTGTCTCGATGCTTAAAAAAAATTTTGAAAATATATATATTTGTATGTAGCATTTACCATACGGGACTGGGGAAATAAATCTTAAATTTTCTCGGGACTTTCCAAAATGAAACCTTAGGTTAGGTCGAAAAGAGGATTCGGAGAAGGGAAAATATTTCCCTAATCCGACTCAAGTCCCTGAGGACTTACACTTAAGCCAGAATGTCGGCTTGTTGTGCGCCTTAAGCACAGTTATGAAAACTGAGAAAAACACGCAGAGTTGCATTTCTTATTAGTATTTCATTTCCGGGAATCGCGACTAAAAATCCCGGAAATCGGAAGTGAAAAATTTGTATAATTCTTGGAAATTTTTTTGGTTTTAGGTGTATATTTATATGACCAAATCGGAGATATATGGTAAATAAAAGGAACAATGCTAACTAAAATCAGTTGGTCATAAGCACAAAAAGACATTTCGGGGGGACAGCACTACCTATAACTTAACAATTACTGATTTCAAACAAAGTCAATAGTGTTTTTTCTTGGGATAATATAAGTCCGTGTACACAAATTCATAAAATTATCTTTCTAGTGATTCTAAGTTGATCCCATACTATAGGTGGGACTATGTCCGATATTTTTGGCTGTTGCAAACTCATACTCTGACCACGTAGTGATGTAGGATCGCAATGGGAATTTAAGACGAGCTGGTGGCAGTACCTGTCTTTTTATATGGAAGAAACCTATCTCTTTTACATTGTGTTGACATAGGAGGGAACAATTTACTCTTTGTGAAATGTCAGAGACTGAACCTGGGACATATCAGCGAACTATGTCTTTTTGGTTAGTTCTGTGTTATGTACTAGTTTAATACAGTGACATAATCTAGAACATGTCACATAACTGGGTTTTTGGGGAAAGTTCTCTGATTTACCCAAGTTTTAGGCCCGTTAAAATCTTTAAATTCAGCATATTCTAACATTTTAGTTTGAGCAAATTTATACTCTGTAATATAAAATTGAAACCTAAAAGGTAAGCAAAAGAATTAATTCTTTTACAACTCTGTACCATACAAACATGACGAGAGAAGCCTTTAAAATATATTTTTGCAATTTTAATTTGGAAATTACGTATAAAATCGTTTACAGTTTTTGTAGCATATAATTAAAATTTCTTCATTACTTTTAGCTTAAAGACTCACCTTAAAAGCCTTAAAGGACGACACTACATAGGAAGCACCATCTTCCAATTCATCAAGATGATATTTACGATCTCCGTCCATAGAGAAAACATAACGAGCACCACGTGGTAAATCAATTTTGGGTGATATTTTATCAAGTAAATTTTCCAGCGATGTTATATCACGACCCGGTCGGAAACGCAACTCAACACCGGGAAAGAAGGGATCACCATTGCGATAGAATACCACACGCCGAGCCTTCCAATACGAGAGATTCGAATAACGACTGGCCGCACTCATAACACTATTTAAATGAGCATTGGAAGATAATTCTGGTCGAGATTTAGAACGTTGTAGAGGTTGGACCGGTGGTTGTTCAGAATTCTCACTCATATTGTCTTGATATTGTAAATGGAGCTGGTTGGGTGTTGTGGCACCACCGCTGGCGCCGGCTCTACTTTGGCGGCCTGATTGATTAACAAGACCACCGTTACGTTGTGACCAATAATCATTTGTCGCACCTACACCAGCAGCTCTTTGCAATTCGTAGTCGTCTTCATTATCTGAATTATCGGGATAATTGGAATTATGTCTATCGCTTAAGGTCTTAATAGGACTGGAACGATTACTGTGACCGTTAAAGTTACCCGTTAAATTGTTGTTGATTTTATTTTGTTGTTGCTGTTGTTGTTCTTGTTGCTGTAAGTGTGATTGTTGTGGTGTTGCGTTTAAGGTTTGCTCATCATATGGTTGCGTTGGCGACGTATTTGGCGAAACGTCTTGGTCGAGTTGTAAGGCCGAACTAAGTTGTGGCGTTATTCTGCCGCCATCCATAAGTGATGAGGGCTCGTTAGTTATGGTCGTATTGGTATTAGGTGGTTGTGCTCCTTCGTCGTTCTCTCCTTGATTGGACATGTTTTAGTTTTGATATAATATTTGTTAGTTTCGTATCGTTTGTTTTGTTTTGTTTAATTTAACTTTTGTTTGCTGATGTTGCTGATGATGACGTACGTCTACGTTTGTTTTCTTGATTTTCTTGCAAAACTAAAACTTAACTAAAGCTTTCGTTTTGCTGATAGTATTGAAAGTTTTTCTTGTATGTTGTGCAGCCGTTGTGTAGTTTTTTGCAGACGTTTTTTTTACTGTTAATTTTTGAAAATAAAAAAAGAAAAATTATTATATCGTTTTAGTTACAGAAATGTTTTCCATTGCAAAAGATGTTTAGTTTTGCTTTAGGGAATTTTAATGGTTAAGTGTTTGGTTTTTTTTTTGTGTTTATTCTTTGAGACCACAGCGCTAAAAAATTTACCCCTAAAATCAAAAGGAAAGTACCGACGACCATGATTTTAGTGGCATACACAGTTTCTTTAAGTACTAATATCACCTTCAGCAAAATTTGGGTATCATATTTGTTAATTAAATATGCAAAATTAACAAGAAAGTCTGCGTGCAGACTGTACAATTATTTCGTGTAAAAAATAAAAAAAGAAAGTGTTTTTCATGGGAAAATAACGTGAAATTTGCCTACAAATTATATGACAGCATAGAGAAAAAGGATGACTTATAAGTTAATATTTTAGTATAATATGTAAGGGCATGTTCTCTATCTCGAAACTATCAACTGTCATCGAGCTTAATTTCCGCTATGACTATTTAAAAAATGAAGGAAACTATACAGTGGTGAATCCGCAGATTTTAATGAAACTTGGATATGTTGTTAACAAAAATATATTAGACACGTATATTTGTAAGTGCGCAATGACACGTTTAGGGGTTAAATAGGAAGGTCAAAAATTATAAAATGTTTGTATGAAAACATGTCGAAAATTTAAGAAATTCAAATTGTTTGTACTTAGTATTAAAGTACTCGAGAAAACAACAATTTGGATACCCATATTGCCTATGCTGTGGGTACAAGGTTGGCATTTATTTGAAATTTTTTTAAACATATGCAATAAAAGGTCTTCAGAAAAAGTCGTGTTAAATACGAACGATTACAAAAATTTGAAAAAGCCCAGGCACCCCCTCGATGAAATTAAATAAGCATTTTTATATGTTATTTTGAACACAAACCAACAAAAACTTGACAAATTTAGTTTTTTGACTCACAAAAATGTTAGGACAAAAATACACATGTTTTATATACAAGCGGTTGTGTCTTTAAAATATATTTTATTTGATACCTAATTTGCCCATAGTGTAATAACTTATAAAAGAATTATATTTAAAAATCGTTCAAGTTGATAATATTTTTTGTCCTTTAAAATATATCCAAGTTTTATTAAAATCACACTGATTTAGTTAGTTTTTTTTACATATCATAAATACCAGGTTTAGGGACACATTAGGGAACATTCCCTTATCAAAATGAAAAAAAAAATATATTCTTGAGGTTTCAATATTGCTGACATGTCTTGTAGCTGATAAAAAGACGATGTATTTAACATGTTACTTTGATAATTTTTCATAATGATGATATTGCCGCAATATCTTATAGAGATATATCTTCCAAATGTTTGCAGGGTTGTTCGTAGTTTTACAATTTTTTTTTTTTACCTTTTTCTAATATTTTTTGTGATACACACAACTAATTTCGCCATATTTTTGTCTTTTCTGATTACTATTTTGTGAAACTTACTATAGGATAGGACAACACTACGTATGATTAACTAAATATCAATCATACGCTTAGGTTAACTTTAATTTGTTTATTTGTTTATACCTCATTCATACTACAACCAGAAACTAATAGTTTGTGAATACCAATTTGTATAGAATTTGACAATTAAATACAAGTACACTCATAAAAAAAACCCGTACCAATAGTTCAAAATTCATTTACGCCAACAGAAAAAGTACCTGAATTTTAGCCAGCAGATTTTTCAATGAAGTTTAGAATCGTATTTTGCTAAATTTAGTTGACTTAAATTTTAGCTAAAAAAGTTAACTCAAATGTTAACTTACTAGACTGTCAAATACATTGACAATACTAGGTAAATTAGCTAAGAATTTAGCTAAATCAACAGAATTTTTAAGCTTCGATCTACCCAGATACAAGTCCATACCCAGCAAAAAAAAACCTGGATTTGCTTCCAAAATAGCGCTTCACCGCCTTGCATACTATAAAGCAATTAGGGAAGGCATTCTGTCGTGCTTCCCAGAATGCCTTCTTTGAAGCGGTGAATAATGCTTACAATGAAGCAATAAAGTATGCATACCATGAAGCACTTATGTTGTCAACATACAAAAAAGAGCTTCTTAGTGCCTAAGAAGGCATGAATTTATTGATTCTAAGAGCACATGAAAGAAGCGCTTTAAAAGAGACATACCAAGTGGGACATCGCGAACAAAAATCATGCTTATTCTTTATTTGCTTTGGAAGCTCTTCGTTATCAAATAATGCCTTCAGGTAAGCACTATTTTTTGCTGGGTATGTATTACCGGGTATATGCGTGTTTAAAAAATACCACTTAATGGTACGATTTTTGTCCATTTTGCTTTATCTCGCTTAGTTACCGAGATATGGCCTGTTTAATGATTATATAAAAAACTTTTGAGAAAATAACGCCACCTAGAAGTGAGATTGAGAACGGAGACACAAAAAAATATTTTTTGGATACAATTGTGGTTTAAGTTAACTGGAAAACTCGTAAATATGAGAATCATGAATTACTAAATATTAGGTTTAAAAATTAGTTCAAATACAGATTAAACGTAAGCAACAGAAAAAATTAGTTCAACTAAATTAGAACCCAGACTTTTTTACTAACTTTTTTTATGAGTGTAGTTTTGCAAAACTACTAGTTTCTGGTTGTGGTATAAATGATGTATTAAAGTGAATATAAGTATAAATACCAGAACTACTATATATCGGACTTTCAAACTGTTTTATTGAGAAGAGGTGATAATGTGAAGTAGGTGGCGCTAAAGAAAATTTTGACAAATAATTTTATTTTTGGTTATCTTCCGGAAAATTAAAAAATGTTATGTTCGCAATAAATAATTTCAAAATAAATCAAAATATTATTTTTGAGGTTTATTTTTTAATAAAATTTATAAAATTTTTAGTTAAACATTTTTGAATTTTAATTTAAATTAAAAAAAAAAAAACTTTTAACATTTATACTGCACTCAGGGAAAAAAGTTTCATCATATTGATAATATTGTTTCATAAATCGTTTGTCATCAATTATTTATCATATTTACGAAGTTTTTTATAAATTTATGAAAAGGTTCGTAAAAATTTATGACAAATGGGACATAGACCTTTGTCATTTCTTATAGAAGAGTCAGAAACTTTGTGAAAATAAATTTTGGCTTTTGTAGAAATTTTTATATATATTTTTTTTTATTAATTTCGAAAATATGATTTGTAATTTAGAATTTTTAAAACTCAAAAACTACCAGAAATTATTTAAAATTCTAAAACATCAATTAACCCTCAAATCGGAATAAACTTTTTTGCAATGAAATTTATACCAAATAAACGATATGTTCTTCTAGAAATTTTTTTTCGTTGCTTTTTTGGACCAAAATAGGTTTAGAGCGAATTTCAGAAACTGATAAATAAAATGGATAAGTTTGGGCATAGATAATAAGACATAACTACATTCCAAAAATTACCCTTTTTGTGGTTTTTCTTAAAAAGATATGGCGATTTTCGTTTTTAGAAAAACGCGAAATTGAGCAAAAACGAACCTAAACTTCAACATATATTGATTAAACTTGAATGCTTTGCTAATACTACGAAATGTAATCTTATTGCCAAATTTTATAAAAAGCCGTAAATACATTTTCAAGTTAAGAAGATATCCTTTACAGCTACGCTATTGGAATCCTGTATATCTTTCTACCAAAATTACAGCTTTTTTGAAAAGTTTAAGCTTCAATCCTACTTTGTGTTAAGTGTCTACAGTTTCTAGTCCACATAAATATGTTTTCAACTATTTTTGAAAATTGTGTTCATTTCAAAATATTTATTTGTTGAAATTTTACAAATTTCTTACTTTAACGCTTTCTCGCTTCCAAAAATTTACTTCATAAAATATTTTGTAAATTTAGTTTTCTATCGAAATAGCCTTAATTTCTTATTATAAAACTCTCATTTGAGGTATTATGGCAAATTTAAAATATCCCCGCCTGGAGGCAGGCTTGCCGTTTAGAGGTTTAAATATATTTGATGTATCCTAATTTTACATATTTTTGTTTTAATATAATATAAACGCTAAGGAAACGTTCATAATATTTATGAAACATTATAAAAATTTGTAAAACTTTCATAAAATTGTTTGAAATTGCTTCATTCTATTTATGAAGTATATAATAACAAATGCATTTCTTAAAAAGTTATGAAACTTTATCATATTTATGAAACATTTCATAAATATGAAGAAGCCTGTCATCAATTTTCCCTTTTATGAAATAGCTTCATCATATTTATGAAGTGTTACATTGGACGAAAATCAATGAAGTTATTCATCATATTTATGAAGTTTTTCATAAATATGATGAAGCTTTTTTCCTGAGTGTGGAGTTAATAGTTATTTTAAAAGGTGTTATTAGAATGCACATGTCCTTGTTAAAATAATGGGGTTTGTAATAGAAAAGTAACCAGTTACCGACCTTAATTTCGTACTCCCAAACTTATTACCGGGTAATAGAAATTTGTGCTGGGATTATATTGCCTCAATATCCTCCAAATATTTAACCTTCCGTCCTCACACTGTGGTAAAATACACCCCAACAATATTGTGAAATGCGTGTAACGAAAAATAGGTGTGAGGACGGAAGGTTAAGGGTATTTAAATTACCATTTTAAATATTTTTTGAAAAAAGGATTTAAAAAAAATCCTACTAAGTTTTTTTTACCTCCTTTCCCTGTGCACTTATAGTCTCTTAAAAGTAGCCTTGTCTTTCACGATGCTGGTAATTTTTATATAAATAAAATATTTAATGTTTAATTATATTGTTTTGATTACTTATTTGATAATAATTATTACTAACTTATTATATTTTGTCTTATTTTAGGAAAATTCTGTTTTAATATAAACCTTGGATTATTTATAATATTAAATGTATGTCTTCGAAAGCTGTTGCAATGTTGTATTGAAATCTTTTATGTGATCTTGTTAATAAGGTAAGTGATTTTTGGTGTTAATTTTCGATAAAAAAAAAACTTTTAAATCAAACCTTTTGGACTACCCAGCAAAACTTTGGTAATGGGTGCGATAAACTAATGCATTACCTTGTAATTTATACTCCTTACCTGTATCAATATTTTCCAATTAAAATTAATGAGTTACTGATAATGGGTTACATAATGCATTACTTTGTAATGTATACTCCCTACCTTCAACATTATTTTGAAACATAAAGTAGTGAGTTACCAATAATTTGACAATCATGGGTTAACTTGTAATGATACATCATTACCTTTTACATTTTATGAAAACATAAAATAATGACTTACTGATCATCAATTACATAATGCAGGAAATATAAGCGTAAAGTAATGTTTAAAATATTATTTTGAAAATCTATATTTAGACACATAACTTTGTGATTTTTTGTAAGCATGAGGCTAAGTTATATATTTTTAACATCACAAACGAAAACTCAAAGCACATTTTAAGCAACCCATGATTATATGTGACGACAGCTCAGTTGGTAGAGTTCTCGCCTAACAAAAGAGACGCCAGGTTTGGAATCTCAGCGCGAACACATTATTTTTTTAATTTAAAAAAATTATTTGAAAAAATTTTTTTTTATAATTTCGTTTTTATAAAAATCTATTTATAGACACATTACTTTTCCGAACACGGTAGCAATAAAAGTAACCAGTTACTTTACCCCCTACTAGGTAAAGAGTCCGACCATTACATTTAGGCTCATCGCCAGTAAAATTAATCAGAAAAGTAATGCATGTAGCCCTATAGCGATACATTACTTTACCCATTATTTGGTAATGTGTGGTTTTGCTGGGTAGGGAACAAATAAAAGTTAGCTTGATATCCTACAAGAAATCAGGCTACACTAAATAATATAATTTTTTATCTTACAAGGATTATCCCCCAATGGGATTCCTTGCTAATTATAAAAGAATTTCGGAATTAAAATAAAAAAAATGTCTGAAATTAACGTATTATGTCCTTTTTATAAATTAAATTTAACAAAACAACTTGATACCGTGTGAAAACCCATTGAAACAAAATCCGCTATTAAAAAACGTTAGACAATTTTTTTTTACAATTAAATTTTTTTTTTGCATATTCTTACCTATAAAACTTTATTTAATAAATCCTGGTGTTGGTGTTTTGACAAAAAAAAAAAAAATTTGCGTTAACGTTAAACGTTTTCTTTTAAAATGTGTAAATTATCAGAATGTTAATTTAAAACTTTTTTAATTATTTTTTTTTTTTGCAAAATTTTCTTTCTTTGAACTATTTTCTTTTGTTTTCATAAAATTTCTTTATGTGTTATTATTTTTTTGCACTATGCATAGCTCATTTTAACCATGGCAAAGACACTTTTGTGCGTTTATAAATAATTATAGCACTACACATTGGATGGATTAGATGGTTGGTTGGTTTGATTGCAGGCATGGGAAGTGGTAGTCAGTTTTCTTCCTTCGTTTTCCTTTTCAAATGCTTTTATTTTACACACATATGCATTTAAATTATGCATAAATGTTGGTGCATATAAACGTTTTAATATATACACTTTTTTCTTTAGGTGTTAAACGGTTTATTTTCTTTAGTCAGTGAATGTGTGTGTGTATGTTTTGTTTTTGAGGTTAATGACACTAAGATGTCGTAGATCAAAGTATAATAATTTTTCTTAACAAAAATGCATTTCAAGAGATTTTTTTTTTTTTTTTTTTTGTAATGAGTTTTTTAAATTTTAAATAACTAATTATTTTTTTCTTCTTACTTTTGTTAAACAAATCTGTGGAAGTTAAGAATTTTTTATTGAATTTTTCTTTCTCTTAGGATATTTAAGTTTTTTTCGTTTTTATTATCTTTTACACCTGCATTTTGTCTTTAAATTAGATTGTTAGATTCTAAAGAAACTTTTGCGTTATTTTATTATGAGTTCTTTTTCTCTCGTTTTAACTGCCCGTCTTAAACGGTCGTCGGTCTTTTGTGTTTGCCGGTTGAAATCTTTGTGATTTCGCTGTTGTGCCTTGAAGTACTCGTTTGTCCGGTCGTTTGTTCATAAAATTTCAATGGTTTCTTGTTGATATTGTAGGTTTTTTGTTCATGTTTTCGCTGGTACTTGCTACATACTGCGGCATATTGTTGGGTACTTTTTTTTTTTTCTAAATAAGGTTTATGTGTTTGTTGTTTGTTTTATTGTTAGCTAGAGTTCTTGTTGTACCTGTGACCCATAATTGTTTGAAGTATAAAAAAATAAAAATAAAGAGTCTTAAAGTTAACGTAATGTTAAAAAATATTGTTGCACGTTGAAATTTAACAATTCTTAACACCCTCTTTTGTTGGAACTTTAACCGCTACACTTTTTCTCTTTCTATTCCCAAATTCCCCATTACCCTACTGCAATTGCTTACGTTTGTATTGTTTAAACTACCAACTGTGTGAGGGTTTTCTGTTATTTTTCTTAAACGGAAGTCACATTTTTTTGTTATCGTGTTTATTGTTGTCGTCGTCGTCGCTTTGCTATTGTTTGGCGGTGTGGTAGTATTGGATTGCTTCATGACGTGCTGCTATAGGTCAGAGTTTTTGAGTTTATGTTGAAAGCTTCTAATTGCACAGAATGGTTTCAATATTTATTTGTTTTTTTTGGCACCCAACGCTAAAGGAACTATTCTAAAAATGTTTTTATCGACCTTTTTCTATTTTAAATTCTTGATTGTTTTTTAGAATTGTCTAAAAACGGGCTTTTAAGGTCCAGTTTATTATATAAAATTAAAGATTATTTCATTTAATGGTCCATCCGACGTTTCGTTGGTGTTTTTTCCAACATCTTCTGGGATGAATATTGAAAATTGAACTGATTTTTCGATTAACGCTTTTTCATTGGAGCGATTTTAAATTTTCTTGATTTTTGTGATCTTTGTTCTAATAGTAGTAAAGTCTAAAAAATTGGCTTCCTAGACCCTGTTCTGGCCCCGCATTTCTCTTGTCAAATAAAGAATTAGAAAGGTTTAAACCCTCGTTGTCTTAACTTGAACCTTCTAAATGTAACCTTATTGAAAAATTACTCATGGTTAGAACAACATTAAACATAATTTTTAAAGAAAAAAAAAAATGTGGTGAATTGATTTAGTTGGAGATGAAAATATATTTTTTGGATACATACAAAAAATTATGGGTTTATTAGTATTTTCCTCTAGGCGTCTGGTGAAAAATATGACAAAATAATTTATTCACCAGACTATCAAGTTGTTAACAAAATATACAAACATATAAAACAAAATATTTTCACCTCCAAAATGTTTTCTTATAGGTGAAAAAAAAAATTTTTGAGTTCAAAAACATTTTAGGGTAAAAAAAACAATTTTATTTTTTTTTGAGATGAAAAATATTTTTTAGGTTCACAGGGAGTTTATTAGTGGACGAAAAAATAATGAATA
Organism: Delia radicum; assembly: GCA_021234595.1. Lineage (NCBI taxonomy): Eukaryota > Metazoa > Arthropoda > Insecta > Diptera > Anthomyiidae > Delia > Delia radicum. The sequence goes on along the minus strand of CM037853.1, from coordinate 236,319,408 downwards.
TTTTCAGTAAAATAATGAAACTTCGTAGTTTTTATGAAACTTCCTCATTTTGTAAGTGAAGGAGTTTAAAAAAATTAAAAATTTCATAAAATTTTATAAAAATTTTGCATGAGTTTAATGAAAATTCATAAATATCTCCATTCTCTCTCAGTGTGAGAAATTTTTTTTTGCGGTGGTAATATATGCGTTAAAAGTTAAGTTTAACATAAACTACAATGTGCAATAAATAAAGATTTTTGAAAAATACACGGACTTGGCAGTATAGGTACGATTCTGCTAGTAGTAGGGTAGTTAAAACATATACTCGGTTCAGTGACCAATTTTTTTGATGGTCCTCCAGAGATTCTGAAAATCAGTGAGCCCCTCGAAATTCAAACTTGGTGATAACGCTTAGCTATATTGGCAATTTTTATGCGGAAAAAACAATTTTTTCTTGCACTTTTTTGAAAAAACACTTTTTTAGCATAACTTACGCACTCCTAATTTTTTACTAACAATATTTGTCAAAACTGTCGCCACGGTAGGGCTGCACAACTTTTGTAAACATATTAATACAATCTGAACCTGTCAAGGCACCCCAAATAGCTCATAAAGGCCAACCTGTACCTAAAAAAGGTATTATCAATAATACTTACTCTTTGTGGAAATGTTGCCCCAATGTACATGAATTGCTTTTGCTCGCTATATGAACCATCGTCTTGCATGCAACTTGTGTGCAAAAAAAAAAAAAATTGTGGTTTTGGGTATAAGGTTTATGTGTCACATTTTTTTTCTTTTATATTCGTTCTCTGGCTTTTTCTTCTTCTTTATGCCGGTTGGAGTTTATAACTGTATATGTATTTATGTGCAAATGTGTACTAGTAGTGGTAGTCCTATTATACAATTGGGACAAATGAGTTTGTTTATATGTGTGCGAGTGTGTTTGTATATATTTTTTTTTGGTTTTTATTATTATTTTCCTTTAACCGTGAGGGGTTTTTAACAGGATGTCACTTACAGTGGGTCAAATTAATTGTAAGAAAAAGTTGTCATAAAATTGTAAGATGGTTTAGAAGAAGAAGAAAAAAAAATGAGGGGGAGAACAATAACAAAAAAATCCAAAATATGTCAAATGATGTGGAAGCTATAAAATTATGATGAATTGTTTGTTTGGAAAATTTTGTAAGAAACAAATTGAAGTGCAGTAAATTTTTTATTGAACATGGTTAGTTAACTATTTCTTTTTTAGCAAATTTAAAATTTATTTTTTTAAAGAAAAATATAAATTTACGTAAAATTAAAAAAACCTCTTAAATTTTGTAAACATTTTTTAACACATAACTTTTGATTATAGTTTAGAAAATTTAATTTGTTAAGAGGTCTATTGTGGTATATTTTATGTAGCAAAATTTCACGCTCTTCCAAGTAATCTTTAGTAGAATTTTAAAATCATTATTGGTTTAGCTAATGAACAAATAAATTTGCGTTTGTAAATTCCTCAACTTTCCAACCTAGTATGAACTAGATTTAGTAACACCATTACAAATCCAATATTACAAATCCACCATTACAAATTCACCATTACAAATTCACCATTACAAATTCACCATTACAAATCTTCTCGAGGATACCTCGTTTTAGGGGTTTCGTTAACATTTTCGTTCTATTAGCCATATTGTTTAACCCACTATACATTTACTATCAACAATATCATGTGCTACTTATAAGATAACTCATAAACACGTCACATAGTGGCAACACATGGACAGGAAACTCTTTTTACCTTATATATTAAAGAAACCACTAAAAAGTCGATTTTTGCGATTTCTATATAACACGAATTAATATGCAAAAAGCGATTCAGAAAAGGCCACATTTAGAAAACAATATTTTAAATTTAGCTAGCTATGTTAAAAATTATATACGCTTTTTCGTTTCCATTTATTTATATAAATAAAACTACAATTCCACAATACTCTATACCAAAGGTAAGGAACAAAACTGGAAACATAAAAATCCAATTTGGCCAGAGCGTTTTTTTCATTTGTTTGAAGTAAAAACTGGTTACATTTTAGCATATTTTCGATTTCATGTCCCTGGAAAATTCCTGTTCCGACATTTATCATCAAAATAAAAATAAATTTTTATATTTTTTAAAATTTTAATCAATTTTTAAAAAATTTATAAAAAAAAAAAAAATTATTCAAAAAAAATTTTTAGCAACTCTGGAGAATAATTTTGTATAAAAACGCTTGTAGTCAAGAAGTTAGACTGTTTTATAGTTTTTAAAGCACTATATTTCCTTCATTTAGTGAAAAAAATATTTTAATTTTAAAAGGCTTAAAAAATGCTTAAAACGCACCAATGTGTCCAGTATGGGTTAAGCAAACAATAGAGAAATAAACCACTTGAAGCGGACGATGAAAAATAAACTTCAATTACTTTATAACTATAATAGTTATAATATAAAACGAAACTAAACAAACGTATAATACTCTTTGAGTTCACCTTACACTAAGACTTCATGGCAAGTTATGTGTGAGTGCGCAAAATGTGACCATTTAAACTGCTTGTCCATAGTAACCGAATAACACCAATACCAAGATTTATATACAACGTCATGAAAAGAGTATGGAAAAACCATTTATTCATTCATTGTGCTTTTTTTTGTTTAAATTACAAAAACTTAACATTAATGGGACCAACTGGTTAACTTTTTTGCAGATGGTCTCAATATGAAGACAATCAAATAATAATTAAATTTTATGAATATTCTGATTTTTTTTTACAAAAATTCGCTAAAAAAAAACGAAAAGTACAAAACAATATATAGTAAAGTAATGTTCTAAAAACTATATTGGACTACTAAGCGTATGAGTAATAATTAATATTACTTATTAGTATAACACATTTTAATTACACACAAAAAATTAAAATTCATAATTTTTTATGAAATATGTTCATAATTGTAAGGTGCGTAACATACGTGGGATTTTTTTCATTAGTATTGAAATTTAGTGAACTAATGCTAATGCCAAAAAATTTCATTACCATTTAATTGTAATGAAATTTTTTGGCATTAGCATTTGTCTTACTGATGCTAATGCAATCACGCTAATGCCTAAAAATCTAATTACAAAGTGGAGTGTAAATTGCATTGCATAGGAATGGAACGGATATCGATACGAATTGTTACACTGAATAAGGGAAACGAAATGCAACGAGGAACTAACTTTCTATTATCCGAGTATGTTTATTTGCACTAGTGATCACGTAAATAAATAAAAAAATAAGTAAAACTCCCTGTGGCTGTTTTATAAACTTGATCACTCGGGATCTCTCCCGGATCTAGCCCATTTATATTATAAGGATGTATTAATACTCCTGTGAAGCAAAATTTTAGTTCGTTTTTTCCCTATCTTGCTTAGTTTTGGAGATACTGGCCATTTTAAAAATCGCCATTTTATAAAATGGTTAGTATCTAGAAAACTAAGCGAGATATCGCAAAAATTTTTGCAAAAATTAACACATTTCATAAGTTAACACAAAAGCACTATACCAATTCCGCCAAAACAATCATCAAATAAAATACTTTAATTTGTTTAATACTACACTAATAGAAAAAGGTAGTACACATTTTGCTAAAACCACAAAAAATTTGTTAAAAATTACGTTGCAGAAAAATCTTAGCGTTTTTTTTTTCTGCAATGTAATTTTTTCCTTAGTTTTAGTGTAATATATATTTTGACATGTGACAAATACAATGAGATCTATACATTTATGTAACTTTAATTAATCCTTTGACGACCAATTTAAACCGCTGAAGCTTTTTTTGACGAAACTTCGTGGAGACTTATGACTTAAAATTAAAACTAAAAATTTATTTTTGGTTTTTTACTGCTCCCTCTAAAGATAGTACTAAAGCTAAAATTTCGTCTAAATTAAGATTTTTTATTTTGTGTAAATTTATCCCTAATCCAAAAATGAATTTTTAACATTACAAAAACAAAAACGTAAAAAAATCATGAAAAACAAAAAAAAATAGTTTTCAATTTTGGTTTGCCCTTCTAAGACTTTGAGACTATCAGGCTACAATTTAAAGATATCGCTCAAAAGCTACATCGCTCTTGTGTCGATCACGTGAAGTTTGGAAAAATCGTACTGCAGTCTTTCCTAAACCCTTTGATGTTAAATCTTAATAAAAACTGTAATTTTAATAATTTTAATTTGCTTTAAACTTAAAACCGCCATAATTTTTGGTTCGTTAAAGAAAAATGATTAATGCGGATGGATTTAGCATGCTTACCCACCAAAACACACCTTACCAAATAATGAGTCTATTAATCTAAGCTCGACGGTTTGGGCGTATTACCCTTTATATTATAACTTTTTAAATATTGGCTGTAAACTTTAAAAATAATGTATCCCAAACAGTTCTATAACTGGTTATAGAACCAGTTCTAAAACAACCGATTGCTGCATATAAAAAAACCAGTTGCAGAACAGAAATTAAAACCTGTTATTATACAGTATAAGCTGTTCTGCAATCAGTTATTTGGATTTTACTATTTTGCTGGAATAATCACACATTTTTTTATTCCATAAATATATTCATAATCCATTTCCATTCGATCTATCAATGTTTAGTTGGTCATATTAGCACTAAAACATATATTTACACACATATCTATACTTATACTTAAATGCCTATTAACATACACTATCCACACCAATACATTAAAAGAAAAGCAAACCATTCAGTTTGCTGGCAAGCAAATGTTGTCAAAGTACAAACTGACTAACATTGCTTTACTTTACTTAAATCTGTGCTTCAACTTTGTTTCATATAAAGTACTCGATGTAAAAAAAAGAGTATCGCGTTTAAAACTTTTCAATAGACCCGAGTTTAGTTTATACGTACACCTAAACATACATATACCCATAGTTTAACATACATATCAAAGCAACCAGGTCGCTAAACTAACATTCTCCTAACCACAATACATATAGAAATTCTATACATGTGGTAGTACATATTCATGTATGGTGTATATGATAGTTAAAACGTGTATGCTAACTAAAAACAGTTAGCTTGTTGCATTATATATAAAGAAGAAAAACCACAAAACGAAAAAAAAAAATGAACCGGCAAAAGTTGAATTGTCGCTCTAGTGATAGTTACTGGTACCTTAGCTCCATCAACATTTAATATTCTAGGCAACAACACGCAAAGCTGTTGAAAGGTGTTATTGTATTTTAGTGTGAAAATGGTGGTATTTCTAGGTTGTTGTTGTTTTTTTCATTTCTGAAGAGAAACACTTTGTATGGGGGCAGTACAATTAATTTTTGTTTTTTTTTTTTATTACTCTTTTTTGATTCTTTCTCAATGCTATTGTTCCTTGTACTAGTGTAGTTAGTAGATGTATAACTAACTAGTCTGTGCCTTATAGCATTATATTTGTTATAAAGACTTTGGTTTAACTCTAGTGGGGTTGAGTATATGATCCTTATTGCTTGAAGTTTTATGGTGTAAGTAGTATACGGGTTGAGTGTTGATTGTTGGAGTATAATGGGAAAGTTAAGGTACCTTGATAGCCTCTTGCTGTTTTAATATATATATATTTTTTTTTTTGTAAATATATTTTTTTTTGCTTTATAATGAAATTGTTGTACACTCGAAATAAAATGTCAGCCCGATGAACATAGTTCCGATATAGGTATATATAAACATATGTAATTATATCTATAATTTCATATCACATCATATCTTAGCTTATTCGAAAAATGGCATACATAACCATGATGTAACTTGATCCGAAAAGTGGGTCTATCTAATTTAAGCAAGTTATATATAATTTGATACAATTTGATATAACTTTGAAATTTTTTGGAAATCCGCACTAATATTTTGTTTCACATTTCAAATAATAATGAAAATTTAAATATAAATCAATGGATTGTAAAATTAGATGTGATTTTATTATTTTATATTTTGGCCTAGTACCCATATAAATGGCCACCCAAATTGATAGCAAAAATTCATGTATTTGTTCAAAGTTTGGTACGATTACTTGTATTGGACTAAGCAGCCTTCTCATTTTGTCTAAGATCGGTCCATGTTTATTGCTAATGTAAAGGACCCCCAACAAATTATATCTCATGCTCTTTCGCTCACTACAGGTCGTATATAATAAGATAATTTGATAAAACTTGACGTATATTGTTCCAAAACCGAAGACCTTTGTTAAAATCGGTCCATTAAGTAGAATCGGTCAATATTTAGACCTAGTGGACAATATTCTCGATTTTCTCATAAATAATTTTGTTTTTTGTTCAAATATTGTTCAAAATATTGACGCAGTATATTTTGACCCAATAAAATTTTGAACCCAAACACTATTTTTTACTCATTTCATTTCCAAAGACTTTGAAGCCTATTAAAATTGAAGTTACATCAATTGGGTATATTCAAACTGGTGTTCGTTGTGTTTCTTCTTTCTTAATTTCCAAATATTTAGCCAATTTTAACCGAATTAATATTTTGGGTGTATGTTTCAAACCATTTTTGTATAAAACAGAAATTGGCTAAAAAGTTTCATACCTCGTAAGCCTAATTGTTATTTCTATAACAAAAAAAAAAAAAAAAAGACATGCTTAGTTTGTGGGTTAAGAAAATTAAATGAAAATAGAGCGTTAATGAGGTTAATGAATTAAGGATTCGTCTGGAAAATGGCCTTTTTAAAAGTCACAAATTAAAGACACATGAAATTTCATATAATAATAATTATAATAATTTTTAATGCACGTCTGAAGAATTACAACGATGGTCTTAAGTTGACGACTCGTAATTGGCAATTTTTTTCATCCTAAGATAACAATTTCAAATGACTTTCTATGACGCAATGCATAAAACTACGAAATTGTTGTCAAAAACACAAACAAATTTTCATATACTTTACGAAAATTTTGATTATATTGTCATTCCATCGTATTTTTATTTCATGGATTATTATCGGTGTGAAAAGGTTGTTTGGCTTGCTAAAGTCATAAAAAGTGAAATTAAAGATAAATCTTTCTCCACTTTTGGGCCTTCTCGTTAATTTAGGTGAAATAGACCACCTGCCTTTTGTATCTTTTTATTCAGAAGGTTGTCAAACATTTTCGAAACTGAAACAAAATTGTAGTCATTAATTTGTCAAATAATTAATTTTGGTGTTGTTTTGTCGCAAGAAGTTGTAAAAAGAGATTTTAGAAAATTCTATAGAATTCGAATTAGGTAAAAGTTTATTCTTTCCAATACACAGTTCGACCCACCAACCATTTTTCAACAAATTGGGTTACAAACTCGTGTCCGATATGTTGTATCATGCGAAGTCAAACCCGTACTAAGCTGACGAGTTGTTAGTGTTTTTTTTTTTTAATATGGTGCCCCTTTAAAACCTTAATTACCCTCATTCTGCCATCGTGTCAACTTTCAACAATAGCCAGCACGTTAAACTTTTACAATGAGCTTCACTTTCGCCAATTTTGATAAACTTCCTATTTCGTCGTTGTCGTCATTTATTTCTATTTTTTTGTGGGATAAGAGTAAAACTTTTAACCACACACATATATTTTCCTGGTTGGCTAACTATTTGGTTAAAAGTTTAATTTCAAAGACTGTCTAGCCTCTGCAAATACTACATAGCAATACACACACGCACACTCATAAAAAAATTTCCAACTTGGGTTTATATGAATGGTCTCTAGGTGTATATTAGGGGTATAACCAAAATTTGGCATTATCACTATGTGATCAAAAGTATTCTAGTTATAATGAAAATCGTTTGTTTGGAACAAAAGCTTGCTTACCACACCAAAAGTAATTTTTAAAATTCCTCTTTTTTTTACAACTTTTTAGGAAATCCCAAAAATATTCTCCAATAGCTACAAAGGGTATTATACTCAAGTTTAAAGTTAAAATTTCCTGAAATGCTAAGTCCAGCATATTTAATAAAAATTTAAATTTCTAGATAATTCAAAAACTAATAAACCGATTTAACAATTTTCGCAAATATTGGTACTTTATTTATTAGAAATAACGTATTGCAAGTTTTAAAAAGATTTATTCCACGGGAAACTTTTTAGCGAGTTAGCAGAAGTAATTCCATTTTCCTTCATTGTTTTTGGTGAGTTATTCTTAATGGCTAGAGCCGATATTTTGATATTTAATTTATTTTTTTTTTGTTCAAAAGTTATACCCCTAGTGTATATAAACGTAAATGTATGAGTAAGTATGTCTGTGTTTCATTTTAATTTGATTGCAATTGTGATATTAATGTTGACGCCAAAAGTTTTCACAAACTAAAAACGAGTTAAGCTTTCGGTGAAACTCTGTCGTATATACAAACATACACCCAAATATAAATGTTGGCTAAATACACCATTTACAAAGTGATTTAGGAAACTGATTGATTAGTAATTTAATTAGGTTTAGAAAAAAAGAACAGGCGCCTGCGCAGGGACAGTGAAATCTAATAAAAATTAAATCAAGAAAAAATCCACGATTTATAAAAAAAATCGCAATTGGATTTAAGACGATGTGAAGATTATTAAAAAATATTAACAAAAAATATTCGATTAAGTCAAAATATTTTGAAATAACGATTTAATCAACTTTAAGAAAAAAAAAAAACACTAAGATTTGGTTAAATCGTCAACTATTAAGAAATTATTCCAAGCTTAATTCTTCGACTTCTATGAAATTTAAAAATGTGATTGAGAAATGAATTCCAAGTAGAACCTGCTTCGTTTTTCAGTTCATGTTTAGTGAAAATTTTTAAATAAAATCCACGATTTTATATTAATTTTTAAATAAAATCCCCCGTTTAATCCATTTTTTTTAAATAAAATCCTCGATTTAATCAAAATTTTTGAAAATAAAAATTCCACCATTCAATTCCATATTTTTACAATAAAAAATTCACGAGTTTATCCAAATTTTTAAACAAAATCGATTATTAAATCAAAACGTTTACAAAAACAAATTCCGTGATCTGGCCAAATAATCAAATATTACAATTTACCTCTCGGATTTGTAAATCTGATAGAGAAGCGCATTATAAGTTCAATCTATATCAATTTTCGGCTCATCCAATTAACTTAAAAAAATAAAAGGCGATTGAGCAGTGGCAATGAAAATAAATAAAGTTTTACCTATTAATCCAGGTTTAAATAAAATTTTAACAATATAATTTAACACGATTATTTTAAAACAACAAAAATCATCAATGAGGTTAAATTTTATTTAGAAAAAAATTAGCAAAACATGTCTTCCGGAATGTCTACCAAATATCTAACTAAAAAAATATAAATATTTAATTCACAATATTTATTGTCCTGTATAGTACAAGGAAAACATGAAACAACTTTCCCAATTTTTCCAAAAAGTGGGCGAAGTAGGTGTGGTTAAATATTGACCAATTTGGCATTCATTTTTAATATATTATTTAATTTTATTTAAAGGTATTTGGGAAATGCTGCAAATTTAACTATATCAATTTGATAACAATTGAACAAATTAAGAACTAGTTCTGAATATATAGTGAAATAGATTTATCTAAAATTCGAACAAAAATTTATTTATATATTTTTTTTCTAAAAAAGGTTTAAATATTTTTCTATCGACTTTGAAAATTTCAGCATGTTAATCGGCTTCGTTTTAGGGAAAATATTCGTTGAGTATTGTTTATTGCAATATTTAATAAATATTTAAATTTTTGTTGTTTAATCAGTTCCAACCTTGTATCTAGTACGCATTATGATATTAATTATACGTTTAGGCGTCCCTTAAATATATAACAAAAATTTTAGTTTTTACTGAATATTTATTTGCTATGTTCAATATACAACGAATATTTTCTCTAAGACGAAGCCGAATAACAAACTATAGGGGAAAAAAAACAATAGAAAATTTATAAAAAAAATCTAACTGATTATTAGATTAATAGAACTATCTAGTACACTTAAAACTAAGAACTTGTTCTAAATTCTTTGCAATTTTTGTTATATTTTTCAAATTGTCCATTTCCCACAATCCATTCAATTAAAAAAATTAAAATTTCCCAAAATTTAGAAAAAAAAAATATTTAGAAAACAGTGTATTTTTGGGAACAAAAAAAGAAAACAACGAAATATATATAAACTGACCACTATGCTGGACGTGGTTGATTGTAATAGAAAGTTTGGTGTTTAGTTTAAAAACCTCATTCATGGCATGTGTAAAATATAGTTGTAGAGGCATGTGTATGTAAATATGTCTGTATAAGTATTTCTATTAGACCGATTCATCTTGTATGTAGGAAAAAAGTGATTTTTGTCCACCCCTCGAAAGGTACCTTAGTTTGTTTTATCATGATTTCCAAAATATTTTGTGTCTAGTATTAAGATTCCGTGAGCTGGACCGTTTTAAAAAATGTATTTTTTTTAGTTTTTCAAAGAATGTTGTACTTTGGCTGAAGACAAATTAATCGATATTAGTATCATATGAAAGGATATGCCTTATTCCAACGGAATAAGGCATATCCTTTTTTTTTAGGAATATTTTGTAAAAAAAAGGATTTTTTATTTTTTTTTTTTGTACGGAGATCTTTGTAATATAAATGCAAAATTTTCATATTTTAATCTGTAGTTGATTTAAGTAAATACGTGTTTACGAAATTGGCAATAGTTCGCGTTTTAGCAAAAATGCAATAGATAGGAAAACTATGTTAGAATCAGTTCAATTTCGGTATTAAAATTTTTCTTTAGTCAAGTGCATCAGCCAAGTGTGGCGATTTTTTAAAATATTACAAATTGAATACATTTTCCACGGTTGTCTGAACCAAATTTTGAAAAAAATCTTAAATTAATCCAGTCTGCAAGCTGACTGAGTTTCTAGTTGATGTAAGTGTGAAAATTCGGCTTAAAGAAAAAAATTACACCACTTGCTTTTTTTTTTTTGATAATTCACAATTAAAATTAAATAAAATTGCATATTAATTATAGTATTAATTGCAATTGTCTGAAAAAGACGTTAAAATTCAAACAAAAATCAAACTTTGCTCTCTGGCAATTCTTCCCTAACTACGTAAGCGCCATCTATCGAATATACAAAGAATATATCATAGATGTGGCATCACTTACAACATATGGGAAAACAGTGGACATTAGAGTGAGGTAAGTTTCTAAAAATAGAACTGTTGTGTTGTTGGAGTTGTACTTCTGAGATTATGTATGCAAGAACAAAAACACCGTGTATTGAATAAAACTAGTTTTATTCACAACAAAACTCGACCTGACGATAGATCAGTGGAGCTAAAGCGCTCTGTCTAACGTGTAGTGCGAGTGCATGTGTCATTAGAAATCAGATTATCTATACCACGGTCAATGATTGCACAGAAAATTTCATATAGACGTATCGAACAAATAAAAACATAACAAATATTACATTATTTAAATAAAAAACAGGTTCACTGGCGAAGGTTCAATACCAGAAACTGCGCAGTCTGATTCAGAAAATTGAAATTTTACAATGTAGTTATGATTTTTAGAAAATACACTCATTCTTCTCTACCACGCCTTTCACAAACTGCATTCATTTTTTTTAATTCGCAAAAAAGTTATGCCGCGAAAAAACAGGCATTGGATTTTTTCTCCTAAGCTAAATGTTCATCCTTACATCAACTAGAAACCAAATACATTTGTAGTAAAAAAATTTTCTAAAAATTTTGTCCAGAGCACAGATGAAAATACTATAAATTTTGTAAAATACCAAAATATTTCCATACATAGATGATGACCTAACTGTCCGGAAGAAAAATGTTGCTTCCAATATTGATATTATTAAAACATAGTTTTTCCCACCATATTGCATTTTGGGTAAAATTCGACCTAGTGGGAATTTCAAAAAAAGCTGAAACACGTATTTACTTAAATCGACTACGGATTGAAATATGTCAATTTGACAAAAATTTCCGTACAGAAATCTTAAGAAAAAAATCAATTTCTATGCTGAATATCCCTGAAATAAGGATATGTCTGGACATGCGTTGACATGTTTTATATACCGTACGACGCACCCTAGAAAGCCTTTCATATGATACTAATATTGTATACGTTGCATTTAGTTAAAATATGAAATTCTTTGAAGCACTAAAATAATATACCTTTTCTAAAAACGTTCCAGCTCACGGGATCTCAATGCTAGACACGACATATTTTGGGAATCATCTCAAAACAAACCAAAGTACATTTTGACAAAATAAAGTTTTCTTTGTGAGTCGGTCTAATGTTTATATATAAAAGTATATCACAGGATGTTTAAAGTGTAAGTACAAAAAAAAAAAAAACGAAAACTTTAAAGTTTGTAGTTTTAAATTTTTTTAGAGTTTTTAATTTGTTTGGTTTGACTTTAGAACAATGAACAATCTACAAGAGTTAGGGTTGCAGTTAGTAGAATCTCTTGCACTTTTTTTTTTTTTGCTCATTTTCCTCATGGAGTATTTCCATTTTCTCTGTTGAACAACTAAAAAAAAAAAAACACAAGAAACACAAACTCATTTTTCTTTTTCCTTCAAAATGTCTTTAACTAAAGGTAATTAATGTCTATATGTGTATGAAGGTATGCACAAAAAATTTTTGAAATAAATTTTGTATTTCTTAAACTCTTAAGAGTATAAGATACTCTGCACACAGAAAAAAATATCTCTTAAATTATTTTTATTAAAAATATTGTTAAATAACAATTAATTCTGTATTTCAGTCTATCCAATAAAATGATCAATATTATAAATGGTGACGGACTATAACATACGCAACCTAGTGTACAATATGAGTCCGAAAAGATTCATAAAAGAGCCTTAAGAACTTCTGAAACCATAGCTGTGTGTTTTTCTATGCCTATGAAGCCTCTTTCTGAGCGCTCTTTTATGACTCATACTTATGAGTCATTTATGATTCATTATTGATTCATATGTGAGTGTTAGATTAGATTATAGTGGCACTATGCACCGCGACCAGAAATTGGTATTTTGTGCTGCCAGCGAATACACCCTATAGGTTCAGGCTCCCTACGAAGCCAATTATCCTACCAGGTGAACAGTTCCAAACGTCCGATGGCGTCACTATTCGATCACCAAAATAACGCACCCTCCTGTCGGAGAGCCTCGCACATTTGCAGAGAACATGCTCAGAGGTCTCGGGTTCCAATTCACAAAACCTGCACGTATCCGTAGAGGATCGTCCCATCTTGTACAATTGATACCTAAGGCCACAGTGTCCTGTGAAGGTAACCCGTTACGGTCCTTAGTTCGCCCCCTCGTCATAGACAAGAGTTTCCGCGATCTCTCCCCAGAGGGAGATATAAACAGCCTCGCCTGTCGTGAGTGTTGAAAAATTTAAAAAATATATCAATTAGGCTCATAATTAAATAGTCAGTTATGATTCATTTATAACTCAGAAATTGGAACGTTCTAAAAATTATCGTATTTTAGTGTCTTTTATGAGTCATAATTTCTGAACTCTCAGAAATGTGTGGGTTGGGAAGTTTTAATATTGATTTATTATTTTTTTTTTTTTTTTTTTTGATTAAATCAATTACAAAAGTAATTGACTAAGACATTGTTATGCAACAACATTTTTAATTGGAGGAATTTTGGATTTTTTTCTTTGAGTGTAGCAGCAAAATAACAGGGTTAGTCATGCATGATTTTATGGATTTTTTTTTTGTTTCTTTTTGTGTTTTTTTTTTTGTGTTTCATATAGAACAATTTTTAGTTGAAAATCATGTTATTTTTATTAAGGTAAAATTCCACGGAATTATTACATTTTTGTTGTAAAATCCTTTGAAATTAATTATACATACATGCCTTTAATTACAATGAAATTCCACATTTTGTTATTAGAGCTTTGTACATTTGTGAAGCTATGGTAAATTTAATTTTAATGTAAATGTAGCATATTTAAATATGATTGTTTTATAACTTATTCACAAAATGTAAAATTATATATTACTACATGACCACAAACATTTCATTACAATTTATAATGTAGTTAATGAATAATTTAATAAGCATACTTTATAACCCTGTATTTAGGTTTTTAAATAATAAAAAATGAGGAAATTTACTGAAAGGACATAATCCACTGTCCTTTCAGCAAATTGGAGTTTAGAAATTGTACAAATAGTTTCTCGAATAGTCGAATATGTAAAATATTCGAAACCGGTTCATACTTTATAACCCTGTATTTAGGTTTTTAAATAATAAAAAATGAGGAAATTTATTGAAAGGACATAATCCACTGTCCTTTCAGCAAATTGGAGTTTAAAAAGGGTACAAATAGTTTCTCGAATAGTCGAATATGTAAAATATTCGAAACCGGTTCATACTTTATAACCCTGTATTTAGGTTTTTAAATAATAAAAAATGAGGAAATTTACTGAAAGGACATAATCCACTGTCCTTTCAGCAAATTGGAGTTTAGAAATTGTACAAATAGTTTCTCGAATAGTCGAATATGTAAAATATTCGAAACCGGTTCATACTTCATATAACCCTGTATTTAGGTTTTTAAATAATATTAAATGAGGAAATTTACTGAAAGGATCCACTGTCCTTTCACCAAATTGGAGTTTAGAAAGGGTACAAACAGTTTCTGGAATAGTCGAATATGGAAAATATTCGAAAAACGGTCTACGGTTTTGGATACTCTAATCGCAATATCGATAGATTTAGCGATATTAATCAGTTCATCAGTCTATGTACTCTAAAGGTCACAAAACCAAAGATAATTTGATGAAATTTTGCACCGATAGAAAAAAATTAGTGAAACTGCAAAAAATTTGTTAAAAGTGACGTTTCAGGAAAAACTGCTGAAATAGACATATTTTTTTCTTCAAAATATTAAGAAAACAAGAAAAGCTCAAATAAATCTGTTAAGTCTACAAAATTTCAGTTATTTTGAAGTTAAATTTTTATTTAATTAAATTTTACAAATAAATCTGCTGAAATCACAAAATTTTTTTTATAAATATTAGTATAGTATATTTTTGATTTTCATATTTTGCTAAAATTTATCTTTAACATTGATCTTAACAAATTTTGCAAATGTTAGCACTTTTTACTGTAACGTCATTTTTATCCAATTTTTTCTTACATTTTTTCAGGATTATTTCTATGAGTGTGTGACTATTTTTTTTTCCAAAATATTTCTTTATTCGTTCTTTTTAACGATAAAAAAAGTTTGTCTTTTGCAAAATTTGCAGTCTCCGCAGCGAGTTTAAGGTCCAATCAAAAAATCTCTCAGTGTTTAAAAGTAAATTTTTCGAACAATTCACTGTGGGATTGCAAATTTTGTATATGTATGTATATGTCTTTTATATGATCATACAAGTTCATGCATGGTCATATACGTCTATACATAATATAGGAACATATATGGTCTCATATATCTCCGGATCCGAATTTTTTATAGTAAATGGTCGTATATGGTCATATATAAGCATATATGAATGGTATATTTATGGGTATATGATCATATTTGATCATATATAGTAGGGGTGATCGATTATTTGACATTTTTCGAAATTTTATTTACAAAACAATAAATATTTTTTGTTTGTATTTGTAAATATAGACAATTATGATGATCAATTCAAAAATGACACAGAAAAAAACTAGTTTTTGAGGTTATGAAACATATTCTTTTAGATGAGTAATTGTTAAGTAAAAAGGAGCTCTCTTGCACGAAAGACTTCAATAAAAAACAGATTTTTAAAATTTTTTTCAGAATTTACCAATGCAGTTGTAAATGTAATATATGAAGCTAAAAAATAATAGCTTTTGGGTGATTTTTTATTAGTCATACGTATTATAATTCTCACATAATTTCTTCTATTTTACGGCATACATTAAATTTTGACTAGATCGATGGCTTCTAAATCGAGATATTGTCTAAATTGTGTAAAAATATCCGTAAAAATTCACAAAAAAAAAAAAAAACCTAATCCCTAAAAATTTTTCACTTTAACTATTTTTAATTTAGTGCTTTTTAAACATTCTTTGAAAATGTAAAAAAGTCAAAATAGCTTTATTTTCAAAAAAGAATAGTTAAGAAAAACTCGGTTATTCGACAGCAAAAAATGGGTTATTGGATATTCGAAAATTTAACTTTTTAGAAAAATCAAAATCGACAGCGCACAAAGAGCAGGTTGAAGCCGGTTTTGAAAAACCGATTCCACCACCCTGACATATAGCCATATACTCTCCAATTTAGGATCCAAAGACATATGGTTATATATGAGAATATGAATTAAGAACAAACGCCCAGTGTAGAAACGGTTATGACATATCATAATTTTTTGGACTACCACTACCAGTAATGGCAGCTTACATTCTGCATTGCTTTTATGCGACTAATAATGACTTACTAGTTAATTTTCTGAGTATTTAAGTACAAACAATAATGCGTTACCCGTAAATACTTATTTTTATAATTATTTGAAACATAAAGTAATGATTTGAAAATTTTTGAAAATCTATTTTTAGACTCATTATTTTTTCAATTCTAGTAAGAATATATAAACCTACATAGTTTTTGATTTTTTTTTTAACCTGGAAATTAATTACATGTTGTGCAAGCGAGTCATTTATCCAAGTGTAGAAAAGCATTACCATAAAAGTGTTTATAACAGTACGTATTTGGTAATGGCAAGTACTTACAATTGTCATCACAAATCTCATTACTTTTATATGGGTATGTCGCACAAAATAATGACATACATATCATTACTAAAAACCTTACGAAAAATAAAAAAAATATGTGGTTACCTGCTTACTAGTACGGACGTAACTAATAAGTTTTAAAAATAAATTTTTAAAAAATCTAAATTTTAATTAAAAAATATTTTTTTATTTAATTTTGTTGTTTTGAAAATTTGTCTTTAAACTCATTATTTTTCTCCATACTGGTAACCACATCATAGAGGTAACCACATATTTTTCTGATTTTTCGTAAGGTGGTTAGAAAAAATATGTCATTATTTGGACTAATTTCCCACTTACAAGTAATGCTATGTGTAATGAGAAATGTAAGTTCTTGTTATTACCAAATATGTACTTATATAACCACTTATATGATAATGCTTTTCTACACTGTGCGTATATGATAATGCATATCCTTGTATAATCATTTGCTAGCCCTTTTACAAGGTCACTAATTTTATTAAGACTTAAAAAAATATCACATCTAAAATATCCTCAATACCACCTTGACATCATAAATATTTTAAATTTTCCTTTGGGGTGTTTTTTCTTGTAAAATAGTGATCTATTTCACTTTTTCTAATTAATAACCCCACTGTTCACTACTAATATTTAAAGTTAATTAAAAAATCTTGTTGAAATGTTGATTTTTTTTGTTGGAAATGTACTTTATAATTACATGCATACATACACAAGAAATATGTATAGCTATTGACCATATTTTAACTAATTTCGAAAATATGCATAGTTTTTGAGGGAGTTTTCAATTTCATTTTTTTGCATTTAAGTTTTGCCTCTAACATAAATTTCCATACAAAAGAAAATAAATGGATATTTAATGTAGAGGTAAAGCAATTTGCATATTAAATGAATTTGCAGTTTCTTTGTGTGTGAGAGTGAATAAGTGTGTGTGAGGAAGTAAAGATAAAAAGCAATATACTTGTTAGAAATGGCCATTAAAGAAAGATTTTTAAAAAAAAAAAACTATAAGAAAAATATGTATTTAAAAACTATAAATTTTATATTATAATTTACTTTTTTCACTTCCAACTACCCAGCAACATTTTCGGTTTTAAAGAGACTTTTGTAGAGCAACTTCTTAAATCTAAATTAAATATAAAAAGTGCTTTTAATAGTTTCAGCACCGATGATTTGTGTTTAAAATTGTTAGGAAATTTGCAGCTTCTATAGATTTAAAGTGAAATTGTGATTTCTAAATGAGTTCTCAATGAGTTGTACCATACATTTAAGTTTAGAGGAACTGGTTGCGGTAATTTGTTTTCTTGGTGAATAAATATTATTTGTTTAAATATTTATGTTGCCATAAACAGGCCTCAAATTCTCCGTTCTCCTAAAACGAGTTAATGAAATTCAATATTCTGATGTAATTTATATTTAATTAGGTCTAAAAAGGGTAAGAGTTTCCATTAACGCTTGATTATTTTAATTAATTAAACACATTCTAATCATACTTCACATAGTGAGACTCTTATTTAACCTTTTCCCTGTATTGCTTTTGTTAGATTTAATTGCTTTTCTTTTGTGTCCCCCCCTAAACATATGCTACAGTTATTTATATCATTTTATTTCTTATAAATTTTTTATACCCTACTCATTGTCAGTAAGGGTGGATTGAGTTTGGTATGATGTTTGTGACAACTTATTTAATATCTGACAAACTTTTCCTTTGTTTAGCAATTTAACAGGTTTTTGGGTTTACTAGCTTACGGCAGATATGTTTGGAAACAACGATATACAAAGCTTACAATTTCGCAAAGAAAATAAGATATATTATAGTCGAATCTGCGGATAAACTTCAATGTTATAGCTACCCAGTCAGAAAAATGTAATCAGCCGAACGTTAGCAAGACGTTGTAAACAGTAGTGCATACGTTGGCAAAATGACTGAATTTCAACTTTTTCGGTGTTCTTTTAACATCGAAATGATAGCACCATTTTACTTGCGCAAGTTTTCTTCAATTCTCTTTTGAAATTGCTTTTGTGTTCACACAGGAAAAGTTTGTTTCAGCAATTTTCGTATATCAACCTGCAGCCAACTTCGTGTTGAAAATTGCGGATGACAAAACAAAACGGAATTGGAGTACGGGCAAGTCTGTACCCCCTTCCATTCTCTTTTCCTCCCTCTTCTATAAACTCAAGACTTGCGCAAGTAAAATTGCCGTGTGTGAACCGGGACTAAGACGACTCTACTTTTCGACGTTGGCAAAACGTCGTCAACATAAAAAGTGCAGTACTCCAAAATTAAAAAATTCTGTATTTTGCCGATACTATAAATAACAAAAATTCAATTATTTTTCTGTACCAAAAATACAAAAAAAAAAATACCTTAAAATACGTAAAATTTCTAAAAAAAAATTCTCGATAATTGCAAAAGTTATGCAAATAATTAAATCTGACCAATCCTTAAAAAACTGCTGCAAGGTCACCTGACTTGAATCTGTAGCTTTGAAACAGGAGTCTGACTTTCCAAAAAGTTAAAAAATGCACTAAAAATTTACAGCTAAAATATTTTAATGGTAGAAACTATTATACTACAGTGTTTATCAGCCCGCATACATTAAATGCAAAAAATTGCTTTAGGGAATTTCATTGAAAATTAGAGTATGTTTTGATCACAGATTGCAATTAAACTTTTTAGTTCTGATGAAAATCATTTTTTTTTTTTGTGAGACATGAAGTGGAATCCATAATATTTTTAAGTAAATCTAGTTTAAAATGGTTGTCCTAATTCATGTTTTCGAATCAGAAAAAATATTTAACAATAAAAAGGAATCTGGTTTGAATGCCATTATTGATATATGTACAAAAATTTCGATTTTAAAAAATAGTTCTATATTTTGTTTGCAAACCTAAAATATTTGATAAAAATGATGTCAAAACACAATATTATTTTCTTATTTATTATATCAAATTAGTAGATAGTGAGCAAAAATTGTCGTTTTGGAAGGACATGTACAGGATTTTCACATCATACCATGCAAATGGGAAACATATTTTTGCCAATTTACATTGCTAAGCATAAAGTCGCTACTAAAATGTATAAGTAACTGGTAGGAGAGAGTGACAATTAAAAATAGTAGCGATAGACGTCAATGTCAACCTTCCAAAAGAACTAAAAATCACAAATATCTAGCCCTGCGCCAAAACAAATTTGCCAACTGAAATTCGGTTACTACGACTCAAATTCTGTTATTACGAATTTCAGACTGTTGGCACAACTTTACATTAGTTTTCATAACAAAGTTCAGTTAATTCAACTGAATTTTAGTTACAACACCCAAAATATTCAGAAATCGAATGTAAATATCGTTGTATTAACTGAATTTATAAGTTTCAATACGGTTGGCACTTTATTGCTCTGTGTGTAAGAATTATCTCCATTATTTAATGTATCCCAATTAAATGTCGCTTTAATATTTTATGTTTTTTAAAATTTATATCAAAAATATTGAACGATTAACAAAATATGTTTTATCATTGAAAATTTATCGAATAATTATTATTGTGACGTTTTTAGAATTTTGCTAGCTTTTCCCGTGTTTTTTTTAATTCAAAATTTTTGGTGAACCCAAAGAAATTTCGCTTACTGTACTATCAAAAATTTTCCAAAAACATAACTAAAATACTAGTGTCCGAAAGAACTCATTTTTTCGGCGGAAGCCAAAGCCGAACTTCGGCCATAATATCAATGTTCGGCCGAAGCCAAACTTTTTATTTTATTAAAAAAAAAAATATATAAATTGTTTTTTTTCGATCAATAAATTTAAACCAAAACGTTATTAAACATAAACAAAATACAAATTTATAGGTTTATTTTTTTAAAAAATCATATTTGGAAAATAGTTGTACTATTTTATGTACACAAAAAGAATAAAATATTTGTACTATATTTTATAGTCAAAGAAAAATTGTTGATCGATTTTTAAGTCGATGTAAAAAAAAAACTTAAACTTTAATATTTAATATTTAAAATTAAAAAGTTTGATATTGTAATAACAGAAAAGCAATTTTTCCGCATTCACACCATGTGAATTGCTTCGTCTATCAGAAAACAGCTGTCCGGCAGCGCTAAAAAGCTGTTCGCTGGCTACACTAGTTGGTGGGGCTGATAAATATTTTATTGCTACAGCTTTTATATTTGTGAATGAACTTGAATTCGAATACTCAAATATATTTATATTTCGGGACTTAAAGGCTCCGTAATAAACATTTTAATTTCCTTTTCAATAAAATTTTCGTTTGGTTCTGCTACTTCTAAGTCTGGTACTGCATCATGTCTATCCCAAATTGATGAACCTATTATTCTCTTTTCAGGATTAACTTACCACTCGATTTTTTTTTTTTATTTAATTATATCGCATTAAATTTTATTATTTGCTTATAAGTCTTGTAGGTATATTTCTGGAAATTTTTTTAAACTCTTTTGGCTTTTTGAAAATTTTTCACACACATTGATATTTAAATATCGTTGTTTTTTGGTGTTCTATTATATTTAACGTTGTATTTTTTGTGTATTTTTTTTTTGAAAATTCTGAAAAGTAAATATAACCACAGTTGTTATTTGTTTGTGCTTTTTATAAATAATCTAAAAAGTTCGGAAGTTCGGCCAAATTCGGCCAAAATTTGGCCGAACACCGAACTTCACTTTTTGGCCGAACTCCGAAGCCGAGTACTCGGTCGGACACTATAAAATACGTACAAAAAAAATGATTCATTAAACATTTTCTTTTAAAACTTTGAAAAAAAGAACAAAAAAAGTTGAAAATTAGATCTCTTTCTTAGTACATTCCACTTTGGATTCTTTACACTTTGTCATGAGACTTAAAATTCTCTATCAAAATCTTAAAACACAATTAAAATACTGTATAATTAGTAAAAACTGTACTGGCAAAGCACTGCTTTGGGTAGTACTGGCAAAGCACTGCTTTGGGTAGCACTGGCAAAGCACTGGTTTTACAAAATATCCGTAGTTTGCCAGTACTGGATTTTTTCCCCCTTCAGCAATTTCTTTCTGGGCAATTTTGTATAACAAGATTTTTGCATTTATTTAACCACAATTGAGTTTACCTAAGCGTATGAGTGATTTTTTATTAGTCATACGCATTATAGTTCTCACATAATTTTTTTTTGTTTTAAGGCATACAGTAAATCTTCACTAGATCGATGGCTTCTAAATCGAGAAATTGTCTGAATTGTGTAAAAATAACATTCAAAATTCTAAAAAAAAAAAAAAAATAATTACTAAAACTTTTGGACTTTATTTTTGATTTAATTTAATGCTTTTTAAACTTTCTTTGAAAATGTAAAAAAAAAAGTAAATAGCTTTATTTCTTAATATCAATTGCTCATTTTTGTACATGTTCGTACAGATAATTTAGTTTATACATACGATTTAGTTTTAATGTACCTTTGCTGCTTGATACAAACTAAATAGTCCTTTTGGATTTTTATTTTTTGTTCTAACATATAAATTCTTTTGCTTAACACACATAATTATACCTTACGTTGATATGTTATATGTGTGTGTGGCACTTATTTTCACAGATTTAGAGCTTCAAGAAAATTGTTATCGACAAATCGTAATTTATGAATTGAAATTGCTTTAACATACTTTAAAAATTTAATGGCACTCTAGCAGGGAAAATGTTATTAAGTGATTTATATCAATTATTCTTTTCAAATATGCTGTATACTACTAAAGTTTGTCAACATAAATAATATTATATTAATAAATACACACACATGTTATGTGCACTTTAAAGTGGTTCAAAAAAAAAAAAATAGATTTCACGAGCATTATCCCAAATAAATGACACAAATTATCCAAAATAAATGGTACAAATGATACAAATTATGGTCTGCAAAAAAAAAGTCTCAAAACAAAGTTTGAAACTGAGGTTTTAAAAGTGTACTTGGTCTACTATTATTATTATTTTGAATTAAAAAATGAGAAACAATTTAAAATAATTATTATGTACGCTACAAAAAAGTGTTGAACTTTGATCAAAGTGTTCATATATTAACAGTTCTGCAAAATTGTTTTTTTGCACATTTATATTTTTTGAATATTTTTATGTGGAATGCCATTTTATGTGAAAATTTTTGATAAAAACTAAAAAAGTAAAATAAAATTTGAAATAGTGGATATGGAGAAATGAAATGGAGAATGATGGATATACGTCGTATTTTTACTTTTTCTATTATAGGAAAATCTGCAGGACGATTTTAACAAAACTTGTTCTGATGGACACTAGAGAGATGTAGCTTTTAGCTATACCTACTCTGAAAGAATTATCCGCATGATATTAAGGAATTTTTGCATTAGATCTACGAATTGTTACTGGAATTCGTCCATTGAATCTTTTCATTTAATTAATGCCGTTTTTATAAAATTTTATGTAAAATTTCATATTATTTATCAAAAATTTCATACGACTAATGAAAAAGTTTTATTAAAATTAGTTTCATTTAATTATGAAGCTTTTTCATTAAGTTTAAGAATTTATTCATTTAGATTGTAAAAAAAAAACTTCATTAGTTTAGTGAACAAATTTCATTAGAACTAGAAATCCTCTCTGTGTATAAATTGTTGCCTGATAGTCTCAAAGCCTTACAAGGTCACCTAGAATCAAAATTTATTAAAATACAAAATTAATTATATCAAAATACAAAATTAACGCAAAGACAAAATCTTAACCCATTCACGAGCGATCGTCCATTAATTTTTTAGCTTTATTACTATATATCTCCGTTAGGGGTATCAGTAAAGCGTCAAAAGCAGCACAAAATGTTTTTTTTTGTTCAAGGCCTAACCTTAACCATTTTTCGCCAAAAAAGCTTCAGCGGTTTAATTTCGGTCGTCAAAGGGTTAATAGTAGTAATCCCCAAAAAGTAAAAATTTAAGTTAAACTGCAATGATATCTATTATCCTTTTCAAAATTATATGTTAAAATGAAAGTCCTTTGTAAGTAGGTCCTTTGTAAGTAGGATTTAAAACTATAGTAACTTTTTTTTTTTTTTTTTTTTTTTAGTAGTAATTAAATGTGCTAAAGTCCCAAAACTTATTTAACAAATTGTGAAAAGCAATCTGATGTAGGCGTGTCCCTATCCGGATTTCATTCTTGCCTAAGGAAATCTTCAGGGGACTTGTTATTAGAATTTCTAGAGATATTTGTTATGTTAAATCACAAACTCAATGAGAATTTCTTGTCCTCGTCTTGGAGCGAGATTCAAAATTTAAAATATCAAAGAAAAAAACAAAAACAACAACAAAAAATTGTCACAATTGGCTTTGTCATCTTCCAAATACTACTCTGTTTTTTTGACAGACCTAGCAATGTAGTGACGTTTATTCAAGTAAATCAACAATAGAAAATCATGTTTTCTATTAGTGTCAGTTACATTTTAATTTGCACAAGCACCTGCATATTTGTTATTTAAATTTATTTTCATCGGGATAAACATTAATTGCATTTATAGTAATTAAATGTGCTAAAGTAACTTTGGTTTTTCAATGACATCGTTTTCACGTAATTACCCTCATTATAATCGAAGTATAAAACTACGAAATTTTTAGCAGAACAACAAAAACTTCTTTAAAATTAACAAAATTTGGTTTATTTTACAAAAGTTTTTGTAATTTTGACATCTTTTCGTACTTTTATGCATGGTTTATTATCAGAGCAGAAAAATACCACAAAATGATCAATATCAAATACCTCAAACATTTCAAATCCTATATTATTTTTAAAATTTCCTTTTCAGATTTTTAAATTTAAGAAATTTGTTTACATGAACCTTAAAAAGTTGGATTTTTACTAACATTTTTAGAGAAAATTTGATCATTTTAACAAAAATTTGCATATTTACGTATAATTAAAAAAAAAAAACGCTAATGAATAACTTGAAAAATTTAAACTTTTTTGAATTTTGATTTCATACTGCCTTACTACATCAATTAAGATTTGAAAATTTTGTTAAAATTAGGTTAAAAAAGAGTTTTATTTAAAGTCAACCCTAAATTTGATAAATTTCTTGTACAGACAAATTACTAATTCATAAAAGTTAACCTTTTCTGCCACCGCTAAATGTTAACGAATTTAGCTGAAACTAGTCACATGTAGTTTTTAGACATTAATGAATAGGGGAAACATTGTGGACATCGCAAAATCTAACTTTTTTTTTTTGCACCACTCTAGTGAATATGCATATGAGACTTTTCAAAGCAACATGCCCGCTTAGAGTATCTGTTGTCCTATATTTTACGAATTAAAATTGGAATAACTTATTTATTTTTTCAAAAAGTGGTCAAATAGGCGCGATTAAATATTGAAAAATTTTTCACTTTTTTAAAGTATATTATTTATAATATTTGTAAAAGCCTAGAAATTTGAATGTATCGATAGAATTTTTAATAGAGAATTTGAAAAAAATAAGAGGCCTGTTCTTACGAGAGACTATAGTTAAGACTGTATTCCCCACGTGTTTGTTGTTGCAAGAGTCACAACAAATTTTATTTATACAAGTTTGATATAATTTTTATTAAAAATATAACTTTTATTAAAAATACAATTTTTATTAAAAATATAATTTTTATTAAAAATATAATTTTTATCAAAATTATATAATTTTTATTGAAATTAAAAAACAAAGTACAGTCTAGTTTGCTCCTCCTGTTTTTGTTTATAAACGAAACAAAAAATAAAAAGGAGGAAAAAACAAAAAACGTGTATCCACCAGAGGTGGATCTTGCACATAACACACAAGTTTTCAATTTATTTTTTGATCAATGGTTATAATCTTTAACTTCAAGCTCATATGTATGTTAGTTCTCATGTAGTGAGTAAACTAGTTCATATGAATGTTTGATGTTTGGCATGGGATTATTACACATTCCTGAAAGGGTCAAATAATAAATTTAAAAAAAAACTCTATAGATTATTTGTTAAGACAATATCCTAATAAAGAAATATTGAGTATGGCCTCGAACTTGAATAATTTTCATTTTCAAATTTTAGTTATTTGAAATTTTGTTTGAAAAATATAAAAAAATAAAGACCTTGTATTTTATTGTTGTTTTGTATGGAAAGTTAAGACTTTCAGTCTTAAAAATGGTCTTATGACAGTCACAAGTAAGAATAAGCCTGTAAATTTTGTTTAAAACAATTCAGAACTTATTCTGAATTTTCAGTGTAATAGAAAACTCATTATATCTATATATTGCAAAATTTTAAATGTTTTTCTTTCGACCCAGAAAGTTTAATTGTGTAACTAACTCAGCAGCTTTTTCGAAGAAAATACTCTCCATCTCATTATTCTTAAAAAATGCTTGTTAGAACCAAACGGCGTATAATGAATCACATTCTACATATAATAATATTCATTATACGCAGTGTGGTTCTAACAAGCAAATTTTTAATTATTTTAATTGAAGTACCAAAGGAATATTATATTCACAACGCAGCCAAGTTGCACGATAGAACTTTCTACATCGATAAAAAAAACATCTAAATTTTTTTTATAAATAAAAAAAAAAACTTGGGACGATTTTTAGATAAATTAATTTAATAAATTACTCCTCCGAATATTCGGAATTTTTTTTCGATCTTATTTTTTAAAATTCTGAATAAAAAATTCTAGTGATACATTAAAATTTCTAGCATTTTACAAATTAAGTTAAATTATTATAAATCAATAACAAATTAAAAATGAGCACCACATTTTTCAATATTTAACCAAGCCTTCTTCCCTCTTTTTTTTTGGAAAATTTTAAAAAGATGTTCCATTTTTTTGTCTGTTATAGAAGTGCAAATACTGTTAGTTTGGCATTGCTGTGTTATACTATTTCCTGTAGCTGGGCAGTTGTCTTCGAAAGCGTCATACATAAATTCATATACTTACGTAAAAATTCGTTTACATAAATGTCATTATTATGTTTACTATGTGAAAATTTTTTAATTAAAAGCAAAAAGAAGAAAATATATAAAAGAAATATGTGTATAGAAAATTATTATACGCTTTGCCTACTCCAAAGGACATAAACCGAAGAAAAATCCACACATACACTCATACATATTTTGTTTGTAAGTAACTTTTAACATGTTTAGTAGCATCCTTTTACATCACTTTGACCCCCACAAGGGAATGTTTTTAGATGAAATCATAAAAACTTCTATGCAGTGTTCATAGTCGTTTTGTGTTTACTCTCTTATGCATCAAAACGCTTAAATGGAGCCATTAAGACATTTATTACAAGTTCAGAAAAGTGAAAAATTAAATTAAAATGTATGATAAAGAATTAAATTATATATATATATATGGTAAGAGTACTTTGAAAATTCCATTTTTAAGAAGTAAAACAAGAAAAAAATTATTGAAATGGAAAAAAGTGGGGAAAAATTAGATTTAAACTTTTATCATAATGTAAATATAAAAAATAAAGAAACGAGGTAAAAAAGCCAAAATCTCATAATGTTTAATATAAAAGTTCTATGACATTTAGTTGGCGTGATAAAAAAAAAATTTTTTTCTTTCTTCGAAATGTTATAGTTTGTTTAAGGCACTCGTATGTGACTTTTCTAAGAAATTTTAATGGTGGACTTAAATAAAACATGTCCAATGTGAAGTTTTTTTTAATTAATTTATTTTTTAATTCTATAAATTATTGCACAAATACATATTTTTTGCTATAAGGATGTTGATCCTAGCATGCAACAAATCTATTACTTGTAATTTATTTCTTAGGAGGGTAAAAAGTTAAAAACGTGAAATTAGTTTGTAAAATTTTTCTTTAAATTTAATTTTCATCTTTGTAAGATAAGGATTTATTTTAAAATAGTTATACATACACTGATAGAAAAAAAAATTAGTGAACATTTTTTTTGCTAAACTACTAAAAATTAGTTCAATTTTGAACTTCTAAAATTGGCAGATTTTTTTTTCTTTTTTTTTGCTAAATATTGGTAAGATAAGAATAGCAAAAATAAATCTGTTGAATCTACAAATTTTTAGAAATATTTTAGCTAAATTTTAGTGAATTGAAGGTAACAAATTCATCTGTTAAAATCAGCAAAAAATTTGCTAAATATTAATAAACAAAGCAAATTATAAAAAAATGTGAAATTTTTAAAGTATATTTTAATGCGAATAAAAATCGCATATTTTTTGGTTTTTAGTTCATATTTTGATTTAAGTGTATATTATAAGCGCAAATTGTGATTTTTGACTGTATATTTTAATCGCATATTTTAGATTTTTTACTGCATGTCAGTCGTAGCCCTAATAATGACTTACCGATTATCAATTACTTAGCCCATGCAATATAAACGTATAGTAATAATTAATATACTTTTTAGGAAATCTTTACTACTTTCTATACTTAATTCAGCGGTTGGTAAGACTGGGGGCGGTTGTTAAGACAAGGGGGCAGGTTTTCCTAATGTTATACCCCATTTGATCCACTTTCTGGCCTTATTTTTAAAGTGAATTAGCTTAATTATACTCAAAGGAAGACATTAATTAAATTTCAGGGGGAGTTTCCCCCTTTTTGCCCCTACTCGTAGTAACTTCCAAAAATCCTGTCTAGTTGGGTATAAACGCGGAATAAGGAATTCACATACAAAGTTTCAAGCTCCTTGGTCGTACAAGGCCGTCAGGGGGGAGACATTCCTAACCTTTTAAATCCAATTTTTACCATGTTCCTGGTCAAAATTCCAAAAAAAATATATATCTGCGAGTTAGGTCCTTTTAAAAGACACATTCCAAACTTCAACTTTCTAGCCAAATTGGATTTTTACCCCTTTTTGCCCCTTCCCGAAAGAATTTCAAAAAAGAAGTAAACTTCTCTTTTTTGATTAATTTTCTTGTACAGCCCCCTATCATACCAGGTCAGCTAACTTGCTGCTTTTGGCACTATTTATGGTGCTTTTCAATGACACCAAAACATTAAAGAACACTAAATTGGTGCTTTTGTAATTTATCGTTAGTGCTGGTGCTTTTTACCAAGTATGTTTTAAAGACCATTACTTTGTTCAAAAACCTCTAAAACTTAAATAAAAACTATCGACAGTCTTAAAGAAATTACAATAAAATGTCCCTTTTTCGCTACATTTTCATGGTCTGGTCTGTTAAACTGATTCCAAAAACTTTTATTTAAACTTTTGAAGTTTGACAGATATTTTCTTAAAAGTACTAACAAAATACTGAACTAGACACCAAAATTGTCTGTTAATAAATATGGTTACTTTGTTTTAGCACGAAATCCAATTTTTAAACTGTTTTATGGTCAACTTGAGTTCATTTCTATAACTCTGTAAATAAATTAAACAAAACAATTTTCGGTTGCTTTTTAAGCAAAGAAAAGAAATACCTTTTTACGCTTTATACAATGTTTGTTGCTCTTTTTGCTCCCAAAAAGTTGGCAACACTGCACTATACACAATACAACTCTAAAACCCTGTTTTTAGATGACGTTTTTCTTTTTCTTCGATACTCACCTACTTACCTCGGCAAATTATTTCAACTCGCGAGAATTTTGTTAAAATTGTAGTAAAAAAATAAAAATATTAATTTCAGTTGTTTAATTAACAAAATTTATAAATCTTTTTTGATAAATTAATGAAATAAGTCATACAGTTAGTTGTAAATATAAAAGTTAATCAATGCAAGTGGTTTTTATTAAAATACTTAACCAAAAAGATGAAGCAGCCTCTCGGGGCCAATTGTTGTGTTTTGTCAATTAAAGTGCTTAATATAAAAAAGAATTTGTTTTTTTGTACATAATTTTATTAAATATTTGTAAATATATAAATATATTAAAAAAAAAATCATTCCGGCAAAGCTAATTCATGTAAATTAAACAATTGAGCCTCCGCTGGCCAAAGCATTGTGTTGTTGTTTTTTGTTTTATTAGAGCAACAAGTGCAAAGAACACAAGTAAAAGAAAACAAAATAAAACAAAATGAATTACACCGCTAGTATGGCGAGTTGTTATTGTTTTAAAGTGGTCAACAAAGTTGCTAGGGATATTGTTGTTGTATATGTTGAAATTATTATTAAATGACTATTAAAGCCTCTTACCAGCACAAGGGTTTTTCTATTAGAAACTATTAATTCTTTGACACTCCGATTTGTTTTTTAAAACATTTTATCGAAAACCCCTGGTAAAGTTGCTGCAAAAAAGCAGGTGTCATACAGGCTTAAGCAGAAGTAATGGAGGAGCACGGTTTAAATAAAAATACACTGTAAGAAATTTTAAGGTATTTATTATTTTAACTATCAAAATACTCTTTAACCCTTTATACCACACTTCTTATGTTTGTTGTGTCAAATTTGCCCAATTTTAAAATTGTTAGAAATCATGCTACACTCAGAGAAAAGTCTTTGTCATATTTATGAAACACTTTATAAATATGAAGAAAAATTTCATTGATTGGTGCGTGTTTCCTAAAAATGCAAGTTGATGATGTTATGAAACATTTCATAAATATGAAGAAGTTTCATAGCTTTTTATGAATTATTTTATAAATGTTGTAATACGTTTTATAAATATTTTTTTTGGTAGCGCAAACGTTACAGCCAATAATATTTTATTTTAAACCCCAATATTTTTGCAACTATAATACAGAATATATCAATTCAAATTCAGAATTTTAAACTAAAATTCAGATATCAAGTTTTTTTAAATTCAGAAAAAATAAATTTAAGTTAAGAATTTTCCTTTGGTATTTAAAAACATTAACCCCGATTGCTGAATGTCCAGTTAAAATTTAACAAACAGTTAAATTGAAAATTTATTTGGGAAACAACAACAAATGTGTCAGTTAAAGTCCCACACTGAGAGAATTATCTTCACTTCAGTAATGAATTTCTTTATAAGTTTAATGAAAATTGTCACTGGAACTCGTCCATTAAAACTATTCATAGAATCTATAAAATGTCAAGTCAATGTTTGTAAAATGTTTGTAGAATTAATGAAAATCTTCATAAAACTAATGAATCATTCCAACAATGAAGCGTTTATAGAATTTATGAAACAGTTTCATAAAATTTTTTAATATTAAAAGTTGTTTGAATTAATAAAACTCTTCATGCATGTCTTGAAAATCAATTGGATTCATATGATTTTTTAAATAATTTCATTGCAAGTCCAAAATAATAAAAGGCTACATTTATAAAGAACTTTATAAAATATGTTGAACACTTGAGAAGTAAATCCTTAAACTAAAAGTTTGAAATGTATTACAATTAAAAAAAAATATGAGATTTTATGAAAAAATAAAATAATTTCATAGCTTTAAAGAAAAATATTTTCATATTTTAAAATAATTTCATAGCTTTAAAGAAAATTTTCATTATATTTATGAAGAGATAATTTTTGAAATCGAATGAGTTTCTTTTATGAAACCATGAAATTTTATGAAAAAAAGATTATGAAAATTTCATAAAGTTAATAACATTTCTTGGATATAATGAAATTCTTCATTGAATCTGCGAGCTTGAGATATGCTGTAGAGAATAACTATTTAAGGGACACCCATTTTAGTTGCCAAATCTTATATTTAGGGGTTACTAACAAGGACAGTCTCACTATGGGTTCTCTCCGATCTTTTTTTTGAAGACGCGTTAACTGGTATATAAAACACGTCCGTTAGTGAGCTCCGGGTGTTTTTTGCGAATTCGCGAATAGCACTCAAATTAAGCCTATTGAAGAGCTAAATACAAAATATATAACAATTTTTTGTAGACGTTACTTTTACGTTCCGACACGCTTTCTACAATATCTAAAATTGTATGTTTTGTTCAAAAAAATATCTGTTACTTTTTTATCGAAATATGACTCAAAAGTTTCGTTATGTAGAGCTTATTCAAAGAAAAATATTTTTAAATTGTTTTTAGAACAGTTTTGGTCCAATGCATCATTTTTATGTTGTTATTAAGTACATAATAACCAGCGACCGGAAGTTCATGCAACTGCATATTTTTTTTCCTTAAGTCTGGGAACAGGGTAAACAACATATCTTTGCAAATCAAAGAAATAGAAATTTTTGTTCTCAAAGTTTTCAAGTAGAAGACTTGCAGCTTTTTTTAAGATCAGAAATAAACAGCAAAATGTACACGTCGTTGTTATACAAAATAATTAAAAATGATAACTATACGGTCGGTATTATGGATCAATACGATAATTTTTTATGAAGGATAAATCTTCCTATTTAGAGCTTCAGCAATTTTTGCCTATACCAAATATTCTACTTAATTTTTAAAATTGAAAATTTAGAATCCATTACGCATGTTTTAAGGATTGGATGTTTTATTTGTTTAAACAAGCCGTTTCGAAAGCTCTCTACTAAAAAACTGTACTGGTTTTAAGACAGTTTCGCAAAAAAATGTGTTAACAGTTAATTAACACAAATTTTTGTTTATATATACTAAAAAATATGCATTAAAAAAACCTTTAAAAAACTGTTTCTCTTAACAAATCTTGAGTACCTTGGTTCTTGTTTAGTTTATATGTTCGTTGTTTTTAGTACTTTAATACAAAAATATTAATAATCATTTAACAATAAAAAAACCGAGTTTTTTCATTTTTTTTGCAGTCAATTTTGAAACTCATTTATAATAATATAAATGCTAAAAAAAATATATAAAAGTGATATAATTTTTTTCCTTAAATTTTACTATATGTATTTATATATAATGATATGTTTTGCCACATATAATTGTATATAAAAGTGATAGATTGATTAATTGTACCATATACACACATATGATCATATATGGTAGAATGTATGGTATGGTATATGTTCATCTATTTCATATGATCAGATATAAAAGATATGCTAATATATAAAATACGATACAGCGATATGTGATGATATATTACGCCATATTAAAAAAAATATCATAAACTAATTATAATATATGAACATATATCGTAATATATTGCCACACATATAAGCATATATATTATTATATTGATATCAAGTTGTATATGAGTATATATAAACTTTTTCAGCGGGAACTCATGTTTAAAATATGAACACAATATTTTGCTAAACTCTGCAACGAAAATTAGTAAAAGATTTTGTAATTTGTAAACAGAGGAACAGAACAATGTTTACTAAAAAGTTATTTTGTACTAAAAATTGGTACAAAAACTGTAAATTGTGATAAAAAAACGTTTTACAAGTTGTTCTACTAACTTTTTTATTTGAGTGTAGTATATCTAGTTTTATACAATTATGTATAGTAGGGTCGACCGAATATGGCACCTTTTCTAATTGGTTAAAGGAATACCACTCGATCGAATATTGGAAAAATAAGTAAAAAAAATTAAAAGCAAAACAACCGGTAACTACAATCGCTGGTAGGGAACTGAAGATTCACTTCAAAAATATTTTACCTATTTTTCTTATGTTTAGCTCTTTCATACGCATCGATTGAGTGGTATTCTTATTTTTTAAAATCGGGACACCCTTATGTATAGTTATATAATTTTGCATTTAATGTTGTTAATGCTAAGGTAATTGTTGTCATTCTTATTATTTTTGTTGTTGTTACTTGAGAATATTTTTATCTCCTTATATACAGGTTGTTTACTTGTTGGCTTAACTATTTGTCTTCTTGTTTATAAATCTGTAAACACACACACAAATATACATGCATGTGTATAAGGTTGTGTGTAAAATTAATATTATACATAACTTTAACTTTTATTTTATAAGCGACTGTCTGTGTTTATGTTTTTTGTATTTTTATTTTTGGTCTGTCTTCCTGTCTATCTTAATGTCAAGTCGTCTATCATTTTATTTTCTTTTTGTGAACTTTTTTTAGAAAAGTTTTTGTTTCGTTGTTTAATAGAGGCCTGATTAAATGAAAAATTTATTATCAGTAACAAAAATTTTTTTTTTATTTTTTTATATTTTTCCGTCGTTAAGTTATAGTAGTATTGTAATCTTTGTTAAACAGCATTGAATTTATATTTATTTTTTGTTCAATATATTGTCTGTTCAATAAATCGTGAATCCACTGTATATTGTTGTGTGTAAGTTTTATAAGTTTCAAAAAGTGTTGGAATGCATTGCTATATATCAGGGTTGGGCACGTAAATGGCTTGAAGGGACAAATTTGGGATTTCACAAGCTTACGGACAAAAATCAGCAGAGAAAAGCTGTGATCATTTTATTTTTAAGGATTTTGCTGTCTTAAACTCTTATTTTGAGTTAAAAAAGTTCTACTTTTTTAATTGTTTGTTTTTACTTTTTTAGCCCCTTATCCAAGGGAAAATATTTTTTATGTCAGTTTTTTGGAGAAGTACATCAAAATCTTTTATATTTTTATGGATATTAATTCCACATAATACTACCGTATCCAAATAATACTACCATATCGAAACGTGTTTAAAAGACTCCGTTAAAATATTAAAAATTTCCTTTTTTAGAATTGTCCTCTTAAAACTAAAATTTTCTTAAAAATTTGGACACATACATCATATTCATATTTGACACTTATTCATATTTGATCATCAACAAAAAAATCTCGAGAAAAACTTGCAAATCAGTAGTAGGTTAGATCCACAACTATTATAAAATAGCAGGTAACAATTTTGAGTCAAATTTGTTTGACTGAACATTTTTGACTTCTGCTAGAAAAGTTTTATTAGAAGTCTATCTAAAATAAGAGGTTTTCTTTACATAGCAGTGCAATAAAACGGGTTTTTTTTCAATTAAAAAAATTCTTTAAATTAAACTTTTGGATAGCACACGCATAGACTCAAAATAGTTTGTAGTTTAAATTAACTGTAAATGTAATTTAACATAAATGATAAATCACTTAAAATCCGGTCTACTTACTTTTCTTTTAATTCAAATGTTTCTTGTTATTGTTTTTTAAATATTTTTTAAATAACTGAGAACAAATAAATTGATAAGAACAAATGAATAGTAATTTTGAAATAAATGTTCAAATTTGAAATACAGATCAGTAAAAATAAAAGTGATATTTGATTATTTGCAATTATTTCAGTTTTGATTTGTTTTTTTCTACAAAATGTATACACACCCAGAACATGTGTAAAATGTTTCAATTTCTTGTAAGTTGAATTGAAATAATTACATAAATAATTACAGACATACATTTTTTGAATATTAAAAAAGAAAACGCTTTTATAATAAACTGCAACGGAAACAAATAAACGACAATATTCCGTTTTTGTGGTTCAATTTGTATGAAACTTTAAATAAATGAAAATAATAAATGAAACTAAAAAAATCGGTAAATGGTATTAACTTATTTTGAACAAATGTATAAAAAAGTTGAAATAAATGCATGTTTCTTTATTTTCAACGCAACTGAAAACTTTTTTATTAAACTACAAACAATAAAGTACATAATATTCTGAGTGTACAAGATTTTGGTACACACTCATAATAAAGCATTTCAAAGTATTATGACCACTCTAATGCGAATCTAAAGCAAAAAAGCTATTT
Organism: Delia radicum; assembly: GCA_021234595.1. Lineage (NCBI taxonomy): Eukaryota > Metazoa > Arthropoda > Insecta > Diptera > Anthomyiidae > Delia > Delia radicum. Next base: position 236,284,142 of record CM037853.1, on the reverse strand, counting down.
TGAATCTAAAAAAATATTGACATATTTTTCAAATATTCCCAGTAAAATAGTAAAATCCAAATAACTGGTTGTATAACAGCTTATACTGTATTACAACAGGTTCTAATTTCTGTTCTGCAACTGGTTCTTTTTAATGGAGTTTGTCCTATTTGCAATAGGTTCTTTACCTCCAAACAACAGGTTGCTTTAGAACCGGTTCTAGAACCAGTTATAGAACTGGTTCTAGGGCAGTGACACCTTACATTTCGACTTCCAGGAACCTGTTCTGGAACTGGTTCCATGTAACCGGTGGTGAAATAAGTTGTTCTTATGAGGTAATCTGTTCTAAAAAATTTTGCTGGGTTATTGAATGTACTTAATAGATTTGGAGAAAAGCTAGTAACTTTGATAGAATTTTTATTTTTTTGGCTTCAGATTAATTGTCTTTGTTTGTGGAGCAGTGTAATTTTCTGTTTAGGCTCCATTTTAAATTATATTTTCTGATTCAGATCTTTAGTACCGGTTTTTTTTTTTTTTTGTTGCTAAATTTAAATTTTTTTATTACTGTTTTCATTGTTACATATAATACTTTTTTAATTAACTTCATTTTACAAAATATTTTTATTATTTAATAAGTGGCTGTTTTGTTTTATTTTTGGGGTTTTTATGGGCCCACGTCTGTTATATATTATGAGTTCTTTGATAAATCGCATTTAATTTGAACAACGTTCTTCAAATTTGATTAATTTTTTGTACATACAGAGTATGTGTGTACGGATCACACTAACACTTCTTCATATTCAGTTTTTAAAAACTCGCAACTTTTTCACAATTTTAATTTATTTTTTAGATGCATTTGTTTGAAAATAATGTATAAATAATTAAATTTTGCCTTTTCTTTGACGCGAGTGCCATCGATTTTTGAAAAAATTTTATTTATTATATCCATACAAGGGGAGAATAATTTTGAAAGTGCATATAAAAGTTGTGATTACATCAAAAATGCTATTTGTAAATTGCATAAATGTGAAAGTAGACAATAGTGGGAATTGCTTACATATTAAATTAGAGAAATCCGATAACAAATTTTGAATATATGGCTCTTTAAAGTTACTTACTTTTGGGATTTTTAAAAATTAACTTAAAAATTAAATTTTGTGTTTAATTTAATTTTCATGTTTACTGTTTTATGTTTGTCTACAAAAAATTATTGTTCAATGTAATAAAAATAATTTTTCTTACAACGAATCCCTTGATAAAGTGAACATAACATTCACGAAACGTTGGGAAAATATGGATTAAATGCATTTTTAATTACATACAGAACTTTAGGCCTTATTAGCTAAAATAAAAACAAATTTAATAAAACCATGACAAAATCTAAATTTTTTGAAAATTTTAAAAACTTAATATAGGGATGTTGTATATACTTCAAGGATAATGGTAGTGATTCCTAGTCTCACTTTCACCATTCACCTCAGCTTTCGAACCTCATTTTCTCTCAAATAATACATATTTATACATTTTTTATTTTCCAATTACCTTTACGATAAATCATTATAAAAGTCATAAATCAAAATGGGACAATATTTTTTAATGTAAAGAAAATCGGAAGACAAAATTACAATTTTTTCATGTTCTTTCAAAGAATGAATGATATATAAAAATATGTCTGTTCATAAGTATATTTTTATAGTATATAGTAGTATATGTTGAATGATACTTAAAATAGAGGATTCCAAATGTCAGTGTCAGTTGATGTTGCAAATATATTTTCTCTTTTATTTGTTGTTGTCATTTGTTTTCTGTGAATCTGTGTTTAAATGCAACTCTGTGTGCTTGTGAGGTTGTTCACAGTAAAGACCAAAATATAATAACTAAAATGAAAGAGAGGGCGAAGAATTAAAATTGCGGCACTGGCTATTGGCAATTTTTTTGCGTTTATTTATACACATTTTTTTTTGTATTTTGTATATGGATTTGTGAAGTAGTAAAAATGTATGTGTTGTTTTCTTATTTTTCCTAAATTTTTTGTTTATAGACAAAGTACAGAAAAACACAACAATGCACAAGAGAACAAAACAAATGTAGTTATATTATGGCAAATCTATGTCAAACAAATTCGAAAGCCTCTCTTTATTATTCTCTCATATTAAGAGCATAGTACATTGTTAGTCAGAATTGGAATTGATTCCATTCTGACCAAATTTAAGTCACCAACCATGCAAATTTTTGAGTTTCATATAATATGAATGAGGAATTTTTATCGCTATTAGTTTTATCTTTCATTGTGTTTATTCTCTGTTTGTCTCAAAGAGAAAAAGTTGTTTAATATTTAATGCAATTTTTCAAAAGTTTAAAAGAATGTAGTTAAGGTTATGTTTTATCATTCTTGATTTTTTTATTGCTAAAAGTCAAACTATTTTACAGATAAAGTTTTGCTTTTGTTTTAGGTTTTAAATAAATTTAATTATTAATATTGAAAAATTTCCTAAAATCTGAAATATTTGAAGTAATAAAAAGCAACTAGAAGGCACAAAACTTTTCCCTTAGTTTGCTAGGAAACTATCCCAGAGTTTAGAGCTTTAACCGGATTTACGGCTTAGAGTTCTCTGATATGACATATGTTTGAAAATCGAAGTCGAAATAAAAATTTCCAATCTAGTGTAAATAATTTAATTGTTAACAAATAATGAGATGTCACTTACCAACACATACATACTTTTAATATTATATTATTTACGTTTTCTACAACTACTTATTTCATAATTTCATACTTTTTCACTAAAATATCCACTTAACATAATTCACTTCCACACATATAAAACTAATGATGTTTCGTGAATGCATGTAGTTCATATTATATGAAAACTACCTGAAAATTATGTTTAATCGCTCTTGGAGAACTATAATCCAATATAAACAGCTTCCCAACTACTTTTAGTGAATAAAGTTAAATTGAGTTTATACAAGTATGTAGAAGAAGTACACTCGAAATAATGCAACGATAGTTTTAGAGAAATTTCATTAAGTTATAAACGTAGTTTTCCTTGTTACACGTTCATTAATTTTTATTCATTTTTATCATGGACTGTTTATATGTTCAACAGAATATACTTCCCACAAATCCGTCACCATTTATTTAGTATGTAGAACAGAGACAACATTTTGTATGTAGGTACTATTTTTACACATTGTATGGGAGCTACAGTCTGTTTACCAAACGTATCCGCTTGAGTAATGAAGCCTTAAAAATAATTAATTTTAAGTGCCTTTCTTTGCCCGTTTGTTTATTTATCTTCGAAACTCTCAAAATCAGTTCAGCTTCTAAAAGACTGAGTACGTGGATAGTGCTTGGTGAAATATAAAATTAAATTTATTATATTTTTGCTTACAAAAAACGAAGAAAATGCAATAAAAATATGCATTTAAAGCAAAAATAAGTAAAAATATGCATTTATGGCCAAATAATTAAAGCAAAATATGCATTTATAAGAAAATATGCAAAAGTATGCACCAACAAATCGATGTAATTTTAAAGCAAATTCTTTGATTCGCAATGATATTTTGTTACCCTTGCTTTTAGACTCCAGAAAAAAAGCACGCATTTGCATTTGCTTCCGGTCCCTGATTACTAGTTTATGGTATGTTTAATGTTATTTGAAGAAGAAAATTTTGGTTTTAATTATGATTTTAGTTTCTCTCTCTCTCCTGTAGAGTTGCAAAATAGTTTAGAAAAAACGGTCAAAAGAACAAAGTAACACCATTCAAAAATCCCGTTCAAGAATAGTCCCCAAAGAAGAATCATTTTAAATTAATGGGGCAAATTTTTAAATCTATGGCAGATTCGGTGGTTTTTGATTTGTGAAATTATAAATCAATTATAAATTATGAATAAATATATATTTATAAAGGAATACCGTTACTGACTGACTGGCTCACATCACCCAGCCTATACCGCTGTAACTACACTCATAGAAATAAACCTGTAAAAATGCAAAAAAGCCACTAAAAATTAGTTAAAAATGTACTTGCAGAAAAAATTGCTAAAATTAGCAACTCTTTTTACTTATTATTAGTAATATAAGAAAAGCAAAAATAAATCTGTCGAATTTACAAATATTTGTGTTATATTTGAGCTAAATTTTAGTAACAAAATAATCTGCTAAAATCTGCAAAAAACATTTACTAAATGTTAGTAAACAAAAAATCATTAAAAATGTGAAATTTTTAAAGTTCTATTTGAGCCCAAAAAATTTATGTCCAAGATCGTGGAAAAAATAAGGGTTTCCCGTTAGAAGAAATTTTTGGATATTCATACGGGGCTAACGTACTTGAAACTTGGTTTAACGGCTAAAAGTTTTAAATTTAAATCATATGATCCTTATAAAATGTTCTAAATTACTGTTATAGTTATTTTCTAATTTTCACGAGAAACTTAATAAAAATTTTGGTAGAAAGGCGAACAAATAAAATCTGATAAGTTTGTTCTTCCATCCCCTTAGACGGTAGTTTTGGAAATTTCTGCTAGGAGGGGTGAAAAGTATCCCCACTGACTGCGTGCATATACCCTCTTAGTAAGAAACCTAATTTTGAAATATTTGTTCACTGTTGTATGGGCTAATTCACTGATAAGTTAGATTTCCGAACTTTTGAAAAGGGCGGCGTAAAATGCGCGTTTATTTGATGAAATGTCTGCACCTAAAAACCGCTAAAGTAATAATCTTAAAATTTGGTTTGTCAATAAACCGTTGAATCTAGAAACTTATAATTTGGTGCAGGCATCCGCTAAAATTGGGTATAAAAAAATGTTTAAAGGGGAATTTTTCCCCTTAGTGTCCTGCACAAACGATTTAGGCAAAACGTCTGAAATTTAAAATATTTTTTTTTGGGGTATGGTGACTATATTGAATATATATTTTGGGTTTTTATAAAATCTTGGTATAAATGGGTTTAAATGAAAGAAATTCCAGTTTAATGACCTATGGAATTCCATTAAGGTAGAAATCTGAAACTTGAAATCACAAAAACAAATTTTATTTGCTTAAAGGTATACAGGCATTAAGTTACCTACCAATAAATAATAATTTATTAGAGTGTTGAAAAATCAATAAACAACTTTTAAAAATTATTTTAAAATAAAAATCATAAATATAACTAGAATTTTACAAGTAAATAAAAAATATTAAATATTTGCAATAATGCATAATTTTTGGTATGCAATACCTTTCTTTATATTAGTGCATTATTTAAAAGTATGATTTGTTTCACATTTTTTTTTTTGAATTTTTTGAAAAAATAACATTTATTTTTGGTCTCTGATTTGTATATTAAATATTATCATTTTACAAGAGATTTTATATCAAAAGAAGTTTCTGTTAAATTTTATACTTTTCAGTGTAGTTAGTTAAAAATAAAATGTAGACAAAATATTCGCAGGTTTAATTCTAATAATATTAAATAAAACAAGAATTTTTATATAAAATTCCTTTATTAAGTAGATATATGTAGTTATGTATATGTAGCATAAAGACAAACAACATATGTTTAAAAGCTATAACAGTATGAGTGTGGGCAAATATGTATGTGTGTATTTATGCTCATAGTTATGTGACACATTAAGTGCTCATTAATTTCAGATGTGTGCACTTTATATAGCATACACTAACAAATACAGTCTTAAGCGAATATGTGTGTGTATATGTGTTTGTGTTATTATACACTGCATTGCAAAACTATAGATAAACATTAATTTCACTAAATTTCGTAAGTTAAAAAGAGTTAAAGAGTTTAACCGGCATACATGAGTATGCCGGAGTTGAAGAGTTTAACCGACATACACACAATTAATAATATTTAACAAAAAAGCAATTCACTTATTTTGCATTTTACTATTAAAAATTAATAACAAAATCAATTAGTGTTTCATAACTATAATTACACTTTACTTAATATATTAAAATATACAACAATTTAAGAACAATATTTTAAAGCAACAGTTTTAATAATACGTGAGGCCTTCTTTTTTTAATCAACTCGAAAATAAGACATACTGCCTAACAGATTTATTCGAAGTTCTTCCGTTATAGATCTCCTCGCATCAATAACTGCTACTTTTAGATAAAAAACGTTTTCATATTGACGGTTTTCTGCGTAAACTCGACAGGTTAATACTACCCAAATATTCTCAATGGGGGTTTGATCCAGAGAACAATACTCTTATATTTTTTGATGATAGCCATTCCATCGTATGACAACTTACATGTACTGGGGCATTGTCGTGTTGGAAAATGAATTCTTCAATGTTTTTATTTTCAATAAATGGCACCAATTTCTCTTCTAATACTGTAATGTTCTCAGAAGAATTCATTCTGGTGCTTGGAAATGCCAAATAACCCATACCGTCGACACAAAAAGCGCCCAACCCATTAAGAATCCGCCTCCGATTTGAAACATCGAGGTTCCTTAAGTAGGTCTCTCCAATAGCTTTTAAAACCATCTGGAGCATCAAGATTGAACTTTTTCTCATCAGAAAAAAACAAATTTAACAAGAATTTATATTTAAGCAGTCCTACCAACAACAGCAATTATTGACTTACCTTGGACTTACCTCCAGTTGGTTTGTAAATTCCTTTTAGCGAATTCAAGTCGTGCAGTTTTGTGGTGGGGTAATAATCTTGGCACAGAGTATTTCTCTGGGAATCATTTAATATCCTACTTATAGTTGGTTTGGACATATTTTCCTTACATTTATCGATTATCTGATTGAGGCTCTTTATTGAGTTGCTGGCACAGTTGATTAATTTACGCTGGTACCGATCAGAAAGCGTTTTTTTTCGGGGCACCTGTTTTATTTTTACCACAAGCACTCGGTTTATTTACAAAATTTGTGACAACCACGTGTGAACGGGTCATTTTTCTAGCAATTTCCCGAAAAATTAAGCCACATTTTAAATAGGCTGAAATTTTCGCTTTTTCAAAATCACTTAGATATGAACCACGCATCATTTTATTGCAAATTGATTAAAATTGCATAAAAAACCAAAATAATTCTTTAATTTTTCTTTATTTTATATTCTCTTTTGTTTACCGTTATATGTAATTATACACTCAGGGAACTGCTGATGTAAATATTTGTAGTTGTTTGAATTGTAATACCGTGTCTTAATTTTTAAGTGAAAAACAGTCATTTGTAGAAGAAATTTTATTTTTGACTACATGTGACTACCACATCAAATTACTGTATTATGATTTTACATTCATTTTATACCGTAGTGTTTTTTTTTATTTAAAAAAATAAAGCAAATAAAGCTTTGTATATTTTTTACTACATATGTGGTTAATTTTTACTACAATTGTACTACATTTTTTGAACAGTAAAAAACAAATAACAATGTTAGTTGAATTGACCGAAATGTAAGTCGTCCTTCTAAAAGTGAAATTTCATTTGTTTTTAACTACATTTGCAGTGGTGTATTCTAGTATTCTAAGTGTAGTTATGAAACACTACAAAATATTATTACAAAATGGTTCTCTTAAATCAATTAAGTAATCTCTTCAATTTTACACAATAAGACATCAGTTATCACACTCTTAAAAACAGTTACAGTAATTTTAGTAATGCAACGCTGTGTATTGAAATTCATAATTGTATATCTACCAGAAGAAGTAGAAATGTTAATTTGTGTGTGGATTTGAAAAAAGATATGACAACATTTTGTTGTAGTAACTACTTAATCACCACCAAAATAGTTTTATATACACATAAAAACATCTACTAACACATTCCTATACACATTATAACACATACAAAAGAATTTAATATCACTTTATAACTGTATAATATAGCACAAATGAGTAAATAATGATTATGATATTTACAATGTATGTATGTATGTGTATATAAATTGTGTATTTATACGTTTGTGTGGATTATAACAGTTTAAGAATTACAATTAGGGTTTAGGAATTTCCGGACTTTTTCCAGGAAATTTATAAATTTCCCGGGAATTCCCGGGATCATTTTAAGTTAAAAATAAATATCATGTAATATTTGTTAAAAAAATAAATTTTTAATACTAATAAAGCGTTTGGTAATTTGCTTAACATCCAATTTCGAATTTTTATGACAAAGTTGAGAGAAACCCTTTCACTATCTACCGATGTTGGCTTTATTGCTAACAGAGCATTATATAAATTATCTAATCTTCTAGTCCGAATATTGCATGCTTCATATAAAGTAATTTATTTCTTTAACAAATTCCCATGATTTGATTTTGCCTTTTTTGGATTATCCTTTATATTGTCTATATCGTTTTTAGTTTAAGTTTGAAACTTTCATCGACTTGAGTTTCAGATATTTATGTCATTGTCACTGCTCTATATTTCAAACAGAAGTTTATAAATTGGTTCAGCATACAATTGTAAAGAACTTTTTGATGTTTTTGAATTGGCATTAAAGTTACCGGGAATTTTTAAATAATTTACTAATGCTAATGTAATTACGCATTTGTTTAACTTTTTCTTTCAAAAAGTATATATATTTTTTTTTTTATTAATTAATAATCATACTTACAAATTATATAATATTACCCTAACGGAGCACTAGCTACTATGGCCTTCGACGCGTTGTAGCGAAAACAGACCAGTGTCTCTGGTGGGAATCGAACCCACGACCCCCGCACTGATAAGCCAGCACGCTACCAACTAGCCTACCGGGGCGCACAAAAAAAAAAAAAAATAGAGGATATTTATAATAGCATCAACTACTAAAATATTAAAATCTCGTCGACATAGTGCGTCTCTTGTGGGATTCAAAACTTTCACTAACATCTTCAAGAATGCGACATGTTGATCATTCCATAAATTTGCAAAGTCAATTAATGTTAAATCATAGTCGATTAAAAATGAAAATGCTAAGAAATAAAATATTACTGCATAAATTAATTAATTAAGATTTTCCCGTTTTCCCGGGAAATTTTACAATTTTTCCCGGGAATTCCCGACTCAATTTTTCCCGGGAATTGCCGACGCAGTTTTTCCCATTAATTCCCGTACCCAAACCCTAATCACAATTCATTTGTATTAACACACACACTCATATGTTTTTAACTTTCAAAAAACTTAAGGCACTACAAGGTTGAGATTGTGTTTTTGTAAAATTTTTTACAATACACATACACACAGTCATTTGCACACATAATCGTCTTCATGGCAGAAAGGTAAAAGTTAAATTAAATATTCACTTTTAATAATTCAAACTTAAAGTTGTTGCAAAAAAAAAAAAAAAACACACAGTACTCCACAAATATTAAGTACAGGCAAATATTGTTTAACATGATAGTAGATATTATTCATTTTGACCCAAAATTATTTAAATTTGTATAGCAAGCATCTATAGACTCATAGAATACAAAAGAAAAAAAAAAGGCAACAGACGTTGAATTTGACTTTACCGATTTTATTTTATCCTCCTGTCTTTATTGAATTCCAAACTGACCATATAAATAAAAATCATTTTTGGTAAAATTGAGCATCCGCGCTGTGTTAGAAACGTGGGCGCTATGTTAACAGAAATTTGTAGTTGACAACAATATATCAAAGTTTTGTTAAAATCAGGGAAAATTAAAATTGCAATTTACTCACAAGGGAAGTCTGCCGATGTGTTCCCTCCGATATTAATAAAATTTAGATATGTGATAAAGAAAAAATCTTACATTTAAACATATTCTTTAGCTTAATCCAATTATAATTCTTAAAAAAAATCTAGTTTCAATATCACTCAAAACACAAATTTTTGACAGTTACATGTTTCATATACCAGTTAATGCTTCTCAAAATCTCTTTCAATTGGAATTAAGCCGAAAAAACAAAAAATAGGGCCATTTTTGACCCAACTTCTTAACCCTTAAACAAGAGAGTTTTGTTTATCACATATCCAAATTTCAAAAAGATCGGAAAGAATCCATCGGGAGTCTCCCCTTGTCAGCTAAAATTAACAAAAACTTTTTTTAGTAGAATGCAAATAACAGTATATTTTGCTAAAATCAATAAAAATATTTGCCAAAAAGTTGCATATTGCTGATTTGCGAAGTGCAGATTTGTATTCGCATTAAAAAATCTAAAAAAAAAACTTTAAAAATTTAAAATTTTTATGATTTTTTTGTCTACTAGTATTTAGCAATTTTTTGTTAATTTTAATTTGTTACTTTTAATTAATCAAAATTTAGCCGAAATATAACTTATTATTTGTAGATTCAACATATTACTTTTTGTTATTTATACCTAACTAATATTTAGTAAAAAAAATTGCTAATTTTAGCGCAACGTCATTTTAAACTCATTTTCAGTAGTTTTAGTACAAATTTGTACTATTTTTTTCTATTAGTGTTGTATGCTTTTGAGAGGTAAATCCATTTTTGTAAAGTATGCTTTTAGGAGGTTAATGGTGCTCTTTTAAATGTAAGTTTTCAGAAGATTAGTCGAATTTTTTAAAAGTCTACTGTTATGAAGTCAATAGTTTTTTTTTTTTTAAAGACTGCTTTTATGAGGTTTATTGTGGTTTATTAGACTTAACTGTTGTCGAGTTTAAGTTTTTTCTTGGTTTTATTGTGTCGTTTCAAAAAACGCAATGTAAAGTTCACTTATTCGTAAACTTAAAATGTGAATAACAAACAAGTTTTAAAAAATTTTCCAAGTCAGATTTTTGTAAACGGTGAGCATTTTATTCACAATTTCAATGAAACTAATTGAAAAGCTTGTTTTGTGATGCAATATATTCCACTTTATGAATCTACGAATATGAGTTTTATTTTGACTCCTAAAAGTAGACGGAGTTGAATCACAATGAAGCTCCTATATTGACTACTTTTAAGAGTTTCATTATATTTAGTACTAAATTATTATTTTATTTTCAATGTTTTTTAATTAAAATTTGTGGCTCAGAAAGACTTCAAAAGATTCCTCTGGGTACTAAGAAATTACTCAAAAAAATAACATTTAAATTGAAATTTCTATCACAATGTATTCCGATAGTCCCTCTCCTAAAAGTTTTACTGTTATTTACTAAAAACACTCCTAGGTAGGTAGATTTTATTTAATTTTTTTTTCTTTATCTGTGCATGAAGTCAAGTGAAATGGAGTTCGACGAATGTGCGAGTTTTTTTTTCAGTAAAAAAAGAAAAAATTGCAACAATAAAAATTAATATTCATGCATGAATGAGAGTGTAAAATGCACTGATAAATCATATTAATTATTGTCATGTGCTATGGTATGAAGAGATTAAAAACCATCATAAAACGATGACAGTAAAAGATAGTAAAAAATATGAAAAATACGAGTATTTCAATATTCCAAATGTTTGTATGCTTTTTTCCGTAAAAGAATTTAAATGTCAATTAAAAATATTTCAGAAATGTTAATATAAGGTGGCGCAAAAATAACCTTCCGATGTTTTTTTTTTATTATGTATTTATTATGTATAGCATTTTCTGATAGGAGGATTACTTTTGCGCCACCTTATATAAGCAGTGAAAGAATACTATTACATTTAACCCTCTAACAGGTAGGGCTGCCTCAGTGCAGTCTTCATAAAATTTACAACAAATGCGTTTTATACTTAGAAAAAAATTAATGAGCGTTTTATACTTAGAAATTAATATATTCCGATAGAAAACTAAATTTTCTAAATATTTTGCAAAGAAATTCTTCGTATGCCGTCCACGGTTTGGAAGCGAGAAAGCTTCAAAATTTCGTAAAATTTCAAAAAATAATTATTTTTGAAAAAACATCGTTTTCAAAAATCTAAAAAAACAGTTTAAGTGGACTAAAAACTCTTTATATAAGTAAGATTGAAGCTTTATCTTTAATAATGAGTCCTTACTTTGGTCCAAGGACTCGAAAGGATTTTATCAGGATTCCTCTAAAGGACATCATCTTAACTTATAAACTAACTAGCGGGCGTTGCCCGCTACGTTGTTAGCGTGCCTTAGACCTAGTTTTTGGGATGATGGATAACTTTTCAATTTGCCCACTATCTGTGTACCAAAATTTAATAAAATCCTTTAAGCCATATAAAAGATAACAAAAAGTGGGCGTAAAACTGCCACGCCCACCATGTCTTAATCTATTATAGCAAATAGTGCTTATGAGTCATCCCAATATCTGTGTACCAAATTTCAATAAAATCTGTTCAGCCATATAGAAGATAGTGAAGATGTGGGCGTAAAAGTGCCACGCCCACAATATCTAAATTTGATATAACTTAAAGTGCTTATCTCTGACATCTCTTTCTGGGTACCAAATATCAATTGCATCGGTAAAGCCATATCGAAAATAGTGAAAGAGTGGGCGTAAAAGTGCCACGCCCATCATATAGAAATTTCATATAGCCTATAATTCCTTCCAGACCGCCCACTATCTATGTATCAAATTTGAATAAAATCGGTTCGGCCATATAGAAGATAGTGAAGATGTGGGCGTAAAAGTGCCACGCCCACAATATCTAAATTTGATATAACTTAAAGTGCTTATCTGTGACATCTCTTTCTGGGTACCAAATATCAATTGCATCGGTAAAGCCATATCGAAAATAGTGAAAAAGTGGGCGTAAAAGTGCCACGCCCATCATATAAAAATTTCATATAGCCTATAGTTCCTTCCAGACGGCCCACTATCTATGTGTCAAATTTGAATAAAATCGGTTCAGGCGTTTGGACGTGATGCTCACACAAACAAACAAACCAACAGTCATTTTTATAATATTAATAATAAGGATAGACGGATTTTTATGAAATTTTGCAGAAAGAAGACATTAACTATTAATAGCAAAGCGTTGAAGCTTGAACAATATAAATAGAAGTTTAGATACTTTTTCGCTTAATTTCGCTTTTTCCAAAAAGCGAAAATCGTGATATCTTCTTAAATAGGAGCAGAAAAAAAATAGTTTTTGAAGTTTGGTTATGTCTTGGTAAGAGAAATAATTTTTGTTCAAAACTTTTCTTTTATATGCTTTAGTTTTCAAAATGCACCCTAAAATATTTTGGATCATATCGCCTAAATTAGGCAACGCTAAACAATTTTGTTGAAGAACTTATTATTTGTTTTTCGAGTGGAGCACATAGTATGAAATTCGTTGCAAAACATCGTTTGCCAGTTAGAGGGTTAAATAAAGGAATGATTATGAATATTTAAAATTAAATCTTTTAAAAACGGGCAATTGGTTATTGAAATGTTAAGTGATTAATGGGACTATTAAAATTGGGTTTATAACAATAAAACAAAAATATACTAGATATAGTTACAAGATGACTTTGTATTTTAAGAAGTTTATGGAAGAGGTTTCAAAAGTTTTTCTTTTAATACAGAAATACTTATTTATTTATCCTTATTGACGTTACCCATAATTTTGTCTTATTAACTTTATCAATAACAAAAATTCATCACACTTACAATTTAGCAAATATTTTGCTATATGCTATATAACCCACAGCAAAGTTTCAATTAACTATAAGAAAATTAACTAAAAAGTTTTTTCTGTATATAAGTTTCCTCATTCCTGTATTCTTCTCATTTATTTCCTTAAGTCCAATATAAAAGAAAGTTTAGCTTTTTTTTGTTTTTTTTTTTTTTTTGTTAGCAAAAGTTTTCGTTAAGTTTATTATTCCAAAATTGTAGAAGAGGAATATATATAACTAATCCTCTGAAAGGTTGATATTGGCACGATATTAAACTATCAACTTTTACTTATACTTAACAAACAAATACAAGCAGACATATTTATATGCACACACATTGATACACTTATATAAGTCACACATATCAGGGCTGGCCAAATGCGGCTACACGCAAGCTAGATGTACTACTTTCAAAATTTTGGGAAAAAAACTAAAATATGTTTTTTTTTTTTGGCGAATCCCTTTCTTAATAGAATATTAATTATGGTTTCTATAAGAAGAAAGTGTCTCAAATATTTGCAGTATAAAAAACATTTACTTTGCTCTAATTATTAGAAAAGATTTCCAAATTAATCTTTTGTTCTAGGTTTCAGTCGCAAATCTAAAACTAAACGTATAATGTTATTGAAATTCTATTGAAGATCACTAGGGATAGCGTGTAAACTTGATAAAAAATAGCACTGAAAAATGATCAAAATAAAAAAATGATATAAAACCATATCATTGGTATTTATTAGAGTTCGTCAGAAAAATATAAATTGTTTTTTTTTATTTTTTGCTATATTAGAACTCTTTAAAAAGTGTTTGCATCAATAAAAAGTGTGGCGTTATTAGTTCTTTTTTTTAAATTCCAACTCCTTCCACATGCGCGCGGCGGCCAAAAATGCTTATTTAGGGTACATTTTCCTACAGAGCGAAAAGCGCTGTATTTATATGAAATTTGAATTCACCTTTCGATTCTACACCAAAAATCGTTTTCAAATCCATTTTTTCTATTTTTAAAGTGAACCATTTAGCAAATAAAGTGGTAAAAAAAAATGAATTTTTTTTCAAAAAAAAAGTATTTTTTCTGACACAATCAAAAACCATTTTTAGCTGAGAAAAATTGTGCAAAAGTTTTCGCTTTACGGTAAAGGGTCGCGATATATCGAAAATTTCGGTTACTACGACTCATATTCGGTTATTACGAAAGTCAGACGGTTGGTAAAACTTAACATTAGTTTTCACAACAAAGATCGGATAGCTCTACTGAATTTTAATTACAACACCCAAAATATTCTGAAATCTAATGTAAATATCGTTGCTCTAACTGAATTTGTCGACTGGTTCGGTTGTAGCAATCGAATTTTTCGGTATTTATCACCGAATTTCTGTTAAGGCAATCGAAACTCTATTGTCGTGACAAAATGTAAGTTGTTTCAATTAAATGATTGTAAGCACAACTGAAAAATTCGGTAGCAGCAACAGAAGCATTCGGTTGGCAACAAATGCGTTATCCACTCCCGCGACTGTTTTCTGGGTGTATAAAGTAGCTTTTTTGGACATCGCTCTCATGCGGAAAGAGCTGAAACTTTAAAAAAATAATTACGCCATGTTTTTTATTGATGCAGAAACAGTAAAAAAAGTGATGATATCCCAAAAGTAAATTTTCGAGGCGAACTCTAGTATTTATACTCGACTAATGTTATCAAAAATAAGAATTAAGTGTCAGATTCGGAAAAATTTAAAATTTGCTTTCTAAACTTTGAGTTTTGTACTGATAATTTCTAAAACTTATACTGTTTAGTATCAGTACAAAATTTTAAAAATAACCTGAAGTTTCGTAATTTAACAAAAATTGGTTCATTTTACTGAAGTTATTATGAGTGTACTGACAAACAAATTTATAACAAAATCAGTATTAACATCGAGGATCGTCAGATTCTAAAGACAAACTATTTGATTGAGTTATTAAATAATCATTTTTAATTTTGTGTGTGTATATTTATAAACATACATTAAAAAAGTTTTACCACCTCTGATTTATGTTGTTAGTTCATTCATTTATTCACTTATTATCCTCCCCTTTTATAGGTTTATAAAGTAAAATAGTGTGTTTTCAAAACTATTTGAAACATTTCACAAACTATTTTCATGAGTTAAAGTGATAAAATTTAAATATAACCAAAAAAAAAAAAGGTAAACGTGTGTGAGCGAAGTAAGACAAGAAAATGAGAAATACTATAAATTTCCATCATATCTTCATATATAAAAAGTATAATAATAATTTTAAAGCGATTTTGTGGCAGACACAAAAACTCTTTCAAAATTAAATGAAATTTAATTAAATTAAAATGTACACGTTGTTGAAAATCCTTGATTCTTTTTTTTTTTGTTAGAATAGTTAACCTTACTAGCACATACATACTCATACCCACAAACAAAGACACCTTTTTACACTGTGTTACACTTTAACACACATGTTATAATGTAGTATACGTATTTTTTTATATTTGAATAACATCATCAAACGGAAATCTACTGTTAACATACTACTTACACATACATAACTGTGTGTGTGTGTGTGTGACAGTATACACAAAAGGAAGTTAAGCCATATTGTCATCATTTTCATAACATACAACGGAAACGTATAAACCGGGTGTCATATATATATTTTTTTTCATATAAAAAAGCAAGGGTTTTCACTTACATATGTCGTATAGTATATTTGCTTTTTTCTATTTCATATTTCGTTCTCTTGAATTTTTTGTGGTATTACTTTACAAATGTATGTTAATGCTATTTGTATGTCACTAAATCTTGATGTTTGTTTCTGTGTAAGTATATTATGAATCTTTATATTTGCCACCTACATACTCATTAATCTATATGATGATATATACATTATCCTGCATAAAATTTTAACAATTCTAAACTGGCACACAGACTGTTGTTATGATAGACATAATGTACAATTCTGCCTGGTGAGACCAACTTAGCACATTGTAATATTGAGACCCCAAAAAATTTATCAAGGGCATATATGTTCAAAAATGCAATTGTTCCGGAGAAGGACAAAACTGATTCGTGCGCGAACTACACCATTTCGAGATTAATTTCGGCAAATATCACACTAATATCAGGCGGAAAAACTGTTGTTCAGCTAATTTTAAAAGTTAAATTTTTATATTAAATGTAAATGAGAAAAAAATTTGGTAAATCAGAATTTATCACCGACATTAAGAAAACATCAATTGTAATTTGCTATAGTAAAATGTAAAATGCATTATTTAATTGTAAATTTTTATTGTAAAAATCATTGAAACATGTATTTCGGCGTTTTCAATGGAGCTTTAGCCAGTGTAAAATCTAAATTTTTGTAATAACTTTCTAATATATATTGTAACATGCAAATCAGCCGGTCAAATAGTCGTAATAAGATTTGAATATATAAAGTAACATGCAAATCAGGTGATATAACTTCTAAAAATCCATTGTATCATTTGAATATCTATAATAAAATACAGGTATCAATAGTCATATGTAGTTCAGCCAATATAACATTTGAATATCTATAATAAAAGACAATGAGCCATAAAAAATTGTGATATGTAATCATATATGGGACTAATTAATTGTATGGATTCATTAATTGATGATTTCATTACAATTTCATTGATATCAATTGTAATGAAATAATTTTCGTTAGCATTTGTTTAATTAATGATAAAGAATTTCATTGATTTGATTTCATTAATTAATGGCAATAAGTAATGCATCAATTAAATAATGCATCAAGTAAGTACGAGTAAATAAGTAAGTAAGTAATGCATCAATTAAAGGTAACAAATTACAATTGAGAGATAAGATTTACGAAAAACTAATAGTGAATATCGATGAAATCTGGGCTTCACAGGAGTTTTAAGTAACGCTCATAATACAAATAGGCTATGTCCGGGAAAGATCCTGAGAGATTAATTTTGTATAAAACAGTCCAGGGTGTCCAAATTATTTGTTTACCCAAATACATACGTGACAATACCAAAATGGAACATTGGTCTAAACCGGAACGATATGGAGTGAACCGGGGAACGAGTGGAATCGGAACACTTAACACATTTGAATTATCGGAACGTGCTACTTCGGTTAAGTTTGGCAAAAATTTTGTCCGTTTTGCTATATTTCGCTTAGTTTTCGAGATACTAGCCATTTTATAAAATAGCGATTTTTTAAAATGCCCAGTATCTCCGAAACTAAGCGAGATAGGGCAAAACGGACGCAAATTTTGTTCAACAGGAGTATTAATAATCCCTTATAATATAAATGGGCTAGGTCCGTGAGAGATCCCGGTTGCTCAATTTTATAAAACAGCCATATGCTGATTTATTTATTTATTTAGTTTTACTTATTTACGTGATAATACAAATAAACATACAATTTCTATCGATCTCCGTTCAATTCCTATGTAAAGCAATTTACACTTCACTTTTTTTGTAAACAAATGCTTTTTTTGATCAATTCTAATTAGTTTTTTAGGCATTAGTGTGATTTCATTAGCATAAGTATGAAAATCAAACAATTTCATTACAATTAAATGGTGGAATGAAATTTTTTTGGCATTAGCATTAGTGAACGAATGCTAATGAAAATTCAATGCTAATGAAAAAATCACAAGTATGTATGCAATAGTAAAATTTAAAAATTACATAAAAGTGTAAATGAAAATTTAAAGCGGACTTTTAGAAGTTGTAATATGCCACAATCAATTACAAATATTTGTAGTAACATGTAAATTAGAACGTATAACGTGCAATAGAAAATATTTTTTGTAGATCAGCTGTAATAAAAAAGAATTTAAGAAGATGTAAATTGTAAATCAGTAATTATAAAATGTATTTCAGATACATTTTGGAGTATTTTATGCAGTCTTTATATTTATAGAAAAATAACGTTACTGACTACACCGCTAGAATATTTTTATTGAGGTTCCTCCTCCGGCGTATACGTTCACTAATACGGTCATTTAGGAAATTATTTTAGAGAGAGCCGGAAAGAGTAAAAATCTCCTCTTTAACGTCGTGGCCAAACCGCTAAAGCTATGAAGTTGGAATTTAGTGTTTATATTCCCTCTGACGCGTAGACATCCGCTTAGACAGTATTTTTGGGAAATTTTTTTCCCATGTGCAAAATGAGATAAGTCTTCTCCTTGGTGGAAATATCTAATTTTAAATACCTGTTTCCTGGGGTATGGGCTAATTCACAGATAAGGTACTTTTTGGAATTTTTGCAGTAACGGTGAAAATGAGGAATCTGAAATTTGAATCTTTCTCCTTAACGGCCTGCCCAAACTAGGGTTTCAGAGGAGGAAAGTCTTCTGATGCATACTTTTCATGATATGGATAATAATAGCAAATGTTAAATGATATTCCTTCAAATTCTTTCTGTTTTTCTTACACACTCTGAAATACAATTTAAATTAACTGAATTTTTTTTAACAATTTCTGAACTGCATTTATATGTGATGATTGTATGTTTTATTTTCTCATTGACTTTTTTATAGATTTTTACATATCATAATTTTCAATTGGCATTTGATAAATGTCGATTAATGCCTGATTTGCATGTGACTCCATATATTTACAACTGATTGTGGATATTTTTAATTTTTTTTAGTTGAACTGCATTTAAATTTTCTCATTTAAAAAAATATAAATTGAATTACAAATGATTGTTCAATTTGCAAATTATATTAAAAAAATGTCGATTATAATTTCTGAAAACTTTTTATATTTGCTAAAATACATGTTACTAATCTGAATATCATTTTACAATTGATAAAACTGAGGTTTTTCTGCCGAAATTAATTTTGAAATGCTGTAATTTTTTTAAATTAATGTTTCTTGTATAATATCTCTTTTTAATTTAAGTTATTTTCTTCGCAAATGCAGATGTGGGGTTCTGCAATAAATTGTTGATAAAATTCATTTTAATAGATATTATTATATTTCAATGGATTAATGTCAAATTTATGGCCAATTGTTAGCTTATTTACGTACAATTACTAAGTAAATTTTTAGGTCATATAAATTTAGCAGACTCTAATTCTCAGCTTCTTTGAAAATGTTGCTGTCGCAATACAATTTGTTGTTGTCTGTCGTAGCTAACTTTTTATTTTAACGTTTTTTTTTTTTTTGTTAAACTAATATGGAGCTTTATATAATTATTTCCTAATTTAATATGGCCCCATAATTAATTATATAAAATGTCATGCGAAAAATGGCCCGATTAAATTATATGAAATTACATCTAATTGTATCATATCTGATTAAATTAGATACAATAAGGAGTGATTTCATACAGTTTTGTTCTCATCTAATTTTATTAAATTATACGTTACTTTATCGAATTTAATGTAATAGGATGGGTCTATATGACATTTTAAATTAAGTATGGTTCCTTTAAATTTTAAAAACATTAATATTAGGTCTTCTCGTGAAAACTCGTGTATTACTTGTAAATATGGTAAAACTGATAAACAAAAATGTTTTAATAGTTTTCTAGCTACAAACGAGTTTGTTATATTTATTGACCACAGTTGCTAAAAATTTGCAATTGATATTGAATATTTTCATTTGCAATCAAAAAAGTTTATTAATTAGTTAAAGATTTCTTTTAAATATTTAAGTCATAGTTCGAAAATTCAAATTGAAATTAAGATTTTCGCGATATTTACCATTTACCTTAAATTTTCTCAATTAAAATTAGTTAATCACAATTTAATGCATAATTTTTGCAAGTTCTAATGCAAAATTCCAAACTTATTCCGAAAACTTATTTTACAAATTGTGAAAAATAATTTGTTATAGTCTGGTCGCTATTCGGATTTCATTCTTGCCTACACGCAAAGAAAAAACATGGTTGAGGGAAAGAAAAAACATGGTTGCGACAACCATGTTACTATGGTTGTGACAACCATACCCTTAACTGCTCATGTATCATAATATGATAATTAGATTGCCATATTATGGTTCCAAGTATATCCCAATATTATCATATTATGGTTCTAGAAATTTGTATGAATTATCACAATATGAGCCCTGCAGTATTCTCCCAGCATTATATTGAAGCTGGATTAAAAATATATGCGTGTTTTTTAATAGTATATTTATTTAATAATTCACATATTTAAATAAACTTAGGTTTAAAATAATTTAAGTAATCCAATAGTCTTTGCGTAATTCCAATAAGCTTTGTGAAATAGTGTGTCAGCTATACAAGCTATACATGTGATTACAGCATAAAGCAAGCATAAAAATATTGGTAAGAATACAATTTCACAATACATTAATAATGATCAAAACATGTTTGCAGCAAATTATAACAATTGCATTATAACCATAGTATAGTCCTAGTTATCATAGTATGATCATGGACAAGAATTTCGTCATCAATTATTACCATGTTGTGATTATTGCAAACCTATTATGATAAATTCGTCCTATATACATATTTTTTCTTTAACAATATTTTTTGAGTAATTATAAACAATTAAATAATAAAGCACTTTTTTATCACTTTTTTATAATAAACAATAACTTTATTTAACGGGTGAGCGATAATTAAATATAATTTATTCCTTCTTCCACAAACAAATCACCACTACAATTACCAGCACTACGTTCTTTGTACGCAACAATTAAAATTTTGCCTAGACTTCCACGGTATACCGGGTTGAGACTGCAAACTTATTCATTCTTCCACAAAACAGATCACCATTAAAATTAACACCACTACGTTGTTTGTCCATTGTTAATGTCTTTTTGTTTAATATTATTTAATTTCTCAAAATCTCAAACAAGAATGAAACTAAAAGAGCGAGGACCCTCATAAAAAACCAATTGATCATCTTATAGTTGGTGCAACTCTCATATGGCTGCAGTTATATAGAGGACTATGATAATACATACTTTAGTATGATTGTAGACAACACAATAATATGATAACTGAAAAAGAGCGAAATTTTTACTAGAACATGATAAAAGCAACCATATTATTGGTGAAATATGATTGATACAATAATAGTTTAATTGAAACAACCATTTATTGCTGTAGGAAACATAGTTTTGTGTCCGCAATCATATTGCAACCATATTTTTTCTCTGCGTGTAAGGAAATCATAACAATGTTCTTAGAATTTCTAAAGATATTTGCTAGATTAAATCACAAACTCAATGAGAATTTCTTGTTCTTGTCTAGAAGCATGATTTACTATTTGAAATATCAAATTTAATTATCAAATTAAATTTTTAAAAAATTCAACACATCAGATTCGATGTGACGCAAAATTTTAATATGTTAATAAATGTAACATTGTATATACAAAATTATATATGAAATCATGCTAATTAATATATACCGTATGTAGTAATATATGACACATCTACTGTACTGTTAATCGACATATATTTAGATATTAATATCAAAATTTTTCGAAAAACCAAATCCAAGATATAATTATATATGATTATAAGCGCCATAACATATATCCATATTAAGCTATATAAAGCAATATGTTTTTATATAACAATATATTAAAAAAGATATGTTTGTACATGAACGTTTTTACTCTCGTTTTTACTATTCCACTGGGAATTAGAGGACTACATATATGTGAACTTTTTTACTCGGGGTAGGACAAATTATTTGTAGATGAAAAGTTTAAAAATTTTGGGAATTAAACTATTATTCAGTTTTTGTTTTTTGTTGTAACTTACATTTAACTAAAATTGCTTTTACCTATAAAAATAATGATATTGAAATTTTACTGATGATTACATGGGAGAGCGTGAATTCATGATATGTAATAACATACTGTTTATTGCAACTTTTATTTAATTAATTTTAAGAATTAAAAAATTTTGCTGTAATAATAAAAAAAAAATTCGTTTTACTTTGATTAATACTTTATTCATATTTTTCAAGTTGGTCACATTTTATAAAATATAATATCTTCGTTCATTTTTTAATCCACCCTCTATTTAATACTTCTGTTATTTTTAAAGCTTATACACTAGTCATCATTATACATACTTATTTATCATCAACGTTGATGTTGTTGTTACAGCTTCTTTCATAAGCATTATGATCTTCATTATCACTTTTGCAATTAATGCTTAATATTAAAATAAAAAAAAAAATTAATGTATTTTGTATAGGAATATTAATATACAATATTTTTATTATAAATTTCAATAGGGTGCGACGTTCTTGTCATGCATTAATTATAATTAAGTCAAAAGTTTAAGTACTTTAATAAATCGATGGTCATAAGTTGATGACTTGTTAAGGCCTATGAAATTAAAACTTAACCCTATGGGGAATGGGACCGGTCCTGCGTGTGCCACAGGATCGGTCCCTTCCTGCCAGGGACCGGTCCTCTGCTAAACCCTACCCTATGTAAACAACTGGCAACTTTAACATGGGCTTGTCATAGGAGGGGGTAATTTGTCCTGCTTTAAACCACATAGTGGCATGCCACAGGAGTAACCAAAGATGGGCATAAAAATAAACGAAAACTAAACAGCTTCCAATGGGTAAAATTCTGGCCAACTGGCTTTATCTTGTTAATAAGCATTCTGGTTAAGTGGTATGTCCTCCCTTTACCAGTCACAGGATTGGTAATTTTAGGACAGTTGACACTGCTTAACCCACTTCAGTATTAAATTATACCAGTCCTGTGATAAGTCCTTCTTTAACCAGTCACTTTTAGGTCAATCGACTCCTCATTCCCCATAGGGAAAGTACACTAATAACACTATTCGACGTCTAAAAAACCCTCCCTTTGAAACACATCCTTTTTAATAACTAACTATGTACGCTGAATCCAAATCTGGCAAAAAAAAAAAAATGTTTTCTCATTTGCAGATTTTAAAATGTTGTGATGTTAATATTTACATCATTCACCCCATTTTTTTCGTATATTTTGTTTAATTTTTCGAAATATTAACGCAAAATCATCATAATTTTTTTTTTAATATAAATCTTCACAAAATTATCTTTAATTTGAGTATAATCATGTCGGCGTTTGTATCAGGATATAGCACTGGTATAGCAAGATTGTCCTTTTTAGTTTTATCCTTTTACATTTTATGCAGTGTAAAAATTTCTAAAATTTTATCATTGTCCATAAACTAGACATTAAAATGAACAAACATTTTAAATTAAATTTGCAAATCCATTGAAAATGTCCTGAAATATAAAGAAAATAACTTAAATTTTTAAATAATTTTCCACCTGCTTCCTATATCTTTCATATAAAAATATATTATTACCACTGAATAATTTGCAACTTTTTGCATAACCTGTCTTCGTAATAGATATTTACTAACAGATTTAAGTACTCTGAGTTTAAATCGGCCAAAAAAATTGCTATTTTTATATTCACGATACATACTCAGTTTTTTTATGTAAAAATATTCCTCTTTCCTAATATTTCACGATTATTAATGGATTTGAAATTTTAATTCAAAAATGAGTTTAGTTTACGCATAGGGATAACATTTAAAATTGTTTTAACATACAAAAAATTTATAAGGATAAAACCAAACATGCAAAAAGTTTCAATTCCTTGCAATACCGGTAAAATATCCTGAAACAAACACCGACATGATTATACTCAAATGAAAGATAATTTTGTGTAGATTTATATTCTTAAAAAAATTCATGATTTGAATTATGGTTACATTTCGAAAAATTAAGCAAAATATACGAAATAATACGATGCAAATATAAAACCCGCGATATTTCAAATCCTGCAAATGGGCAAATAAAAATGGTGACAGATGTGGATTCAGCGTACCTAAGTTTGTTAAAAAAATATGTATTTCAAAGAGAGGTTCTGGAAAAAATTAAAATTTGTCGAGTAGTGTAATAACAAATGCATTAAAATTCGAAAATGTCAAAATTACTAAAACATTGTAAAATATACGAAAAAAATTTTTTATTTGACGAAAGTTTTTTTAGTTTTGACAAAAAATTCGTATATTTATGTATGGGTTATTGTGAGTTTAACGATGCCAAAATGGATTCAGTATGTTGGAAAAGTCGTTAACTTATATTGGACATTATTTGCTAGTTATGAGTGCACAACATATGATCATCAATATATATGTATATAATAACACATATGTACCTCACAACTTTTTTCTACTCAAACGTTTTCCTACACTCAGAAAAGTTCTACAGTTACTACATTTAGAATATTGTGTCGGTAAAGACCACTGCAAATGTAGTTGAAAACAAATTAAATTTCACTTAAAGAAAGGACGACTTACATTACAGTATATTTAACTAACATTGTCATTTGTTTTTTATTGTTCAAAAAATGACTAACAATTGTAGTAAAAATGAACCACGTGGTAGTAAAAATAAACAAACATTTATTTTTTATTTATTTTATAAATAACAAAAACAACTGTAAAAAATTAATGTAAAATCATAAAACAGTCATTTGATGTGGTTTGTTTTTTTAAATTAACTACAAGGTTAGTAAAAATGTTAATTTGTTCTACAAATGACTGACATTTACATTAAAAATAAAGAAACTATATTACAACCCAACCAACTACATATTTTTAAAGCAGAAGTTCCCTGAGTGTACATGACAGTTATTTGTACAGTAATGCGTTTGTAGTTGTTTTAACTGAAATTGCAGTTGTTTTACTTAGAAACATAATTTTTAATGTTTTTTAGGATTTTTAAACAACCTACCAAAAATAACTCATTTCGGTAACAGTTATTTTATGCAGTTGTTTCGACTTTTTGGCAAAGTGTGTGTGTATCAAAAGATTCATAAACAAAAAACCAACATGGCGGTGTAACAAGCGGCTTGTTTATAATTTTTTTCTCTTTTATATTTAGTGTAAAAGAAAATGTTAAAGAAGATAGACAAATAAAATTAAAATGCTGTAAATTTTATTAAATAAATAATACATTAAGATAAGATTTGGAATAGAAAATAAATGTATTTACTTGAATATTAGTAAATGTTGCATTTTTTTTCTTATAGCTCTTTAAGACTTATATATTACTTCAATGTGGTGGAAAAAAAATCAAAGAAACAATATTTCATCTCTTGAAGACAGACATATCTGAAAAATAGCATGAAACTTGAATAATTAAAGTGATATTTTATATAAATATAGTTTTACAAACGTGTGTTTATTAAATAATAAAATCAAATTAAGAGTATTTACAAAAGTTTTTAAGTAATATTTTTGTTTTAAATGCTGGTAATGTTGTTTTAACTGCATTTGTAGTTGTTTTTACTACTTTTTACAGTTAATTTTTAACAGCTAAAAATAACTACACATTGCAGTTGATTTAAATGCAAATGTAGTGTACACCTTTTCAACTGCAAATGTAGTTATTTTAACTGCCATTTGCAGTTGGTTTTACCTACATAATTTTCTTAATGTACTACCACTTATGCTCATGAGTTTTTAATGTGACTTATTTATATTTGTATGTAATTCTTAAAATAAAATCTACATAAATATTATAAAATAATTAAATCTGGAAGTAAAAACGAAAAAGTGTAAATGAAAAACAGTTGAAAAATTAAATGTATAAATCACAGACACGTTTTAAAATATATTTCAACGAGCTGATGAGTGTCGTATTTTACACACATAGAAAATGAATATAATACACACATAATGTATAAATAAGTATGAGTGGGAATATTCATAAATATATGGTTGAATGATTGTGTGGATGTATAGGAATGCTGCTATTAACTCTTAAGTGGGTATATGTGTATGGGTATCGTAAATGTGATTTAATACATACATACAATGCACACACATACACTAACTAACATTAATAACATAACTGTACAACCTTTGCATATTAACGTAATTTATTTGCATTAAGGGAGCAAAATGATTTATGGTTGATGGTTTTGATGTTGTTTATAATGTTGAATTAAAAAGAAGTAGAAAAATTTTGACTACGACATGTCAGAGATGCTTCCAAGATTTTTTGTATAAAATCATTAGAAGATAATTAAATAACTTAAGTGCGTTGTTGATAATAAAATTAAAATTATTAATATTTAAAAAAAAATTAAAACTTAAAATGTTAGAGCGGTGTTATAATCCTATATTTATCAAAGGGCTCACTTCAATAATGTTATTTTCGAAATTTATATGTATAGTCTTACCTGCATACCTTTGTAAACCTTCTGACATGTTGATACTTTATTCAAATACCTTAGCGTCAATTTCATTTATAAATAGGTCATGACCAGGGCAACCAGAAACATATTTTATCATGTTTTTTTTCCCTGTGCTCACATAAAAAATGGATGAGATATTTATCCGTTTCAGGAAAATTGACGAATTCTGTCACCGAGTAAATTTTTGCATATTTAGCTCTTAATGTCATACTTTTGCATATTTTAATCTTAAGAGCATATTTTTTGATAAAAAGATTTTTTTGTACTTTTTAGAACAATTTTTAGAGCAAAGATAAAAATAATGTATTTTATATGGGCATAAAATATGGGCATGCTGAAAAATTGACAAATCAGGTTTATCTGTCCTTATGGAAAATTCAAACGAACTGTCCCCATTACCGATTAATTTATATGGTTATAGGTCCATAACATGAGGCTGTCATAGAAGGGGAATTTTACCCCTTCTAAAAAGTCAATAGGTTGAATAGGTCACAGAACTTTTCTCAAAAACACAATTCTGTGACAAGTCCTAAAATGTTGCACTGCATTAACCTAGGACATGTTAAAAAAAACTATCCTAAACGACATAGTTCGGTGACATGTCGCAGGTTTGGTCCGCCGAAAGCCGTAGTAGCTAGTGCTCGGTTAGGGTAATAATATATAATTTGTAATTATATCATTATTAATTAATATTACTTGTCACAAGCGATCAATTTCCCCCTCATATGACAACGCTATGTAAAAAGTAGTCTACACCCAATACCTTTTGCGAAAATATATACTAAAGATGAAGGAAGCAAAAATTATTTTAAATTGGCCGATAGATAATATAACAATTCCTTTCAGGATTAGCAGACTTGCGGGCAAATTTGGGGGTTTTTGTCTGACTTACATTTCAGTAAATTCAACTATTATTTCAGTAAATTCAACATTGTCATTTGTTTTTTAATGTTCAAAAAATGAACCACAATTGTAGTAAAAATGAATCACATGTTAGTAAAAAGTAAACAAACGTTTATTTTTTTAAACAACAAAAAACTATTGTAAAAAAAGAATGTAAATTCATTAAACAGTCATTTGATGTGGTTTGTTTTTTATTAAAAAATTTAATTTGTTCTACAAATGACTGACATTTACATTAAAAATAAAGAAACTGTATTACAACCCAAACAACTACATATTTTTAAAGCAGAAATTCCCTCAGTATACTAAAAATTAATTAAGCAAACATTTTTTTAAATTGAGCGATAGATAATATCAAAACTTTTTCCGGGATTGCCAGACTTGCGGGTTTTCACCCAAATTTGGGAATTTTTTGTTTGTTTCGGGACAAAATTTTTCAGTTGTGGACAGTGGATTTTTTGGGGATAATTTTCTAAGTCATAGCACTTAACCCCACCGAAGTCAAATAATGAATCAGGTCTATGAAACAAAAAGCTTCAATAAATTCGCCAACTCTACATCAGGTGGCGAGCAACAACTATTCTAAGACTTATCTACTCGCGCAATTACAGTGTTGACATGTTTGAAGTTCTTCATCTTTCACCACCTTTCATCTCTCCACTATCCCCTTTCAAAAGAAAGCAACACATTAATTAATAGGAAGAATTTCCTGAGGGTTGCTTCTCTTTTTTAAAAAAAATGTTGTGGCTTTTATGATGGCTCGTTTACAACTTCTAGAATAATAACATTCAGAATATGTAGAAAAATCTAATTGTTTCCTTGTTAAAGCGGTAAAAGTCTGAAAATTAAGAAAAAGTGTACAATTTAGAATGTAATAATTTTTCCAAAACTAGTTTGCAGAGAATGTTTTTTTTTTTTCATTAAACAAAGAATTTGAGCTTTGGCTTAACTAAAAAAGAATATTGTTAAATTTGGGAATTTGTTGAGGATATTTTTGGTTTTGTTTTGGAGATATCGAAAAAAATGCATCTGGTAGGACTGATTCCTTCATACTCATGTAAGTTTATATTTAAGTACTGTTCTGAAAATCACACAGTGGAAGCAAATGTAATAAAATATTATAAGACTAACTGCAATTACTTACGTGATTTGATTAGTTTTTTTATTAAAATTAGTTCACTCATAAATAAAACAACAAAAACTTTTGTATAATGAACAAATTTTCGTTTATTTTGTGAAAGTTTTGGTTATTTTCACATTTCTCAGTATTTTTATGCATGGAGATTCAGTGTATCAATTCAGTTAAAACCATCAATATATTTTACAATAATTGTTAATTAAACAACGTTATTACTTTATTTTTTTGTATTTTGGTTGCTGTGTTTATTTAATAATTACGGTTTAAGTTGATGTGACACTTTTGTTCATTAAAATGTAAAAACCCAGCATGACCATTTTAACCATTAATTAGTAACGGAAATAATCTAATTTAATTAGTTTTATGGGCTTTTTGTTTATTACTCTTTATTCGTTTATTACATTATTTTTCTTATCCTATAAACATAAATTTTAATTAATACTATAGACATCATTCCTGTTTTTTTTTGTTTTTTTTTTGTTTTTCCATACAACAATACAAAATATAAGAAAATGTAAAGTTATACAGGGGAAACTGACATAACGGCAAAATTTAATAAAAATAAAACAAATTCTAATGATGCTTTCTTTTGTACAGGGTGGGTCAAAAGCCACGCCTGCGTTTAAAAATTTAATAACTTTTTTAGTTTATTGTTATTATTTATTGGTATTATGTTTGAAATATTATATTAACTTGGCATGTTTTAAATTTTAATTATGAAAAATAATATCAGATAGATGCCTGCCATTTCATCAAAGCGCAATTGGACTCTTAAAAGGACTTTTTGCATAACAGCACGCAATACCAGGCTCTATTACCCTGATCTGAGTTTGAATGCTGTGCTTTAGATGCTCTATAGTTTGAGGATTGTTCGTATACACTCGTTGTTTGAGATAGTCCCATACAAAGTAATCACACGCAGTTAAATCTGAACTTCTGAATTTTTCGTCAATCATGAATTTTGTGTCAGTAAAATTTAATGCCAATTGGAAAAGTAATTTTCTACCACTTTGGTACATTGTTTCTTAATAAAAAAATAAAAAACAATAATAAACAAAAAAGTTAATCATTTTTAACACGCAGGTGTGACTTTTGACCCACCCTGTAGATAAAACGTTTATATGAGCTTTCACTGTTTTACCATTCCGCCAAATAATATTCGTTTATTGTACATTTATTCACGATTTTAATTGCTATATACTACTCATTTTTATATGTATGTATATACAAAAATATATAATGTGTGTGCTTTACTATTTTTAATTATTTTTATTTTTTCATACAAAGCGTTAATAGATTTAATTATCAAAAATCACGCAATTATTTTCTCATGTTTTTTTTTTGTCCACCAAAAGTTGCATTTTTTTTTTGTTGGTGTGCTTCAATGTGTTGATGTTGTTACAAGCATGTTGAAGTGAGCAAACAATTTACTTGTTACGATATATGTTAAAATTGACCTTCCTTTTCATTTGCTTGGGTTTATGGGTCATGTTTTATAAAGTGGTTGTTTAAATTGGCCCATTAAAAACATGTCGTGCAAATTATTCATCTAAAAAGACTAATGGTTGTTACCCTTCTCATTTATAGCTCTGCTACTGTTGCCGCTGCTGTTGTAGTTACATTAGCTACGTCTTCTGTTGCAATTAAAATTCGTAGGCCTGTTTTTGGTATATGGACGAAAACAAGAACAAAAATGAGTCAAAACAAAATCAAGGTAAAAATCATTAAAATAATTTATATATACGCATTTAATAATTTTAGAATTTATGATTTAAACGCAAATGTTATTGTACGATAAGAAGACTATTAATTATAGAATGTTTTTCTAAAGTTATAAATAAAAATCTCATTAGTTGTGACCTTTTAAGAGTAAACAAAAAAAAAATTCTCGGCAGGACTTGGATTTTTAATTGCCTTTATTAAAAGATTTATGATTAATGTTAGTTAAGTGACATACGATATATATGTATTTTAAGAAACACTTTAAAGGAAGTAATTGTTTTCAGTAAGACGGTTTTTTAATAAATATTAAGAGACTAAAAAAAAAAACGAAAATTTGCAGAGCAGATTGTAATAAGCATTCTTAAAAAATTCATACATTAGTTTCGTAAATAATAGATTTCTCTGTCTTAATTTTTAAACATTTTATTACTAAATTGTTGCGTGCAGTCCCGGTCAAAAAAAAAAGAAGTTATATCTCTTATCCAAGTTCATCTCAAAATTGGATTAATATTCAATTATAAGCCTCAAATATATGACTGGATTAATTTATATTACAACTGATCTCAAAATTGGGAGATCCAATAAGATAATATTAATAGATCCTGGTAGATCCTAAAATATCCCATGGAATTAATTCATGACTTGGTATTGTTACGTTTGTAATGTAAGATGAGCGCAGGTTTGATTCTTACAGCCTCATGTTGTTGAAAAATATATCATATAAGACACAAATAATAATACAATTTAAAAGGAAAATCACTGATGAGCCTGTCCATAAAAATGCAGAAACTAGTCTAGTCTGATTTACAAATTAATAGTGTGTATAATTTTTGGAGAAAAACGCTTATTCTTCTTCTTAACCTCAACATTTCTAAACTAATTTATTTAATTTAGGGCTTTACTAGCCTTAGAAGGTCATGAAAATTACCATCTTAGGGCATTTAAAATATTTTTTTAAAAATTGGTACAAAATATCAATAAAATCATTTTATAATATCATTATGCGATAAATAAATATATACACTACCTGTGCGAAATCGCAAATTTAGATAACTTAAATGTCTTAACAAAATTATGTTCAAAAACGTTACGAACAAAAAATGATTTCGCCTTTACAGTAGAAAAACTAGCAGATATTTTATCTTCGTGTATGCATAGAAACACAACAATAACAGAAAGCATGAGGTACTGCTACCTTATGCAAAAATTGCATACGCAGTGTCCATTTTATAACTCTCTCCCCTACATAAAACGTTTTAATAAACAAAATTAAAATAAATTTTAATTTAAATAGAAATTTTTGTCGATTTGACTTTATTTTTTAACAAATTTAAATGTTTTTAAAGAGTTTTTAATTTATATCCACTTTAGAGTCTATGTTCACTTCTAAGTTGTTTTGAAAATCAAATTTATAGTATGTGAAAATGTGGTAAAAAATGCACAAAGAATTGGCGTATAAGCTGATGGATTTGGAATATTCCACTTATAAGGAAACTACACAGTGGTGAATTCGAAGGTTTTAATGAAACTTGGTTGTTGAGAATAAAAAATATTAGACACGTATTTTTTTAGGTGCTCAATCGCACGTTTAGTTGTTAAAAAAGGGTGTCAAAAATTACATCATTTTTGTATGAAAACGTATCTAAAAATAAATAAACTCAGATTTTTGTGTACGTACTATTAAAGTACTCGAGAAAACGAAAATTAATACCCATATTGCCTATGTTGTTGGCCCTGGGTTGCCACTTATTAAAAAATGGGTTAAAAAGGGTTTCGGGAAAAGTTGCGTTAAAGCCGAACGATTATGAAAATTGAAAAAAGCCCAGACCTCGATAAATTTAAATAAGTGTTATAATATGTAAATTTTAACTCAAACTAACTAACAACTTCCCATACAAATGTGGTATTCGGAATTTTTGAATAACACAAATCGTAGCACATGTCTTATATACCAGTGGATGCCTAAAATATCTCTAATTTGATACCCAATTTGACTATAGTTTAATAGCATATATAAGTAATGTAAAAGTTAAATTGGGCCATATTTGGCCCCACCTTTTAATCCCAAAACCAAAGATTGAGCACCTAGAAAAATTACGTGTCTACTGTTTTTTGTTCCTTGCAACATATCCAAGTTTCACTCAAATCTGAGGATTCACCACTGTACAGTTTCCTTGTTAGTTTTTTTATCTGTAGGCCCACATTATCGCACATTCCCTTATGTACAAACGAAAAATTTTATCAATTTTTGAAACGCATTATTCATTTTTAAAACTTTCAAAAAGAAACAGCTCTATGTATAATATCAGTGAACTACATGGCGTATGATTATTTTAATTCAATATAAATATCACTCATACGTCTTTAATTAAGTGTGTATTCTTGTTTGGACGGCTGAATTTTAGGTGGTTTTTAAAAACTTGTGGAAAGAAACCGGCACACGGATTTTTAATTCAGTTTTTTTTTTTAATTTGGTTGCACAATTCACCAAGAAAAATACAAAATTAACAATTTGTCAATAAGTAGGCTGTTTGAAAAGTTCTCGGCCTCCAAAGTAGGGTCTACCCAAAAAAAGTGTGTTGTTGGTACGCAACTTTCCGGGACACACGGTTGTATGAAAATAAAACGGAAAACGGGGAATAGGTTAGAATAAATGCTTTTATCGTCCCATTCTCAATCATAACAAAAACAATTATTTATCAAAATGGTGGCCGTTTTAAAATGAAAAATCGATATTTGAAAATTGTTTTGTAGTAGTCTAGTGTAAAAACCAACAGAGTAAAAAATGTTTTTCCATATGATTATGCATGGGACGATAGCCACGTTAATTCTGCATCGATTAAGGCCTATGTGATCAAAATCTGTTCAGTAGAACTTGAGAAACCCTTCTTACCAGTTTGAAAACCTGCCTTATTTAAGCAAAACCATTGCTTCGCGAAAATCGCTGTATCTCCCATACTATTTATCATTTTAGGATAATATTTGTGCATATCTAACTTGAGGGTTACACGATCAAGTTTTGCCTATCAAGTTTTAATACACTCACACTTTTTTACCAATACACTCACACTTTCTAAAATTGAAACGAACTTGCTTCAGATTTCTCTTTCCAGTGGAGTGTATCAATTTACGTTCAAGAAAACAGCTGATTACAATTCTTTTGAAATTGTTTTTGTTTTTCCTTTCACAAATATTGAAATTGCTTTCAACTTGCGTGCAGCCTACGTTACAGCTGTCAATTTTTACATATTTTGACAAACAGTATATGTAAAAGCCTATCAAGAAAATCTTGATCGTGTGCCTGCAGTGTAAGCTAAAAAATTAGAAAAAAAAAATAAAAATAGAAAAATTAGTTTGCCAAGCCAGAAGACCCCCTTAAGCTCTTAAAAGCAAACTTTTTAAATCATGCATGCCTTTAACATTTGCATTAAATAATCATAATTCAAGTGAAATACTGACACATACATATATTTTATTCAATTCAATTTAGTTTTTTTTTTTTTTTTTTTGTAAATACTTACCCATTGTACTCTAACTCTTAAAGCGGCTGTTGGTATTAAAAGAATATGAACACAAAGCCGAAAACAACAAACAATTTAATTTAGGTTAATTGCATAAAACAAAGAAAATAAAAAAAAAGAAAGAAAAAAATTGTTGCCGCAGGATAACAATAAAAATATGGGAATAAAAATAATTTTATAACAAAAGAGCATACAACAAAAAATAACTACCAACTTTGTATATTTTTTTTTTTTTGCTAGTAGTTGTATGTAATTTTTAACGCTTCAGATTTTTTTTTATTTTTAGCAACTAAAAGTTTAGAAGCGTTAAAAATATATAAATTCAATTTTTATGCATTTGCATAATTTTTCTGGATGTTTTCTGTTTTTTAGTGTGAAACCATAGCAAAATATAGGAAAAGACCATAAAATATAAAAGAATTTAAATTATGAGTGAAGAAAAAAAAGTGCCACAACAATGAGAAATATTGAAATTATTCAAATTAAGCACAATTTTAGCTTTAGCAAGTTAAAAACTAATTTCTAGATTTTTTTTCAAATTTTATTGAGCATTTTTTATGTGTTTTT
This sequence comes from Delia radicum, assembly GCA_021234595.1. Taxonomy (NCBI): domain Eukaryota; kingdom Metazoa; phylum Arthropoda; class Insecta; order Diptera; family Anthomyiidae; genus Delia; species Delia radicum. Next base: position 236,249,638 of record CM037853.1, on the reverse strand, counting down.
TTTTTTTTTTTTTTTGTACAATTTACTAAGGGCTTTTATGATTTATTATTTTTTTTTTTTTATTTAGTTTAACTAAATTAGTTTTATATTTAGGGTTAATCTTGTTTAATTACTTAAAGTTAGATATTACAGGTTTAATACTAAAATATATTTACAATTATTTATGTACCTTTTTTTGTTATTTAACTACATATAAATCATGTTTTTTTTTTTTTTTTTTTTTTTTTTTTTACAAATTTTAGGTTACATATTTTGTTTAACTATAAATTATAAATTTATACAATTTTTATAAAGGGTTCAATTTCACTGTCTTTCTAAACTATAATAAAACTTTGTAGTAATAAAATTTAACAAATTCATAAACATTACACTCATAGATATAACCCTGTAAAAAATCAGAAAGAGCTACTTAAAATTAGTTTAAAATTACGTTGCAGAAACAACTGCTAAAATTTGCAGTTTTTGTTTTTTTTTTTTGTTGCTAAATATTAAGAATAACACAAAGTTTCAACCGGTATGTTTTTGCTATTCTTATTTTACTAATATTTGCAACAAAAATCTGCTAATTTGAGCAGTTTTATATGTGAGGTCATTTTTAACTAATTTTTAGTAATATTAGCAACCATTTTAATTATTTTTTTTTCTTTAAGTGTAGCATTATTTTTTTGTGAAGTTAAATATAGATTGCATAAATTTTCCTTAGGTTTTCTAATTTAAGGTTTGTGTTTGTCTTTTGTTGTATTCAACTAAATTGTAATTAACTGTGACGTTTAGTTATGGGCTTTTATTGTTGTTTTGTTTTAGTGAGTTTGTTTAGACCATATTAAAAACACCAGAGACATTTATAGTTATAGATATTTTAACTTAGGGAATTGAATATAAAATGAACTTATATAAACAGGTAAAGTTAAATAGAAATTGGAAAATTTTCTAAACAATAAACTACTTCCCCAATTAACGGCTTGAAGCAAAAAAAAAACCGTATTTTAAAATAGGGAAATGTATAGATGAGCTTGATATTTTCTAACCAATTTCAAATAAAATTGTATTTTTTTTGTCTTTAATCGCCCTCTAGTGAAAATATTAGCAACCAAAGTTGATAATGAATCTTAGACGGTTGAAGATATTTTTTTAGAATTTGTTACCTGAAAAGGTTCTTTTACCACCCGTTCCATAGAAGCGGTTCTAGAACAGGTTTCAGGGAACGAAACTGTCTGCGACACCCGTTCTAAAAATAATAAAAAAAAAATAACTGGTTTCAGAAACGGTTCTAAAGCAACCTGTTCCTGTTTGGATGAAACTGCCACATTGCAAATAGGGTAAAATCTATACAAAAAGATTCGGTTGTTAAATTATAGTTGTTCTGCAACCTGATATTTGGATTTTAATTTTTAAACTGAGAAATGTTAATTCAAAAATATATGAGTTTAATTTTTTTTTTAAAGTTAACTGATTTTTATTTTTAATATAAAGGTTTTTCATATCGCACTTGATCAACAAGAGGGTATTAACTCAAAATTTTAAAATTTTCAGTAGAGTCAAAAAACTGTTTATGGCCACATTTTAACAGAATTTAAAAATTCAAACATATCATAATAAGCAAATTCCATTTGAAAATATATATACATTGTTTTTGTTTTAAATTTTACCACTCATTACAAAAAAAATCTATTTTTTGAGTTAATACCATTTTTTTGAAATTTTGTCGATTTTTTTTTGGTATTATTTTGAATATTTTATCAACAAAACAGTATCAACTCAAAATACAACCAAATATAAATAAAACAGTTTGATTATTTTTAACATAAATAAAGGCTCAAATCAAAATAATACCTTTTTTATGAAAATATACGATTCATTTCTATTTGAACTTTTGTATTAGCTCGAAATAATACCTTTTTGTTGAAATAAACGTAATCACTACATTATCATGAAAATGGTCTCAAAAGTGGTTTTCGAGATGAAAGAGTAATCAGAATACGTTGAAATTTTTACAATAGACAGATATTGATGTTGTTAGTTGATATCTTGAAAAAAAGTGATATTTTAAAAATTTTGAGTTAATACCCTCTTGTTGATCAAGTGCGATATGTCAACTCTGACATTATAATTTTTATAACTATAGTAGTATTTCAATAAAAACTAAACTCAGGGAACTTCTGCTGTAAATAATTGTAGTTGTTTGAGTAGTACTACAGTATCTTTATTTTTAAGTGAAAAGACAGTTATTTGTAGAAAAAATTTCAGTGTTGACTACATTTCATTAAAAAAAAGAAATAAAAAAAATCACATACAATTACTGTACTATGAATTTACATTAATTTTTCAGATTGTTTTTATTTAAAAAATAAAATAAAATTAATAAATGTTAGTCGATTTTTTACTACATTTGTGGTTAATTTTATTAGTGTCCGACCGCAGATCTCGGCCAGAAAAAGTTTTTTGTAGGTATTCGGTATTTTTAAACATTATGAATAAAATTGACATATGGAAAAACGTTTATTGGGCTTATTAGATGCGGTTTTTAGTGTCGAATTTAAAAAGTCCGTAGTTAAGCAATGAATTAAAAAATCGGTCGCCAAACAATCGTCCAAATCGGAAAAACTTCGGCGACCGATTATTTAAATTTACAGCTAAACTTCGGCTTTTTCCTTAAATTTTTTACTAAAAATCTAATTAAAACGCCTCAACAAATAATATGTTTTCAATCTAAAAATATGTCCAAATACAAAAAATCGACCAAATATAGTTTTTTGTCCGAAGTCTTTGGTCGGACACTACATTTAAAAAAAAAAAAAAGACTAAAAAAAGTGAGAATAAAAAAAGTAAAATTTTTACAAATAATTCCACAATTGAACAGTTCATGCGAATAAGGACGAATAGACCACTTTTTCGCAAACACGTTTTTTTGCATAAATGCATTTTATTAGCAGAGCCCTACAATCCTATGCAGAAATTTTGGGGAAATTTTGACTTTTAAGGCTAAAAAAATGACTTTGAAAGTGCAATAATTCGTATATTTTTATATTTTTATATTTTAATTTAAATTGGGAATGAACTAACGCACAATTTTGATTAAATTCAACACAAAAACATACAAAAATTTTACTTTCGGTAACAATGTGTTAAAAGAACATTACGAGGAACAAACCACACTTATTATATTGGCAAAAAAATTTACCGTTCTTGAGTTATAAGACTTTAAAGTGTGGAAAGCAAAAAGGGCGAATATCCATCCTTAACAAAATATTATATAAGAATTATTTAGCTGCGAGTTTAAAATTGATATTAGCTAAAATTTGAAATTGTACTTAATTGTCCTTAAAGTGTTACAAACAAATACCAACCATAGTTCGTCAAGTTTTGCAAGTCTCATGAAAATGTAGTCAAAATCTGCTGCAAAATAACACATTTTTATTCAAATTTCAATACATTTTTTTTTGGATATTCGCCCCTTTTTCCATTTAAGCAAAAATTGAAGTCCAATTTTTGGCAAGTTCTCTTTCGAATACCTTACTAAAATTTTGTATACAGGTAGATGTGACTTAAATCTTTAAGCTAATACCAAAAAGTTGACAAAAATATTATTATTTAACCGTTTCCGGCGTTTTTATTGTCCCCTGTAAAATTCTACAAATGGTCTATTCGTCTTTATTCGCATGAACTTTTCAATTGTTTAAAATATGTTGGTGATTTTTTTTTTTTACCGAGTTATCAATAAATAGTAATCAATTTTTCGTCATTTGAAATTTGGGAATTGTAAAATATTCGGAAAAAAATTTTACTGAATGGTTCGATTAATCGATACCCTAATAATGAGTGAATAGTTTATATCCCTTCAGTAATCTACATATCGCTCATTTACTTCAAGAACGTCACAACTCAAAAAACATGATTTTTGAGTTAATGACGCAGAATTATTCGTAATATCACGTATCATATTGTGTAAAACATTCGTATTGATATCTTGTATACTCACCACATGAGAGAAATTATGTAGTTATTTTTTTCTGCAAGGTGGGAGTAAATTGAAAACTTTAAACTCGTTTCTTACAAAATCAAAATTTTTGAGTTATGACGTTATTGAAGTAAATAAGCGATATGTATTGCCAAAGAATAAACAGGTGGCTTGAATATCTTAAAAATTGGGGTTTTCGTTTAAGAAATAATACTTCGAAATTCAAAAGTATTTAGCGATGAGAAAAATGTTTTTGGAAATTCTTCTATTTATCTGTCTATTGAGTCTTTAGTGTACATAATATTATTCTTTTGTTTTAATAATAAATACGTACAACCGTAGGCGTTATTTTGTTGTTTGTTATTTTCATAAATTATTTAATCCTTTATGGACCATAAATATTAGGTTTACATACAAATATATAGATATACTCACTGTTTTGTTTTGGGGTTACTTACTAACGTTTAGTTGAGTTAAGTCCCAGTCTGATTGTCCATTGGCCACCATAATAAATTTATTTTGACAGCTAAAGTGGTCACTTTCTATGGTTGTTTTTTCATTTTTATTTATTTGTTTTAGTTATTTGTGTTTATTTCACATTTTCATTCTCTATCTAATATTTGTTCATGATTTTTATTATTTTTGTAGTATTTTCCCGTACCAGTTTAAGTAAAAACGCCTTGTGGTTATTAATGTCTTTTATTAACTTTGGCTCTGGTTTTGGTAAAAAAAAGAGATTTATACAATTATGGTTTATATACGTTGTTGCTGTTGTAGTGTCTGTGTATAAAAACTTTAGTAGCAAAATATATTAAAAAAAAAAATAAAGGAAAACTTTTCTAATTGTTTCTCCAATAAACTCTGAAAATAACAAACATGATGCTTAACGTTTTATCATTTTTTGTTGCCATTTCGTACACAGAATTTTGAAGTCCAGTTAGTGAGTTGGAGTTTATTAAGAGGGAAAGATTATGAATTATGGTTTGGTTATATAAAACTTTTCTTTTTTGGTATCAGTTGGACTATTAAGATGTTATTAGATTAATGGCAATCATAATTTGTTTAATAAATGAAAAATAAAAAGTTTGTTTTTTTTGTAACAAGAATAAGAAAGTTTTTTGAAAAAGGGAAAACTATTGTGTTTAGGAATTTACAAAAGGTTTTTCTTTTCTTTTTTATTAAATCAAATATTTACTTCACTGGAAAGAATAAGAAAATTGACGTATTTACTATATAAATACCAAAATTAAATTATATTAATAACAAAGTTTGTAAAAAAAAAAAAATAAGATAAAATAAAATTTGATGAAAGTTTGTTGATATTTATTCACAGCAAAAAATAGTGCTTAACCAGAAGCGCTTCCGGAAGGCATTATTTAATTACGAAGCACTTCCAAAGCAAATCCAGAAGGCATGATTTTTGTTCGCGATGTCCCACTTGGTATGTCTCTTTTAAGCAGGTGAAAAGCGCTTCTTTCATGTGCTCTTAAAACCAATAAATTCATGCCTTCTTAGGCATTAAGAAGCTCTTTTTTGTATGTTGACAAGATTAATGCTTCATAGAATGCATTCTTTACTGCTTCATTGTAAGCCTTATTCACTGCTTCAGAGAAGGCATATTGGGAAGCACAACAGAATGCCTTCCCTAATTGCTTTATTGTATGCAAGGCGGTGAAGAATACAAATGTTGTTACTGCTTACCAAATGCAGGTTATTTTTTGCTGGGTTACACCATTTTCAATTGCATTTCAGAAGTTATCAATTGTATTTCAAATTTATCAATTGTATTTCAGAAATTATCAATCGAGTTGCAGTTTTATCAATTGTATTTCAGAAATAATCAATTGTATTTCAGATTTAACAGTTGCATTTGAGAAAGTATTAATTGTATTTCAGTTTTATCAATTGTATCTAAGAAATTATTAATTGTGTTTGAAATTTAACAATTGTATTTTAGAAGTTATCAATTGTATTTAAGAAATTATCAATTGTATTTCAGAAATTATCAATTACTTTTCAGAAATTACCAATTGCATTTCAGGAATTATCGATTGTATTTTAGAAATAACTAATTGTATTTCAGAATCTGTCAATTGTATTTCAGAAATACTAATGGAAAACTTTTCATTGTTTCTGAAATACAATTGATTATTATTTTTTTGTTTCTGAAATACAATAGATCACTTCTTAAATACAATTGATAATTTCTGAAATACAATTGACAATTTCTGAAACACGATTTATAATTTCTGAAATAATAAAATGTACTCACGATTGTGATTTGCACACGATGCAAAGTTTGCATCATCAATGCAGCTCAAGGCTGAGAAAGTGCAAATAACCGTCTGTGCATATATACATCGTGTGAAAATGACCATCGTGAATACCCTCAATATGTCAAACTTCGAAATTTGCATTGCAATAGTATAGCTGTAAAAAACATTGGGTTTCATTATCGAAAATATTGAATTCTTTGCATATATAAATTTAACCGAATTGACTGCAAAATTGTGCATCCACTAAAAAGTCTACTCTGAGTTAAATGGGGCGATCTCGCCCCTTTTAAGAAGGCGCGTCTTTAAAATTGGAAATTATTTTAAAGGGACTTATAAAACTGGTATCGTTGTTAAGCCTGTCCAAGTACTTTTAAAATTATTTATAATATTATATATTATCCAGAGATACCTATTCCCATAAGCTAAAATATTATATTTCATTACTACAAAAAATTTTTTAGAAAAATTTCTTATAAAATATTTTAATATTTTTTCTTAAACAAGCTTTCCAACTAAATAAAAGTTTATTAAATTATTTATTAAATTTTTGAGTTTTTTTCGTATGAAATATATTGCTTAATGGTTTTTTTTTATGGCAATATTTAATACATCATTATGAAGGTCCAAAACTTTTTTTGATTCTAAAGGATTTGCATCCTATGATAAAAAAATTTATAAAAATGAATTGTTGTAAAAATTGTTTATAATTTTGAAAAAAAAAATATTTTTTTTAACCAACTCCCATTCATTTTCTATTCAAGTTATAAAGACTTTAAAAAATATTAAAATATTTTTCTTTTTACTCGTTTTAAAATACTTTACAAGTTTTTAAGATTTGTTGGTATAGTGTTTATGTGATGTATTAGTGTTCCAATACACAAAACTGGAAGTTTATAAGCAGTTTTATTTCAAAACTGTAAAAGTATTTCTATGATTAACATAGATTTTTAATATGCATGATGTTTGTATTTGAATGTTAATGGATTTTAATTAATTTCAAAATTAGCTTACTAAGTTTGCAGACTAATAAAAGTTTCAAATTTTTTTTTATAAAATTGATTATATTTGTACTTCTTAGTTAAATTAAAAAACTTAACATTTAATAAAGGTCATAAGAGTATAAATATATATTTTCATATACTTTCAATTAGAATTTTGCTAATATTATTCCTGTTAGTTACAATATTTATTGCCAAGAAATCTTGTAATGACGGAGATCGTTACACTCGTTTCCGCCAACACTCCATGTTTTTATAATTCCCATTTGTTATTAGCTATTTAAGTTCATTGAAGGAAATAAAATGAGTTACATTATTTTACTTAACAAATTATATAATTGTCAAGCCCCCCTCGTCATTTACGTCCAAGAATTTTTTAAGGTACTTAGTAACGCTCATCAAGTATATAAAGGGTGTGTAACGACAGGAGTCGCCCGCTCGATTCTGTCTACACAACTTGTAGTTTTCCGTCGCAAGAACCGTTTACAAGTTTTTATATTGTACGGGGTACAAGCTTTATTCAAAATACGGAAGGTTCCATAGTCTTTCCGTCAATCCCAACAATAGCGGTCCAAGACTACGATGGACCGTAACAAACACGATGGGCTTTCTGTCAACAGGTTCAATAGTGGTTCAAGACGCACATAACAATTCTGTTATTTACGGTGGATTTCAGCGGGCGATAGAGGAGTCTCGAAAATCAACGCCGCTCAAAGATCAAATGCCGCCATATATCAACAAGCTAAGGAAACGAAAAAAAAACACAAAGGAAGAGGGCCAGATGCCTAAAGAGCAAACCCCGCGCAAAAGGCAGAAAACAGATAAAGTGTCCCGAATGCCACAAGAGACTATGCTCTGCGTATAGCCTTAAGATGCATATTGGCAATTTCCGTCAATCCCAACAATAGCGGTCCAAGACTACGATGGACGTTCGACCAGTAGAGGTTGTATTCCGCTGGGGTTGATGACAAACACGATTGGCTTTCTGTCAACAGGTTCAATAGTGGTTCAAGACGCACATAACAATTCTGTTAATTACGGTGGATTTCAGCGAGCGATTGAGGAGTCTCGAAAATCAACGCCGCTCAAAGATCAAATGCCGCCATATATCAACAGGCTAAGGAAACGAAAAAAAACACAAAGGAAGAGGGCCAGATGCCTAAAGAGCAAACCCCGCGCAAAAGGCAGAAAACAGATAAAGTGTCCCGAATGCCACAAGAGACTATGCGTATAGCCTTAAGATGCATATTGACAATTTCCACCAATTAAAATGCACTGTATGTGAACAAAATTTTCAGCATTTGTCAAGCCTTCGAAGGCACATAAAGAATATTCATACATAAAAGGTTAAATACGATTAAAATTCATATGTAATGGCGTCATCTGACAACATGGAAATTGTTGTGGGGGGGGGGGGGGAGGGGGAGTCGGCTACGGCAGCGCACACGGTGACAAGGTACTTTTACTAATCCCTTTTCTAAATCCTTAGATAGCCTTCGAGGTCCTTTGAATATCCTCCGAGGTTCTGCGAATATCCTCCGAGGTCCTGACGAATATCCTTCGAGGTCCTGCGAATATAATTCGAGGTCCTGACGAATATCCTTCGCGGTCCGGCAAATATAATTCGAGGTCCTTTGAATATACTTCGAGGTCTTGCGAATATCCGTCGAGGTCCTGCGAATATCCTTCGAGGTCCTGACGAATATCCTTCGAGGTCCTGCGAATGTCCTTCGAGGCCCTGACAACATCATTCTAGGTCCTGCTAATATCCTACGAGGTCCTGACCACATCCTTCGAGGCCCAGCAGAGCGTGAGCCGTGCGTTGGTCACCTCCAAGCAGAAATCACCCTAGATCGCGAGCCGTGCGTTGGCCGCCTACCATCAAGTGTCAGCAGAGCGTGAGCCGTGCGTTGGCCACCTCCCAGCAAGAATCATATCAGAGCGCGAGCCGTGCGTTGACCGCCTCCCATCAAGCGTCAGCAGATTGTGAGCCGTGCGTTGGCCACCTCCCAGCAGGAATCACGTCAGAGCGCGAGCCGTGCGTTGGTCGGCTTCCATTAAACGTCAACAGAGCGTGAGCCGTGCGTTGGCCACCTCCCAGCAGTAATAACATCAGAGTGCGAGCCTGAATAAACACTAATCATCTAATTTTTTTGTATTCCCTTATATAATTATGGCTTTAGGTGGTGGTAATTAGTTTTAAGAAAATAAAAATTTATAACGTTCAACCACGCCTGTTTACTTTCGGTCGCTGAAAGAAACAAATTTCTGTGACGATCCCTACCCCCGCGAGCTTACCCCAGCTAACGGAGGAAATCTCGTCGTTACAATCTATAGAAAAAATACCTTGTTGTACCTACTTAACTTTACAAGTCTGTTGTATTTATTAATCCCCTAAAAATATGTAAGGCTTCACAACACAAAATCTCCATAACCTAATGCCGGTTTATCATTTTAACTAGAACATTATCATGATTTAGTAATTATACTCGAATTTAACATCTTTTACCTAAAATAACATAATGAAAAATAAAAATATTAAAATAGAAAAACATCATAAAACAATTTTAATTCTTACTCCAACACTCTTCTAAGAATTAAAAACTTGTTTCTTACTGATTTATGTACTAAATATTATGTAAAACATTTAACTCCAAACCCTGAGGAGATTAAAATATAACAATAAGAACATAAACTACGTATTACAATGTTAATAATATAAAAACAAACAAAATGTATGAGAGTGTTAGAGTAAGAGCTACAAAGAAGAATAAAACAATAAAATTTTTTAAAAAGATTAAAAGTATAAGAGATAATACTAGAAAAAGGGAGGCTGAGAAATACACAGATTTTAACAAGAATAAAGAATTATAATTATGATTTAATAAGGCCATATATAATGAAAAATATGGCACAACATATTAAACTTATTTATGCAGAGTTGATTTTGGATTAAATAGCACTCTTACGCTACAATTCAAGCACAACACAATGATAATGAGTTTTTTAATTATCAACTGAGGCGTATGATTAATATAATATCAATAATGCGCCACCATTTAAACATAAAAAGTTTATTACAGATATAAAATTGCAAGTGACTAATTAAATATTAATCATACGCCACCATTCAAAAAACAAATAGATAAAGAAGTGTACCTCTTCTTGTGTAATTTTACTAATTACGTGAAATTTTGTGTTGCTTGTATAGTGCATGTTAACCTAAAAATTTATATACTGTGTTTTTGTATCTTTTCAGACTCAAAGCACTATTTGCTTTAGGAGACTTCAAGAGTTAAAGGAATTGTTTTGTATGAAGAATTGGAAGATTTTGAAGACATTTTTCTACACCAAAAAATGCATCCGTTGTTTTATCCCGGATTAACTCATTTTGGACTCACTGTTCCGTTTTCAACCCAGTACATTTAAACGGCTATATATTTTCAGTGGAAAGAGGTAATTAGTGCTTTAAAAACTCCAGAAATATTAAGATTTTTTTATTTACATCATTTAAAGAATGTAGTAAATCTACGCAAAATTGTCTTACATTTAAGTAAAGTTAGTCTTTTTAGTTGTTTTGGAAATTGTTATTGGCCAAAACATGCCTAAAGAGTTAGTCTGCTGTAGTTGTATTTGAATATTCCATTGCATTATCTAACATTAGCGAACATTCCCATATAACTATGCAAATATTGCCGATTGAAACATAATTTTTTTTAAAGACACAAAGTCAAAAATACGGTGGGTGACAATACATTGTAAACTTTTACAAATTCAGATTTTTGTTTGTTTTTGAAGTTTAATAATTTCGAATTAAGCCCAAAAATTATGCAAATTTTTTTGGGATATCAATATTTGGCATGTTTTCTATACAAATATAAAAAATTTGTTTCATAATACACAATAGTATATCGCACTTGATCAACAAGAGGGTATTAACTCAAAATTTTAAAATTTTCAGTAGAGTCAAAAAACTGTTTATGGCCACATTTTAACAGAATTTAAAAATTCAAAGCAAATTCCATTTGAAAATATATATACATTGTTTTTGATTTAAACTTTATCATTGCAAAAAAAAATCAATTTTTTGAGTTAATACCATTTTTTTGAAATTTTATCGATTTAAATTTATAGAATAAAACAAATTTTATCAACAAAACAGTATAAACTCAAAATACAACCAAATATAAATAAAACATTTTGATTATTTTTAACATAAATAAAGGCTCAAATCAAAATAATACCTTTTTTATGAAAATAAACGATTCATTTCTATTTGAACTTTTGTATTAACTCGAAATAATACCTTTTTGTTGAAATAAAGGTAATCACTACATTATCATGAAAATGGTCTCAAAAGTGGTTTTCGAGATGAAAGAGTAATCGGAATACGTTGAAATTTTTACAATAGATAGATATTGATGTTGTTAGTTGATTTCTTGAAAAATCACCTTTTTTTAAAAATTTTGAGTTAATACCCTCTTGTTGATCGAGTGCGATATGAGAAAAAAAAAATGAAAATATATTATCACTTATTTTGCGACATGGCAAAACATTGGAAACCTGTGGGGATCACTTCCGGAATTGATAGAAAAAATGAGAGATTAAATGATATAATATGTATGAAATGTTGACAATTGCGATCTTTACGATTTTCTGGCAACTTTTTCGTAGAAAAAATTTCTTTTTCTACATTATAATTCCATAAAGAAAATACTTAATAATATTGAACGATTTGCAAGAAACAATGTAAATTAACAATCTAAAACTAAAAAAAAATCATCAAAATCATTGTTAAAATCCAGAAGCTCGTTAGCTTACATTAAAGAGCTTCTGGATTTTAACGTGCTGGTAATAAATCCATGATATCTGGGGAAAATCGTATTGCTCCATTAAATACTTTTAAAGAACTTGAAAACTGCACACACAAAAATAAAGTTTCAACCGAATTGTAAAGTGTATATTAATGGTAACAACGTATAAATTCAGTTAGTACAACGATATTTACATTAGATTTCTGAATATTTTGAGTGTTGCAACTAAAATTCTGTTGAATTAACAATACTTTGTAAAGTTGTACCAACTGTCTGAAATTCGTAATAACTGAATTTGAGTGATAGTAACCAAATTTCAGTTGCAAATATCAAATTTTTTTTTCTGTGTGTGGTCAAACCAAATACAATAAAGTGTTTTATAATTTGATGTGCAAAAGATTAATTAAATTGTATAAGCCGAAATAATATATGTATGACAAGCAAGGGAAAAAGACTAGAAAATTAACAATTAAAACACTTAGGTACGCCGGTGTCCACATATTGGTCTGAGTTAGTTTTTTGGGGATACAAAAAGGATACTCTAAATGGAATACGATACCAACATCTCCGAAATGACGGATTTAGAGGAAAATATATTAATATTTTGCCAACATCGAAAAATTTAACACTTAATATTTTTATTTTTTTTTTCTAAAATTTATCTAATTTGTACCAATATTTTGACTTATATCGATTAATAATAGATACAAGTCATCAAAGATTTAAACCCAATATTAAGCGACCAACTTATAAAGACGGAAAAATTAACATTTTTAAAAGTTTCCAATGTATTGTATCCCGATGTATGTCAAAAAATTTTCCGTTTTCACTCACATCATTAAAAATGGCTAGTTTTTGTTGAAATACTACTTCACTTATAAAAATTATACTAACAACTTTTAAAAATTGTTAAAAACTAGCATATTAAAAAGAAAAAACGTTCAACTCCAAACAATTCATAATTCTTATATTTTTTGAATAAAACTGTATTCTTAAATATATAGAAAATTAAATATTTAAAAAATCTTAAACCGTCTAGAAATAATATTTTTTTAACATTTTGACTTTGCTTAAATTATCACTAGGCCAGCAAATCTTAATGGCACGTATATTTTTAAGGTGTGCAATCTCACTTTTTGGAATAAAAAATGCACTTAAAAACGAAAAAAATATTTTGTCATTCCAATCAAATAAAAATTTGTTTAATGGACAGTTTAATATTGATCATACGCCACCATTCATGTAATAAAACCTGATGTTCACACACACACAGAAATAAAGTGCCAACCGAATTGAAAAGTGTACTTTAATGGTAACAACTTATAAATTCCGTTAGTACAATGCTATTAAGATTAGATTTCTGAAAGTTTTGTGTTTTGCTACTAAAATTTAGTTGAACTAACCGAACTTTGTTGTGAAAACTAATGTTACCGGAAGAGAAAAATTTTATTAATTTAACTGTTTAAATTTCTTATAAAATTTTCATAAAATACTTTTTTGAGTCAGAGTAACAAACACTTCAATTAAATTCAAAATATTCCACAAGAAGGCAAAGACATTCATTCCTATATACTTATATAAGTAACTATATATGTATATATATTTGTGTAAATAACACACAGCATTTAAACATGAGTATGATAACTTAATATTGAAATCATTTCATGTAGAGGTGTTTATCTATATGTATTTGTATTTACACAAACAACACACTTACACACTAAATAATAACAACAATAGAATAAACCATAAACCTTAAATTCCGGTAAATGTGACAATAATAAAAACATTAAAATAGATTTAGAAGAATTTTTGTGTGCTATGGTACCCTACACTAGTATGTGAAATATTTTGGGGATATACTCGAAATATAGACAGACAACTGGGTCTACACTCAAAATAGTATGTCGGTAATTTCATAGAGATAATTTAAATTGTTTACCCCAAATTATTATTTGTTGAAATTTACAAACTCTCCGTTAAAAATTAGTAACTAATTAATATATTTTGCACAAATACACAACATACTAATGTTTGACAGAAAACTTGAAAATATATATCGCACTTGATCAACAAGAGGGTAATAACTCAAAATTTTAAAATTTTCAGTAGAGTCAAAAAACTGTTTATGGCCACATTTTAACAGAATTTAAAAATTCAAACATATCATAATAAGCAAATTCCATTTGAAAATATATATACATTGTTTTTGTTTTAAATTTTACCACTCATTGCAAAAAAAATCAATTTTTTGAGTTAATACCATTTTTTTTTTTGAAATTTTATCGATTTTAATTTATAGAATAAAACAAATTTTATCAACAAAACAGTATCAACTCAAAATACAACCAAATATAAATAAAACAGTTTGATTATTTTTAACATAAATAAAGGCTCAAATCAAAGTAATACCTTTTTTATGAAAATATACGATTCATTTCTGTTTGAACTTTTGTATTAACTCTAAACAATACCTTTTTGTTGAAATAAAGGTATTCACTACATTATCATGAAAATGGTCTCAAAAGTGGTTTTCGAGATGAAAGAGTAATCGGAATACGTTGAAATTTTTACAATAGATAGATATTGATGTTGTTAGTTGATTTCTTGAAAAAAGTGATATTTTAAAAATTTTGAGTTAATACCCTCTTGTTGATCAAGTGCGATATATAAATCAAATTTAAGCCAAAAATTAGCAGTTATTCAGTTGAATTTCAGACATATTACATATTAAGTGCAATGTTTGCTATTAAAGGCCTAATTAGAAAAATAGTTCCACACTTTATATTTCAGATTATTATTACAAAGCAGAAATCTGTTACTTTCTTTACATAATAAATAATGTAGGGCATCTAGCAAATTCTTCTAAACCATATTAGTCACACTTTTGAAATATTTTGACATAACAAAAAACAAAAAAGACTGAAAAAGCAATATTTTTAAGGATAATTGTTACACGCGTACTTGTGTAAGCACACTTACACATGTATTGTTTATATATCTAAATATTTGTGTATATTACACATTTATACAATGTTTTGTCTAGATTTTTTTTTCACAGATTTTTGCGGTGTTTTTCTATGTTTTTTTCTCTTTGTTATTTTCCCTTTCAATACACACCAAAAATAAAAAAATAATAATAAAATAAAATATTTAACACTAATGCTAAAAAGGCATCATACACATACAAATGTTAAAATTATTAAATTTTTGTTTAAGCTTTTAAATAGAGGATTTCTAGCCAAAAACACAAGAAATAAACAGCATACATTTCATTTCATACATGAAACGTGTTAGCTTGACTAAATTTTTTATATTTTTTAACGTTTAAGGAAGGCAAACTAAGTGAGCGATAGGGATTTTAAAATATAAAGTTATGAGGGGAATTATTTAAGATTTTTGATCTTTAATATGAGATTAGGAAATGGATATTTACTTCCAAAAAATTAATTTCGTGATATTCTGATTTTCAGTTAAAATAAAACAAGTTGAAATGTTTAATATTGATGTAAAAATTAGTTACCTAAAAATATTAATAAATATAATTTCTTAAGAATTCTACTTTGTTAAAATTTTTTAATTTGTAACTTATGAGTAATATGAAATAATTTTAGAATATATATTAATCATACTCATCAAATTCTAAAACAAAACTTATTACCAGGTCAACCAAAAATATGCTCTATTACGTTTTTTTCCCCGTGCGACGTATTGAAAAATGGATAAAATATTTGTCCTTTTCAGAACAACTGACACATTCTGGCATCGATTTGTTATAGCATATTTTTGCATAGTTTGCTCTTAATAGCATATTTTGATCTTAAGAACTTATTATAGATAAAAAGTCAAATTTGTAAGCATATTTTTCCGTTTCTTTAATTTTTAATAAACATTTTCAATATTTGCTTAAATTCGAACCATTTTTGCAAATTTTATTTCCTGTTTTAAGACTGTTCCTAAATTTTTTTTTTTTTTTTTATTAATTAATAATCATATAATTACAAATTGTATACTATTACCCTAACCGATGGATTTCGGCGCGTTTTAGCGAAAACAGACCAGTGCCTCTGGTGGGAATCGAACCCACGACCCCCTCACTGATAAGCCAGCACGCTACCAACTAGCCTACCGGGGCGCACCCCTAAAAATTAGTTTTTAAACATATTTCTGAGCCTATTTTTCGTTTTAAGGGTAAACAAAATATATTTCTGGTTGCCCAGCTCATTACAATAAGTCCGCTATTTTATAAAAATTGTATCTGGTTTTTGGCCTAAAACAAAATCATTAAAACATATGATTTTTTTATTTTCATTAAAAAATATTAGGTAAAATTTTGCAATATTTAAATATAATTTTTAAAAGACGGTTAAAATTTAATAAATTAACTAGAACTCTACGTTTTTATTTTTTTTTACGTATAAGTAATATAAAATTATTATAAAATAAATATTAATCATACACAAAGAATCTTTACGATTACAATCAAAACAAAAACTTCGGGTTCTGATGAGATCTTTAGCCAGATCGAAATACTAGTATCAACCTAGCTAATATGTTTGATTTGCTTTATTTTTGTAAATATACGGAGGTTGAAAGCTCGTTATAAATTGAAAATAACATAAAATAATCTCGATGTATATAAAAACAAAAAACTAATATAACTGCAAAAAGTATTTTACTTACAGAATTTTTTACTTAAAAATGTAATAAAAATTTATTTAAAATCTGTTGAAACATTTTATGTTACCTTAAATAAATTGCAAACTTATTGTATTAAGGACGAGTAACTTTTCTAACCTGAGTTTAACTTTAACCATAGATATTACTATGGTTAAGCCCTAAACTTTGGTTATTTTGAGATAAGTTAGTAGGCCTCAGTTTTGTAGTTATGGGATGCGTATGATTAATAACTTCGTACTACTTATACGTAAATAAAATATTTTTAATAATGTAGGGATCTAGATAAAAATGTTTATATAGAAACTAATATAAATAATATTAATTTTAAAAATATTCTTTCTCAATTTTTTAAGTAATTATTATTAATTTGTTCTCAACTTTTTATCAAAATTTTAACAGAACTTCAATAAAATTTAATATTCAGTAAAATTTGTGTAAATTTACTAATTTAATTTAAAATCTGTAAAATTATTTTATTCTAGTACAAAAACCAATAGCAATTAAAAGTACAGACAACTTGTTTTAAGTAGGTGCGTATGAATAATATTTGTTACTTATCAATTCCATATTACTCATACATAAAAAAATACATTTTAAGAATGTAATGTTCTAGAAAAATAATTTCAGATTCCCGTTGTTTGTCACTTAGAATACCTTCCTTACGTAGTACCATATGTTCATAATCGTACACTCAAATAAAAATGTTAGTAGAAGAATAATTTACATTACATCAGTTTAGAGTTTATGTATTCATTTTTAGTAAAATCCAAAATTTTTAGTAAACATGTTTCATATTCTCTATTAAAATTTTTTTTAAAATAATTTTCGTTGCAGATCTTAGCAAAATATTTAGTAACCTTTACCAAAACCTCCTGACATGTATTGCTAAAATTAGCTAAGCAAACTGCTGGCCTATTTACAGTTTTTTTTTTTTTTTTTTTTACTTTTACCGAATTTTTTATTTGAGTGTAGGGTATATACTTTGCTTAAGCTTTATTTGTCTAAAGCAGAGTGTTACTTGTGAGTTGAGCAAAAGAGACTTTTCTATAAATGTTTTTGGCATTTTGTTCAAGTTTAAGTCTATGATTTGTTTTAATTTTTTTCCCTCATCATTATCATCGTCTTCATTTACTACTTCTACGTTTACTTTATATTTGTAAGATGTTTAAGCATAAAATATATATAAACGTTAGAGAATGTGTATATTGTGTTCATTGACACAGGAGAAGGAGTTTTTTTTTTTTTATATTTGAAGAAGGAAAAGATTTGAAAAAAAGGTAATGAAAAAGCGAAAGCTACGTTAGTAGCAGTAGATGTTATAGCTAAGGTTTATGTTTATGGCACAAGTTTTTTAAATCCCGCACCTTCTTGGCCAAGTTTGAGCTCTTCATAAATTGTGGGATTTACTTCGTTGCATTGTGTATGCGCATCTATGCCATCAAGGTTTGAGGTCTTGTTTGTTGTTGTTGTTTTTGTCATACCCGTTGGTGTTATTATTGTTGTTGCTGATGTTGTCCCCACTTTTGTTGTCATTGAGGGTCTTAATGTTGTTGATGCTGGCATTGTTGAAGATACCGTTGTAGTTGCATGTGTTGAGGCGGGTGTTCTTGTTGTAAAATTGCTACCACCATTGACGCTTGTATGCGTTAAAGCAGATGTCACAGTAGGTAACTAACCGGAAGTTTATTAAGTTTCATTCAAAGAAAAAAATTAAACGGCGTACACAGATACATGAACACCAACACATACCACAACATTAAACCCAAAACCATGATCGTTAGAGTACAGTTTAGTGGGTGGAGTAAAAAAAAATATAAAAGCAAAAAATATAACAATGAAAATTATGACAAATATATTAGGCAAAAAAAATGTTTTAACGTTTAGGAAAAATAAAAAAATATTATAACAGTGGATCGAAGATATAAGTTCAAATTATACTTAATAAATTCAATTTATTCCAAATTTAATAAATCACTGTAAGTCACATTGATATGGTTATCATTAGGGCAACCAAAAATAAGCTGGTACTTGTTTTCTATTTAAAAGGCTACACACAGAGAAATGAAGTGCCAACCGAATTAAAATGTGTATTTTACTAGTAACAACTTATAAATTCAGTTAGTACAACTATATTTACATTAGCTTTCTGAATATTTTGGGTGTTGCAACTAAAATTTAGTTGAATTACCCGAACTTTGTTGTTAAAACTTAAAACTTATGTTCAGTTGTACCAACTGACTGAAATTCGTAATAACCGAATTTGAGTTGAAGTAACCGAATTTCAGTTGGCAGAAAGCTACATTTTTCTGTGTGTATTACTATTTACATACAGAGAGAATTTCTGGGACGAGTTTTAATGAAAATTGTTTACTAAACTAATGAAGTTGTTTTCTTTACAATGTAAATGAAAAATTTCTTAACCTGCCTCATAGTTTTAAAGAAACTTTTTTTCGTATGAAATTTTTAATAAATAATATGAAATCAAACATTTCATATTATTTATTTTTATGAAAGACTGCATTAATTTAATGAATGACAATTCATATATCTAATGCAAAATTTCATTGATATCATGCAGATAATGAATATAAACTCTGTTTTTGTTACCGCCTTTGTTAAAGCTTATTTTATGATTTTACCTTGTTTCGGATTATTTTGTTAGCAAACTAACAGAAAAAAAAATAGTAAACACTTTTTCAAAAATTACTAAAAATTTGTTAAAATTGACGTTGATGTGCATAATAACAACAATTTTTTGCATTAGATCTATGAAATGTCACTAAAATTCGTCCATTGAAGCTTTCTTTCCATTAATTTAATGCAGTTTTTCATAAAATTTTCTAAAAAAATGTATTTATTAAATATTTTAGACGCCTAATGAAAAAGTTTTACTAAAATTAGATTCATAAAATTATAAAGTTAAAGAAACTTTTCACTTACTTTGTGAAGAAAATTAAATTTTTTAGTGATAAATTTGATTAAAAATCGTCCAAGAAAATTCTTTCTGTGTAGTAAGATAAGAATACGAAAATTAAATCTGTTAAATCTACAAATATTTAGTTATATTTTAGCTATGTTTTAGATAATTCAAAGTAACAACTTTATCTGCTAAAATCAATATAAAAATTTACTTAATATCAATAGACAATACAAAATTATAAAAAAATGTGAAATTTTTAAAGTTTTTTTTTCGATTTTTTAATGAGAATAAAAATCTGCCCTTAGAAATCAGCAATCTGCAATAGTTTAGCGAAAATTTCTGTTGATTTTAGCTAAATATATTATTATTTGCATTCTAGTATATTAAAAGTTAAAATAATGATATATAAAAGTGATAGATAGAATTATATGTGATGCCATATATAATTATATATAAAAGTGATAGAATTTGTTTGAATTTGTTGTACCCTATATACCTATACACAATTCTACATTGAAGTATATATGATCTCATATTTAGCTATATCACGAATATATGAAAAGATAAAAAATGTCAATTTATTTGTAACATCACATATAATAATATACGATGATATATAGCGATATATTAGAAATTTTCGAAAAAATAAGTATGAGATGTTAATATATATCTTTACATATAGTCACATGCAATTATATCACGCTTAATATCAATTTTTTTATTTACACTTAACTTAAATTCAACTCGAATATAACTAAAAATTTTTATAGTTAACAGTTTTAGGCCGAGTTTTTACGATGTTGATTATATTTAAACTTAGTTTAACGATGTTTTTAAATGTTATGCTACTTCTAAAATGTGGTTTATTTTGCTTTATCATAATAAATACCAAATTTCTAAACAAGATGAAGTGCTTCCGACAAATTTTTGTTAATAAACTTGGAAATGGCAGATCAAATTCGTTACCGGTTTGGCTTAGTTAAACCGGTTACGAATTTTAACTGTCATCTCAAAAACTCGGCCTTAGTTAGAATATTGTTCTACCTCAATTCCAAAAATCAAATATGGTATTGTCATATTAGATTTTATTTGTTGGTTTTTCAAAAATTTTGTGCATTTTCATGATTGACAATGCAATTGTTGCATTGGCATAACCCAAGTCTTCAGTAGTCAATACTATGCAGTTGCAGTTTGTTTGTTCTATTTTTTTTTATTAATATTTAGCAAAAAACAGCTAATTTAAAATTAACAAAAATCGTAAAAATTTAAAAAGTCTCCAAAATTAAAAAAATTGATAAAAATTAAAAAAGCCAAAATTAAAAAAAAAATTATAAAAATAAAAAAAATCGACCAAATTTAACCAAAAATTTTTAAAATTAAAAACTGTGCCCAAATTAAATAAAAAATCATAAAATTAAAAATGTTTTCGAGATATGGATATTTGAAATTTTATTGAGTGAATTTTTAAAGTTTAGTTTTTTTTTTTTTTTTTTTTGCAAATTATGAAGATTTTTTTAAATTTTGTCGATTTTTTTTTTTAAATAAACAATTTTTTTAATTTTGACGATTTTTTTCCCAATATTTGTAGATGTGAAAAGCAGCACTTTTAATTAAAGTTTAAAGTAGTATCTACAATTAAACTTTTAATCGATATGATTAAAATCTTAATTGAAACTGATAGTTAATAATTATTTTAATTAAAACAAGTATGATGTAATAACTGACAGAAAGACACAAACATACAGGAATATCAAAAAACTTAATAACAATTTGTGGTAAACACAATTAATATCTAATCGATAAAAACATATGGGGTGAGTCCACGGACAATAATAACAGTCATCAGCTCGACCCCTGTCATCATCTAAAATTATTCAGGTTTAGTTCGGTCTTATTTTAAGAATTAACTTCTTCCTATTTTATCACTCTTTGATCCTCTGTGTTAATATTTTTCTTTTTTTTTTTGGTTTGACATAAACTAACAAAAAAAAAGAACTAAAAATTAAATATAATATAATTTTATAACTTACCTGCACTTGTTCTAAACCTCTGGTATATGTGGGATTTTCAAATGCCACCCCAGTGGCTGCCTTACCATTCGCTTTATGACGTCTATAGAATATTATGGCGGCAGCTGCTAGTAACACGGCTAAAATACTTGCAACAATACCGCTTATCGTACCCACAGCGTGTGAATAAGTTGTCGCTGAAGTAACATGATGTTCGCCAAGTGTGAATTTTATCGGTTCAGTTAAAACACTAGCACCTAAAGTGAAAACACCCCCAAAAAAAAAGGAAAAATGCCGCACACATACATACAAAAACAAAGGTGTGTTAAATTGTTAACATGCTACTCATATTTTAACATACAGATAAGGAAATAAATATATAATACAAGTGTTTATTTGATATACTTTTATCCAGTTTTTGGATATAAAATATTTTCTATGCTAAGGCCAAAATTATTTTAATAAAATAGTTTTTTGCTGTCATTGTAGGAAAATGAAAAAAAATTCCATAGAGAATAATTATATGGCACAAAATGGACTAAAGTTACAATTACCTAAAAATTTCCAGAAAATTAAGTCAAAAACTTATTTTATTTTAAATCATTGCAGTCTTTAGGACTAATACAAACTAAAGTTATAAGCTTTGCTATGTAGAATAATTTTTTATTGGACGCGGTTATGAACATTTTGTGTGCTCCATAAAATTTAAAGTCCTCAAAATTGTTTGATGCCTTTTCGATTTTCGTATTGAGCTCATTAAAATCTTTTGATCTACACGGAAAAAACTAAAAACCGGTTTCAATTAAAACATTTATTGAATCAATTAATATTTTAATTGATTTTGCACCTTTTATTAAAATTAAGAAGGAAAAAAAAGTTGTAAAAAATATGATACTCACAAAAAAAAGTGTGTGATCTATACGTTAGTATGTGTGTTTTTTTGCAATGTTGAGTCTGTTTGTGTGTGTGCTTGTTTTGTTTGTTAACTTTAAATGTATTTGGTATTTTATATTGAAAATTTTCTATTTATGCATACAGTGTATGAAAAAATAATATGATAATTGCGTCTAAAATAAAATATGTATTTATATATTAAAAATTCAATTAAAATATTAATTGATACAATTAAATATTTGTTTAGAAACAAATTAAATTCAAATCAAATCTTTAATTAGATATTTTAGGTTGATAATTTTTTCTGTGTATGTACGTTTTGCCGGAATTGATACAGCGCTTTAGTTCCCGATTAAAAAAAAAAATTGTAGTCTTATCAATTTCTGTATGACGCTATGTAATCTTATTAAATTTTATCCGAAATATGGGGCCATATAATTGTATCAGTTTTTATGGGTTTATATATAATCTGATGCAATTAGATAAATATTCAGTACAATTTTATCCGAATTATGACACGATAGAATTGTGTGAGATTGTATCAGTTTTGTATCTAATTGTATCTGTTTATAACTAAACTGATACAATTTGAAACAAGTAATAAATAAAATTACTTCTTTCAAACAAGTCACCAAAATTAATCTATGCAAATTATATAAATGTTTTTCCCATGATATGCTGCTCAGCATTGCTTAATGTTTAAACTTTACGTTGTCGGCTTATTTTTTAGGTTTTTATTAAAACTTCTCCGAATAAATATGCATGTCATAGCTTTTGAGTATAGTCAACCTAACCCTGCCCATCGTTCCGCTCAATTCATAAAACTTGAGAAATAAGAGGCATCTAAAGTCAGATTTAAAAGGTGTCGAAAATATTTCAACACAACTTTTCCTTATAACTTTTCTAAAAAAAAAGCGGATATCCAAATAAACTACGATTTTTAATTGAAAAACTGTCCAAAGTTATCAAAACATAAAAAACATTTTACTAAAGAATAAAATTACATATTTACTTTGTACCATATACTTTTTTCCTTACCTGTAGAACATTATATATATATATTTTTTTTTTGCTGTAACTTACCATATGTATTGCCAGCCTTAACAACTAACTCGTATAAGACATCTTTTTTAAGACCATCTATATTTACACTGGTTTCCTTGACATCAATGCGTCTTACTTCACTGCTAGCAAGGCTAGTCGATGTATTACCCATTTGCATGCTTGTTGCATTATTAAGCATTGAAGATGTGGAGGAGGAGGATGACGAAGATTCCACTATATTACCCCCAGTCATTGTTTCACTGGCTGCCACATCGTTACCTATTATTGCTGCTTCATGGTAAAATATTCGATAGCCATCTATAACATTGGGATTTTTGGTTGGCGGGTCCCATCTGTGAGTGTTGAACAAAAAGCAAATAGGAAAAGAGATATGTAAATGTAATGCTTTCATATAAAACAAACACATTTATATAGAGATATAGTTTCATCTTTAGTTTTACACACACACACACACACACACGCTCATACAAGAGTTTTAAGGATTTTGTTACACAATGTGCTTATGCATGAGTGCTAGTGGTTTTTGTTCTTTTTTTGTTTGTTTTGTTGTTTTTTGTGTTGGTTAGAACATTCAAGCTTTTTCGTTGCCAGTTAAAATTTTCTCAATGCTAATGTTGTTGTAGTTGGCGTTATTGTTGCTGGTGTACAAGGACCACTAATGTGTGTAAGTGTTAACAGCTTCTTTTTGTTGTTGCCTAAACACTTATAAACATAAACACACACTGTCTTACGCACACACACATAACATTAGAAAAAGTTATCGAGTTTTAAGGATACGGAAGGTGGTAGTTTAAAAACTAAAATTCAAAAATGTTTTCTAAGGAGATTGTGTTTTGTGCATACAAAACACATTAAAGCATTTAGTTGGTAGTACGTGGTATGCTGGCGTTAGTGTATGTTTGAATATTCATGGATATTTAATTATTTCTTATGCATATGAAAAGGCATTCAAGCAAATTAAAATCATTTCAATTTCTAACCTCAGTATACAATTTCCGTTATGTTATCATATCCGGTTTTAAAGTCTTTTGTATTTTAAAACGAAAATCATTATAAGAATAAACTTTGTGTTTGGTAAAAACGAAAAATGTTCCAGTGTTAAGTCAATGTTTGGATATGTATACTAGGGTGATAACTTTTTTTGGACAACATTCTCCCCAGGGGTTTTCTAATGGCAAATATTGTATTAATGATAAAAAAAAACTATTTCAGTTCAATTTGGTAAAAAAAAACTTACGACAGCGATTTCTAAATGCCTTTAATATATTTTTTTAAATTTTTTTTAATAACAATTTTTTTAAAATATGGTTTATACATATCACACTTGATCAACAAGAGGGTATTAACTCAAAATTTTAAAATTTTCAGTAGAGTCAAAAAACTGTTTATGGCCACATTTTAACAGAATTTAAAAATTCAAACATATCATAATAAGCAAATTCCATTTGAAAATATATATACATTGTTTTTGATTTAAATTTTACCACTCATTGCAAAAAAAAATCAATTTTTTGAGTTAATACCATTTTTTTGAAATTTTATCGATTTTTTTTGGTATTGTTTTGAATATTTTATCAACAAAACAGTATCAACTCAAAATACAACCAAATATAAATAAAACAGTTTGATTATTTTTAACATAAATAAAGGCTCAAATCAAAATAATACCTTTTTTATGAAAATATACGATTCATATCTGTTTGAACTTTTGTATTAAGTCGAAATAATACCTTTGTTGAAATAAATGTAATCACTACATTATCATGAAAATGGTCTCAAAAGTGGTTTTCGAGATGAAAGAGTAATCGAAATACGTTGAAATTTTTACAATAGATAGATATTGATGTTGTTAGTTGATTTCTTGCAAAAAGTGATATTTTAAAAATTTCGAGTTAATACCCTCTTGTTGATCAAGTGCGATATGTAAGTATTACACTTTTCAAAATTGACCAATGCATTAAATCTTCCTATAATATCATCTTCCTTTGGCATTTTGTTTAATTCATGTAATGGTATATCAACGACAGGTATATCTCTACAGTTTTTAACAACATCATGATATTTAGTTAAGATTTTGGTCCAAATCTTGGATTTTTTTTCAACACTTATTTTGCTTTTCTTATAATTCATTTTTACCAAACCGATTTAAATTTTTGTTTTAAATTACAACCAATATATGAAAATGACAAGAACTGCCATGAATTTTTATTAAAAAAAAATTAAATAAAATATGTGAAAACAGATTTTTTTTATATAAAAAACTGCAAAAAAATAGCGGAAATTAAAAGCAAATTTGGAAGAAAACTATTCCATTGACTCGAAAACGGACTTTACTATTGAAATCAGCATGCCTTAATTATATAGATGTGATGGTCAGACGTTGAGGCATCAAAAAAAGTTTTTTTTTAACTTTGTTTGATTCAAAACTTTAACTCGTTTGGTGCGTAACCTTTTTTAACGATAGCGAAAAACTAAAAACGCAGTTCTTAATATTTGTCCATACCCTACACGATTTTGTCTGGGGAGATTTGATATTTGCAAAAACTGCTAAAAGTTATTACCCTAATGTATACAATGATAAAGTTTGTTGTGGGAATTGCACAAAATTAATTTTTAAAAACATATTTTGAACAGATTTAACGGTATATATTTGAAACGGATTAAAATAATGAACATGAGCACTTTATAAAAAATTGCATATGAAAAATCGCCCAATGTTGTATTAGAAATTTTTGCCCGATTTTTAGTATATACTATATATATATATATACTATATAGTAAATATTAATGACAAATTTGGGTGATTTTTCATATGAAAAATTACCAATATTTTTCATTAATATTTTAAATTAAATATTTAGGTTATTTTGAACATTTTGGCATAAGAATTTTTTTTTTCAGAAATTTCACCAATTTTTCATTTAAAATTTTTCATAAATGAAAACGAAAATTATTGAAGTTCGATGCCATACTATATATTTCTTTATTAGGATATTGTCCTAACAAATAATCTATACAGTTTTTGTTTTCAAATTTAATAATTGGCCACTTTTAGGAATCTGTGGATAGATCTATTTCGGGAATTTTTGTAGGTTCCCATCATTTGAACACATTTTGAAAGAAGTGACAATCCCATGCAAACATCAAACATTCATATAACCTAGATATCCCACTAAATAAGAACTAATATATGAGCTCGAAGTTAAAGATTAGCACCATTGATCAAAAATAAATTAAAAAATTTGTTTGTTATGTGCAAGGTCTACCTTTGGTAGATATTATAATACACGCTTTTTGTTTTTTTCTCCTTTTTATTTTCACACTTGTTACGTTTTGTTTAAAAACAAAGTGTGAAAAAAAGGAGAAAAAAAAACAAATTTTTTATTATGAAACAAATATCTTATGCAAAATTATTAATGAAAAATTTGTGTAATTATGCAACATTTTTCTATTTTTCATATAAAAAAGTAATTAAAAGTTTGGGTGACTTTTCATATGACAAATCCCCCAATTTTGCAGAAGTAACTTTTGCGCATTATTAAAAATTATAATTGAATATCATATGAAAAATTACAAAAATTTTTCATTAATATATTAAATTAAAAATTTGGGTTATTTTTCATATGAAGAATTTTACACTTGACATAAGAATTTTTTTTCAAAAATTTCACCAATTTTTTTTTTAAATTTTTCATTAATATTAACAAAAAAAAAAATTATAACATAACAAAAATTTCGAATATAAAATTCGGCGATTTTTCATATGAAAACTCACCAAAATTTTTCATATGAGAGAAAAATCACCCAAATTTTAAATTTCAAATCTTTTATTATGAAAAATATAGGAAAATCATCCAGAAAGTCCTTATGCAAAATTATTAATGAAAAATTTGGGTAGTTTTTCATATGAAAAATCAAATTCTTATGCAAAACTTGAATATTTTTCATATAAAAAATAGTAATTAAAAGTTAGGGTGAGTTTCATATAACGAATCGCCCAATTTTGCATAAGTAATATGGTATTAACAAAAAATTTTAATTGAATATAAAATTTTATTTTAAAAATAGCTTAATTTTGTATTTGAAATCGTCCAGTTCTGTAAAAGAAATTTTTGGGGTATTTTTCATATAAATAATCATCCAGTTTTGTTTATAACATTGTAGACAATATATTGGCTGATTTTTCATATAAAACTCACCCAATTGTGTATACGAAATTGTTGTATATGAAATTTTCTGTATGAAATGTTTGGGTGATTTTTCAAATGAAATGTATCCCATTTTATGTAATAAGTTTTTGATGGCTATTTTTTTGAAAAATCGGTCAATTTTGCATAAGATTTTTTAAAAAGTTTTTGGTCGCTTTTTTATATGAAAAATCGCCCAGTTTTGTAAAAGAAATTTTTTTGTGGTTTTTCAATTTTATATAGGAAATTTTTTATTGGGTTATTTCTCATATGAAAAATAGCCCTAAAATATTTTCTTTAGAACTGGGTTCTGATGAGATCTTTAGCCAGATCGAAATACTAGTATCAACCTAGCTAATATTTTTAATTTGGTTTATTTTTGTAAATATACAGAGGTTGAAAGCTCGTTATAAATTGAAACATTGAAACATTGAACATAAAAATAATCTCGTTGTATATAAAAACAAAAAACTAATATAACTGTAAAAAATATAACTTGAGCCAGAGTACACATTAAAATTTTTTTTATATAAATAGAACATTTTTGGTCTTTAAAGTTTAGTAACGTCATGATGCTTGTTACGAAAAGACCTAACCACGTGCTTGATTACTAAGAAGACAAGAGTGGAGCAAAATTGATGATTAATAGGTTTTTTGTTAAAGTTCTGCCTATTATGGAGGCTCTAGCTTTTCTAAAACTTCGGGTTCTGATGAGATCTTTAGCCAGATCGAAATACTAGTATCAACCTAGCTAATATTTTTGATTTGCTTTATTTTTGTAAATATACGGAGGTTGGAAGCTCGTTATAAATTGAGAAAAGTGTGATTTTTCATTTGTGTAAGAATTAGTTTTTCATGACTGCGATGCAAGAAATTTTTGGGTGATTTTTCATATGAAAAATGTATATGAAATGTTTGTAATTGAAATTCAGAGAGTAAGCTGTAACTAAGCTTACTGTTTCTAAGCAGACAAGAATGGAGCAAAATTGATGATTAATAGGTTTTTTGTTAAAGTTCTGCCTATTATGGAGGCTCTAGCTTTTTATAAAACTTCGGGTTCTGATGAGATCTTTAGCCAGATCGAAATACTAGTATCAACCTAGCTAATATGTTTGATTTGCTTTATTTTTGTAAATATACGGAGGTTGAAAGCTCGTTATAAATTGAGAAATTATTTATATAACATTTTATTAATTTTCGCAATTTTTTGGGAATAATTAGTTTTTAATAAGTATTTAATGTTTAATCAGTGCTGAAACAGTAATGTGGTATCATTATTGAATTACCAGTAATGATACCAACTTACTCTCTGCAGTACTAAAAAATCATTGTTCATTTTTCATCATTATTAAAAATAGAATCTAATGTTTTTAAATTTTTGTTTTTTTTTACTCTATTTTTAGGCTTAATATTTTTCAAATCTGGAAAGGATGTAAAAAACCATATATTTTGGATAGTTTGTGTGCTAGTGAGTAATGGTATTTGTGTGCCAGCAAGTCATTTAAGATTTCATCTTCGAAATGGAAGATGTCGACAGAGCTTAAATGGTAGAACTGTAGATGAACAATCGAGTTGCAGGTTCGTTTCCCGTATCAACACATTTTATTAAAAAAAAGTGTTACCAAATAAACTATTTTTTTTATAAATTTTTTTTATTTCCTTTAAATCTATTAATTATCAATAAAAAATATTTTTTATAAAATTTTTATTTTTTTTAAATCTATTTATTTCTGTCAATACTGGTAAGTAAAACACATTGTTAGTTTGAACTTATTTTAAACTCGGATTAAATTAATAACCTAATCCCATTAATAACCCGTTTTCCGCTTTTGAAAAAAAATTATAAGTAGTAATTCTTAAAATTTTTGCAAAAAAAAAAATAAAATAAAACAAAATTTTTGCAAAAAAATAATTAATAACAAAATAGATATATTTTGCAAAAAAAAAAAAAAGTCATCAAATTATCATTTTTTCCAAAAATTTTTTATTTTTTTTTATTTTTAAATGAAAGGAAATTTCCTGGGCTTTCCAAAAATCAACATGTCACATCTAAATTTTTATTAGTTTTTGAGAAACTTTAAAAATTATAAATTTTGCAAAACAGAAAAAAAATTATTGTGCAAAATTTACGTTTTTTTAAATATCTCAAAAACTATACACAATTAAGATGTGAAATGTTGATTTTGTGAAAGCCCATGATATTTATTTTCATTTAAAAATAAAAAAATAATGAAAAAATTTTGTCGAAAAATTGATAAAATAGATAAGACTATAGCCTTATCAAATTTTCATTTTTTCCAAAAAAATTTTTATTTTTTTTTTATTTTTAAACGAAAGGAAATTTCCTGGGCTGTCCAAAAATCAACATGTCACATCTTAATTTTTTATAGTTTTTGAGATATTTAAAAAAACGTAAATTTTGCACAATATTTTTAAAGTTTCTCAAAAACTAATAAAAATTAAAATGTGAAATGTTGATTTTTGGAAAGCCCAGGAAGTTCCCTTTCATTTAAAAATAAAAAAAAAATAAAAAATTTTTTTGGAAAAAATGAAAATTTGAAAAGGCTATAGTCTTATCTAATTTATCAATTTTTCGAAAAAATTTTTTTATTTTTTTTTATTTTTAAATGAAAGGGAACTTCCTGGGCTTTCACAAAATCAACATTTCACATCTTAATTTTTTATAGTTTTTGAGATATTTAAAAAAACGTAAATTTTGCACAATATTTTTAAAGTTTCTCAAAAACTAATAAAAATTAAAATGTGAAATGTTGATTTTTGGAAAGCCCAGGAAGTTCCCTTTCATTTAAAAATAAAAAAAAAATAAAAAATTTTTTTGGAAAAAATGAAAATTTGATAAGGCTATAGTCTTATCTAATTTATCAATTTTCCAAAAAAAAAAAAATATTTTTTTTTTATTTTTAAATGAAAGGGAACTTCCTGGGCTTTCACAAAATCAACATTTCACATCTTAATTTTTATAGTTTTTGAGATATTTAAAAAAACGTAAATTTTGCACAATAATTTTTTTTCAGTTTTGCAAAATTTATAATTTTTAAAGTTTCTCAAAAACTAATAAAAATTAAGATGTGACATGTTGATTTTTGGACAGCCCAGGAAATTTCCTTTCGTTTAAAAATAAAAAAAAAATAAAAAATTTTTTTGGAAAAAATGAAAATTTGATAAGGCTATAGTCTTATCTAATTTATCAATTTTCCAAAAAAAAAAATTATTTTTTTTTTATTTTTAAATGAAAGGGAACTTCCTGGGCTTTCACAAAATCAACATTTCACATCTTAATTTTTTATAGTTTTTGAGATATTTAAAAAAACGTAAATTTTGCACAATATTTTTAAAGTTTCTCAAAAACTAATAAAAATTAAAATGTGAAATGTTGATTTTTGGAAAGCCCAGGAAGTTCCCTTTCATTTAAAAATAAAAAAAAAATAAAAAATTTTTTTGGAAAAAATTAAAATTTGATAAGGCTATAGTCTTATCTAATTTATCAATTTTCCAAAAAAAAAAAATATTTTTTTTTTATTTTTAAATGAAAGGGAACTTCCTGGGCTTTCACAAAATCAACATTTCACATCTTAATTTTTTATAGTTTTTGAGATATTTAAAAAAACGTAAATTTTGCACAATAATTTTTTTTCAGTTTTGCAAAATTTATAATTTTTAAAGTTTCTCAAAAACTAATAAAAATTAAGATGTGACATGTTGATTTTTGGACAGCCCAGGAAATTTCCTTTCGTTTAAAAATAAAAAAAAAATAAAAAATTTTTTTGGAAAAAATTAAAATTTGATAAGGCTATAGTCTTATCTAATTTATCAATTTTCCAAAAAAAAAAAAATATTTTTTTTTTATTTTTAAATGAAAGGGAACTTCCTGGGCTTTCACAAAATCAACATTTCACATCTTAATTTTTTATAGTTTTTGAGATATTTAAAAAAACGTAAATTTTGCACAATATTTTTAAAGTTTCTCAAAAACTAATAAAAATTAAAATGTGAAATGTTGATTTTTGGAAAGCCCAGGAAGTTCCCTTTCATTTAAAAATAAAAAAAAAATAAAAATTTTTTTGGAAAAAATTAAAATTTGATAAGGCTATAGTCTTATCTAATTTATCAATTTTCCAAAAAAAAAAATTATTTTTTTTTTATTTTTAAATGAAAGGGAACTTCCTGGGCTTTCACAAAATCAACATTTCACATCTTAATTTTTTATAGTTTTTGAGATATTTTAAAAAGTGTAAATTTTGCACAAGACTATTTTTTTTTTACTAGTGTTTTGTAAGTCACCATGTGTAAATAATCAACACATACTTTTAGGCTGTTTTGGCCATATAAGCCGTTCTTAAAAAGCAAAAATATAGTGGCGCCATTTACCAAGTGATAGCAGAGACAAGAACATTACCAAAATGTCACTATATATTTGGTCGAAAAATTTCGGATGGTCCTGGGCCCAACCTAAGTCCATTTTTGGATAGAGGTTATTAAACGTAGCAGGGAGGTTACGTGGAGGGGGGGGCAAAAAATTTTCATCAAATTTGCTCTATCTCTCTTAGTTTTCGAGATATCATGTATTTTGTTTTTTGGTACATATTTAAAAAAAAAAAAAAACAGTCTCGAAAACCTTTAAAAACTAAAAAACATAATATCTCGAAAACTAAGAGAGATAGAGCAAATTTGATGAAAATTTTTTGCCCCCCCCTCCACGTAACCCCCTGGTACGTTTAATAACCTCTATCCAAAAATGGACTTAGGTTGGGCCCAGGACCCTCCGAAATTTTTGGTCCATAAACCTTTAAAAAAAAAAAACAAATACAGTAGTAACAGCATTTACTCATTAATAGCAAAGACACGAACATTGCTAAAATTTTTGGAAAAAATTTCGGATGGTCCTGGGCCCAACCTAAGTCCATTTTTGGATAGAGGTTATTAAACGTACCAGGGGGGTTACGTGGAGGGGGGGGCAAAAAATTTTAATCAAATTTGCTCTATCTCTCTTAGTTTTCGAGATATTATGTTTTTTAGTTTTTTAAAGGTTTTCGAGGCTGTTTTTTTTTTTAAAATATGTACCAAAAAACAAAATACATGATATCTCGAAAACTAAGAGAGATAGAGCAAATTTGATGAAAATTTTTTGCCCCCCCCTCCACGTAACCCCCCTGGTACGTTTAATAACCTCTATCCAAAAATGGACTTAGGTTGGGCCCAGGACCCTCCGAAATTTTTGGCCTTAAAGCTGATTGTATATATTTATCTTAGTAACAAAAGGTTATAAACAAACAGCCTAAAAGTGTGTGTTGGTTTTGTACACATAGTGACTCTTAGAAAAGACTAGTATAAAATAATATTAATTTGTATGAGACACCCTACACTTTCTGAAAATTCTGGGCTCCTGGTATTTCAACAAAAATTTTAGCTGTTTTTGGACAGAATTTAAATTTATTTCTTTTTACACCCAAAAAAATAAATTAGTTTATATTACAAAATGTTCCGCTAATTAGTATTTTATAGAGAGAAAACAAGTTGTCGTATTCTGTAAGCGATTTAAGTTTTAGTTTTTACACCCAAAACAATAAGTTAGTAATAATATGCAACAATTTTATGAAAAATAGTAAAACTTAATTGACGTCAATAGAAGCAATTTGGAAAATTCTGGGGTCGATTTAAAATTAATTTTTTACACCCAAAAAAATTAGTTGGTATATAATATTAAAAAATTTGCTGCTAATTAGTAAATAAAAACTAAAGGGCCTTTTGTAGAAAGACGACAAGTTGGCTAATTCTAAAATCGATTTAAAATTGATGTTTTTACCCAAAAATATTACATATTATAAACATATTACAAAATTTGCTGCTTATTAGTATATAAAATCTGAATGATTTTGGTGGCGATTTAAAATGGATTTTTACACCCAAAAAATAGTTTAGTTTATAATATTTAAGAATTTGCTGTTAATTAGTAAATAACAACTAAATGAAAGGAACTAAAGAAATACGGGCAGTTAATTTGTTAAGTTACACTGAGTTTAATGCGAGCTTAAACTTGAACTAAGTTTAAACCGATTTTAATTTAAACTAACTAAACTAAGTTTAAATTCGGTTTAATCAAGTTTAAGCAGTTATTTTAGTTAAACTGTGTTTAAACTAAGTTTAACCGATTTTAATTTAAACTAACAAAACCAGTCTTGTTTTCTGATTTGATTTGATATTCAGTTTTAATGAAAAACTCACATTTATTGCATTATATCATTGTATTATAACTGACGACATGGCAACCCTGACAAAATGAGTTTTTAATTTCTAGATATATCCTTAACAACCAGTTATTACAATAGCCAAAATTGGTTCAGTAGTTTTCTAAATACATATACTTACTTATGATTTTTAAAGCGCTAAAAAGTAAAATATCATCAAAATTGCTCATAAAAAAGTAAATTTAATTCGTTTATTTTTACAATAATTCCTGAATTCTTTAAAAAAAAACAAATAAAACATTAATTTCAATGTCTTTTTTATGTATAATATAAATATGTAATAATTTAATACATGCTACATAGAAAAATCGAAATTATAAATACAGTGACGGTCAAAATGTAATGAAAAACATTACAAATATTCAATAATTTTTTTTTTTATTTATTAATTAATAATCATATAATTACAAATTATATACTATTACCCTAACCGAGCACTAGCTACTATGGCTTTCGACGCGTAGTAGTGAAAACAGACCAGTGCCTCTGGTGGGAATCGAACCCACGACCCCCGGACTGATAAGCCAGCACGCTACCAACTAGCCTACCGGGGCGCACATTACAAATATTAACTTCCTCATAAAGTTTACAAAAATGTGTGTTTTTATACCATTTGAATTGGAAATCAGAAAATCTACCCAGTATAGAAACGGCAATCACAAATCAATATTTTTTGGAGTACCAGCAATGACACCAGCTTACTCTCTGCATTACTTTAATGCAAATAATAATGACAGTAATATCTAGTTAATTTTCCCATTATTTCAACACAATAAATAATGCGTTATGGGTAAATTATTTTTGTCATTATTTGAAATACAAAGTAATGATCCAGAACTTTTTTTTTAAATCTATTTTAACACTCA
Organism: Delia radicum; assembly: GCA_021234595.1. Taxonomy (NCBI): domain Eukaryota; kingdom Metazoa; phylum Arthropoda; class Insecta; order Diptera; family Anthomyiidae; genus Delia; species Delia radicum. The sequence goes on along the minus strand of CM037853.1, from coordinate 236,214,705 downwards.
TTACTTTTTCAACTCTAGCAAGTACAAATATAACAACTTATTTTTGATTTTTTGTAAGCTGTAAAGTAATGACATTTTGCGCAAGCAAGTCATTTAAGTTTTTATCTATCAAGTATAACATGTAGAGATAGCTCAGATGGTAGAGTGGTTGACTGACAACCTGGAGTTCCAGGTTCGAATGACGTGTGGACAAATTTTATTAAAAAAATTTTAATAAAAATGTTATTTTGTTTTTTTTTTTTAATTTATTTAAGACTAATTATTTTTGTCCATAACTACTACATATTTTTAGTAATGATATGTATTGTTCAACGAAAAAACGATATTTGGTCGGGTTTTTTGGAATTTGGAGACAATGTGGATAAACATTACACAATTTAAGGAAATATAAGTTTAGCTGTAAAGTTAAATAATCGGCCGCTGAAGTTTAAACGATTTTTAAGAACGTTCGACTGCCGAATATTGAATTCATTGCTTAATTACGAACTTTTCTTTAAACATTTCAATAAACATTTTTCCATTTGTCAAATTTGTCCATAATGCTTTAAAATAATACCGACCAAAATCATTTTCTGGCCGAAGTCTTCGGTTGGATACTAATGGTATGTCATTATTTTGGACGACATCGCCATATAAAAATAATGAGATTTGTAATGACAATTTTAACTACTTGCCATTACTTATATGGTAATGTTTATCTACACTGGGTAGAAATATGTTTGCAAAAATATTAATTTTAACTTTTTTGAACAGTCAGCCGAAGCCAGTGTGTATCAGTCAACACGTGTTATGTATGGTGTACTAATATTGTCGATGTAAAGAATTTCGCTTGCAACGCTGTTACGCCGATTTGGATAAAACTCGTAAATTCTTAGCTCTAAATTCATTTTAGTGCCATCTCCGGGGTACCACAAATTTAATTTTTATTATTTTTTTGTTGGCAGTGGCGGCGGCGTCGGCGGTTGCATCATTGTTGCCAAGTTGTTGGAAAAATTACCTACTAAAGAGGGGGATTTGTTAAAAGTTCGTTAACATCCGGAAAACCACGAATATCGGAAAAAGATATAATATATCATTAATTAAATTTAATAAGAATATATTATATCTGAATTTAGTAGTTATTGGCTAACATATAAGTACCGAATTTTGCCACCAATTTCTACACCCAAACCGGTGAGTTTTAGATTTTTGCTATCTATTACATATTTAAGTTTCTTTCAAATAGGCGTATTATCGTTTGTTGGATTCCGTTTTTAGAACTTGGATAGACAATTTGCATAAATAATATTTTTGTAGAGCTGCTGCCAAATCTGAATCGATCTCCGACTTTTGGTTGTTGTCTAAAAACCTGAAATTTTTGAACAAAGTAAATATTTTTTTGAAATTTGATTCTTTTCACGAAACATGTTCCTTTATTCTCTTTTATTAACAAGAAAAACTCGAAATTTATATTTTTAATGAATTTTCACAGTTTGTTTTGAATAATATGAGAGAATAAACAAATATTATTCGTAATAACTATTTTTAATAATAACAATTATTTTTTACACTGTTCGAATTTCAGATAAAAAGCTGAAATTGAAAATCAATTCTAATTTAACTAAAACCTTTTAAAACTATTTTTAACATCCATCCACATCATGTTTGCCTCTGTCCTAAGCGATTTTTTTCCAAACACCTAATTCGGTTCACTCTAATGCTCATAGATTTCCGACGTTTGGAGTTATTAATGAAAGAAATTTTAATGTTAGCGACACTATGCGATCACGATTTGTTCTCTAGCAATTATCGCTTAAATCAAAATTAATATAAATTAATTAATATATTCCAAAAGTTATTAAATTATGAGAGATGATGCAAAGTAACGAAAATAAAAGATTTTCATTAAAAAAAAAAAACTAAATCTAGAATCATGTCGCGTACACTGGGTATGGCTTGAGACACATTTTTCAATTAACATTTTGTACTCAGACTTTGGTATAATACACCGCAACAACAGCGTGAAGTACACTTTAACAAATAATTAATTTCCGAAAATTTCAAACTCTCAGATATTTAATAAATGACTGGCACACTTCAATAGAGGCATTCTTTCCTTCAACATCACACGAACAGTTTTCCATATTTTTCTTACATCAGTAGTTTAACTCACCTAATTACGACTTCACTGTCTGATATAACACTAACAGCAATATTTTCCGGTGGTCCCGGTAAGCGTTCACGATTTGATTCAAAACATCCAACGATAGTGCGAGCATATTGTAAGCTACATATTTCCTTTGACCGGACAGACTCTCCTCTACACCAATTTAAGCATTTGCGTGGTACATTTGAATCGGCACAGCAAGTGCGATGATCTGAACCATCAGCAGCACATTTCATCAATTTATCAAATTCTGTTATACATTCTGGTCTATCGGCTATAGCATCTATGTCCACATAATAGCTACAGGCACTGCGACAAGTCATAGTAACGTTCATTTGGGCACAACATTCAGAGACATTATGATTTAAGGCCGGTGTATTGCGTATGCGTACTGAGACGGGAATGGTAGCTGAGCCGAAAGGATTTTCGGCATGACAAAAATAATCCCCAACATCTGTAGCTTGTAGTTTATTAATACGTAAAGCCATGGTATAAAATGTCGGACGCGACTCATTGGTACGTATGGATATATCATAGTTACCACCTTGTATTACGGGTATACGACCATCATGATCACGCCAAAAGATGGTTTTAGGAGCTGGCTTAGAATCAACCATACACCTTAATTCGACCTCATCACCAACAGCAGCTACAGTAATACCAGCAGCTTGTATTTTAGGAGGATCTATAAGACAAAAAAATAAATAAACAAAGAACTAAAAATTTTACACAGAAAAATGATTTTCCAAAAAATTTTAATTAAATTTGTTTGATTTCAAACTCACTTTAAATTAAATGTTTAATTGAAAATGAATTTTGGGCACACAAAATTTACAGTTTTTAGCTATCAATTTTTAATTGAATGAATCGGCTGTTTTCGTGATTGAAATGAGTTTTTATTTTTTGTGTGTAATACAAAAATAAAAAATCATCAAAATTTAAAAAATTTAAAAAATCGCCAACATTAAAAAAATCGCCAAAATAAAAAAAATTAAAAATAATTTCGATATATAGACGATTTAAATTAAATTTTGGAGATTTTTTTCAATTTAAGCAATTTTATTTTTCAATTTTGGAGATTTTTTCAATTTCATCGATTTTTAAAATTTTTTTGATTTTTTTAAATTTCGGTGATTTTTTCTAATTTTAGCGTTTTTTTTTTTTTAATTTGACAATTGTTTCGGCAATTTTGAGGATTTTTTTAATTTTGACGACTATTTTAAATTTGGCAATTTTTTAATATTAGCGATTTTAAATTTTAGGCAATTTTTTTAAATTTTAGCGACGTTTTTAAAGTTTGAAGAAAAAAATTCATATTTCTACTATAATTTTTAATTTTGGAATGATAATCATTTTTAAATAGTGTAATTTTTAATTTGATTTTAGAGATTTTTTAAATTTAAGCAAATTTTTTAGTATCTAATCACGTTTAATAGTATCTACTAAAAATTTGTTTGCAATTAGCAACAGTATTCAATTTAAAATTTTAATAAATATTAAAACCTTAATTAAAAATAAAATCAATTAAATAGTTACAAATTATTTTAATTGATACTACAATTTTCTTAATTGGACTGAATTCAATTAAATTTTAATTGAAACAACAAATTTTTTATTTGAAAGTCGATTTTAGTTTTTCTGTGTGCTAAAAGAAACTAAAATGAACCACTTATTTTGAAAGTAGTATGAGTTCATTTTCAAAAATTGAGATAATAATGGAGTTTCATAGCAGTCAATGGCTTTTATTCACTGCAATTCTTATTTTGAATAAGACGGATATCTTCCCCATAAAAAAATTGTCTGGTTCTAATAATTGTTGATCTCCGATCATCGAATTTTTCTACCAGGCACCATTTTCACGAAATTAGAAATTTCGTTACTTTTTTCTAAAATGCATTTTTTAAGCAAGTTTGATAATTTACAAATAATGCTCTATTTACAAAAATTAGTCATATGAAAAAACCGAATAATTTTCCAATTTTCTTGTAAATTTTCAAGAAACTAAACAAATTGTATTAATACTTTAATTGATTTAATTAAAAAATCAAAATCAATTAAAACATTAATTGATATTAATTTCGTAATTAAAACTAATACCATTTTTTTTCTGGGTATGGGCTTAAATACTTACAGCATATGTTAACCCGTCTAGTAGCCTGCATGGGTACACCATAACCATTATCTGCATAACAAGAAACATGTTCCATATCAGCCGTCACATTGTGTATTACAGTGACCATATGACGTGAAGTATCTTGACGCACCAGATGACCACCAACATACAGAGATATAGTGGGAGCTGGATTACCTAAAGCCAAACAGAGTATAGTCATTGAACCACCTTCGGGTATATTATCAGCTGGGTGAACGGTGGGTGGCTAAATAAGAGATCTTTGTAAAGATTTTTAAAGTTGAAAAAAAAAATGCTTAAACTTACATCTACAAAGGCTGGTAGAGCTGGATCAGTCCAGGCTACTAATGTTTCGGATGGTAAAGAGGTGGCCTTTTCGCCTATAGCTTCAACGTACAAAATATGTTGTGAACTGGGTTTCAAATTATTCATACGCAGCCATGCTACTTTAGTTTCGATTTTATTGAATTTATCAGCTTTCATGGGTTTGTGATAAACTCTGGTAAAGAAGAAGTAAAATATTAATTTTAAATTATTAAAAAAAAATTTACATACAAAAATCAATATTTAAAAGTTTCCTTGAAATAAAAAATTAAGATTTCGATGATACTATACTCTTTAGAACAACGGTTCCCAAATGGGGATAAGCGGGACCCCAGGGGTCCTTAGAAGTATTCTATTGGGTCCGCGAGGAGTTCCTACAAATTTATTGTTTAATACAAATTTGAAATAATTTAAAATAATATAAATAACATTGTGAAATAGAGTCCTCCGTAAACAAAAATCTAAAAATTGAATATTTGTGTTGTCACTTCTGAGTAGAATATACAATAACAGAAAAGCTAATAAGAAAGAAAAACTGCAATTAGCTGCATTACATTCGAGGCCATATTTGGGTGTGATCGCTAAACGGTCATGACTTGGTATTGTTACGTTTGTAATGTAAGAAGAGCGCAGGTTTGATTCTGACAATTATAAATACACAAATAATAACACAATTTAAATGGAAAATCACTGATGACGCCTGTCCATAAAAAAGAGGCAAAAACTAGTCTAGTCTGATTTAAAAATTAATAGTGTTTATAATTTTTAGAGAAAAACGTTTAATCTTCTTCTTAACCTCAACATTTCTAAATTAAAATATTTTTTTTTGTCAAATTTTTTAATAATTCAAATTATTTAAAAAAAATTTTGTGATCAAAAATAATGATATGAAAACATGTTTCTAAAATTTTAAATTTTTGTATCATTGAAAAAGATTTTTTTATTCAAAAACTCATAAAATAGACCAAAAATATTCTATTGCTCAAATATTAAACCATTTTTGTAATTTTTTAATTCCTGGCTAAAAATAATCATATATGTTCATATGTTTATACCTGACATATATGGATTCATATAAGGCTAATACATTAAAAGATAGGTGTCATATGTGGAAATGTATGACACCATATATGATGATATATTGGCATATATATATTATTCCATATATCAATTGAATTTTCTTATTTCAATGTCAGTTGCCCATACATGAAGACACATATATGAAGACCAATATATGGAGGCCTAGATATTTTCTAAATTTTACAATTATTATTCCAAATTAAAATCCTATATAAACGAATTTTAGAACGCACATTTTTATGAACATATACTTTTACCCCAACAGTATTAATAACTGTGGATTCAAAAATGCTTGTCTTTAAGTTTAATATTTTATTTTGTTGTCAAATTGATTAAAAATTGCATTCAACGACATTTAAATCTAATTTTTTTAAGATTTAATTAAGCTTCGCGTCTAAAAACGTTGATATATAAAACCATATATTGTTGCAAATACAGTTACGGCCAAAAAATAGGGTTACTTTTTGGTACTACAATCTAAAGTTAAAAAAGGCAATAAATTTGGTGGGGAATATTATTTTTAGATTACAGTACTACAAATCTTTATGAATACTTGGTTTCAAAGTTGGTACGTTAAAGAAACAGAAATTAGTCTGTCTATTGGATACAATCACCATAAAATCACGATATTTTAAATAAAAAATGCAAAGATTATTTCGTACAGTTTGAATACTGACCCTATTTTTTTTGGCTTTTAAAAAATGGAGTTAATTCTATACTTTGCTATTATTTTTTATAAAATTGTAGATAACAATGTTTTGATTGCTTCAGAAAATAACAAATAATTTAAAATAAAATTTTAACACCAAATTTATTGTCTTTTTTTTTACTGTTCGGATCCATAAATTGAGGGTGCTCATTAGGGCGGGTCGATTTAAAAATCGCTCAACGTTCAAGGAAAATCGTATTCTAGGGATCAAAATAAGAAACTTTGCTGAAGGAACCATACCTCTAAAACAAATTCTGATGTCCCGACTTTTGACCCGTAGGGTAAAATTTTGAAAAAGCCCACTTTGATATTTCAGAAAGTAGGAGGAATCTCTCCAAGATTATGGGAGCTACTTCTTCTCCGGGAGACACGCCAGCAGATTAATGCATAAAACATCATTCTAGGTGACCGTTAAGGGGTTAAAATTTAAGTTGAAAGAGGGCCTTTTTAGTCTTGTTTTTATAGCAAAATGTGCAAATCTCGGGATAGAGATATTTCAGAAAGTAGGAGGAGTCTTTCCAAGATTAGGGTCTCTATTTCTTCTCCGGAAGACGCTCTAGGAGATTAATGTATAAATTATATTCGATTGGGTTGGATTCGATTGGGGCACTCTAAATGGGTCAAAAGTCGGGACATCAGAATTCGTTTTAGAGGTATGGTTCCTTCGGCAAAGTTTCTTATTTTGATCCCTAGAATACGATTTTCCTTGAACGTTGAGCGATTTTTTTGCCTCCATACAAATCGACCCGGCCCAGTGCTCATATATGGACTCATGTAGATATTCATATATGCTCATATAAAAATATTGTTTGTAGTTGATCGTATATACGAGTAATATTATGTTATTTGTTATTTTTTAACAAAACATATGAGCGGTATTCACAATATTCCTGGTAAAATTCTGCCTTAAAACAAATTCAAAATACTACAATATCAGACAAATAATTTAATTTACATGTTTCTGAAGATTGATAAAAAAAAATGAAGGACACGATCGAAAAAATCTTAAAAACTTAAGATTTAAATGTCTTTGAATGAAGTTTGTATACTTTATTTTAGTTAAATCTATTTTATTTTATCAGTAACATGTAATTATAATATTATAATACATTTAGATTAATAAAAAAAAAACAAATGCGGCATTTACAAGTCTCAGTAAAGCACTACTCTGTCTGGTATTGTAGTATTCAAAACAGGAACAATTAACATGTATTTTGCCTATTACCAGGCTGATTGTTAATAAAGCTCATGTTTTTTGTTAAAAAATGCTTTTTAATTTACGATCAACTATAAAAAACAAATTCATATGAGCATATATGAATATTTATATATGTCACTAAAGTGGGGCTAATTGAACCATTTTTCGTGTTCTTTAATTCGTTGGGAATTTTTTTAAAAAGTTTATAGTTCGAAATGGATTTTTAAGCGTTACCCTTGTTAAGTTTTATACAAATCCTGTCGATTGTCAATACTTAATTCTTTTTTCTACTAAGCACTTGTCCCCTATGCTAGGGAAACCCAATTAATGTATTACTATTACTATTGCAATTAGCATTTGATTTTGTTGCAAATACATCACTTCATATTTCTACTATACTATCATTTGAACTTTTGTAATTAACATTTGACTTGAATTAAAAGTTGTACAAAAAAGTTCATTTCAATTTAATTCTTTAATTTTTTTTATATATTACCTACATAATATTTCCCTGGGGACAATTAAAATAAATACTCCTACAAATATCTCTCCTACATAGTACTCGCTACAAAAAAAAGTCCATAACAACCTCTATTAAAAAAATTAACTGATGTTGACAATCTATAGAAATTTGAGTAGTCACCCGCATACATATTAAATAATAATCACATCAAACTTTTCATAAATAAATAAAAAAAAAAAAAAATATATATAACTGAAAAACACTCATAGAAAAAACCTAGAAAAATAGCAGGAAAAACTACTAAAAATTCGTTAAAAATACGTTACAAAAAAATCAGTTAAATTTTTGCTAAATATTAGTAAAATAAGATCAGGACAAATAAAACTGCAAAATGTACAGAATTTTAGTAATATTTGAGTTGAATATTAGTTAATTGAAAATAGCAATCTATTCTGCTAAAATCAGCAAAAATGTTTGCTAAATATTTGTGAACTAAAAAAAGGAAACAAAAACTGTTATATTAACAAAAATTTTAGTTAAAACAAAAATAAGTTAAAAATAACAGCACATTTTGCTAAAATCAACAGAAATATTTGCTAGAAGATTATAAACTGCTAATTTGAAGAAGAAAGATTTTTATTCGCACAAAAAAAAATTTTAAAATTTCAATTTTTTTTTGTCTACTAATAGTTAGCAAATGTTTGCTGATTTTAGCAGAACAATTTGCTACTTTTAAGTAACTAACATTAGTCTTAAATATAATTAAATTTTTGTAGATTCAACAGATTTATTTATGCTAATTTTAAAATTTAAATTTTTTTTTGTCTACTAATAGTTAGCAAAATGTTTTGCTGATTTTAGCAGAATAATTTGCTACTTTTAAGTAACTAAAATTAGTCTTAAATATAACAAAATTTTTGTAGATTCCGCAGATTTATTCATGCTAATTTTAAAATTTCAAATTTTTTTTTGTCTACTAATAGTTAGCAAAATGTTTTGCTGATTTTAGCAGAATAATTTGCTACTTTTAAGTAACTTAAATTAGTCTTAAATATAACTAAATTTTTGTAGATTCAACATATTTACTTATGGTAATTTTAAAATTTCAAATTTTTTTTGTCTACTAATAGTTAGCAAAATGTTTGGCTGATTTTAGCAGAATAATTTGCTACTTTTAAGTAACTATAATTAGTCTTAAATATAACTAAATTTTTGTAGATTTAACAGATTTATTTATGCTATTCTTATTCTACTAATATTTAGCAAAACAAAACCGCTAATTTTAGCAATTTTCCCAGCAACGTTATTTTAACTAATTTTTAGTAGTTTTACCAAAAAAAATTTTGTAATTTTTTCTATTAGTGTATAAACACAAAAAACAATATAATCATTACCTGTAGGTAATTTTTTCATGGGGATGTGAAAATTCTGGTGGTTGCCATGTCAACTGCATCCAAGTAGCACTATGAGCAATAATGGCCAATGAATGGGGTGGTGAGGGAGCACCATAAATGTGTTTTTGCTGTTGTTGATCAACTGTGAAAAATAACAATAAAACAAGTTATTGGACAAATTACTCAACCAAACATTAATGTTAATGCTCCAAAAATACAGATGATGTTGATTTTGATGTCGGTGCTGTCCATGTATTTAGTCAGTCAGCCAAATATACATATGTATGGAGCTTTATATGCCAACTGCCCCGTCACAGGAAAAAAGTATATCAGTGTCAGTCAAACTTACAGTAATTTACAATAAGTATTGACAATTTTTGAGCCCATTTTTAGAATATTATTTATAATTATCCAACTGAATTTGGCAAATGCTAAATTTTTTACTATATAAATATGTTTTTAATGGAGAGTTTGAAAAATGGATTACATTTTTAAAAAAATTTAGAACTAAGGAAAGGAATTGAAAAATTCAAAACACACATTTTCACCTATCACATTTTTATGTTTAAAAGTGAAATTTTATGGATCAAGATATCTTTTGAAAAGTCGTCAGATTATGTTTACAAAATATTGGGCTAATCAGATTATTCGTTTGTTCAGAAATGGATTTTGAATAAAATGTGAGGGAAAAAAAGTAAAATTTTTACAAATATTTCTTCAATGTCTCATAAAAAAAAAATTGCTTAATTTTCCAGATGAGCGCAAGTTTTTTTTTTTTTTTTTGTCGCACGCAGGAAAAAAAATATTTTTCCCTGTAGCGGGGCAGTTGATTTGAAAAGCTCCCTTTATATCTAAACATATGTATATATGTATGTACATATCATTTGGTTGTTATTGACTTGTAATTAACAATTTGTCAAATGCGATGTTTTTTGTTGTTGTTTTTGTTGTCCATAGTAGTGCAAATGTATTATTTTCAAATAAAAATTTTTACCTTTTATAGTTTTAGTATTGCTGTCACTATTGTTATTGCTGCTACTGCTGTTGTTAATTTCTGTGGTATTGATTAAAAGCATAGAAGATGGCAATGATGTACCAAATTTACCGCGTGTCAATACCATTATACGATACAAGGCATGCGGTTCCAAATTTACTAAATCAATCGAAGTTTCATTTGTTACCAATTCCTATGAGAGATAGACAGAAATAAAAAAATAACACAAATTAAAATACCATGTTAAATAAAATGTTTACACTTAAAGTAATTAGTGTTGTACAAAAAAAAAAAAAAAATTTATTGATTTGAATTTTATTTAAAAAAAAGGAACATTAAATAATTAAAGTTCAAAACTTTGATATAACGTTCTACTTTTTCTGAGGCGTTTAAAAAAAACACGTTATATATAGCCTCGGTCTTTATATTTTTAAAGTGCGCCCCGGTAGGCTAGTTGGTAGCGTGCTGGCTTATCAGTGCGGGGGTCGTGGGTTCGATTCCCACCAGGGGCACTGATCTACTTTCGCTACAACGCGCCGAAAGCCATATTAGCTAGTGCTCAGTTAGGGTAATAGTATATAATTTGTAATTATATGATTATCAATTAATAAAATAGAAAAATAAAAAATATTATTTTCAATGGTTTTTAAGAAAATTGCTAAAAATTGTTTGTTTTTCATAAAAAATTTTAAAATCTAGAAATATTGAAAAAAAATTGTAAACGTTTTTAACTGCATTTACATTTTTTTTTTTGCAACATATAAGATTTTAACAAAATTTTTCATTTAAATATATACAAATAAGATTTGAAATGAAGCCAATCAGAAAAAATTACAAATCAGCTAGTTTTGCGCCTTCCATAAAAAATTGCGACATTAGCCGAATCGAAATTCTCACTTGCAATGGTTGCCTTGTGACTAGCGAAATTTAATTCCACACCTAACATTTTAAAGTTTAATTTTTTTAAGTGTTTTCCAACATTATTTACATTAACAAAAAAAAAATAATGCAAAACATATTAAAATACTTACAACAAAAAATGTTGTTTATACAATGCATTTAAGTACTTTTGAGTAATTGCTATGTAACACTCAGTAATTTGTGGTATTTTTTCGAATGCTATTTTTGTTTTTTTCAGCATCACCACTTTTTTTCGCGTTCTGGTAATGTCCATATGTTTTTATGCGTATAGTATTTAAATATGGTAACTCTTTAAGCCCATTTAAAAGTATTACGCTATATTGTTGTTGGTATATTGTCAATATTGCCCAATATTGTTGAATTTTTATCAACAAAAAAAACACTCAAATTTTATGTAAATATAACATTATTTTTAGAGAAATGTAAAAAAAATTGTTGGGGGTTTTTGGGTGGGATTATTTTATTATTTAAAGTGTTTTTTTTTTTTTAAGTCACTTGAATCAGTGTGAGGAGCAAAACCAATGAAATGTTTTAACATGCATGCAAATAAATGTTTAAAATGTTTGTAAATATTGGCTAGATTTATATGAATGGATGTTAGTTTGGTTGAAGACCATATGCAATTTTTTGCAAAAATTTTACACGGCATTAATTGTTTATTTTACTGACTATAAAAATGTGTTTTTTTTTACAATTTTTGTTTGTATAAATTGTCACTATTTTTGTGAAGATTTGTTTTGGATCAAGTGAATAAGGGTGTTTTATGAAAAAAAAAATTAAGAAGGCAAGATGTTTATTTATTTAAGCCGGAAACTTTAATTTGAATTAATAGTTTTTACAACCTTAGAAATTTTATATGAATAACAGCAAGCATTTAATTTTGAAAGTTTGGTTTTTTTAAACACTTGTTCAAACAATCGATTCATTTATATGAGGAATTTCAAAAATTTTCGATAATTTTTTTTATGACATGAATAACCTAAAATGTTAGAGTTCAAGCACGCTAAAAATATGCACTTATTATTTTTTTTAATGTTAATTTAAAGTTAAATGTTCCCTACTGTGCCTGGTTTTAACAGATGTCGAAAGTTTTTTGAAGTAGCTCATACATATATATAATGGCCTGTGTTCTATAGTCCACTACGAAGTGAAAGTGAAATCGTTTTTAATTCCACATTTTCAATTCCGCTGTGTTCTGAAAAACGAGTGAATCGTTTTTTTTCACGACGATTTCATTTTCATTTTGTTTTTAACAACAACATAAAAAAATGCGGGAAAAAACCAAATTATCACTTTAAAGTAAATGAAATTGCAATGAAGAAAAGAATAGTGCATTTTTTTTTTTAACAAAAATAAAAATTAAACAAAAAAATACTTATTTTTCAAATAATATAGAATAAGTGGCGCAATTGTGATTTCCTGGTAATTAATTGAAAAGGAAAGCAAAAAACGGAAAATCTTAATAGAAAAAGGATTCGTGACTGTTAAAATCCTTTGGAACTACCAGAAAAATCTTAAGAAAATAATTAAAACTGAGTCGCAAGTGTTTAAAGTTAATACAAAAAAATATAATAAAAAATATAAAATATTCTATATTTTTTATATTTTCAGTACCTTAGTCATTTTCATTTAATACTTGTAAAATCACATTGACTACATTGTCGGACTGGTGCCATCTAAGTTTGACAATTCAGTAGATGAATTTGTGGTTGTTTTGCCCTTTGCTAGACGTCCCGAATGATTTAACAGCTAGGACACCTTCAACTGCTGTATAAAGGCCAGAAAGTTTGACAACTGAATCTTCTTTGGATGATATGGGTTGGATATTGTTGGGTCCTCCACAAGTTGCCGATACCTCTGCTCTATTTTAGGCCAATTTTTTACGAATGGTAGCCTTCCAATCAGCCCAAGCCTTTTTCCAACCACTTGCATCCTTTTCTGGAGGTCCTAAGCTGTTTAATATACTTGCTAAGTCCATCCACAACTGGTCGGCAACTGTTTTGTCGCCCCTCTAAAAACCTTTGGCCAAACCAGAATTTTTTTCCCTGAATGTTAAAAATGCTGCCTCTTGTTCCGGATTCATGGGTTTTCCCATAAAAAATACACTTTTTCAGTTAAATAAACGTATATTAAAAACATATCACATTTACTTACATTGTTTGTTTTTTTTTTTTTACTTTTAATATCCAAAATAATTTTATTTTCTAAAAAGTTTGGTTTTTCACGCAGTTAACTTATACCGTTTTACAATTACTTTTTTTGTAGTGAAATTGTTTTCTAGAACACATCAAATCACTTCAATTCCACTAGAAACAAATGAAAATGAAATTTTTCTTTTCAAATCACTTATGTGGAATTGAGCGTAAGTTTCACTTCATTTTCGGAATGTAGAACCCAGGCGAATGTGTATTTCTTTTAGTTTATTTTTTCTATTTACTTTCAGCTTTTCATGAAATAACTAAAAGCCTTAAACGACCAATGTCTAATAAAAAAATCTGATATTTTTTTATTTATCTCTGATATTTTTCTTTGAATACAATTATTTAAAAATAAACAAAAACTTTCAAAGTAATATTATGCGAAATTGTTAAACAACCTCCCATATTTCATTAAGCCTTTCGCAAAATCCAAATATAATTTTTCAAAGAACTTATAAAACCGTTTCAGAGCATTTTACATTTACATTTTTAAAAAATATATGTGTGAAATAAACATTGTGGCATATGAAAAATTATGTTGAAGTTAGAATTTTTATGAATTCTTTCAGTGCGTTTTACAAAAAAAAAAATCCTAACCAAAAATACAACTACAAACAAACGTTGAAATGTAAGTCAATGGCACTTGGTCAACGAGTTTAACGTAAATGGATTTTATTTCATATCTGATGATGTAGCGTACATGATTTTATTTGGCTTTTTGCTCAGTTTGTATATCTCTACTATGTATAAATATATTTTTTCTGTTTTAGGATGGTAGAATTTGTGTTGGTATGTATGTTTTATATTATTACTATATTATTTTGTATAGTAACTATTTTCATATATATTTTTTTTTTTTTGTTGGTCTATACATTTTTTTCAGTTAAATCTGTATAGTAGTTACTGTTTGTAAATCACTGGATTTTATTGGATTTATATTGTGTGAATTGTAGTACTAATGTAACAGAGTACACACTACATTCATTATATATGCTGGGGAGGTTATTTTTTACTTCGATACAAAAAAGAAAAAAACAATATAAATAAATATAATGGCTTTAAGGGGAAGATCATGATTTATATTAATTTCAATGTTTAATACACTAACAAATTACCAATGAGCAAGAGAAAGATAAAACAAATGGATAAATATGGTAAACTATTTATTAAAGAGGCCATTTGTAATGTTGAAAATAATATTTTTTTTAGGTCAAATTTTTATAAAAAAGAGTATAATTGTTTGATAGGCTTTTAACAAAGAAAATAAACCAAAGGAAATTCTCCTCCACATTAAGGATTTTCTTTTTAAATTTTTTAAATATTTTCTAAAGAACAAATTACTTGCAAAATATTGACAGTTTTTCTAAGTAATAAACAGGGATATGAACTTCATGCACTAAAAAAGAATGTTTTAGGCGCCTATAACATGCATAAAACATTTTAAAATATTCACTAAATTTTTTTAAATTAATGATTTTCATGTTTTTAAACATTTTTAACAAAATTTCAAAGTTAATTTGTATTCTTTAATATATTCTCTGCATACGTTTTGCACAATTACTACAACATTTTAATTATTTGTATTGAAAAATAAGCATTTAAGAACCACTAAAACTTGTATCTCTTAATCCCAGTTTGCAAATACAATTTAAGAGAACACTTAAAGTAAAATATGCATTTTAAGTTAAATATACATTTAAGGCGAAATATGCAAAAATTTGCATTATAGCAAAATAAGCACTAACACATCGATGCCATTTTAACTCAAATTTTTTGATTCGCATAAATGTTTTTTTTTCTGTTCTCAGACTTAAGGAAAAAACATGCATTTGTATGTATTCCGGTAATTGGTAACAACAATATCTGGTTGTTGATATTATATTAGAGCGAAATTATAGCGAATTTCTGTAAAAAATTATATTATTATAAAAAAAATATTTTAAATCGCATTTTTTGAAAAAGGGTCCTATAATTTTTCTTTTTATCAACCTATGTTTGAAAAAGGTTAATCCAAAATGTTCTGGTGATAAACCTCATATGCATTGACCTTTTGTTTAGCCCTCTAACGCGCTCGTCTCCAAAAATAAACAATAATTTCTTCTACAAACATTTTTATAGTTGCCTACTTTAGGCGAAGGGTTCCCTGAGGCAGTCTTTCCCGTTAGATGGTTAACTAGCACTCAAACTCAGTGAGAGAAATCAAGATATATATTTATTTAGAAATTCTTTAATTTCGCTGCAGTGGCCAATTGCCTTCAACAAAAAATGTGAAGTTTTTCTCAGGGTTGGCATTTATTCAATGTTACCAGAAGAGAAATGCAAAATTCCACATGATGGGAGCCAAAATTGCACAACAACTCCCAATTATACGTCGTCAGCTTATAATTGGTTTGACCCACCGACTAATTTTGAAAAATTTAGTTCGGAATGGATTAAATATAATATTAATATCCTCTTTCTGATTCCGAAAGCCGTTTCGTAATATCTTGTACCATATCTGATATACTTATCAAAATAAAAAATAAAAACCTTTTTTGACGTTTTTTCTCGGTAACGACATTTTGGCGTATGGGTCAAACCTATAATAAACTGAAAACAACCAGAGTATGATGTTTTTTCTTTTGGAAAATTTCTGAGAATCTGACGATCTTGAAATCAAAGGATGTGAAAATAAGAATTTTTCTAAAGAAATATAATAAAGATCTTAAGGGGTTTTCTATAGGAAATTTTTTTTGGATATTGAAGGCTTTTCTTAAGGAAAATGTTCAGCTTTAAATAGGGAAACATCCTTCGAATATAACAGGTTTTCTGTTTATAAAAGCTCTCTAAAATGTTTATAGTTTTCTATACAAAAAATTTTTACAATTAGAGAGATAATTCTATTGAAAACTGTCCTAAGGAAGTACGGAGTTTTCTAGAAATTTTTTTTAAGAATCTTGGCTATCTTTAAATGTATAAATCAAAATTTTTGTAACACAAAGTTTCCAGTGTCTAACATATTTTAAAAAGGTTTTTATACAAAATAGTTATCAGAATCTCAAAGTTTTCAATAAAAAAATCCTCAAAATTTAAAATACATCGAAATAAACAATAATGTACATACATAAATTTGAAATAACACATAAATTACAGAAGGATGCAATTACACACTTACTACACAATCAAATCAAAATTACTTCCAATTTATTTAATTACACAAGAAGTGGCAACAATATTCTGACAAAATTTGGTATTTTTGTTAGTTATTTTAACTTGAGAAGTAGTAGAATGGCGTATGTAGTTTTAAGGCAGAACAACTTAAAAAACTGGTGAACACGAGAACACGAGAACACGAGCAATAATATGCTAAAATTTTTAACCCGATATGCAGGCAAGAAGTCCTTAGACATTATAAATAAGAACAAATAGAAGCATATCTTACAAGTAAAATAGTCTTAATGGATGTAAGAATGATGGCACAAAACTTAATAAAGTATTTCATATTGAGAATGAGAAAATGCGCTACGTCTCGCAGACAGTGGCTAACTTTTGTAATTTTTTTAGAACTTAATAAAATTCTCTTTAACTTGAGATATAAACATGATTTCTATTGCCTTTACTTATGGAATATTTGACATTTAACTTTGTAAAAAAATTGTTTACACCAGGGTCGGCATTCAATAACTTTCCATAATAACGGCAGCCGGCTACCACAGTAACATTAAGACCAAAATGAAATGTTTGCCAACCATGATTTACCAAAAATCAAGTTGTACTAGGCGTATGAGTAATATTAATATAATGCTGAAAAATATAACTCATGCGACTAGTGGTCCACAATTCGTGCTAAGGTAATACAAATTAAATAAACCTATTAGACCCAATCACACATTTGTGTTTTTAAACGTTTTGTCAGAAAATTTGTAAAATTTAATAGCAGATTTGAGGAATACTAAACTGTACTGCTGAGTTAATTACAGGGCAATTAATTTTTAAATAAGAAATTACAATAATTAAAGTTTGATATAATTTTTTTGTTTTTAATAAAAATTATGTTTTTCGACCTTTAATTGTGCAATGAAAATGAAAATTATTCAAGTTCAAGGCCATACTCTATATTTCTTTATTAGGATATTGTCCTAACAAATAATCTATAGAGTTTTGGTTTTCAAATTTATCAATTGACCACTTTCAGGAATGTGAAGATAGATCCATTTCAAGAATTTTCTAGGTTCCCATCATCAGGATACGTTTGCATAGGATTGTCACGTCTTTTAAAACATGTTCTGATGATGGGAACCTAGAAAACTCCCGAAATAAATCTATCAACACATTTCTGAAAGTGGTCAATTAATACATTTGAAAACAAAAACTCTATAGATTATTTGTTATTACAATATCCTAATAAAGAAATATAGAGTAATGCCCTCGAACTTGAATAATTTTCATTTAAATTACAATAATTTGTATGAGTACCCAAAGATATTTTCATGTCTTTGCTAGCCTATTTTGGTAAGTTTTTTGAGAAATAGAAAAAGTTGTTTCATACATTTTAAGTATTTTATAGCCATAAACTTCCCGTAAACATTCTTCGATATTTAGAGTTTAAAAAACCTTCTTAAATGCCTTTTCAGTTTCTTAACCTACAATGACAAACTGTTTATATTGCAACTTCATAACATATGCTGCAAAATTTTAAAAAGATATTTATGACTTTAATGCGTTTTAGGAAATTATAATTTCCATGAAAATTGTTTGGTATTTTTTTTTCTTTTGACACAGCAGTTATTTTAAATTTAACATATTAAAATAGGACATGTTTTAAGTTCCTTGTTTCAAAAACTGTTTAATAATAATAGCACCCAATGGCGTCATACACAGATGGCGTTTTCTATTTTTTTTTTTGTTAACAAATTTATTGTATACACATAGAAATGCAGCTAGTTCAGCACTATAGTAACCTAAAAGTCATCATCAGTTTTGCTGCACACACACACATACAATCGTTTACTACTACATACACTTTAACACAACATTTACAACAGTAGTGACTATTGTGCTTCATGGTCTCATAAAAAACCTAGAAACAAACAGTATGTAACGCATATGCATGCATTTTTGCAAACATATATACATGTATACATGACATCACGAATGGTTTTAAATTCACTTGACATGTCGCATGTGTACGTGCAGCAAAAGTTGATTGCAATTGTCATATGTACACACATACACATACAAATTGTACTCGTACAATACAATTTTTTTTTAGTGTTTGTATATTTTTATTATTTTCTAACTTTAGTCTTGTGTTTTATAATTTTTTTTTGCTATAAGGTTTCATTGTTAAATCCGGGGATAATATGTTGGTGCATTTGACATATGAACTATTATGTACAAACATACACTTTTGGTTTAGAAATTTCTTCTACTTCTGTTACTGCGGAACAACCAAAAACCATCAGGTTTCTCTAACAAATCACAGATATCACTATAAAACACTATGATATATAACATGATAAAAAAAAAATACTTTAGCTACATATAACAAAGAAAAGTCTCTATAATTTACTTGTTTTTCTTGACACTACCACTACTTCCCTTGGAGAATAGAATATTTTCTTTTTTGACAATAGATTTCAAAGATATGCCATATGTGTGTGCGTGTGACCATGTGTGCGTGTGTGAATAAACGATAAAAAGTGATCATGTTTTTATGGTCCATACCAAGCAAACTAACAACCATCATAAAATATATTTTATATCATGTCCCCTTTATTTTATACTGCCACTATATTCTATACGTGTCATGTTACAAATATTTTATATTGTAGTACTTGTGTGGTTTTTAATGCTAATGTTCCAATGTACAAGTTGAACTTATACTTGTATACAAGTATCCTGTAAAGAACATCAATTACTTTTTCAATACAACTCAAACATTTTAGTTTTTGTTGCATGTCCTTGGTATTGTTGTTGTTCAACAGTTAATATTATTTTATTTTTGCTTGAGTATCATTTTATTGTATTGCCCCGACATTGTATGTCACTTAAGCGCTTTTAAGTTCCTTTAGGAGGTGATGGTCTGGGTCTGAGTTCATATTACTAAGTTTTTGTTAGGAACTTTAAAATGAGAGCATAAAATTAGTAAAGGGCACAATTAAGTTGATAAGGGCTTTTCTTTAGAAAGTTGTTTGAGAAGTTACGGCCAATTCAGAAGTGACTCTTCCTTTAAAATTAAATTGGGATTTCTTTAAAGAAAACTATTTTTTCTCTCTTTTTGACGATCATGCATTTTCATCTGAATCGATTTTTGCATTTTTGACAATCATCGTGATATTTGACTTAATAATAGTAATGGAAAAAATAGGCTTCCAAGATGCTACGATTTATAAAATTTTACTATAAAAAATTTAATACTACCAATAGTAAATTAAGGCTACTAAACGAGCTTCAGTTGATAGTTAAATTTAACTTTAACAGCGATTGTTAGTTACTGCCTATTAGTAACACCAAATTCACATGTTTAAATGTTTTTATGGTATAATTAGTTCATTTCTATAAAAAAAAATTAATATAATGACTATTTTAAAATAATATCCGAAGTTAAAGAATTATGTAAATAAAAAGTTTTTGATAACTCTTTACCTGTAATTGATGAGTAACATGTTACCTTGGTAAGTAGTTACCTCGATGGGCATACCCTTGTTAAAATAATAGGGGTTTTAATAGAAAAGTAACATGTTAACTTCTTAGTACAAAAAGTTTTTTTTCACCCAAAACTTAGAAAAAATTCAATTTATAAAATTTTTAGTTAAAAATTTTTAAATTTGAATGTAATACCCAATATAAAAAAATACACTTTTCAAAAAAAAAACAAACTTATTACATTTTTATATAAATAGAACATTTTTGGTCTTCAACGTTTAGTAACGTCATGATGCTTGTTAGGAAAAGACCTAACCACGTGCTTTATTACTAAGAAGACAAGAATGGAGCAAAATTGATTATTAATAGGTTTTTTGTTAAAGTTCTTCCTATTATGGAGGCTCTAACTTTTCTAAAACTTCGGGTTCTGATGAGATCTTTAGCCAGATCGAAATACTAGTATCAACCTAGCTAATATGTTTGATTTACTTTATTTTTGTAAATATACGGAGGTTGGAAGCTCGTTATAAATTGAAAATTACATTTATACCAAGGGTGCCCAAGCCCTATGCGCTTCGTGCTCATTTGTTTTTGTAAAAACACTTAGCTATAGGCTGTGTGTTTTAATACACACAAAGAGCACTCAGCACTAGCAATACGAAATACACAAACAACTTTGTCTTATTAGTTTTTTTGTCGTTCTTCACTGTATACACGCAAGTGCAAATCAACAACACTTTCGTATGCTTTTCTTTGTATGTATTGGTTTTGTATGTATTGGTTTCTTTAAATGTATTGGTGTTTGCTCTTCCATAAGGAACTCTTGGGCACTCCTGATTTATACTGTAGGTAATATGCGTTTTGTAAGGTGTTACCAGAATGGACCTGCCCTTGTTAAAATATTAGGGTTTGTAATAGGAAAGTAACCAGTTATCGAACTTAATTTCTTATTCTCAAACTTATTACCGGGTAATAGGAAGTTTTGCAGCGCAATTCTGTCTATAAGATGACCAATATATAAATTTATAGTTAGCTATCGAAACGAATAGCAATAAGTCAGAAAAATTCGAACGCTGAGTTAAAGAGACTTATAATATTTGATAGCTTAAAAGTAAAATAAATGATAACAGCTGGCTAACAGTTTGTTGTGCTACTTTGCCAACACTGTTATAACGTTTGTTGGAAGTAACTTGCCAACGCTGTGAAATAACTAAAAGTTGGTATAAAAAAGATTTTTCAAAAACATTAGAAAAAACTCAGTTTTAAATTTTTTTTTCAACAAAGTCTCAAGATTTGTTTAAAATCAATGCTTTAAAAGCACTTTTTACTAACGTTGGAAAGTATTTTTAACCAGGGCTTTGCTAGTGCTTTAATATGTCCAATGATGTACATTTTATAACACGACTACAGGAAAAGCACATTTTTCAAATCTTAAGAAAGCGTTCTAAATCAGGGTTTTGCCAGTGCTTTAATTTGAATTACTGCTAATGGTACTAAAAATAAAGTGGTTTGCCAGTGATTTATTTTACGGACCATCCGCAATTTCAATCTGGAAAGTTTTTACTATAAAATTTGCCGTTTTGACTTTAAAATTAAACTCAAATTTTAACTCTCAAATTGCTATTTTTATACTCTCAACTTTTCGTATGCCCATATCTATAAATATCCTGCTCCTTTTGTGGCCAGAACGTAAAAAACATTGTATAACAAAAACACCAACAAACATACGTTTTTAAATGTGTTTTCTAGAATTTTGTTAAACAACTTGACAATTGTCTGTTTGTCTCCACTGATATTGTCATTGTAGTCGTTGTCTTCGTTATTGTTCAGAAGGACCAAATCGCAATTGCATTTTGAATTATTGAACAACACACTTAATGAGTTGGTTGTTTGAATGGGTCTATACGTTGGTCATGGAGAAAGAAGTACATGTTATAATTTAGAGAAAACAAGAAAATAAAAATACAATGTCATGTCATGTAGCTTTTGCTACATCCTCCACAGTACAAGTACTTTTTATAACTCCAACAGTCTTAGGGGTGCCACTCAACATGAATTTTCTAGTGGCTGTATTTTATAAACATAGAAATAAACTTTTAACAAGAAATTACTTGTTTTTTAAAGTTTTCCTTAAATTTTACAAAACAAAATTTTCAATTTCCATCTAATTGTCAAGCTTACAAAACTAACCAACCAAGAGCCCAACTTAAATTTCTCCTATATACAACTTGTATAGCAAAAATATTTTAAAGAAAAGTAAGCAACAGTTGTAATATTCTTATAAAACTTTGGCATTATCCTACAACAACAGCTTGTTACAATTACAGGCATTTATGTATGTATGGGGATGGTAAGGAGGAATGGTAAAATTGCTTGAAAACAAATCTTTTATACCCCTTTGTTGTGGTAGTAATTTAAAGTAATTTTGCAATGAATATTTCAAAAACTTGTTCCTCTGTTCGGTCCTTTTCTATATTTTGCCAATGATCTGGTATATTGAGTTTGAAATAGCAGTACAATAAATAAAATTTTTGTTGCGAGTAAAAATGTTTGAAAGTTTTTATAAATTTGACAATGGACAATGAGTAGAAGTACAGATAGCTTTAGGCAATTAATGGCTATACTAAAAGAATTCTTTATATGGAATAATTTTATTGAAGTGTAAAATATATTGCTTATAATGAAATTTAAAACATTCTACAAATGGGTCGATGGTTATGGAAGCTAAATCATGACATTTAATATTTTAATTAAATTTTTAGAAAAAGTAATAAATTTTTCTTTCACTCCATCTCCTTAAAAGTGTGAATGAGATAAGGTAAAACTTATTATTTAAAGATTAACTATAGATTAAAGTTTCGCTGGAACTTGTCTTTGAAAACTTTTCTTTCAGGATAAGTGGTCGTTCTTTTTGTATTTTTTTTTTTTAATTTTTTATGTTTCCTTAATTAATTGTAGCTAGATTGGGTATTAATCAAAAGATACTTGGGCGACCTATCTGGTAGTGCTTAAAAATATATTATGAGGAAGTTTGGGATATCAAAATATATCTATTCAAAAATATATCTATTTCGAAATATGTTTTAAAACCAATAAACTAACAGTATCCCAGCAAAAACTGTTCTGCCAAGGAATGATACTAATCGAATATTTTCATTGATGAATTTAACATTGGCTTGTCATAGGAAGGAATCATACTTTTAATGCTGCAAAACAACTTCCTAGGAATATTTGATGCCTTAATAACTTCCAAGAAAAAATTGAGTTAACGCTGGACAATATATCACGAACAAACCTCTGGTATGTATACATCAAAATAGTGTGAACTAACGAAAATTATATGTGGTCAATACCAATCAAAGGGTATCAGTCAGTTGGGGGTGATGACATTTATAGTGGCACTATATTCAGCATGTACTAATTATCACAAAACATCCAAAATTTTGTATGGGCTGAAATGATCTTGTATCCAAGAATATTGAATAAGTCGGGTTAAAAAATAGAATTTCTTCCCTATGTCCAATATGGGAATATGTCCAAACATGGAAAGATTTTAACTAAAATCAATAAGTATCAATATTGAACAAGCCGGGTTAAAAAATAGAATTTCTTCCCTACTGGGAATATGTCCCAACATGGAATGATTTTAACTAAAATCAATAAGTAATGTCTTTGGCTCGATATTAGTCAGTTACCAAATTTTACCAAATTATCTTTAGGACGCATCGCCTAATCGACTCAAAAAGTGATTTTGAGTCGATAAAATTATTTGTTGGTAGAAAAATCGAAACACACTATTTATTCTCTGACCAAGTAGTGGTGTATACTTAAAGAAAAGCTTTATGAAAACCTTCATAAATATGATGAAAGCCACTAGACTAAACAAATGGTCCGCTTTGCGATATCTTTTTTGATTTTCGAGATATGGGCCATTATCATAAAAAATGTATTGATGTCATTTTTCTATAAAATGATGAAGAAGTTATGAAGCATATTTATGAAAACTTCGTAAATGGGAAAACGTTTCATGAATTTCCGTCCAATGAAACTGTTTCATAAATATGATAAAACTTTTTACTTTGAGTGTGGGGTATTAAAATCTTAATTTTAAAGGCAGCCCACTATGGCTCATTGCCCTTTCATTTTCGTTATTTCCTATTATTTTATCAAGGTTGGCAACAAAAACGAATTTCGCTTTATTGTTTGTTTCGATATTGGTATCGGTATCGGTAACGTTATTAGTATTACTTATAACGAAACTTCAATACCGGTTTTATACCTTATGTGAAACCGGTACATTGAATTGATTTCGAAAACCAAACAAAATGGTTCCAACTGTTAAATGAGACGTGATTGCATATTTGTGATATAACTTTTTTTTTATCTCGTAACGTTAATATTTTTAAAATTGTTTAGTTTCCACCAACCAATAAAAATACTAATTTTACCGAGCTGTGTAATGGTCTACATATTATATAAACTATCCATTTTCACATTTAAATGTCATCGTGTTTTATTTTTCTAGTTAAATTGTTATTGGCCACTAAAATCAACCTGACATAAAATAATAACTAAATCCTAGTAAATCTAAAGTGTCATAAAAGAGAGTCCATAACCTTTGGTCAAACATTATATAATACACCAGCAGTTTATATTTTTCAATATTTTTTCGTTATTTTATATTGCTGCACTCATGGAAAAAAGTTTCATCACATTGATGATATTGTTTCATGAATCTTTTGTCATCAATTATTCATCATATTTATTAAAACTTCATAAATATGATGTAAAGTTTCATGAAAATGTATGAACAAAGTTTCATAGACCTTCATCAATTCATAAAAAAGTTTCATAAACTTTGTGACAAAAAAATATTTGCTTTCTATTGAAATATTTATTTTTTTTTTTTTTTTGAAATTTAGAAAATATTATTTGCAATTTAGACCTTTTAAAACTCTCAAACTACCAGAAATTATTTGAAATTCTGAAACATCAATTATATATTATTTGATGCGTTGTTAATTTTAAATAGAATTATTTGATTATAATATACAACGTTTATGAAACGTTTCATAATATTTATGAAGCATTTCATAAAAATTTATTAAACATTTCATAAAATTTTATAAAAATTTTATAGAAATTTATTAAACTGTTTCATAATATTTATGAAGTATTTAATAACATTTATGAATCAGTTCATAAAACATTCATTCACATATTTATGAAAGATTTCATACATATGAAGTGTTACATTAGACGAAAATCGATGAAGTTTTTCATAAATATGATGAACGTTTTCCTCTGAGTGTGGTGGTTAAAAAATACAAACATCGCTGTGCTATACAAAAAAAAAAAAACACTCGAAAAAATATGTCTGCACAAGATACAGTAAATTCTAACACTTTAATTTATTAGATACTGTATCTTGTTGTATTAGAAAATCAAATGTTTTAATAAATACAAATCTATAATTTTTAAAAAGATTGTTATTTTCGACTTGAAATTAAGTCATTTCCAATTTAGATATTTTTTAGTTGAAAATCAGTAAATGTACGAAAAAATCAACATAATTTTAATATAATTTTTTACATTTTATTTGTCATATTTAAAAGTTTAAGTAAACTTTTTTTAATCTTTTGTATGTTTATTAATTATTAAAAATTTAACTAAGACTCTGTTAAATTTTTGTAGATTTACTTAGTTTTGACTAAAAATCTTAGAATATTAAAAAAATAAAATTTTTATTTAAAAAGTAACTGATTTTCTGTGAAATTATAGTAAAAATATTTTGAGTGTATCTACGACACGTTCATTTATAATGGATTTATTTACATTGTATACATATATACATATATACATATATATTTTTGCTGTTTTTATGTAATTTATACTAGTGTTGTGATAGATTTTTTTTTTTTTGCTAACGTTGTAGAACAATTAAGTAGAATTTTGCAAAAACAACGAAAAAAATCATTGAACAATAACTATACAAAAATAACAGCAACTAAAATGAAAACTGAAATTCAGCTAAGATTTAAGATTTACGCGCCAAATTTTTAAAACCAAAACACGTTTTTCAGAGAGTGAAAAAAGTGATGCATACATATGGTTACATTCAGTTAGAGCAGGGTTAGCAAAACTATGACACGCGTGTCAGTAGTGGCATGCAAGTGGATTTACTGTGAAGCGGCATTTTCTAAAATATTTTTTGCAAAAATATCAATTTGTTTAGAAACAATTTTTTTTTTTTTAATTTTTAACAGAGGTTTAAGTATTCATTTTCGTTTCAATCCCCGAAAATTGTACACTTAGAATACTATGTAGATAAGGACCACTGCAAATGTAGTTAAAAACAAATGAAATTTCACTTAAATAAAGGACGACTTACATTTCAGTAAATTCAACTAACATTGTCATTTGTTTTTTAATGTTCAAAAAATTACTAAGAATTGTAGTAAAAATTAACCACATGGTAGTAAAAAACTAAACAGACATTTTTTTTTTTTATTTTTTTAAATAACAAAAAACTACTGTAAAAAATGAATGTAAAAAATGAATGTAAAATCATAAAACAGTAATTTGATGTGGTTTTTTTTTTTTTTAAATGAACTACAAGGTTAGTAAAAAATTTAATTTCTTCTACAAATGACTGACGTTTACATTAAAAATAAAGAAACTGTATTACAACCTAAACAACTACATATTTTTCATAAAGGTTGTAAATCCGATTTTCGGTGGCACCCACATTTTCTTAAAAAATCTTGTTAAAAAAATTTGTAATCTTTTTTATAAAGATTGCAACTCGCCTTTAGAAATGATTTAAAAAAAGTTTAAAAGTCTTAAATCTTTTTTTTACAGAATTATGGTATAAAAAAATCTAAATTTGTTTTACAAAAATCAAAGTTCTACAAGCTTTTCAGAATATAAATAATATCGTTTTTTAAACATTTTTAACTTCGAAAGTGTAGAAATATATTCCACCTTAAAATATGTAATAAAAAATTTAAATAGATAAAATATTATGGAGCAGAAATCCGTAAAATTTCTTAGAATTTTGGAATTTTAGAAAGAAAAATGTTTCCGAAATTTAAAAGATTGCACTAGAAAGGGTTTTTAAAAAATGTAACTAAGTTGGCACACAACACTTTCCTACAACAAAATATGTCTGTTTGTGGCATGAAAAAAGTCTTGCCACCCCTGAGTTAGATAGATGTTATGGTTAAACTTTGCAATGATTCGGTTTTGCAGATTTTTTATTTTTTTATTTTTTGTTGATTTGATATTTGAGTTGTTGTTTTAGCATGTAACATTGTTATTGTCTTCTTGCATTATCTCTATATATTTCAAATACTGACTAAAAGTTGACTCGTTGGCTAGGTGTCTGTCTGATGTTGTTGGCTGACTATGACTCGTTGTTGATGATACGTATTTGTAATTGTTGGCTTGGCGCTGACTATCGAAATGAAATAAATGACTGCAACAGTTGACATTGATGGCAATGAAGATGAAGATGTGCAGTTTTGCTGACTAAAAACCTGACGATAATGTCAGTGTTGATAATGTTGATATTTGTTTGATTGTTGTTATTGTACACTAGGGTTATAACTATTTTACCTATTTTACCTATCACCATGTGACGGGCAATAATATACTAATAATAAAAATCGCTTTTTCGATTCATTCTGAAACAAAGAACTCCCGCACAAAGTAAATTTGTTCACGTTTTTGACCATTAAAGTTGCTTTAGTGGACCAAAATTACTGCACAGCATATTTTCAATTACATGTTTTTCGAATTTTGAAGGCGATTTCGAGAAAACACGCCTTTTTCTCAACGTTTGTACCCTATATGATCAATAACGAAACCTTATAGGCAAATTAAATCAAAATTTTTGCGAAAAATTTATTTTTAGTTTAATTTAATTAAACAAAAAAATTGTGTCAAACTTCAAAAAAGATTTTTGCGAGAACTTTTGTGAAAATCGTGAAAAAAAAAATTAAATAGCGTTTCTTTACATTTTTTATGGACTATACGGCTAAGACAGGTAAAATTTTATAATTGCAAAAACAAAAATAAAAAAGTGTAACCCTATTGTACACCCAACCTCAACCCCGTTTCTGACGACATTTATGCTGCATTAACTGGTTACAGCATATGCATGTGTAAAGTAGTAGTAGTTGCTTGTTTTTAAAATTGTCTAACACTAAATTAATGCTGTAGTAGTTTATTTGTGATTTTCAGTTTTTGTTGTTTTTTTTTTTATTCTTTTCGTCTGGTAATGATATTCTTGATAATTCGTATAGACAACAGCTACAACAATAATAACGACAAAAATAAGTTGTAGATTTTTCAATATTCAGCTAAACCAAGCTGATATTATACTTTAGAGATCTTATTGGTAACATCGTACGTTAAAAACAAATTGGGTAGACTAATCGTTCACTAATAGAAAAAAATTTCAAAATTTTTTGCTAGAACTACTAAAAATAAGTTAAATATGACGTTGCAGGTAAAACTGCTAAAAATTGAAAATAGAAATCTGTTGAATCTAGACACACACAACAAAAAAAATTCATACTATTTATGAATATTTTATGAAAAATTTGCCAATGTACTAATTTATGAACTTTTTCATAACATTGATGAACAGTTCATAAAAAATAATGGAAAATTTTGTGTCTCGTAAATTATGACAATGTTCTTAAAATATATGTAGAAACACTTAATATTTATGAAAAAGTACTTACAAAATTTGCCAAAGTACAAAATCCTAATATTTAATAATGCTGGGAATTTGATGTACCTTTTCATAAATACTAGGGAAACTAGGAACACTTCATAAATAGTAAGTAAATTTCATAAATAGTATGAACCTTTAAAAATATGAACATTTTCATAAAAAATATTTTATTTTTTTTAAGTGTATATTTAGTTATATTAAAGCTAAATTTTAGTTAATTCAAATAACTAATTAATCTGCTAAAATCAGCAAAAAAATTGTATAAATATTAGTAGACAAAAAAATTTAAAAAAAAATGTGAAATTTTTTTAAGTATTTTTAGATTTTTTTTTTGTGTGAATAAAAATCTGCCTTTTCAAAATAAGAAATCTACATATTTTTATCAAAAATTTTTGTCGATTTTAGCAATATTTTCTGTTACTTGCATTCTACTAGACTTAATTAAGGTAAATATAGCAAAAATTTCTGGATATTACATTATTTGTTTGCTTTTTTTTAGTCTATAAATATTTAGTGAACGTTTTTGTTAATTATATCAGAGTAAATTTCTATTTTCAATTAACTAAAATTCAACTCTAATATAACTAAAATTTGATAAAGGTAATAGTTTTGTTTTTATTGTTTTTGTTTTATAAATACTTAGCCAAAAAAACTTTTTTTTAGCAGTTTTTCTGCAACGTCATTTTTAACTAATCTTAGTAGTTTTTTTTCAATTTATTACGAGCTGTCAACCTCCGTATATTTACAAAAGTAAAACAAATCAAACATATTAGCTAGGTTGATGCTAGTATTTCGATCTGGCTAAAGATCTCATCAGAACCCGAAGTTTTAGAAAAGCTAGCTAGAGTTTTTGCTGCTATTTTAACAGGTTTATTTCTATGAGTGTTGAAACTGGATGAGGAACAAGGGAGTGACCAGCCATATCGTGTAAAATAGGCAACGACAAAAATTTTGGTAGAAGAACATATTGTTTATTTTTCGTTCTGAACATATGGTATAAATTTCATTGCAAAAAGACTTAGGCCGGTTTGAGTGTTAATCCATTTTTCGTATTGAATTTTATACAATTTGGTATGGCATCAAACTAAAAAAGGTATGCTACCGATTAATTTTTTTTCCACGGGTTTATAAAAAAATCACCAATATTTTAAAATATCGTCCAAATTTAAAAAAATACAAATTAAAAAAAAAAATGACAAAAGTGGAAAATACAAAAAATCGCAAAAAATGAGAAATTGCGGATTTGTTTTGGATAAATAAATTAATATTATATTTGATATTGTGTCAATTTACGTATACGTATTAGTAATAATAATATTAATAATAATAATACGTATACGTATACGTACTAGGTACTACGTACAAATATTTTAATATTAATTGAATAGTTGAAATAGAAAAACATTCAAATGTGTTTGAGAAAAAAAAGTTAAGAAATGTTGTTCCGTTTTATATATTACGCTAAATTCACAAAACGAGTTCTAAATTTTTATAGATATATTAAAAACTTAATTGTATTCTTAAATAATTTATAAAAATATATATCCAATAAAAAATTACAAAAATTTTGAATGAAATTCAAATTTTTTATTTTCGTATAGCTCTTGTATAGTTTTGCATAAACATGCCATGTTAAAATGAAAATTAAAGATATAAATCAGAGCTGTGAATGAATCATTCATTTTTGATTTCAATTCATTACGAATTTGAATTGAATTTTGAATAATTCTTTTCACATAAAAAAAGAATTGAATGAAATTTGAATTAATTCAAATGAATTTGGTAAAAATAAATTGGAATTCATTTCCAATTCAAATGAATTCGGCAAAATGAATTGCAATTCATTTTCAATTCAAATGAGTTTGGCGAAATGAATTGCAATTCATTTCCAATTCATTTGACTTGAATTGATTTTGAATTAATTCAAATGAATTAGAAAAATTAATTGCAATTCATTTTCAATTCATTTGTATTAAATTGATTTTGAATTAATTCAAATGAATTAGAAAAAATATTGCACCGTGTTATTAATCATATTTATAAAATTTTCTTATATGTGATGAAGAGTTTCATAAAATTCATTTGAATTAATTCAAAACCAATTTAATACAAATGAATTGAAAATGAATTGCAATTAATTTTTCTAATTCATTTGAATTAATTCAAAATCAATTCAAGTCAAATGAATTGGAAATGAATTGCAATTCATTTCGCTAAACTCATTTGAATTGAAAATGAATTGCAATTAATTTTGCCGAATTCATTTGATTTAAAATGAATTGCAATTCATTTCAGCCAAATGCATATGAATCGATTCAAATTTCATTCAATTCGTTTTTTGGCGAAAAGAATTAATTCAAAATTTTACTAATTCAGTGCATGAATGATTCGCGAATTAATTCAAAAATGAATGATTCAGTCACAGCTCTGATATAAATTAAATTTGTATTTGTTAATTTCATTTTATCATTTTTAATTGTTTTTAACTATGTTTAAATTTGTATTTTATTTAAATTTATTTAATCTGTTTTTTAATTTATTGTTTAAAATTAAATTGTACTCGTAAATGTTTTCATTCATTACTCATTACTCCTCCCAGACACTAGTCATAAGAAAAGATTTATAATCTTATGATTGAAGTATAGGAAATAAAATAAATAAGTATAAAATAAAATAAATAAATAAAAATAAAAATAAAAAATGCTGTATAATTTTTGTCTGACATTCTATCGCATTTGAAAGGTATTTAGTGAAAAAGGAGCACTTGGGATAATATTAGAAAAAAAACTAATGGGCTGATAATTTCTTAATTTTTGAATGTTTTTTGTTCTTCGTCCATGAAAAATTATTAATTTATTCTTGGGTACATTTTTTTTAATTAATAACAAAACCCCGAATTTATTTTATAGCGAACATTTTAGTTGTTAATTTCCTTTAAAAATTTTTAGTCACTTGTTGTTTTCAAAATACGTATGAATTTTTGCTTAATTTTCTAACACAATGTTAGTTATAGATTTAGATTTCATTTCAAAATTATGCATTGTATATTTATGCATCAGCTCTCGTATACAATAGGAATGCAATTCATATTGCATTGACATTAAATTGGTAAAACAAAATTAAAAAATTTATATTTTTGTCTTTTTTCTTCTTTAGTATTCGTATTTCTGTCATCAATTGTGGTTAAATCAAAAACAATAATTGCTTTGTAAATATGATGATGTGATGTGGTTTACTATGATGTTTTTTTGTGTCTTCTTTAATTTACCAATTTCTAAAATATTACTAACTACCAGTAACTAAGCTATTAGCAGGGCAACCAAAAATATGTTCTTAAAAGTCTATTTTCTGCAAATAAAATTGCCAAAAAAAAAAAAAAAAAACGGAAAAATATGCTCTTAAAATTTCAAAAAATTTTATCTTGAAACACATTTTTCTTAAAAAAAAACTTATTTTTAAAACTAAGTTTTCAGTGCAGTTGGTGTAAATTTTGTGAAATTTATTTCATTGCAAACTAAAAACGATTAATTGTTCCTAAATCGGTACAGTCTTAAAATAATAAATTAAAATTTGTAAGAATGGCTTGAATTTCCGAAATTGGCTTTTGCAAATCCCATAAGACATTGAAAATATTATTTTGAAAATTGTTTGTATTGAAAAATAGAATTGCTCGATAACGAAAAATTAAAAAATAAATTGAAAAAATTCTCTAAAAATAAGCTTTTGTTCTAAAAAGTACAAAAATGTGCTCAAAATAAGACTATTTATCAAAAAATAAGCCCCAACGATATACAAAAAATAAATATGCATTTAAGAGCAAATTATGCAAAAATATGATTTAACAAATCGATGCCAGAATTCGTCAATTGTTTTGAAAAGGATAAATATTTCATCCATTTTTCAATACGATGCACAGTAAAAAAAAAACTTATGATGCAGCATATTTCTGGTTGCCCTGATTATCAGTAAATGTAGTCATTTAGTTAGTTTGTTATATTGTAAGTCATTTACACTACATGTTAGTTAAACAATTGTTATAGTCAGTTAGAGCAGTAGATAGAAAGAGTGTGTGAGTTAGTTACCAAGGTTATATTGCTAGCTTGATGATTGACAGTTTTAGTTTTCAAAATTACTAAAAACTATTTCGCAAATTATATTGTTGCAAAATTAAATTTCATATGTTTCATACTTGTTTTAAATTAGAAATATAAACGATAGTAAATTTATTTGAAATTTTAAGCAATTATGATTATTATCAGTTTTAGAAAAATTGGTAGAACTCTAGGATTGTTTTCCTTTATAGAAAATTTCAAGTTCCAAAATAGGTTTCAGCTTAAAAATTGGTAGGACATAAGTCATTGAGATTTGCAATTATGCCAGACATAAAATAACGTAACTAGTTATGGGTTTTCAGATCGCTAAATGTAGTATTCAAGAACAGAGTTTATCTACTTTTAACGCTGTATATGCTTTTAGTATTTTTAAAAATCATATTTTCCATCTAAATGAAGCTGTTTTTATTGTATATAATGGTTTTTTACCTTTCGGTTTACAAAAGTCACTTTTAATAGAATGTGTATTATGCACTCTTATGTATTTGGAGAAATATAAACTTCAAATATAATTTTTTTAAAATTACAGTTTCGGCATCATTCTAAAAGGTCCCAACTACGATGATTTGGAATGTTAAAAGTCACTATCCTTTTAGGTGGATAAAATCGACTGGCAAAAAACGCTTAAAATCGCTTAAAGTTACAATTTCCTTCTAAAAAATCGATATATATTCGATCGTAGTAAGTCTTGTTTTTGTGATTTTTATATGGAATGGAGTAGTTTTTGGGAACATTGAAACAGTTTTTTATACACTTATAATAGTCTATGCATAAAAATACGAAATTATTGTCAAAACTACAAAATCTTTCGTAATATGTACAAAATTTTCGTTTATTTTACAAAAAATTTGGTTATTGTGACATTTTTTTCGTAATTTTACGCATGGATTATTATCAGTGTAGCAACCCACAATACGATAAATTTTCAGAATATTAAATACGCATTTGGCACGTTTGTGAAGTAGTGATGCCTTAATTCGGTATTGGTGGTATTTGCCGCTGATGAATTTGTTTATATAATTCATACTTTAACTTATATATAACTTATTTCAACATTACAATGCAAAAACCGCATTATTTTGAAGTAATTTAGTTATCGAAAATTATCAAACTTAAAACAAATTTTTTGTACGCTATAATTATTTCTTTAAAAGTTATGTCTTCAGTTAATAAATATTTCAAAATAAATAAGTAAAGGGGCGAAGTTCTACGGTTTTAAATTAACAATTAAATAAAGATAAAACTTCATTATAAAGCGAAGATGCTGAAAAAAAATGAGCTAATTAAAGATTTGTATACACATTTGACAGTTTTGAGTAAATTTTTCTAGGTTTGCCAAGTTGTTTCAAAAAGTACAAAGCTAGGGCTTCTGATAAAATCTTTAAAATCAAAACTTCACGAATATAAAAGAAACAAAACAATACGTCACGCGTCCGTTTAAAATATTTCGATCCCAAAAACTTATATATTTTTTACAATAACAACTTAGAAAAGCTAAAAACCAAAACAATATATCAGAAAATATCCTCTGATAACACTATTCAACAATTTTTAAATTTTGCAGATTTTTTTTTTTTTAGGATTAAAAATGTGAAGTCAAAAATGGTCCCAGTTTTATTTTTTCTGCGATTTTTTCACATTTGTTTCAAATGAACTATATAACTGTAATCAAAATGATTATCAAAGTAATGGTATTTTAAATATCTATCCAACGGCCCACTAAATATATT
Source organism: Delia radicum (assembly GCA_021234595.1). Taxonomy (NCBI): domain Eukaryota; kingdom Metazoa; phylum Arthropoda; class Insecta; order Diptera; family Anthomyiidae; genus Delia; species Delia radicum. The sequence continues at coordinate 236,179,935 of CM037853.1, read as the reverse complement.
AAATTTTTTTTTTGACAGATTTAGATTTATCGTACCTAAATCGATTAGAAAATATGTATTACAAAGACAATATCTGCAGAAGGTGGCAAATTCTTTAGTAGTTATGTTAATAATATATTTTTTTATAATGAAATTCTTTTTTACTTTGGTAGAAAATTAGTTAAAATGATTTCAAGTTATTTTCTAAATATTTCAGGAAGTTTTCTAGTGATTAGCAATTTTAATACAAAAATTTGTTCATGGTAATATTTTTTTTTTGCATTTTTAAAATGTATAAGGATACAACTAAAAAGGACAAATTTCAAATTCCTTGCAAAAAAAAAAATGCGAGATCCTAAAACAAACGCCGACATGATTATACCCAAATTAAAGATTAATTTGAGTAGATTTATGTTCTTAAAAAAAATCAAGATTTCGTCAAAAAATTTTGCAAAATATACAAACAAATGGCGTAAATAAAAACCGCGAAATGAGATTTTTTTTTGTTAGATTTGAAGGCCAGGTGTTTTTGGTCGTTAAGTGGTGTATTTTTAAAAAAATCAATTTTTGAATATTTTTAATGAAATCTCTTTCAAAAAGTATTTCAAAATATAAAAAAAAAAATATTTTTAATTGTCGCGATCATTTATGTCTCTGCTGAGAATTACTTCATCGATTGCATATACTTTCGGACCTTGAATTGTTTAAATAAAGTGGAAAAAAATGCCAAAATTTATAACGTTTACACTCAAAACATTAATAATAGCTATTTTTTAATGAAATACTAAATACATTTATAAAAATTATGTTTTATTAACAAAAAAATTTAAAATGCTAAAAAACCATAATATTTTTTCAACAAAATTTAAAAATTGGTTAACTTTTAAAAACTAAAATTTTGTATATTTTCAAATTAAGATTTGTCCATATAAATATGCATTATTAAAGTTGTTCAAATATCTTCAACAGTTTAGGTTTCATATTTTATCAAAGATTAAACTTTGGCTGCTGAATTTTCTAATAGAGGGCACTTTATGGCAAAAAAATTAAACCAAAAGTTTATGAAGAATTGTTCTCTATATCTGCAAAGTTTAGTTGGATAATATCCGTTTTTTAATCCTAAATTTTTTAAATAATATTCATATTTAAATATAACTTTTAGTTATTTAAACTTGAAATTATCTTGGATAAAAACACTAATTTAAACTTTTTAAAGTTTTTCCCTAAAGCAAATTCTAAAAAAAAATTTTATGAACATTGATGATGTTTTTTATTTAGAATATATATTATATCGTATCCATTGACATTTCATTAAACAAAAAACATATTTCAAAAAAAAAAACTTTGTGTATTGTTTGTTTTTAAGCAATAAATGAGCACAAAATGTAATAAGTAAAAACTAATACACTCATAGAAAATTAGCCATTATCATTATCTTCTACATTTATTAAACAACATATTTAAAATAACGTGAATTATTTAGAAATAATATGATAAAATTAGCAAAAAGCCTAAATATAACTTTATTAAGCATGAAAATGCAGCACCTTTAAGTAATTGGTTATAGAAAGTTTTTCAGTAAAGTTTGTCTCTAGTTTACAAGATGCCTGAAGATTGGTAAGCATACAAATTAATTAGTAACTACTAGAGATGGCCACGTGATCAGAATTTTGCGTGGTTCACGTGAATCACGAGTATGTGTGAGCGAAACCTAATTTCACTCACGCGAACGCGAGTGAATGTGTGAGTAGGAAAACATTCTTTGTGAGTGAGTATGCGTGTGTCCAATTTTGTGTGAAGTAGAATTTTACAAATTTATTTGTTTTTGCTTTAGTAAATGTTCTCTTAAGTTGTTTTGCAGATTAAATATTTCTGATGTTTTATAACACTAAAAAAATGCCAAAATAACATATTCAGCGCAAATTTGAGTCAAACATTCACAATTTTCCTTAATATTCACATTTTATTTTTTTTCAGTCAGGTTTTATTTCTTGAATTTGAATGATTCACGGGTGATCACGCGTGAGTGTGAGTAAAGTTAAAATATACTCACGTGAGCGTAAGTTAGTGTGAGTAGAAAAAAATTTCTTGAGTGAGTAGAATTTTTCTCTCGTAAGCGTGAGTGAGTGTGAGTCAAAATTCACTCACGTGTCTATCTCAAGTAAAAACCAATTGGTGATAGAATTTTTTTTTGTTGTTCTCTATTAAAATGTATTAAAATTCTCCATTTGGACTTTAAGGTGATCTCTTTCAAGAAAATGTATCATTTAAAAAATGTTGTTTAATTTTTTTTTTATGAGTGTAGTTTTAAATATATTATAATAACTTTTTATAAAAAAAAGTAGCTAAACAAATAATGGACACACAATATGAGAGTACACTTTGTTGTTTTTTGTCTACATGCAAGTCTAAGTTAGACATCATAATGAAGTTGTAAAAGAATAATGACTATAATAATGCTGCCCATGTTGGGGATGTTGCTGTTTAAAAATTGAAATTGTTAATGGATATTTTATATTTTTTGCATAGAAGAAGACTAAAAAAAAAACACCACAGCAATAAAAAAAAAGCGTAAACTTTATGAATGAATATTATTAGAACAGTGGAAAAAAAGAACAGAAGCGTCAACTTAAATCGTTTTTAGGGATTTTTACAAGTCCCTTGAGTACGGTAATTCAAATATCTAAAACTTTTATCACATTATACAACACTTAAAAATATTAAACGATTCTCTAAGTTGGACATCAAAACTTAAAACTGATCATAATAAAAAAAGCCTAAGCATTATAACAGGACCCCACGTTAAGCGCCAAAAAGCAATTAAAAGGAAACGTTTTAAATTTGTTTGAAATATATACCAAGACTAGTTTAACAGTATAACATTTTATAACTGAAGATTTAATTTAACCGTTTAGATTCAATTTATATTAACCCTACGCAGCTGTTACCAACAATAATGATAACAATAAAAAATACGCGTTCTAAAAACACTATAGTACAACATAAGTACTTAGACACTTAAATGACTGGTCAATTGTTTAAAGGAATACACACATGCCCACCAAACCAATAGGCCAAACATAATGGACAGACAAATGAACGAACGGAGGGACGGACAAATGTGTAGTATACATTTCAAGTTTACTCTAATATATTCAAGTAAAGAATGTACATAAGTACTGTTTAAACATTAACTATGCAAGCACGCTTGTAAGTGTATAAATGTATGAGGAGTTACAAAAATTTTCGACACTTGAAGCAAGGTTTAATTATAAAAAGTTTGCTACATGGATATTTTTGACATAATGGAAAACAATAAAATTTTCAAATTTACAAAAGTTAAAAAGAAAATAAAATTCGGCATAAATGACGGAAGTTTACTCTAAAATATTTGTTTTTGGAAAATGTGTAAAAACTTTAAATATTTTGCTTTGTAATTGCAAGAATTTAAATTGTAATATATGTAATATAAAGGCAAATATATAATTTTTTATGAAAAATAACGAGCATATGGTAGGATTATGTGGATCAAGTTGTGTACTGAACATTTAAAGCCGACCATGACTATATTTCTGCATTTTGCAATGTTATTGTTTCGAGTAAAGTCACAAAGAACTTGGTAATTAGCCTATGCTTTGAAGCAAAACTGTATTCACAAACTATGTTTGTGTGACATGAATAAGCTATTATGTAAGTGTTAGCCGATGTTTGAGCATGCTAAATCATTTATCTTTATCATAGCACCAAAAAATATACATATAATACAATTTAAAAAATTTGTGGTATATATTAGAACTTACAAAGGCAGCAGCGATTATTTGGAAAACACGCAATTTTTGCCGGTTTTATGATTACTTATTGGCAACAAATCATATTTAGTACTTTTAAATTAAAAAATTTTATATGGACGCTTTTTGAGGTTATTATTTTGGAAAAAACTGCAGTTTTCGATGTTAGTTTTTTTGAAACTCACGAATTTAAGCCGTCGAGAAGATTCACTCTAGAAACCTGACTATGTTCTCAAGTCATGTTCTTATAAAAAAATGCGAAAAAAAAATATTAAATTTCTCAAAACTTTCAAAAATTTCATACAGTCTTTGAGTTTAAAAATTTAAGAAACTCAGTTTACGCAATATTGGTGCGCTGACATTGACTGCATAAAACTGCAAACTACATAAAATTATACCGTTTTTTAAATACTGTTTTCAAAACTCCATTTTATTGCCCTACAACGCACAAAACCTCATGAACTGGTTAGGCTCGGAACAAACGAAGTCTAACAAATCCTTTTAAATTTCACCTGAAGAAATTTGATAGTTGGTCATATTTGACTAGGTGTAAAGAACATTTTGAAAAAGTATATATATGATTTTAAATTTTAAATTAAGAATAAAAAAAAAATAAATTTTATTAAAAGGCTCAAAGTCCATATGGAAAATATGTTGGTTTCACTTGTAAACTTTTCAGCAAGTGGGGATATGGAAATTACTTTTTTAGTGAATGTATCTCACAAGTCTAGTGATTCCATTTCGTATTGGTATGGATATGAAAGTTAAAAACTGTGAGCACAAAAAATAAATAAAATAAATGAAAAAACTCTTGTAAGTTCCAAGTAATTTTTTTTTAATTTTTCGAATTTCAAATGGCCATCAATTCTTTAGGTGAAGACTTTTCAGTCATAGTTTTTAAGCATAGTCTAACTAACACTGTCCATTGTATCTTTCAATTCATAAAACCTTTAACAATGAGAGGCATCTAAAGTCATTTTCAACAGGTGACGAAAATTTTTGAAACTACTCATATACTACTCGTAAATATGGATATATAGAATTGTGGTGTACTTACATTTTCCAACTTAGCTACAGTCTCATACATGGTCATGTTATTGACTTTACCATATTGCACAATAAAATCAATATCAACATTAGTTGTGGCTTGTGGGGAAGAAGAGGATGTTGTTGATAATAATGGTGATGTTGTTGATGATGATGTTATCATTATTTTATCATCTGTTGCTAAAGCAGATTCTGTCGATGTTGTTTCAGTTGAATTGTTGTTACCCTCGACATCTGGTTGTGACCAAGTTAAACTTATTGAATTATTTGTAACTAATGTGGCATGAACATCTTCAGCGGGACCTGGTATACTTTCAGTACCTTTATAAATAATTTAATAGAAAATAATCAAGTTGTCTATATTAATTAGTACTTAATTGTTAAACAATTTAGTTAATATTGTTTTTAGGAAAACAATAATAAACAGATTCTTAATAAGGAAGGTGCACCAAGCTTTAAAATTAATAAAAAAAAAGCTGTAGCTAATTAAATGTAACAAAATTAATTTAAGCACTACAAAAAACATTCTCATTTTGTGCCTAGCAAAATGTCTACTACTTGGCGTACCTTACTCATTTATTGTTTAATTAATATTTTTGTGGAATTGTAACTAACCTTCTTCAAAACATTGTAAAATATTGCCAGCATACGATAAACAGTCGGTAGATGAATTAGAGCTTGTACCAGTAGATAATGAAGTGGTATGATGTACAGGTAATACACCACGGCACAAAGACATACAGGTTGATGTTACACCTCTTCTAACACAACATGGAGTATGATCTCTACCCCCAGCCGCACATCTGGCAATAACCGCTGCAGCATAAAAAACATTAAAATTAATGTTAGAGGGCGTAAATTTTAAAGGGCAAAAAAAAAAACAAAATGAACATACATAAATTAAAGAAAATATATAGAATAATAATTTTTGTTATTTTTTACTGATAAACAGGAATGTTGCACTAGCACTAGCAACAAAGTTTCAATAAGCCACACTCTAGGGTTATAACTTTTTTGTGTCGAAAAATTTACACGGCATCACCGTAAAGACAAATTTGTATTGATAACAAATGTCGATTTTAAAATCGATTCAGACACCAATTTTTAAAAACTTTTATTTTTTAATATTTTTTTCAAATAGTCAACACAAGAACCAAAGAACTTGGTTTTATGTGTAATACAATCACAAAATAAGCTAAAATAGAGTCTGTGGAAACATACTCCTTAATAAAAACAGAATTGTATTTTTTTTCTCAAAATCTTTAGTACAAAGTTAAATACAAATGCATAAATGCACTTTGCATCCTTTTCGAGTCCAAAGGATGGAATCAATATTTTAACATTCAGTGAGAGCAGTCTGTCATTATAGGGCGGGAAAATATTTTTTATTTATGATAGTTTAAGAACATAACAAACTACAATGTAATGTCAAGTCAAATATTACATTTTTTTATTTAAAAAACTTTTGATCAAAACTTCATTGCATTTGGTTCGAAAGCTTTTTAAAACGACCGCGAAAAATTAATATTATGGTCCCTAATATTTTTTCAAGGCCTACACGGCTATGACATGTAATTTTTAAAAGTTATAACCCTACTAAACACACAGTAGGAAATTTGTATATTTTTTTTAGTATGAGTGCCTTATACTCTCCCATATATAACTTAATTCACATACATATCGTGTTGCATATAAATCTTATTTAATGTCTTTTATTTCTTTTACTAGATTATTTTTTTTTTTTTACTATTTTCTGAGTTGTATATTGCGTACTAGTAGTAGTAGTAGCATCAATGTATGCGAGAAGTACTACTTACACATTTGTGCCCGACACGCTGGACCTAGTTTTTCAATGTCCGATAAACGTATGTTATATGTACATAATGGTGTACATTGTGGCAATAGTCCGGATGCTTGGCAACATGTAGTCATGTTGTATTTTGTTTCGTACACCTCCTCCACTTCAACGGGTTGAGTGCGTATTATTAGGCGTGGTGATGGTTCACTTTTACCGTATGCATTTATCGAAACCACATAAAATTCATAGTAGACATCTGGTTCTAAGCCTTCCAATATAAGTGGTGGATTTTTCTAAGTAACAAGGAAATAAAAAGGAGAGACAGTTATAAATTGCAGAAAAATATTTTGAGAAAAAAAAGTAGTAGTTTATTATTAGGGATCGGAAGTTCATACAAATACATGTTTGTGATCGTAAGATAACCAAGGATCTTTGCAAATCAAAACATTTTCAGCGATTTGTTAATGCGTAATGCATATAAATACAAAATTTGCAATAATTGCATATTTTGGCATTTTTTGTTGCGTATTTTACTATAAATGTGTAAAATCTTTTTTAGTAAAATGTACCCACACGGGATTCGAACCCGGGCCTCCAGGTTGTCAGTAAACCGCTCTACCATCTGATCTATCTCGATGTGTTATACTTGATAGATAAAAATATAAATGACTTGATTGCACAAAATGGCATAACTTTCCAGCTTACAAAATATCAAAAATAAGTAGTTATATATGCACTTACTAGAAGTAAAACAATAATGAGTCTAAAATAGATTTTCAAATTTTTTTCAGCTCATTACTTTATATTAAAAATAATGCTAAAAAGAAGTACTTATTGGTAACGCATTATTTTTTTGTATTAAAATAATGTAAACATGCAGAGAGTGTTTCATTACTGGTAGTGGGAAAAGTAATGACATTTTCTTACCGTTTCTATACTGGGAATCTGAGTGTTTACAAAATTTAAATACTTTATATATTTGTTTCTTAAAATTTATAAATATTTTTTTAAAATTTCTAACCAATTTTTAAGATAAAAATTACTTAAATTCTAGTAATAATATTGAAAACGTGAAAAAATCAATAATAAATTCATATTTTTAAAATTATGAATGCATGAAATTCCGAGCCCTATTTATTAAGTACATTTTTTTTTTAAATTATGGTTAGGAATAAAAACAGACAAACATATTGAATAAAATCATGATAAAATTTAAATTATTATAACGAATGGGTTTGAAGATTTTATTTTGCATATTATTTAACCTTGTTTTGGCATACATACTTCATACATAAATAACTGAAAAATCTGTTAATTTAACAGAAAATCAGAGTGTTTTCCTGCATAAGATATAATCTTCTACAATTAAATTTAAAGACTGCTTAAATTTAGTTAACGAAAATCAGTAAAATTAATATAATTTCTGATGCACTCAAGACCTAAAACAAACTTTATTCACATTTATGTGAACTTACAATAATCCACGCATAAAAATACGAAAATAATGTCAAATAAACTATTTTTCGTTCATTTGACGAAAGTTTTTGAAATTTTTTCGTATTTTTATTCATGAAATATTATTAGTACTAGGAATGCATAAGAACTCTAAAGAAATTCTCAGCTGTCTCAAAAATATTTCCATAAAAATGTGAACATTTTTGTTTAATATAATATATCGTTTACCTCTTGGATTAATAATAGCGGTATTCACTCTTGATAGCATATATGCAAGGGTGAGCAAATCAAAACAGCCAATTCTTGGTGAATTTTCAAAAATATGAAGAAGAAGAAATGTATAATATAATCCATATTTACTAATTTTTATTCTTTTTTTAATTCTTCCTAACAATTCCTACGTTCCCCTATTGCAGCTTTTCTAGCGATTCTCAAGTGGGATCTTGTGAATTCGTACCGTTGTTGTCATTTTGTATGAATTAAATTTTGAAGTAGAAGACATAAAATAAAATCTTTAATTTGCATTTTTTTTTCTTATTTTGTGTTGCTTTTTATTTTTCATATATGAAAATCAAAAAGGCTTTAAAAATTATAATTTTTAAACCCTTTTTGATTTTTTTTTACCCGAGACATAAATGTTTGTTAATATTTCTTTTTCCTTATTATTGATTACCGGCAAAACAACCAGATGCTAGTTTGCTATTGTAAGTTTGCAAGACCAGAATATGCAATATTATATAGTCTTGCATATTAATAGAAGTCTAGTATATTTTAATTTCATGTATTTTGTTGTGGTAGTCTTGCATAGTATAGCATTTATACAAGATCTGCAAGCTTGGCTAGGTCTGCAAGGGGAGTTTGTTACCAAGAGTGAACACCGCTAATATTGTTGCACCATATACGTATGATAAACGTTAAAATTTATAATCATCATAAATTTTATTAGTATTGATCATAACTTCGAAGTTTTGCTGAAAAGGCTAGGTTAGAACGTTACTTTTGTTTCATCCGCAAAAATTCCCAAAATCCCGTTTGGTTGGATTACTACGCCGAAGGAGGAAATGTCATGTCAAATTCCAAGTTAATAAGGAGTGAGAATAAAAATTCTTGACATACATTTTCGCTTAACTTTTTTGATCAAGCTATCAAAAAAGTCGTTCAGATTATGTTGTACACAATATTAGCGAAATCGGATTATTAGTTAAATAACAAATGGACTTCAATCAAAAAGTGGGTGCAAATAAGTAAAATGTTTACGAAAAAACTCACAAGAAAAAATTTGCTTAATCCTCCATACCTCAGAACAATCAAATGATATTAAGATTCTTTTTAAATTATTGATGAAGGCCACAAAACAAGTTCCCAATACTGTCACTTTTGTTATTATTGAAGATTTCCAAAAAACTGTATTGTTCACTTTTTGTTCAGATTCTATTTGTTAGCGAAATAACGAGCCTATCGCTTATTTATTTTGAAAACATAAGATGAGAACCTTTTTAAAGATAACTTGATAAGAAAAAAATTCTACAGTTTTAAGTTTCGATATCACTAGTTAGATCCAACATTGTGGGCTGAGTGATTATGGGACTCTTTTCCACTGTTAAACCCGATTCTTAGCTACGTCCTTATTGTAATTTTCAAAATTTATCCCGTCAATAAATTAACCCAAACCCCCAAGGAACACATATCTTTAATTTCCGATCTCAAGCTAAAATGGTTTGGTTAAGGAGTAGACTTTCCCCTACTGAAACCCCATTTTTCCACGTTCCTGAAGAAAAATTTCAAAATGTACTCCAGCTAACACATATTAAAAATGTCAGGCTTATTTGTCAAACCGGTTTGGGTAGGCCGTTAGGAGTTCACCTTCTGAACCATTATTTTACCATGTCTTTGGCGACAATCTCAAAAATCACATTTTTAGATTTTAAGTTTTTAATCAAAGAGGTTTGGGCAGACTGTCATGGGGGAGATTTTTAACCCTTAAAACTATTTTTTCAGTTAATTAGCCCATGATCAAGAGAACGTATATTTCTCCGTTTGAACCCCCATTTTCACCACGTTTCTGAAGGTAATTTCAAAAAGTACCTTATTGGCTTATTATCCCATACCCAGAGGAACAGTTATTTTAAATTTCAGTTTGCTGTTCCAAAGGGCATGTGCAAGCCGTTTAAGTGGAGTCTTTTCCTTTTTGTCCCTTCCCCGAAGAAATTTTCTAAAATCCCGTGCTATCGAGAGAACATGTCGATGGAGAAATCGTCATGCAAAATTAATACAGACAGCTTTTTTTTATATAAAAACCAAAACTTACGAGAGGACAACACTATTAGCCAGTTCTAATTTGTTTCCTTAGCAATACGTTAAAATTCTTAAATTTTGATTTATAGTTACCTTTTCCACTGTAAGGTAATCATCACCAACTCCCAAGCGCCTAAATTTAACATGGAAATTACTAATAGTATCAGCCAAACGTTTAGGTTTGTTCCAATCCAAAATCACAAATGTATCAGTTTTGGCCACAGTGTGCAGCTTAGAAGGAGGATCTGCCAAAACACCGTAACCTTGGAATAAACAACTGCTAAATTCAGACATAAAACGCAAGCATCTAAAATTGTACAAAAAAAAAAACGATTTAGTTACATATGTTCTCAGGAAGTTTTTGCTTTAAGGTCTATTGATAATACGGGAGCACTCTGGGCTTTAAATTCGACTTTATTCAATGTTCTTACATAAGTATATTATTTTGTCTAAATAAAATCTGTTGGCAATGATGCGAACTTAGTGTTTTCAAAATTTTTTACACAACAGTGTCTGTCAGATTGGCTCAGATTACTCCTGTATCATCCATCAATCTTTAAATAACTACTTACTTAAATAAACTAAAATCCAATGTAGACACCTTGCCCGAACATAATGGAAAACATGCTGGTGGTATACCACGTGCACGACAACATGGCGTATGATCAATATTATTAGCCAAACAATTAAATGTTATATTAGACCAAGGAGCACATACCATAAAATCAGGCAAAGTGGCCAAATCTGTTTTCTGGGGATCACACATTTTGTCTAGACACATACGATGTGTCATACCATTTGTTTCACAACATGATCTTATATCGGGTAAATCTGGCATATTCATTTTATTCGTAGACCCAGATTGTTCTTCGGTGGCTAATGCACTGGTATGGGTAAATATACGTAAACGTTCACTGGGTAAACTACTGCCATGGTCATTAACGGCTGTAATAACGATAGCATACATTGTTAATGGTTTCAATTCATTAATGGTTATTGATGTATCATTTCCTGATACTAAGCGTATAATAGTATTTTCATCATCTTCCTTTCTAATACCATCGGCGCCAACATCATCATCCACATCGTCGTCTTCATCAAACGTATGCAATGCCGTTAAATTTACATTGTAATGTTTGACCATGTAGGCCAACTTTTCAGGCGGCGACCAACTAATGACGACACGTGTTTCACTAACCTCATCAACTGCCACATTTAATGGACTACTAGGTATCTGTTGCACGCCTTGTAATATACATTGTAGACCGCTAAGTGTATGATGTACGCAGGATACTCGAGTACGTAGTAAATCTGTAAATGGTGTATATTCACCACGACACATGTCCTGACACAAGTCAGGTATTTGTTTTCTACACAACAGGGCACATGATTGCGGCCATCAGCCATGCAGCGTACGATTTGTGGAAAATCCTTTTCGCAAGCCTCCGGATCAATGCCTGTCGTGCCATCTAATATGTTGTGTACATTACAAAAGCCCATACAGCTTTGGCTAACGTTGGCACGTTCACAGCACTCAGTGAAATCATGTGTTACCTGTGGTGCTATTGAGCCGGTACGCCAAAATGAACGATTGTCTGTAGCATCCAAGGGTGGAGGCACTAAAAATACATCACTAGATTCACTAGCAGCAGAATCTCTATTACTGTTGCTATTCGTATTATTGTTATTATCCTTAGAAGGCAAAGGCTTAACTATAGTTAAATACAAAAATATTCCATTAACAAAAAATTAAAGAGAAAACTATATAAAGGTTTTTTCGTTTTTGCAAAAACCTACCAGTTAATATATGTATACTACGTAACACTGGATCAGAGTTTAATTCACATATATAACTCCCAGAATCTGCAGGTTTAAGTTTTCTGACTAATAAAACCCACACCTCACCACCGGTATTTATAGTATATTTGGGATCTTTTTTTAAAAAAGAATTTAAATATTAAAAATCAAAGCTTGATTATTATTGAATAATTCAATATCACTTACTTTCATCATGTAAACACTTATACGTAAATCACTCGTTACTCTCACCTTACCAGCGGTAAGTATTTCATCTGATTTTTTCCATATCACAGTATTGTTACTACGATTTTCTGATACTACACATGTAAGTAAGGCATCTTTACCTTCATATATTAATGATGGACCACCAGTTCCTAGAAAACAAATTTTACAAAATATAATACATTCAAGTGCTGGTGAAAATTTCTTAGAAATACAGTTAATACGAAAAGGCTATTAAAAAATGCGGGGTTTTTGTAAAATTTTTGTCATTCAAAAAATGGTCCGATTAAATTGTATCACATTAGATATGCTTGTATCACATAGATCATATTCGATTTATTTAGATACAATAAGAAGTGATTTGATATCGTTTTGTCCGAATTTTGTCCTCATCCAATTTAATCAAATGATACGTTATACTATAAGACTATATATAATTTAATATAATAGGAGATAATATGATCTATATATTATTTTAAACATAAATTTCATATAACTCGAATATAACTTTTAAATGTTGTAAAAATATGTTAAACATAAAATTTAATATATTTTTCAATCTACAAAAGATTTTGTTATAATTATTTATAATCTCAACTGAAATCAAGAAAATTTCAAATAAATTATAAATTATAAATTGTTGTTGTTTTGGTTTTTCTTTGATATTTTAAATTTTGAATCTCGCTCCTAGACGAGGACAAGAAATTCTCATTGAGTTTGTGATTTAACATAACAAATATCTCTAGAAATTCTAATAACAAAGTCCCCTGAAGATTTCCTTAGGCAGGAATGAAATCCGGATAGGGACACGCCTACATCAGATTGCTTTTCACAATTTGTTAAATAAGTTTTGGGACTTTAGCACATTTAATTACTATAAATGCAATTAATGTTTATCCCGATGAAAATAAATTTAAATAACAAATATGCAGGTGCTTGTGCAAATTTAAATGTAACTGACACTAATAGAAAACATATGATTTTCTATTGTTGATTTACTTGAATAAACGTCACTACATTGCTAGGTCTGTCAAAAAAACAGAGTAGTATTTGGAAGATGACAAAGCCAATTGTGACAATTTTTTGTTGTTGTTTTGGTTTTTTCTTTGATATTTTAAATTTTGAATCTCGCTCCTAGACGAGGACAAGAAATTCTCATTGAGTTTGTGATTTAACATAACAAATATCTCTAGAAATTCTAATAACAAAGTCCCCTGAAGATTTCCTTAGGCAGGAATGAAATCCGGATAGGGACACGCCTACATCAGATTGCTTTTCACAATTTGTTAAATAAGTTTTGGGACTTTAGCACATTTAATTACTATAAATGCAATTAATGTTTATCCCGATGAAAATAAATTTAAATAACAAATATGCAGGTGCTTGTGCAAATTTAAATGTAACTGACACTAATAGAAAACATATGATTTTCTATTGTTGATTTACTTGAATAAACGTCACTACATTGCTAGGTCTGTCAAAAAAACAGAGTAGTATTTGGAAGATGACAAAGCCAATTGTGACAATTTTTTGTTGTTGTTTTGGTTTTTTCTTTGATATTTTAAATTTTGAATCTCGCTCCTAGACGAGGACAAGAAATTCTCATTGAGTTTGTGATTTAACATAACAAATATCTCTAGAAATTCTAATAACAAAGTCCCCTGAAGATTTCCTTAGGCAGGAATGAAATCCGGATAGGGACACGCCTACATCAGATTGCTTTTCACAATTTGTTAAATAAGTTTTGGGACTTTAGCACATTTAATTACTATAAATGCAATTAATGTTTATCCCGATGAAAATAAATTTAAATAACAAATATGCAGGTGCTTGTGCAAATTTAAATGTAACTGACACTAATAGAAAACATATGATTTTCTATTGTTGATTTACTTGAATAAACGTCACTACATTGCTAGGTCTGTCAAAAAAACAGAGTAGTATTTGGAAGATGACAAAGCCAATTGTGACAATTTTTTGTTGTTGTTTTGGTTTTTTCTTTGATATTTTAAATTTTGAATCTCGCTCCTAGACGAGGACAAGAAATTCTCATTGAGTTTGTGATTTAACATAACAAATATCTCTAGAAATTCTAATAACAAAGTCCCCTGAAGATTTCCTTAGGCAGGAATGAAATCCGGATAGGGACACGCCTACATCAGATTGCTTTTCACAATTTGTTAAATAAGTTTTGGGACTTTAGCACATTTAATTACTATAAATATAAAGTGTTCTATTTGAAATGCACAAAATTTCTAACTGATATTGAACAGTTTCATTTGTAATTAAAGAAGTTTTAAATTATTTAAATATTCTGATTGAAATTAATATTTTTTGCGTTATTAAATATTTTATTTAAAATTTCCTCAATTTAAAATAATTAGTTTCAAAATTCAATTATGTTTGTAATTTTATAAATTTCAAATTAATATATTAAGCTTTCTGCTAAAATTTTAAATAAAAAAAATACAAATGAAAATATACAAAATTTTACAAATTTTAAATTGCAAACAACAATATAATTTGTAATGTTCAACATGTCCAAAGAGAAATTTAATTTTCAACTTAAAATTGTCATTAAACACTTTAGATTTGATGTAAAAGTAATTTTACATATATTATTATGCGTAACATTGTATCAAATATACCACATATACTGTTATATCAATATATATATACATTAAGATATTAATTTTTAATATGGTCTCAATATTAAAAATTTTCGAAAACCGAAATCCAATATGAAGTTATATTATGATCATATGCGCCAACACAACATATTAAGCTATATAAAACTATATGTTTTTATATTATGTTATATTAAATAAGATATGATTTTATATGAACGTTTTTACTCGGGTATGGAGAAAATATTTGTCGAATCTTGTACTTCCAAATTATTTCAATATTTCTATATAAAAGCCACATATGAGCAATAAATAATATGGAAAACAAAATTGTATTATTTGTCACAAAATTAATTTTGCGATAAAAAAAAAATTGGGAGTAGTTCATTCTGTTAAAAATTTAGCGCATTCATATTAAGAAAAGATTTTACGATTAATAAAACATTTAATAAAAGTAATTAAAATTTATTTTGAAAGTTATTTTAAAAAAGCTTCCAGATATAAATTGATACCCCTAATATTTGAAGTATTACATTTTACAAAAAAAAAAAAAAAAAGAACAAGCAAATAAACACGAAAATCTGTTTAACACTTTAATACACTTTACCCTGTGAACACTTACCTATGGGTGTACCGGAATTAACTGTTGATAGTAAACATGTTGATGTTGTTAACACCAGCAGCAATTTTAACATTATGACATCCGTCACAAGCAACTGTAATTAAAAATAAACACAAAAATCCCATTTTAATAATTTCTTACTTATATGCTACGAAATAATAAAAAAAGGACTCGTATGTCCTTTTCGTAATAAATACATTAATTATTTAATATAAAGTTATAGAGCGAAAGGACGGACAGACTTATAAGGCTTAAACCATTACTTATGATGGACAAAATTGAAATTTTAACATTAATGCATTAATTAATTTAAAATAAATACAAACACGTATAAATAAAGATACAAGTGTCAAAAATAATTATGGATATATTCACACTTTAAAGGAAATATTTATATTTTGTTGGTGAGCTGATATTTAGTGTGTGAAGGAAGGATGTAGTAAAAGATTTTTTTTTGTTTGCATTTATAGCATACGTTTTACCCTACAGTCATCTGTGAGCGATCAAGTTTGTAACAGAGAAATATACAAAATACATCTAATAAATCCTTCTGTCTGTTAAAAAGTATATCACGGTCGTATATCCTAAAGTCGTAAATACTAAAAATATTTTCATAAATTTTTTTTAATAAAGTTTTAATTAAAAAGGGGGGTCTATACAATAACTCCCAGGTGAAAAAAGTCCCAAAAAAAAAAAATGAAATAAGTCCCAAAAATATTTCATACAAATTTGGGAGTAATTTCAAATGAAATAATACCCAGTTCTTTTGCAGTTATTTAATTTTTTTAGAAGTTATTTCATTTTTGTTATTAAGTGTTATTTCATAATGCAGTAATTCCGAAATGAAATAAGTCCCAACAGAACTTAGCGTGGGACTTATTTCATTTTATTTTCTTGTTCGGTGTTATTTTTTTTGCTGTGGGAGTTATTTCATTTTTAGTAAGAGTTATTTAATTTTCAAAAATTCATTATTTTTTTAATATTATTAATATTCTAAACGGTTCCTATAACGGGATCTTTCAAAATATTTTGACGATCTTCTGAAATTGACTTAATCTGTTCTTTAACAAATTTTGAAGGCCTAACGTTATATTCCCCAAGAAAAAATCGACATAGCGCCCAAAAAAATTGTATGTAAATTGTTGTTGTCAAAATTTTCTTGTTTTTGGGCAATATGACATTGATTTGGACGAAATAACTTTTTTGTTGGGCGCTATGACGGTTTTTTGTTTGGCCAAAATAAATTTGGGCGCTATGACGGTAAAAAAAAGAAGTCATTGCCCAAAATCATAATTTTTTTTTTTTAAATGTCACAAGACCTTAAATATCAAGGCTGATTCATGAAATCAAACAAAAACATTTTTTAAGGAAACTTAAAAAAATTGCTTCAATTTTATTTTTTTGTGTCGCACGCAGAAAAAACTTTATTTCGAGTAGCCGCCTGCCGCGTTCTACGGAGTAAAAACCCCCTAAGAGCGGCCGAAGGCCTCCACACAGAAAAACTTGTTTTTACAAATCCAATGTCGAATACGTTGAAATCTTATTTTTAGGACAATCAGTAATATAATTTGACCAGTCATAGCTTTGTCATTTAAACAGCTAACTGATTGTTTTTTTCTTAAATAAAAGAGTAGAGCATTGGCATTTTGTTTATTTAACGTTTAGACACTAATATATACGTAAAATTTTTAATAAAATAGACTTTTAAAAAAATAATCATTAAAAAACAATAAATCTTGGTGTGGTATTTTGGGACATAAAAAGTTATGACAGGTCAAATTAATGTTACTTGATGTCTTAAAAATATAAGATTTCAACGGATTCGACATCTGATTTGAAAAACAAGTTGTTCTGGGTGGCGGCCTTCGGCCGCTCTTATTATTTTTTTTCCTCCGTAGAACACGGCAGGCGGCTTCGCGAAATAAAGTTTTTTCTGCGTGCGACACAAAAGACATTATTTCTTATGACATTTAAAAAAAAAAAATTATGATTTTGGGCAATAACTTCTTTTTTTTTACCGCCAAGAAAAAGAAAGTTTTTTCAAAATAAAATGTCATAGCACCCAAAAAAAAGTTTTGGATTTTCTGTCATTGATTTGGTCGTTATAAACATATTAACATCCACAATTTTGGGGGATATGCGGACATTTGGGCAATATGTCATTTTGGTTTTTGGGCAATACGACTTCGGGGAATATAACGGTACGCCCTTACTTCTTTTGTGTTGCATGCACTATTTTTGGGAGTTATTTCATTTTTATTCTTTGGAAATTATTTCATGATGAAATAACAACCAAAACCTAGGATTTGTTTCATTTTTGTTTTGGAAATTATTTCATTTTTTTTAGAATTTATTTCACTTTTTCGACGCGGACTTATTTCATTTTTTTAGAATTTATTGGGAGCTTCTGCACTGGGACTTTTTGCACCTGGGACTTATTGCATAGAGCCTAAAGAAGTTATATTTTTTGCAAATTTTCTTTTTTTTTTTAGTAAATTTTTTACAATTTCTTTATAACACTATGCAGGGTATTCAAACATTTGTCACCGCCAAAATTAATCATCTTATTTGTATATTTTATATAAATGTTTGGTAACATATGACAAAGTGTTTTTTCATAATTAAAAATATACTGTGATATATTTATCAAAAAACAAAAAAAAAAACAATAAAAAAAACTGTTGTGCCACCATTTATTGTGCGGAGCTACCAATTGTATGTATGTTTAATACACATGTGCATTTAAAATAAATACAATTTATTTCATTTTATGTATGTGAGTATTTTGTTAAAATACGAAAAACGTTTAAATCGAATAATACGTGTACAATAGTAAAACAACAAAAAACAACAACATATATCAAAAAACCATTAAATACTTTTCAACACATGCATATATTTCATACATATTTATGTCTACAGAAAATGAATTTATAAAACGATCAAGTATATGAGTCCGGTGTCTCTGTATGAGCAATACGCACATACTAGCAAAAAGGGTTTGTTATAGCCAAGTTAAACATGTTTATATGTATGTTTTTATTTGTTGGTAATTGTATATAAATAAAAACCAGATTAAGTGCAATTAATTTTCTGTCAGCAACAATTGTGTGTGAGTATACTAAAAGATAAAATACACATACAACAACACCAGAAGCAGGTCCAATATTTGCAGTATTTATATCCTGTAGCTGCAGTTTGTTTTGCTAGAAATTGTTGTTTTTTTTTTTTTTTGTTTTCGTCATCACTAAAATAATAACAAAATAAACAAATAAACTAAACTAAAAAAAACAATTTCCAACTCCCTTTTGGACTCTGAACAACAGCACAACTACAATAAAGCAAACAAACCCCTATGGATGAACAGAACTAACAGAATTATCCATAGTTATCTATTTATAGAAAATATAACCAACTAAATCTAAAGCAAATACCTTTAGTATTACAGTTTATAATTTAAAGTATTCTATAGAGAAAAGTAAAAATTCGTAGTAATTTTTTCTATAGAAAATGGATTCTCTATGGATTCGGCACATCAGAACGTATAATTAATATAACAACACGTACATATATATAACCTTACTAATTCTCAAGTCATAATTAGGACAACCAGAAATATGAAATCCTTGTTATTTATGTCCATAAAAAATGCTCTAAAACACGAAAAATATGATCTTAAAATATGCTCTTAATAACCCCCTTTTCTTTAAAAATTCGTATTTTTAATTGTATTTTTCAGTACTGTTAGAGTAACTTTTGTGTAACTGATTTAAATCTCTAACAAAAAAAGAGATAAAATTAGATAAGAAGAAGATTTAACAGGAAACTCATATTTGAAAAATGTTTTGAGTTTCCGAAATCGGTACTCCAAACTCCAAAAAATATTATATAAATATTTTTTTTTTTATTTTAGAAATTTGTATTAAAAAATGTTGATGTTTTTATGGAACTTTAAATAAATTAAAATCATAAATGAAACTTTAAGTTGAAAAAAAGTTATTTGAAAAATAAATGCATGTTCCTTTATTTTTAACTCAACTGAAAACTTTTTTATTAAACTAAAAACAGTAAACTACATAATATTGTGAGTGTATGTTCTTAAGATCAAAATATGCAAAAATATGCTCTAACAAATCGATGCCAGAATTCGCCAATTGTTCTGAAACGGATAGATTTATTTTCAATTTTTCCATACGACGGACTATACAAAAAATATGATACAGCATATTTCTGGTTGCCCTGCTAATAATAATCCATGTCCAAAAATACGAAGAAAATGTTCAAATAGCAAAAACTTGTGTAAAATTAACGCAAGATTGTTTATTATGAATGTAATATTTTTCCCCAAAGCGAAGCAGAGTATCACGCTGAAAATCTCTGAATCGATAAGAAAACCGTCTGAACTTTTTTAGATATAAAATAAACTGCTTCCGAATTAATTTTTTTTTTTTTTAATTATCCATAAAATATCCTACACAAAGAGAACTTTAGTGGACGAAAAATAATGAAAATGTTTACTAAAGTTGTGAAACTTTTCTGAACAAAGTGAACGAAAACCTTCTTAAAATTAATGAAGAGCTTTATACTTTTAATGAAAGTACCTTTTTAATGTAACTTCTTCATTGAGTGAATGAAACTTTTAATAAATAAAATGAGTTTTTTTTTGGTTTTTGTTGTTTGACTATAAGGTCCGATTAAATAAAAACTATTGTATGATTTTTATTATATTACGATTAAAATTTGTAATAATCTTCGATATTTAATAACTAACATTTCTTATTCTCCTGATGAACTTTTAATACACTGAGAGAATTATCTCCATGCTATCAATGAGTTTTTGTATTTGATCTATGAATTGACACTGGAACTAGCCCATTGGAAATTTTCATTAAAATAATGCAGTTTTTCATGAAATTTAAAGAAACATTTCATATAATTTATTGAAAATTTCATACGATTAATGTAAAAGTTTCATTAAAACTAAGAAGCTTTTTTATAAAGTTTACGAAATTGTTCATTCACATTATGAAAAAACTTCAATAGTTAAGTGAACAATTTCATTAACACTCGTCCAAGAAATTCTCACTGTGTACTTTTAGTACAAAAAAGTTCATCAGGAGAATAAAAAGTGTTTTGTGATCGTTATTAAATATTCTTAATACCCCGGGTATATGATTAAAGATTTTAATCGAAATATTGGACGATAAAATATAATAAAATTCATTCAATAATTTTTTATTTGATCGGACCTCAGAGCCAAACAATACAAATCAAATGCAAATTAAGAGGTCAACTATATATTATAGTTGACCTTTAAATTTAATTTGCATTTAAAATTAACTTTTTTTTATTAAATTTAATGAAACATTTAGATAATCGTCTCAGTGTATTGACACAGGTAAATTTGAAGCACTTCCCACATTCCATTGATGTAAGGGGGAATGTTTCTGGTATTTGGGCTTTTTAAAAAAAAAAACTAAGTGGAAGTTGTGAATAGACGTAAAAAAATATTTTTGTAAAGTTTTAGAAAAATCGGACATCGCCAAATTTTATGGGGGTTCAGTGTCGGTAGACCTCCCTTGCAAGGTGGCTCTAATTTGGATGCTGGAGGAATTCTAGGACAGGGGTGTACAAGTTGTGAATAGATGTAAAAGATATTTTTTATTAAGTTTTAGCTAAATCGAACCAGATCTTCATATTGTACTTTTCAACTGAAAATTTTAAAAGTAAAAAAAAAAATTGTCGGAATCGAAAATGTGTAACGAAAATATTAAATTATTATTAAAATAAAAACGCAAATTTCGACCGGAAAATATGTTCAGTCTTAACAGCAAATTTTTTTTTTTAACAATTCGCAAAGAAGACTGCTAATTTATCGATCCAAATTTTAATTTTTTTCTCGATAATAAGAGATATTAAAAATATATTTATCGTGAACAATTTTGATTTCGAAAATAAAATCATTTTTATTTTTTGTCGCTATTTACGAACAACCCAGCAAAACCACGGTAATAGGTTGGTATTACGGAACATGTTACATGTTACTTCGCAACTGTTGGTATTACTGACTACCCATTAGTAACACCAAATTCACATGTTTAAATGTTTTATGATATTTTTTATGATATTTAAAATTTAATATAATTAAATATTTTCTACAAATTTGAAAATTTTAAAATAATATTAGATCTAAAAATTAAATATTTAAATAAAAAGTTTTTAACAAATCTTTATTTGTAAGTGAGGAGTAACATGTTTCCGATGTAAGTAGTTACCTCGATGGACATGCCCTTGTTAAAATAATAGGGGTTGAAATAGAAAAGTATCATGTTACCTCCTTATTACAAAAAGTTTATTTTTCCACCCAAAACTTATAAAAACTTCATGTATATAATTTTTAGTTAAACATTTTTAAAATTTAATTTAATACGCAAATACAAAAAAATTAAATTTTCTAAATAAAAACTTATTATATTTATACTGGAGGTAATATGTGTTTTGTAAGCTGTTATTAGAATCGGCATTGTAATAGCAAAGTAACCATTTACCAACCTTAACTTATTGTTAGCAAAATTAATACCGGGTAATAGAAAGTTGTGCTGGGAAGTAAATCTATTTTTAAAATCATTATTTTTTAACGAAAACATTTCTTCTCCTTTTTATTAATAAAATTTCTTTATTCTCTCTTCCGTACCGAGAAAAAACGGAAATTTCAATCGAACAAGATTTGCGGTCTTCTCTGGAAATATTCGAAAAAAGACGGAAAATTCTATCAGACAAAATTTGCAGTCTCCATAGCGAATTTATGGTTCGAGCGCAAATTTTGTACAATCGATATTTCCGTTTTAGTTTCTAATTAGGAATAGAGAATGGAGAAATGGTTTTTGTAAACGAAGTTTTTATTAAAAAACTCAAAATTGCAATATTTTGTTTTCTTAGTGAGCTGTCAATGTCAAAGCTATTGTAAGCATTTCTTGCAATTAGAACAGAAAAGAATTTTATTGGGTACAAAGAAGATTTGAAATAAATTAGATTTGAATTCCCAATTTTAAGTCCAGCTTCTTAAACTTATTATTTTACGTATTATTTACGTATTAGAATTTAAATTATATTTTTTTTTAATAAAATAAATAGTTGGCCTCATTAGTTTTCCAACAAATATTTATTTATAGTCAACTAAATTAACACCATTTGTTATAATTGAACATTCAGTTAATGCCCTCATGCTGTTGGATATTTTTGTGTGTTTTTAAATATTATAAATGATTTAAATATTTGTTGTGTGCGTATTTAAAATTAAATTATAATTATTTATTAAAATCACCACCACATCATCATCATCATCATCCCCACCATCCTCAACTACATCATAATTATTTTACGCTTTTAACACTCGGCTGCCATTTAGTTTTCCGTGTATTTTGATGATATTTAACAAATTGTTTAATGTACATGGAATCAAATATAGTTTTAGTTGTTGTTTTTAAATGCCTTTAGGCCTCGGTTTCATCTTGTTAACAAACAGTGAAACCCTTGTAGACATCTGCTAGTTGTTTGATGTTTGCTGTTGAGTTTTTTTTTTTTTTTTTGTTGGTAGTTAATTTGAAACTTCCACGTTTTGTTTTTGCAGATTTTGCGGTAACTGCTAAAGATGCTGTCAAACTCTTTGTGTTAGAGGCTATGATGTAGTTTTAAAAGTATGAGTGTTATGAATGATGGTGTACTTATTTAATTTAATTTGATGGTTGGTTTTTTTTACTAACAATTATTAATTATTTTATTTATAACTGATTTGCGTTTTATTTAGGGGATTTTCAAGGTTAAGATGTTATATTAAGATGTTTATTTTGACAAGTTATTAATATATAATAAATAATTAAATTACACTACTCGACAAATTTCACTATTTTGCAGAACGTGCCTTTGAAATACATACTTTTAATTAGACTTAGGTACGCTGAACCCAAATCTGTCAAAGAAAATATTTTCTTTAATTGTGAAAGGCGTGGTAGAGAAGAATGAGTTTATTTTCTAAAAATCATAACTACATTGCAAATTTTCAGTTTTTCTAAATCAGACTGCGCAGTTTCTGGTATTGAACCTTCGTCAGTGACCCTGTTTTTTTTGAATTTTTTTAATAATGTAATATTTGTTGTTTTTATTTGTTCGATTGCGTCTATATGAAATTTTTTCTGTGCAATATCGCGGTTTTTATATTGACATCATTTATTCCATTTGTTCGTATATTTTGCTTAACTTTTCGTAAGTTAACAGGAAAATCCTGAACTTTTTTTTAAGAATATAAATCTACACAAAATTATCTTTCATTTGAGTATAATCATGTCGGTGTTTGTTTCAGGATATCTTACCGCTATTGCAAGAAAGTTGTAAATTTCGCATGTTTAGTATCCTTACAAATGTTATGTATGCTAAAAGGATTTGAAATTTTATTACTCCCCTAAACTCATTCTTGTATTAAAATTCTAAATACACTGAAACTATTGTGATATATTTATATATAAGCACGGGTGGTCTAGAATTAGGTATTGACACAAAAAACTTTACTGTACAAAAAGTGAGTATAGGGTTTGAAAGCACTATATTTCCGATTTCAGAAAAACTTATTTTAAAAAAAAATTTGTAGACAAATTTAAAAGTTATGCTACACATGCCTACAAAAGGTATTAGAGAGGTAAAGAACCTAGGACTAAGACATACTTTTCTAAAATCTAGAGGTCCGCTGAATCCGAATCTGGCATCGGAATTTCTCTTTTACAGGTTTTCGAGATATTTTAGCATAAAGTTTAGAAAAACCTGGTTTTTTGCTATATTCGTTAAGTTATAACACAACTTTTTCACAAAATGTTTTATGTCATCTGAAATTCTTTCCTATTGTTTTAAAAACCCAGGTTTAACCTTTACAATATTTTCTCAGGTTTTTAAGATATCTTAGCATAAAGTTTAGAAAAACCCAGTTTTTCTATAATCGGGACGTTATAACATGGCTTGTTATGATATAGAAAAGATTGAAAGACTGAGTTTTGCAAACATTGGGGAGGAATTTCGGATGGTACAACAAATTTTGTGAAAAAGTCATAATACGTGACATTATAACATCACGAATATAGTAAAAACATCCTTGAAATTCTTGTGCGATATCCTAATACAAACGCCGACATAATTATACTTAAATTAAAATTAAGTTTGTATAGATTTATATTAACTTTAGCAAATATTAACTTTTTTTGGATGAATTTTGGACATGTATATATTCTTTTAACTTTTTACATATTATACTAAAAGAGAAACGCATATGTCATTATTTTTCGCTATGCTGTCATATAAATTAAATGCTCATTTCGCGATTTTCTCATGAACCGCACAAAAGGCTTTGATATTTTTCGAAATGGCATGATAAATTGTGCAAAAAAAGTAAAATACTTATGGTAAAGTCTGAGAAAAACTGTTTAATGCTGCATATTTATTAAACAAATTTGATATCGAATTGTTGTTGAAGGTATCATCAGTATTTACCATAAAAAATTTAGAGCAAATATGTTATACAAGTTTGATATAATTTTTATTAAAAATAAAAATTATGATTTTTTTTTTTCTCGACCTTTAGTTAATTGTGCAATGAAAATGAAAATTATTTTTAGAAAATACATTCATTTTTATCTACCACGCCTTTCACAATTCAAATTAAATAAAATTGCATATTAATTATAGTATTAATTGCAATTGTCTGAAAAAGACGTTAAAATTCAAACTCAAACAAAAATCAAACTTTGCTCTCTGCCAATTCTTCCCTAACTACGTAACCCCATCTATCGAATATATAAAGAATATATCATAGATGTGGCACCACTTTACAACATATGGGAAAACAGTGGACATTAGAGTGGGGTAAGTTTCTAAAAATAGAACTGTTGTGTTGTTGGAGTTGTACTTCTGAGATTATGTATGCAAGAACAAAAACACCGTGTATTGAATAAAACTAGTTTTAATCACAACAAAACTCGACCTGACGATAGATCAGTGGGCTAAAGCGCTCTGTCTAACGTGTAGTGCGAGTGCATGTGGCATTAGAAATCAGTTTATCTATACCACGGTCAGTGATTGCACAGAAAATTTCATATAGACGCAATCGAACAAATAAAAACATAACAAATACTACATTATTCAAAAAAAAACAGGGTCACTGACGAAGGTTCAATACCAGAAACAGCGCAGTCTGATTCAGAAAATTGAAAATTTACTATGTAGTTATGATTTTTAGAAAATACACTCATTCTTCTCTACCACGCCTTTCACAATTATTCAAGTTTGAGGCCATATTGTCCTAACAAATAATCTATAGAGTTTTTTTTCATTTTCATTGAAAATATGTTATTTTTAAAATTTTATGTAAAAAAACTTCGTTAAAACATGTAAAAATTTAATGCAATTTTGAAAAAAATCTGGCCAAGCCATTAAAATCAGCGTGGCCGAAAAATTTAGGGTCAGTGGTCGGTAATATTGTTTTATTTTTCGAGTTAAGCAGTGTTATTTATTTAGTCAAAAAACTTTCCGCTTAAATGTTAAATTTTCACTGTTTATTATTATTCAATAGTCGATTTTTCTATTATTACTATTTTTAAAATTTATTGAAATAATTTGTGATAAAATTAATTTATTTTATTTTTTATTTTTTGTTTCGCTGTCACTAATCTTATCGTTTTCGTGTGTTTAACATATAAACAATGTAAATTTTTTGTATGGATATTTTTTTTCTTCTTCTAAATTCATGTTAAATCCTTGTTTTATTTTTATTGAGGGTTTATGTAAATTTTTTGTTTAACTGTAGAGATTTTGTTTCTGGCTCCTGTATTTATACAATTTAAAACATTTGCTGCGAGTAATAACAAATGATTTGGTTAAGGCTTAACTTTTAAAGCCATGTCGAACAAGTGCAAAAAAATATATACAAAATGAAATAATGTACATACATATTCCTGCCAAACGCAATAATATTAAAAATCCATTTAGCATTTTTTATATATTTTCAACTTTTTTTTCAGTAAACCTAAAATGGCTTAACAGTGTTTTATATTTTACTGTATATATTTATACAGATTTTCGTTTTTACAATGTGGCTTTTTATATTATAAACATTAAAGTTTGTTTAAATCTATTTTATGTTTTTAAATAACTTTTAGTTGTTTTTTTTTCAAAAAAAGGGCATAAAATTAAAACTTTATATGTAAGTTACCCATACGCCATGTGGGACTTAATTTATGCAAATTAAGGAGTTTATTTTCAATTCCTTTTCTTTGGTGAGATTTCTTTGAAAAGACTGAAATCAAAAACAAATATAAATTTGTTCTTATTACAAATGTTACCATTTAGTTGTTGGTTGTTGGTGATGTTCTTTTTCCAAACATATTGCTTTAATAAAAAGAACGAACTAAATAAAGGGTGACGCCAACAAAACATTTCATTTAAAATAGAGAATATTAAAGAAAATGACTATACCAGCATCGCAAAGTGTTTAAATTGTTTCTAAAAGAGTTAATTTAATATTTTCAAAATAATTTGAGTGGCACACAAAAATATTTCTGAACCTGACTTTCTTTTATAGTAGTTCCTCAAATTCTTAATTTTTTCTATAGATTCTAAAAACTTTTTTGTGTAATAATCAACTATATTTAAATAACTTTTTAGATTTCAAATATGTTTTTTGAATATTGAATGAACAACAAATTTAAAATAAACTCCTTTCATCAGGCTTCTTTAAATTTTGAGTTCCTTCTCTAGACAGAATCTGCAAAAAGTTTTCTTATATACAATGAACATTAATTTGTATCTTCATATATGGATTATTTAAACATTTGTCTTAATTCCTTAGTTTGCACAGAAAAAACTAAAATCGAGATTTAATTAAAATATTTGTGGATTCAATTAAAAGTTTAATTGAATTCGGTAATATTAAGGAAATTGTAGTATCAATTAAAATAATTTATATCAATTGATTTTATTTTCAATTAAGTTTTTAATAATGTCTATTAAAAATTTATTAATCATACCTATTAATTTAAAAAAAAAAAAATAATGGATTAACAAAAACAGCTAAAATTGAAAACAAATTGCCAAAATTTAAAAAACCAACTAAATACAATTTCAAACGTCTATATATCGAAAACATTTCTAATTTTTGCCATCTTTATTTTTAATTTCTGCGATTTTTTTAGTTTGGTGAATTTTTTTTAATTTATTGGCAATTTTTTCTAAATTTAAGCGTTTTATTTAAATATGTTGATTTTTTTTCTTTTAAATTTTTGGCGATTTTTTTTTTTTTATTTTAGCAATTATTTTTTTTTATTTAATTTCTGGCATTTTTGGTATTTCTTTTTAAATTTTTTTTTTATTTATAGCAAAAACAAAATAGCAAAGAGTTGGCCTATAAGCTGATGTATTTGGATTTGGAACATTCCACGTACACAGGAATTATCCCGTCATGAACCGTTTTAAATTTAAGGTTATAAATTAATATGTTTTGCTACGAAAACATTTCTAAAATTTACAAAAACTAGATGTTATTGTACACAGGTTTAAAGTTCACAAAAAACAAAATTGTTTGCACCCATATTGCTTATATTGTAGACCCAGAGTGGTCACATTTATGAATTATTTGTAAAAATATATTTTTCCTAGCAATTCAAATCCAGAATTTCCATTTGAAATTTATCCCATCAATTAAAATTAAGATTTTTCATTTGAAATTAAAAAAATGTAATTTTTAATTCAGATTTCCTGTTTAAAATTCAGAAACTATCCTAACATTAATTGAGAGTAAGAAATTCCAATCAGTTAATGATTCTAAATTTTATGTGGAATATTATTAATAAAAGTTTTCTAAATTTCAGTGGAAAAAAGAATTCTTTACTTCAATTGGCCAAATTTTCACAATGTTCCGTATGCTACTAACTGCATTTAGAGAATTATCCTTCATGATATTAAAGAAACAATTTCATAGAATTTTTTTCGCAGATTCAATGAAGAATTTCATTATATTCAAGAAATGTTAATAACTTTATGAAATTTTCATAATCTTTTTTTCATAAAATTTCATGGTTTCATAAAAGAAACTCATTCGATTTCATAAATTATATCTTCATAAATATAATGAAAATTTTCTTTAAAGCTATGAAATTATTTTAAAATATGAAAATATTTTTCTTTAAAGCTATGAAATTATTTTATTTTTTCATAAAATCTCATAATTTTTTTTAATTTTAATACATTTCAAACTTTTGCTTAAAGATTTACTTCTCAAGTGTTCAACATATTTCATAAAGTTCTTTATAAATGTAGCCTTTTATTATTTTGGACTTGCAATGAAATTATTTAAAAAATCATATGAATCCAATTGATTTTCAAGACATGCATAAAGAGTTTTATTAATTGAAACAACTTCTTAATATTAAAAAATTGTATGAAACTGTTTCATAAATTCTATAAACGCTTCATTGTTGGAATGATTCATTAGTTTTATGAAGATTTTCATTAATTCTACAAACATTTTACAAACATTGACTTTAATGAAACCTATTTCATAGATTCTATGAATAGTTTTAATGGCAGAGTTCCAGTGACAATTCTCATTAAACTTATGAAGAAATTCATTACTGAAGTGAAGATAATACTCTCAGTGTGGGACTTTAACTGACACATTTGTTGTTGTTTCCCAAATAAATTTTCAATTTAACTGTTTGTTAAATTTTAACTGGACATTCAATTCCAAAGGAAAATTCTTAACTTAAATTTATTTTTTCTGAATTTAAAAAAAACTTTATATCAATTGATATTTTCTGAATTTTTTTTTTTAAATTCTGAATTTGAATTGATATATTCTGTATTATAGTTGCAAAAACATTGGGATTTAAAATAAAATATATTACAAATAAATTTTTGTTATGGCTGTAACGTTTACGCTACCAAAGAAAATGTTTATAAAAAGTATTACAACATTTATAAAATAATTCATAAAAAGCTATGAAACTTCTTCATATTTATGAAATGTTTCATAACATCATCAACTTGCATTTTTAGGAAACACACACCAATCAATGAAGTTTTTCTTCATATTTATAGTGTTTCATAAATATGACAAAGATTTTCCTGTGAGTGTAGCATGATTTTTGATGACTTTAAATTGGGGTCAATTTAACACAACAAACATAACAAGTGTGGTATAAAGGGTTAAAGAATATTTTGATAGTTAAAATAATTAAAATAATAAATACCTTAAAATTTCTTACAGTGTATTTTTATTTAAACCGTGCTCCTCCATTACTTCTGCTTAAGCCTGTATGACACCTGCTTTTTTGCAGCAACTTTACCAGGGGTTTTCGATAAAATGTTTTAAAAAACAAATCGGAGTGTCAAAGAATTAATAGTTTCTAATAGAAAAACCCTTATTAAGGTAAGACGCTTTAATAGTCATTTAATAATAATTTCAACATATTCAACAACAATATCCCTAGCAACTTTGTTGACCACTTTAAAACAATAACAACTCGTCATACTAGCGGTGTAATTCATTTTGTTTTATTTTGTTTTCTTTTACTTGGTTTCTTTGCATTTGTTGCTCTAATAAAACAAAAAACAACAACACAATGCTTTGGCCAGCGGAGGCTCCATTTTTTAATTTACATGAACTACCTTTGCCGGAATGATTTTTTTTAATATAATTATATATTTACAAATATTTAATAAAATTATGTACAAAAAACAAATTCTTTTTATATTAAGCACTTTAATTGACAAACACAACAATTGGCCCCGAGAGGCTGCTTCATATTTTTGGTTAAGTATTTTAATAAAAACCACTTGCATTGATTAACTTTTATATTTACAACTAAATGTATGACTTATTTCATTAATTTATCAAAAAAGATTTATAAATTTTGTCAATTAAACAGCAGAAATTAATATTTTTATTTTTTTACTACAATTTTAACAAAATTCTCACGAGTTGAAATAATTTGCTACTAAAAGGGTTGCCAGATGCGAAAACTAATTCGAGGTAAGAAGTTGAGTATCAAATTAAAAAGTTACACTTGTATGGCAAATGGTGGGGCCTAGAACAGGAAAGTTTACAAAAAAGAGAAGTTGATTTTTTTTTTTTGGCAATTCTTTCGGGGAAGGTTAAAAAGGGGTAAATCTCCCCTTTGGTGGCCTGCATAATCCACATTGGCTAAAGTTTTGAATATGTGTTTCGAATATGACCTAACTCGCTGATATATTTATCTTGTCCAGGGACGTTGTAAAAATAGGATTTAATAGGGGGAAATGCCTCGGCCTTGAAGGCCTGTTAAAACCAAGGAACTTCAAATTTTGTATATGGATTCCGCGTATATAACCGACTAGAAAGGATTTTTTTAAAGTACCTACGAGTAGGGGAAAAATCTACACTCAGAGAAAAAGCTTCATCATATTTAAGAAAAACATTTAGTTATTTATATTAGATTTAATTTGTTACTTTTCAAAAAGTTTGATCATTTTCATAATAGACAATACAATTGTTTCATTGGCATCACAAAAATCTTCAGTAGTCTCCTATAGAAAAAGATACATTATATGCAACAGACAAAATAAACTTTATGAGAATCTTTTTGTATGCCTTAGTGTCCCTAATTATAAAACAAAACAAAATTTTCTTCAGCATCCCAAAATAAAATTTTCAATTTTTCTAATATAAAAGTATTTAATATTATTTCCTACAAATAAGTAACCTTGAGGCTTGAGCCCTCAACGAAACCGGTAAAAATAATTGTGTTATTTAAAAATTAGTGTAATATACATTTTGAAATATATAAATATAAATATATAGAATTGGCGGTATAAATATATAGAATTCACGGCACGGAACGGCAGGACTAATGGCCCACATCGCCTAAATCGACCCGTTTGAGAGTTGCTTTGATTGTGCTCGCCCTTTATGATTAACTGAATTTTTATATTGTTGATTGAAACTTTTTTTGTTTGTTTGTTTTATTTTCTCTTAAGGGTAAACAGCTGTCGTTTTAAGCTAATAAAATTACCAAAAATACAGAAAATAACAAAAACCTCCTGCTATTCAATTTAAGTCACCAAAACTTTAGCAAACAAAATCTGTTTTTGATAAAACTCTTTCTTTGGGAAAAAATCTCAAGCACACACTCACACTAGCACAACTTACGCAAATTGAAAATTATAAATAGTTTGGAAAAATTTATAGAAAAATCTAAACAAAAAAAGTTTTATATTTTTACTATAGCTAACAAAAAGACAACAACAGAATTTTAAAACAACAAGAAAAATGTTAAGAAAAAGAAAATATTTAAGAACAAAATGTGGTCAAATTTAAAGACAAACGTTAACATCTTGGCTCTTAAACGAAGAAAAAAGTTTTTGGCAAACTTAACATAAGCTACAATAAAGAAGAAGATGAAAACTCAAACAAACTAGCCAAACTAACTATATAACTATACAATAAGTAAAAAAGTAAAAAAAATAGAAAACAACAAAAGAATTCATCTTAAGTCAACTCTCGCTAGAAACTCTATGATTTTTTTTTTTTTAAGATTGGAAAAAAAAGAGACCAACAAAAAAGTTTTGAAACCAAAACAACAACAACAACATACTATTCATACATATTTTTATAAACTATTATACAACAACAATAAAAATAAGAAAAAAATTATAAATAAACAAAAAAAAAAAGAAACACAATAGAAGAAAAACAACGTAAAAAAGCCAACAGCAACAATCAACAACTTGTTTAGCACTTGGCAGCTGTGTTGCCAGGTTTGACGATTTATTGTCAATTCGAGGATTTTTAGTCCCAAAAATAACTAAATGATTATTGGACGATTTTTGCTTTTAAAATGACGATTTTTGACAAATAGTTTAATAACGAGAGGGCAATACCGCTAAAATACAGTTGCCGATTCGAAACCCTTTCAACCGAATATCGTTATCCCTAAACTAATGTTACCGAAATAATTGAAATATCGTTATTCATAAAATACCGTTACTGATATAACTACAATACCAATATCCTTCAAATGTCGTTTCCGAAATAACTAAAATGCCGTTAATTCAGATAGAGTTATCATTAAAATACCGCTACCGAAATTATTTTACAAAATAAAAAAAAAATAGCTGTTGCTGGATATATCTTCCGAAATTTGATCAGTTATTGGAATTCGGGCATAATGGGTTTAAAAAATACCGATGCTCATTGGCATTGCCTGAATAACTAAATAACGCTACCCTTAAAATACCGATACCGAAATAACTGAAACCCCGTTACCGAAATAAACGAAAATAGGGTTCCCCTTACCGGCACCCGCATAAATCGGTTACCATCCATTTTTTATTCTTATAAAATCATCAGATCTATTTTTAGATTTATATGTTAAATTAAATTTTGAAAAAAAATTAAAATACACACTAGAATTAAATGAAACTAAATTCAAAACGGATTTACATATATATATGTTTAGAAAAAGCGAACGCAAAATTAAATAATCAAAAATTTCGGAACCTATTTTATTAAACAATACCGGATTTATAAATTTTGTATTTAGCGTAAACGTCGTATTTTAAAATATTAGTGTCAGAAATGTTTTACCAATCCTGGAAAGTTTATTTTAAAATTTGTGTTGTATTTTTTTTTCCTGTTTCAATCATTTAAAAAAATATTAAAACATATTGTTATGGAGTAGTATATTTGATGTAAACGATTTATATATAAAACTCGGCAACAATTGTTTAGGTGCACGCCTGAAAATACACAATGTGTACTTATACACCATATACGAAGTTTTATGAATCCGCCCAATAGGTGTGTGAGTTTAATAATGAAATTTAATTCGATAATTGAAGTCTAAATTTAATAATGAACGAAAATAAAATTGCTAAAGAATTTCCGAATTTTGTAAAAGAATTTAAGATTGAACAAATTGTGCTACTGAAATGTTGTTCATACATTCATAGAAATAAATCTGTAAAAATATCAGAAAAAGCTCTTAAAAATTAGTTACAAATGACCTTTCAGAAAAAGCGGTTTGATTTAGCAGATTTTTTTTGCTAAATTTTAATAAAAAGAGAACAGAAAAAATTAATCTGTTAACTTTACAAATTTTAGATATATTCGATGTGAATTTTAGTTAATTGAAATTAGCATTTTACTCTGTAAAATTAGCAACAACTTTTACTAAATATTTGTAGACTCAAAGAAGCAACCAAAAACTGTAAAATATAGCAAAGATGTTTGTATTTGCCTCAAATTTAGTAGAATGCAAATAACAGTTTATTTTGATAAAAGCAACAAAAATTTTTGCTAAAAAATTCGGATTTCATAAAGGCAAATTTTTATTCGCATTAAAAAAGAACTTAACAAAAACTATAAATTTCAGTTTTTTAATGATTTTTTTTTTTGTTTACTAATATTTAGTAATGTTTTTTCTGATTTTAGCAGTTTATTTTTTTTTTTTTTAAAGAGAAGCAACACTCAGGAAATTTTTCCTATAAATTAATGTGTTTCAGTTTTATAATGATTTTTTTTTTTTGTTTACTAATATTTAGTAAATGTTTTTCTGATTTTAGCAAATTATTTTGTTACTTTTAATTAACTAAAATTTAGCTCAAATATAACTAAATAGTTGTAAATACAACAGATTTATTTTTGCTATTCTAATATTTAGGAAAAAAATCTGCTAATTTAGCAGTTTTTTTTTGCAAGACTATTTTTAACTAATTTTTAGTAGCTTTTTTTACTATTTTTATAGGTGTGTTTCTATGAGTGAAAAATTACCAGTTTAAGTGATAAAGTGCCCTAGTTGTAAAATATTATGATTTTCGAAGTTTAACCACAAAAAAGTGTTAAAAATCTTTTATATTACAACGATTGCCCGTTAGCATTTGAAATTTGAATCTTTTATTTATTTATTTATTTATTTATTTATTTATTTTTTTACGATTTTTCAAAATATGATGACGATTTTGGCGATTTTTTATTTAAAACTGGACGATTTTATGCTTAATAAACCTGGCAACACTGCTTGGCAGTTAGGCAGTCATGAACACTATGGTTTTTGTTGATGATCCAAGAACACCTAGAACTTGATTTACATGATAGATTAAATCGATATAAAAATTCAGAAAAAAACAACAGTTCCATAACAAAAATAAAAAAATTAAAGGTGTCATATACCTAAGAAACCAAAATCATTGATTTGGCTGTAAAAACTTATATTTAGAATACTTCTATGGACTGTTTAAAAGATATCATTAATTTTATTTACGCTAAAATGTTTGTCTTAATATCGGTATTTCATATCCGTCGATTTAAATGATATATTTAATAATTTGTTTGAATCTTGCTGTAATCTTGTAAATCATGGATTAGGTGTACTTGCTGATGGTTGCCCATTTTTTTTCGGTATGGAAGTGGTTGTTCGGCTGTTCTTAGCCAACAAAAGTAGACGGATTGAAACTTAAACATTAAGTTGAACCACAATGACACATACCAAACATCATCAATGTTAAGGTAGTGGTACAGTAAGTAGTACAATATTAAAAATAAACAAAAATAAAAAACACGCCCGCAAAACAAAGAAGTATAATCTTTTTGAGATAAAAAGTGTGATAAAAAAATGTTGAACTTAAACTTTATAGAGGTTCAAACAAATCAGAGAGTTTAAAACGAATTTTTAACACCGTATGAATTTTTGTTTTTAAACGAATTGACCGATTTGCAATTGGTTTCCTTTTGTAAAGTACTACTATAAAATAAAGTCCCCGATATAGAGACATTTTTATATATTTCTTTAGATTTTTTTTTTATAAAAAACAACGATTTTGTTTGAATGGTTTTTGAGTTTTTGAGGTCACCCTCATACCATTTAAATTCAAACAAAAACCTTAAAATTAATAATTATACCTAAATCGTTACAGTCTTAAAATATAAAATTCAAATTTGTCAAAACTTCTTGAATTTCCGAAATCGGTATTGCAAACCCCAGAAATTATTATAAAAATTAAAAAAAAATAAAAAATCTATTCTACACAGAGAGATTTTTGATGAACATTTTCACTTACACACAGAGAAATAAAGTGCCAACCGAATTGAAAAGTGTATTTTAATGGTAACAACTTATAGATTCAATTAGTACAACGATATTTACATTAGATTTCTGAATATTTTTATTGTTGCAACTAAAATTCAGTTGAATTAACCGAACTTTGTTGTGAAAACTAATGGTAAGTTGTGCCAACCGGCTGAAATTTATAATAATCGAATTTGAGTCGTAGTAACCAAATTACAGTTGGCAAATAGCTAAATTTTTCTCTGTGTGTAACTAATGAAACTTTTCTTCACAAAGTAAAGAAAAATTTTGTTAAAATTAGTCATTATTTTTATGAAACTGGATATTTAATGAAACTTCTTCATTGAATGAATGAAACTTATTAAAAATAAAATTACATTTTTCTTGAAATGGAATGAAAACTTGCATTAAGTTAATAAAAAGCTTCTATGTGCGAGTTCCAGTGCAACTTCATTGCATCAATGCTTAAATTCATTAATATCGGGCTCATAATTCTATAAACGTAAAAATATGCTTTTATTTTAAAAACTACAAAAATATGCTGAAAAACAAGACCTTTCATCAAAATATGCAAAAATAAATGTTATTGAGAGTCAGCAAAATTTGCTCTAATAAATAAATGTCAGAATTCGTCAATTGTTCTAAAAACAATAAATATCTCATCCAGTTTTCAATACGACGCACAGGAAAAAAAATCATACAGCATATTTCTGGTTGCCCTGGTCATCAGAGTCAACCTTTCAGTAATAATTTGTATTCCGAATATTTTTTTTAGTACACTGAAAGAATTTCCCTTCATAATATTAATAAATCGATTGCATTAAAACGGATTTATTGATTTAATGAATATTTTCATTAACTGAATGAAAATTCATTAATATTGTAAATTTTTTCATTAAATTTTTTTATGATTATTTCATAATTTCATAAAAAAATTCATTAAATCAATGAAAATTTTTCGAATTTTAACTTGTAATATGCAAACAAAATTTGTTTAGTAAAATTTCATGATTGTTGCATAAAAAAAATCGCTGAAGTTAAACACCTCTTATAACAAATGACATAATTTTTTTGTTAAACAAAATTAACAAAAATTCAGTATGGATGTGAAATGACTACAAATTCTTAAAAAAAAATTCTTAAGCCTGTATAAGTGCTTTTGTTAAAAGTCAGCAGATTTTTTTATTTTTTTTTTTTTTTTTTGTTAATTTGTTAATTTAAAAGAAAACTTGCTTTTGGCTAAAATCTCAACATCATTAAAAAGTGTAAGTGTGAGAAAAATACATTTTTGTTTTGTAATAAAAAGTAATGAAAATATTGCATTCAGACTATAAATTTTATTCGTTAAACACATGAACCTTTCATAAAGTTTATGCTAGAATTGATAAAAAAAAATGTCATTTAATTTATAAAATTTTCATTGGGTCGATGAAACCATTCATTAAAATTGATTTAATGAAACATATTTCATTGATTCAATGAAACATTTCTTTGGGGATTTTTTTAGGAAAAAATTCATTGTATCAATGAAGGAATTCATTAATACTACGCACAAATTTCTTTCAGTATAGACTAAAACTCTATTCCTTCTTTTGGACCATAATCATTTGTATTCCGCTTTAAGAGTTGCAAAAATCATAAAAAGGTATATGGAGAAACGCTATATAAACCTATATGAGCAACAACCAGAGAAAACCAGGAATAAGTTTCATCAATATTCGTCCAATATAACAATTCCATCAATATTTATGAAACATTTCATAAAAACAAGTATCATAATTTAGGTCTCCCTAAATTTTTTCGACACACATTTAATGAAATCCTTACTAATACAAAATATGCTTTATATATATGATGAAACATTTCATAAATATGATGAAATTGATTTTGTTTTTTATAAAATGTTTCATAAATACTATGAAAGCTTTTTCTTTGATGATATTTTCAAAGAATTTACAAAAATAAATTTGTCTCCCTCCAGCACTCTTATTCGGCCTTTACCAATCAAAAACTCCCCTCTAAAATTACATTTAAAATTCTATACAAACTAAAAAATTCAAAATTAAAACTTTTTCCTCAACAAAACAACACATTTTCAATATTGTTTAGCTTAAACTAATGCAAAGACTTTTCAATATTACACTCAGAATATTATGTAGTTTACTATTTGTAGTTTAAAAAAAAAATTAATTACGATTGTCATTATCTGACGGTTGCAAAACACTTTCTAAACCAAAAAGTTTTTAGTTATCATAGAAACAAGTTATTTTTCAAAGAAATATTTTTCAACTTTTTTATGAATTTCTTCAAAATAATTTATTAGCATTTACTGATATTTTATTTGTGTTTTAGTTGCTTCCATTACAGTTATTGTAACTTTACTTTACAAAAAAACAAATAAATTATTCTAAAATAAATTATATAAATTGTTTGCTTTTATAAAAAATTATTACAATTCAAATAACAAGAGCTTGATGAACTTGACACACATACATAAAGTCGTTCAGAAAAGATCTGTTTGTAGTGTGTGTGATAAAAAAGCGAAAAAAACCAAAAAGGACTTAAACAATTTCAAATAACTGAATAAACTTATGTTTTTACCGAATCTGTAGTTAAAATTCTAGCCTTTATTTTTAACTTACTATTCATTTGTCAGTTGTTCAATGTTCAAAAATAATTAACAACAAACATTTGATTTAAATGCAAAGTAAATAGACCGGTTTTAAAGTAATTTATTTTATATTATATTTTAAATTAATTCAAACTACAAACTATTTTGAGTGTACAATATGCTACAAGCAAAACAATATTGCTGCAGAGTTTTAAAAATAAAAAAGTGAATAGAGAGAAAGCAAAATCCTTAACAAAAAGTGTTAGTTAAAAGTCTTTGGAGAGTGTTTAGTGCATACAATAGGGATTAAGAATGATTGTATTGGCAACAATAAAGATTAAATAAAGAAAATAAATTAAATGTTACGAAACATGAGTATAAATAAGAATAGATTTAAAAAAAAAAAAAACTATTAAAAATGAAAAGTGATAAAAAGTTGTTTTTATGGATATAAAATCTGATATTAGACAAAAGCAAAATGAGTATCTTAGATTTTTTATTAAGTTTAAAATAAAGAAAATTTTAAAAAATGTCATAACATTCTATTAATAAATCTTTGGAAAGTTTTATAACGTTGGCGGGAAATTTAAATGATAACACTAGAGATAATTTTGACATTTCTGCGGAAAAAAAAACTTTCGGACCGGTTAATGAAAATCAAATAATTAATGTAGTGCATTGTTTTTTAAAAAAAAAAATACTTTAACTTTATGTTAGAAAAAACTACAGCGTTTTTCGTTTTGTTGTAATTTCATTCCGCAAACGTTAATAAAATGCTTTTTGTGTAGTTGACCATTTTGACTGGATTATGTATTGACAAATAAAGGGTGTTAAGAATTTGTATTGAAATTAAACTATTGATTTTTTTTATTTTTTATGTAGCGCAACATATAAAATTTAGTAACAAAAATTAAAAATTAGAATACGGATTTTTTTCGAAATTTCGGACCTTTTTTTTAAAATGCCGCATTAATTTTTGGACACCATTTCTACCTATCTTTTGGAGAGTTTTTTCCATTGAAATCCAAATGTTTTCACACTTTTCGGAGTCCAGAAGTGTC
The DNA here is from genome assembly GCA_021234595.1 of Delia radicum. Taxonomy (NCBI): domain Eukaryota; kingdom Metazoa; phylum Arthropoda; class Insecta; order Diptera; family Anthomyiidae; genus Delia; species Delia radicum. Next base: position 236,140,492 of record CM037853.1, on the reverse strand, counting down.
TTCTATCAATGTAAAATATGTTAATCAATAATAAATCCTAATCAACATCTGGAGTAACAGCTCCTATCTTAAAGTATAGCCCAATAGCGTTCAATGGGGATTTATTTATTTTGGTACAAAATTTGCGTTATGCGTACCAGTCAAGGACATTTTTGCTGTAGTGACAGCTGGCCAAGTCAGGCCAGAAAAGTGAAGCGATATTGAGCTTTCTATACATCGGCAAAACTGTTTTTTGTAAACATTCATTAAAAAAAAAAAATCGCTGTTCATTATTCTTTTCACAATAACTACTTTGGAGACCATGCCTCAGGTACAAACAAGCTCGCCATACCATGATGTTTTTTTTTTGCACATTTAGAAAGTTTTTTGTACTTGAACTAGTCAGCTACATTACCCAGGATATCTGCAATATAAAATCTTTGTCCTGGAAGTTGTAAATAATTCGATTTACAAGAAGTTTCATCGTCCATAATTATGCATCCTTTAAGGTTGTAAAGGGTCCGCCATCTAACGTTTTTTTTTTCAACTAGTGCTTATTTCGTGAATGGTAACACTTAGCTCATGTCTGATTTGACAGATAATTAGTTTTATCCTTCCGCTGAACGAATATGGTCCGTATGTTCGTTATCTTGTGAAAAAAGTGAAAGATAAACCAAAGCGTGAAAAGCCAAAAACAGTGCGTACACCCGAGAATATTGCTGCTGTGGCAGAAAGTGTGCGTGAAGCGCCATCAACATCAATTCACCGTCGTTCTCAACAATTGAACATTTCGGAGACATCATTGAGACGAATTTTGCATAAAGACCTTGGCATGACGCCATACAAAGTCCAATTGGTTCAGGAATTCAAAAAAAAAATATTTGACGGACCCTTTACAATTTATGGAATAGCAGATTTCTTGCACTTATTCTGTAGTTCTTTCATATCGATTTGGAACTATTTTGACTTTAAATAATTTCAAATTGTGTTTTTTCTTTGTTCATTCCACAAGCGATTTCGATATTCCAAGTTTTGGTAACTTATATTTGAGGGAAAGGCTAGGTTTTTGTTTCCAAGCAGCAATCACTTTCTTTACGATTTTAAGATTTCTAAATCCATTAGGTCCTTCGCCTTTAATGTGTTTGGTAGACAGATTCCGATTGAATTTTAAAATAACATTACGAGCTGCTTGTCTGGACACTTTAGCACACCGAGCTACTTTACTATATGAAAATTATTTATTTTTAATTTAAATGTCCATTATTTTTTCTCTATTGGACGATATTTTTAAGGTATTTGATCGATTCAAAGAAAACAACTAGAATAATGTTTTTGGCACTTGTTAATATGATAGCATTGGCAAATTAAAGCAAATCGAATAATATTTGAAGAAATGGTAACTTGTTGCAAATGACACCCTTTAGTACAACTCTAATTAAGTTCAAAACTTTGCTAATTTCTTAAGAAATATAAGTTTTCCATTTGGTTAAAGTTTTACTATTGAATTATATTTTTAATAATCTTAAAAATTTATTTGCAAACTTTATACAATTGCATTGTTTTAATTAACATTAATTTTTTATATATTTTTTTTTTTTTTTCTTGAAAAAATAATAAACTTTTGAAATTGTTTCTTGGTTTTTTTTTTCTTATGTTTCTTTTTTATGTTTTTTTCAGTCATTGTACTTATTAAAGTCCTTTGATTTAATAACTTTTACTTACAAAACGAAGCAACAAAGTTTTTGGTAAATAATTACAAAAAATACAGAACAATCAAGAGAAATGAAACAATATACAACAGAAAAAATTATAAAAAATATAAACGTTCAGTTGTAAAAGTTTTATTTAGTTGGGTTGTTTTTCACAAGCATTGTTATTTGTTGTATATAATACGTACTTTATTTGCAGATTTTTTTTTTCTGCTTCCGTGTCCAGTATACTGATCGTAGTTGCACAAGTTTAAGTATTTTTTTTGTTTGTATTTTCAAGTTGAGTAAATAAATAAATGAATGAGTGGTAGTGACCACTACTATAATACACATAATAAATGAGTAAACAACACGATGAAAATGAACACGAAATAAAATTAACAAAAACTATAAATTACAGTTAACAAAATCAACTGCATTTGCCAAAAAAAAAAATCAAAACTTTATAATTATGCTGCGTATGAGTCATTCCATGTCAAACTGAACTGAATTTCTAACATGACGATTTTTGTTTGCTTTGAAATTTGGCGGACGTATTCTTATTTCAAAAGCTCAGGCATTTTTTAACCAAACTTCGCAAATATGAGCAACTTCAAAAATTTTCGACACATGCTGAAACTGACTTTAGATGTCGCTTATTTCTCAAGGTTTTATGAATTGAGAGGAACGATGGACAGGAATAGGTTGACTGTAATTAAAAGCTATGGCATGCAAAGTTTCACTTTGGAACGTATTTACCCAAACAATTAATAGCCTTGTTTTATTTATTTATTTTTTTTTTTACTCATAGCAATCAAAGTTGAAACTTTGACAGAATATAAATTCTAGACGGTTGATGATATTTGAAAAATTAAAATTCATATTATTTGGGAACAAATCTTTATTTAAAATTTTTCGAAAAATTAATATTGTATTGAAAAACTGACGTTCTAACATTTATACACAACCGTATTCAAAAGTGTATATCAATGGTAACAACTTAAATATTCAGTTAGTACAATGATATTTATATTAGATTTCTGAATTTTTTTTTTTTTTTTTTATTTTATTTTATTAATTAATAATCATATAATTACAAATTATATACTATTACCCTAACCGAGCACTAGCTAATATGGCCTTCGGTGCGTTATAGCGAAAACAGACCAGTGCCTCTGGTGGGAATCGAACCCACGGCCCCCGCACTGCATTATCAATGCATTTTTTTTTTAACACAAACCGGAATGTAGCAAATCGCAGCTTTCAGAAGCGTTTTAAATTTTTGAAATTTTTCATCTATTTTATTACACATGGCGATATTTTGTGTGTTTAGTTGAAATAACCGAACTTTGTTGTGAAAACTAATGTTAAGTTGTGTCAACCTTCTGAAATTCGTAATAACCGAATTAGAGTCATAGTAATCGAATTTCAGTTTGCAAATAGCTACATTTTTCTCTGTGTGTTAGTTTAGGAGCATTTTAATAAAAAGCAACCCTCCATTATTTAGGAAGTTTTATTAGTTTTTTGTTGTTATTCAGCCTCCAGAATAGGCAGAGCTTTAACAAAAAACCCCTATTAATCATCAATGTAGCTCCATTTTTGTCTTCTTTGTAATCAAGCACGTGGTTAGGGTCCTTTCCTAACCAGCATCATGACGTTACTGTACTTTGAAGACCAAAAATGTTGTATTTATATGAAAAAAAATGTAGTTATTACTCTGGCTCAAGCAATATTTTTTACAGTTTTATTAGTATACATTGAGATTATTGTGATGTTATTTTTAATTTATAACGAGCTTTGATATTTTAGACTTTGAGTAATTGAAAAATTCATCGTCCGATAGTTCAGATTTTCAAAAATTATATACATACAATCGATATACTAATTTCTAGCAGCGAAATACATTTTAATATTTTTTTTTTTATCAACAGATTAGAGTTTTTATATTTTTAAATCATTTTTGAAAAAGGTCTCATCAAAAACTGTCAAAAATTTATTTTTTCAAATAATAATTTGGCAACTCTGGATAACAATTATCAATATATATGTTTGAAAGTGCTAGGTCGAAAAGGAACACTGTGTCAATATTGAGTTCAAAATTCAAAAAAGACTTAAAAACAAGTTCCGACATGTTGATATCGACCAAGTATTTCGAATGGTCTTGTACTCCTTTTCAACTTTCGACCCCACCTTAAAATAAAAATACTGTGTCAGAGTCTACACACAATTCCACTAAATGAACACTGAAATTTCAGAGTTTGACGCCGATTGGATCTTTTTATTATAACTTTTTACAAAAAATACCATACAAATTTAAGTTTTTTTATTTGCTTGTTGAAAATTTTTAAAAATGTATAAAAGTTTTTAATATTTTTTAAATGTTTTTAAAAAAAATCTTTGAAAAATATAACTTATAGCCGTAGCTCTGTGTAGGCGCTGGAAAGTGGTAAAAAATTCAAACAAAAGTTAAAAACTATCAATAACATTTTGATATTTTTGATTGTTATATTGATAAGAAAAAAACAGTAACATTTTGATATTTTTGATTGTTATATTGATAAGAATATACGAAAATTTATATCTTTGCTAAATATATAGTTGAAAATTCAAAAAAATTTGAGTTGGTCGATATTCCAAATGAATAACTTTTATGTTGACGACTTTTTTCTCAAACTTTAAAGATTTGCAAATAAATCTGGCAACTTTGTATACTGGCTCTAGGCTTATAAATTTCCTTTGCCATTTAATCATCTTTATGAATTTTATTTCAGTTCTTCCCGTACCGTTTTTATATATTCTTTTCTCTTTGTTACACATTTACTATTCTTTAAGTTCTTAGTTTTTTAAAAATACTCTTTACAAACGAAAAAAATGAAAAAAAAACAAAAACAAATTATTTCTCTTACATTTTCTCCGTTGACATAATAATTTTTCAAGAATTAAAAAAAAAAAAATAACACTGATTTCGGGTCCCTGCTTGTAAAAGATCCGTTATAAAACATGAGTAACAAAAATGTTTATAAAACAACAACTATGTATTAACATAACTACATACACACTAAAGAAGAATTTACCGTATGAAAAAATAAAAAAAAAACAAACTAAAGCCACCATTAAATTTTTTTGTTTCCATATTTTCTTCATTTCTTTCTTTGTTTTTTTTTTTTATCAAAAATTATTTTTTAACTTACTTAATTTTAACAAACACATTATTAACATTGATTTAAAATAGTCACTAATTTTTAATAGACACTACGAAAGTTTATCGTTTTGATAATTAATTGGCACTAGCCCTACGCGAAAACAACCGATCTTTACAAAAATCATTAAAAAACTAAATGTAGAAGAAAAAGAATAGAGAAAGAAAGTTGAAATTAGCAATGCACATACATTCTTACTAACTGTCTACTCTAAAAACATATTCAGTGTTGCCATATTAGGAGAATTTGAATCCCGAATTGAAAACATAACTTTAATTCGCGCAACCCGTATTGTAAAAAACTGAAACTGAACTGTTAAAGTATTTCGAAAAAAATGTGTTAAAATTGATGATTAATAGGTTTTTTGTTAAAGTTCTGCCTATTACGGAGGCTCTAGCTTTTCTAAAACTTCGTGCTCTGATGAGATCTTCAGCCAGATCGAAATACTAGTATCAACCTAGCTAATATGTTTCATTTGTTTTATATTTGTAAATATACGGAGGTTGAAAGCTCCTTATAAGTTTAAAGTTGTTTAATCAAAGAACATAAAGACTAACGAATAAATTTTATATGGCACACAGTGGAGTGAATCAAATAAAAAGTGGAAATAAATATAGAACTTCTTAACTACTGGACCGATTAAGACCAAATGTATATGTAATCGTTAAGGAGGAGTATAGCTTTCAGAAAATTAATTTTGAAGCCACCCTGTGTTAACACAGGGTGAGCACTAAGGTGCCAAAGTAGACCACCTCGAGTACAGAAAACTTTTAAAATGCTATAACTTCTACAACTATGAACCGATTTCGATGATTTTAGATTTTTTGAATCCGCTTGATGAGATTTATAAAAAAAAACATGCTTACGGTAATATGTTACCTCTTAAAGTTTAAAAGTTGTGTGATGTTGAACATTAAAATCTAAATTTTTTACAAGTTTTTTTTAGGTTTAAGTTAATAACTCCTTTATAATAAGTGGTAAGACATTAAAAAAAATTTTGTGTATTGCCACTTTTATCATTAATATTGTGTTTAAAGTTTCATTTAATTATCTGTAACCGTTGAGTAAAGAAAAATCTGCAAAGTCAATTTTTTGAAATAGGTCAAAAAAAATTGTAAAATTTTTGAGAAAAAGTAGCTTCACTCAACGTTTTTTTTTTATAATCTAATAGAAGAAAAGTAAATATGTTTTTAAATATTCGAAAAGAACAGGCTTTGAGAATAGTTTTAAATGAAAGTATTATTAATTTTGGACATGCACCCTACACCCAGCATTGATCGAAAATGACCAATTTTCAAGCAAAATTTCAAGTTTAAACACGTGGGCAAAAAATGGCACGCCCATTTCTTAACTTTTTAAAACATAATATTATAGACTAATAAAATATTAATTATTCTTCATCAAGTCTGCCGCCGGGAAATTAAAAATGGGGTCCTGGGAGGTGTTTTTGTAAAAAAAGTCAAATTTTGAAATTATTTTTTTGCGCTTTTAAAAAAATCATATTTAGATCCAATTTTTTTACTTTCATTTATTTTTTATTTATTAACGACAATATAATCTTTAATACATATTAAAATTGTTAACATAGCATAAATACCTATTTAGATATTATTTATCAAAGTAAAGTTGTTATAATACAAAAAACACTATTATATAATTTTTTTTTGTTTTTTTTACTTATTTGTTCTAGAAATTTTTTAAAATTTACAATAAATTTTTTTTTTTTTAAAAATAGAGGTTTTCACCTGTTCAACGATGTACAACATGTCTGGTGAATACGTTTACATATGTCTGAAAACTTTTTTAAAATGTATCAACTCGACAAAAATTTTGGCACTGGTCTGTTTTCGCTACAACGCGCCGAAGGCCATAGTAGCTATTGCTCGGTTAGGGTAATATTATATAATTTGTAATTATATAATTATTAATTAATAAAATAAAATATATAAAAAAAATTTTTTTGAATTTTTAAACACTCCTTTCAGAAAACAAATTTTATTTTTCCCATAAATACGTGTCCAATATTTTGGAAATAATTATACGTCTGCCAAATTTTAAAACAAATGCAAATCGTAATGTAAAATATCGTTCGGTTTGACATGGAATGACCCGTATACAATGTGTAATATGATTTTATTGTTTTAAATTATAAATAATTATTGTAGTTGATTAAAACACACAAAAAATTGTTGCATATTCCAAAAAAAAAAAAATGGTAATAAAATCATATTACCAGTATACAACGGATGTTAATGTAAATCTGAGGAATTTAAACAAAATCTGAAAGATTTAAAAGAATCTGGCACAGCTGTGGAATTTTTATAGAACTATAGTTTAAATATTGAAGAAATTGAAATTAAAATAAGGAGTACACTCACATAACAAATTTGGTTGTCTCAACAGCATTTCATCCAACCGAATTGATTCGGTTGCTGCAACTTCGTAAATTCGGTTGTTGCAACCGAATTTGGGGTGTTGTGGCAACCGAATTCGGTTGTGACAACTAAATTCAGTTGTGACACCAGAATTTACGAGGTTGCAGCAACCGAATTGATTCGGTTGTATGAAATTTTAGAGTTTTTATGAGAGTGTACAAATATGTTAATAACTCTCATTTGGCGGAATGTCGAAAATTTAGGAAATTCCAATTGCAATCTGCTTTAAAATTAAAAAAATTTCATTAGTTATATTACATATAGTTTTATATAAAGATTCCAAGGTTATTGAAAAACTTGCCAACAAGTAATTTATATTAGCCCTTGAAAATCAAAGCAATTACATTTTCAATTAAAATTTGTCATTTACAAAAAAACAAAACCGATTCCTGCTAAAAGTAATTCAACAATATACCATTTAACTTTAGAAAATAATTTAATAATAACATATCAGTCAGTTTATCATCAAAAAAGTAAAATCAAAACTTTATTCAGTTAAAATATACTTTAACTATTCACAATAAACAGATTTTGTGAAACGAAACAAAAAAAGTTAATAAAATTTTATAGTGAGAAACAGCGAACAATAACAGCAATATTGTTGTTGCTACATAAAGTTGATAAAAATTTGTTCATCTTTTTTTTTTTTGTTTTCAAAAATTGTTTCTTTTTTGTCTGTGGCAGTTGTGTTGTGAGCATTAGGGTTATAACCAAATTTTTAGCAAAGTACCACGAGGTGGGCAATGTTGTATTATTAACGAAAAAAAAGTACCACGAGGTGGGCAATGTTGTATTATATACGAAAAAAATTATTTTCATTCTGCAAAAAAAAAAGAAACAATGCCTACCAAATGTATTTTCTAAATCAATACAAACATTTTTTTTTTAATTTTTTTTAACAACCCGACGAAACCCACTTGAATCTAAAGAAATATCAGTTGCATTTGATGTGCTTAATTCTGAATCGGTAGTAGCTAACATGACTACCACCCCGCTTTTGGCGGGACTATCTCGCTTTTCAATATAATTTTTTCTCAATAGAATTTTTACAAAAAATAAAATGATTTAAAAATGTTCAACATATTATAAATTTTGAAAGCTTATATAAATATGTTCTTGGAAGTATAATAGAAACATTTTCTTTTAATAAAAGACAATATTTTTGATAAAAACTTAAAAAATGGCATTTTTATACCAGCATGTAGGAAAAGTAATTAATATACGACCATATATGAAAATTCAAATATGCCCATATATGTCCATATACCCTCTTTTTGTATTGCAATTAAAAAATACAACAATTTTCGCGGTTCGAGGGGAAACTTTCTTCCACCCCTAAGTGTTAATTGCAGTTCTATTGTATTTGGCATATATAAAACAAAAAGAAAATATGATATTTTTTATTGAAATTTAAAAAAAAAGAGAAATTTAAAACCTCAACGCTGTTGGTTGGTGGGTATTAATATTTTGTATTTGCAAAAAAATTTAAAAAGTTATAGCCCTAGTGTACATGGCTTGTTTTTGTGTGAAATTTAATCAAATTTTTCACTTGAGTTGCGTTACAGCAATTTTTATGCTGACTTTTTACAAAACTACTTGTTTTTAAAAAACTATAATTTTTCAATGGTAAGGAGTGAGAACAGTCACATTAATGCACGAATAAATCAATAAACATAACTTTTGATCTAATCAATCAATTTTATTAAATACAACGGTTTTTTATGCAAATTGATATTTTTTAAACAGCATTAAAAATTATTTGTTTTTTTATTAATATTTACACTTTTTCAGAAATTCCAGCCATTATGGCTATTGTTTCTTCAGTGACCTTCTTGTTGTGAAAAGACTTTTCACCAGAGCCCAATATCCTTCTATTGAGAGGATTCGCCTATATTGGCACCAAAACCGCATTATTCCTTTGGTACCACTTCACAGGTGACTTGATATAAGGGCAGGATGCAAGGTCCGGCATTCATAAAAATGTAGATACCTCGTGTTACCGAATAAATGACTAACGGCGTTTTTCAAACGCTCTCATGTATAAATAATTCCCTATAGAGCCTGTAAAAAGTACTTATTTTGCCACAAGTGCAAATTGTTTGCCAAACTAAAAACTTGGTTGTTGTAAACTTTGTTTTTTTTTTTTTTTTGCTCAAATTCTTTGCTCAACATCTTCTTTTGCATCCGCTATATAAAATCCTGCCCTGAAAGCTGGAAAAAGCCACCAAGGAAATTTTGCTATTAAATTATGACACAGTTTTTGGGCTCCTTCTTTGTTTGGCCTCTTCATTCTTCCTGGATTTTCGGCTCGGCACTTCTTTCACTTTATTTGTTTTTAATCGTTCACCTTTTCTGAAAAAAACACTGATAATTTGGCTTTACAGCTGATTTTCTGTTTGACAGGCTAGGATTTTTCTTCAAAATTCCTACTATTTTCAGATAATTTTTTGGATCAGAAATGCCCATTTTAATATCGGTTCGAGGACTTCTATTACCAATACAAGTGTCATTTATTTTTTAGCAAACGCTTTAACCCGTATTTCGTTAAACTTTTTTATTTTAGCTATTGCTATAAGAGTATGATTTGGTTTTCCTTTATAAATTTCAATTAGTTTTTCTCTTGCATTTTGTTGATTATCCATTTTTTGACGAACTAACTAATCATTTTTACACATATTTTGGGTTTTCACAGCTTACTTGAAAAATATTTCGTTTGAAGTAAGTAAAAGAACTAACAGGGGAAATGCGTGTACTAGTTATACTGATCTCACTCCTTACAAGGCAGCAATATAAAATGGGTAGCGGGCATAAAAAATTCTGAAGCTGTGGTGGTGGTGTGAATGGGATATTAAATGCGCATGCAGTCGGTGATGCCAGTTTAGCGTTGTAGGCAAAAAGGCTTCATATATAGTTCCGATTTCGCGTATAAATGGCGCAAAAAAATAATTGTGGGCGTTGTGGTGTAATGGTTAGCGCGTTGGACTTTTACACAGAAGGTGCCGGGTTCGATCCCCGGTGCCGGCAACATCAAATTAATATGTATGAGTTTTTTCTATCCCTCATACGTATCGCAATGTCCACCTTCGGTGTTCCCATAGCAATTAACCCCACCGAAGTAAAATAATGAATCAGGGCTATGTACCAAAAAGTTTCAATAAATTCGCCAACTCTCCATCAGGTGGCGAGCAACAACTGTTCTAAGACTTATCATCTCGCGCAATTACAGTGTTGCCATGTCTGAAGCCCTTCATCTTTAACCACCTTTCATCTCTATACTATCCCTTTCCAAAGAAAGCAACACACTAAATATAGGAAGTATTTCCTGAGTGTTGCCTCTCTTTAAAAAAAAAAAAATAATTTTAAATGAAAAACAATTAAAATGAGTATATATGAATTATGTAAGAGCAGTAGGGTTATAACTTTTGATTTTTTTCAAATATCAAGTTTTGCCTATCCTAATTATTACTTCTTCGCGGTTCTATAACACTACAAAGAAAAAACTAAAAACGGGGTTCAATTAAAAAGTGTTTAAATCAATTAATATTTTAATTGATTTTGCACCTGTTTTTAGGCTCATTATCTTTTCACCTCCAGTAAGTACATATTTACCTACTTTTTTTTTGATTTTTTGTAAGCTGGAAAGTAGAGACATTTTGTGCAAGCAAGTCATTTATGTTTTAATCTATCAAGTATAACATGTCGAGATAGCTGAGATGGTAGAGCGATTGAGTGGCAACCTGGAGTCCCAGGTTCGAATTCCGAGTGGACACAGTTTAATAAAACCAATTTTTTAATAAAAAAAAAAAATATTTTTTTATTAAATTTAGTTTTTCTCAAAAAAAAAAAAAAAAAAATTCATAATCTCAGGCTATTTGTATAAAAAAAAGACTTCTTAGAGTCTGAAACTTTTTCTATAGAGTCTGAAACTTTTTCTATAGATTATGAGGAATAATCTAAAACATTTTCTGTAAGGAAATTCCTTAGAACCTCCGACTTTTTCTGCACTGAAAAGAAAACTTGTTAATTTTACGAAAGCTTTTTTGTAGTTTTAATAATAATTTCACATTTTTATTTATGGATTAATATGAGTGTAAAGGAAAAAGCATTAGAACTAGTAACATTTTCTTACGCAAAAAAGTCCTCAGAAATTAAAAAAGAGTCCATAGAATATCAGACATTTTTTGTAATGAAAAAGCTGTCAGAATTTAAACTTTTTATCAAACAAAGACTTAACGCCACATGCCTGGTAAAAATTAATAAAAGTATCATATCAATGAATAAAGAAATATACGAAGGATCGTATTTTTCAAATTTAAAATTGTTAGCTATAGAGTTTTGAGCAGGGCGTTAAGTGGAACCCTTTTGTGCTTTTTACACCTCCCCAAACACAGGTACCAAATTTCCAGTTCATCGCTTTAGCTGAGAAGGGGGAGATATTTTGTCAAGTTCGCACTGATATATTGTCAAGTTCACACTTTAGTGGTTTTGCCAATAGTGTGACTTTTTCCCCTTTTTGCCTTCCCCTTGGGAATTTCCACAAATACCATTTAAGCTAATGTCTACGCGGGAAAAGGGAGTAACGTACGAAATTTCAAGTTCCTTGCTTTTGTGGTTTGCCCAGGCCACCAAGGGAAACACTTTTCCTCTTCATGCTCATCCCCATAAGAATTCCCAAAAATTTGGTGGCCAAAGTTTCAAATAAACAGTTTTTAAATTTTCTCATATATACAAATTTTGTGTGCAATCAAATTACGCATAATTATTATATTTAGACACTCGAAGTAATTTTGCTACTATCAGTAGTGTAAATTTAAACAAAAATTGCTTAAACGAAGATTTAAGAAACATCTTCACATTTTTCAAATAGGGGAAATAATTTTCCAGTAAAATTTTGATTCTAAGAGCCGTTATTTAAGAATCCCGTTAAAGGGAACTGTACGCCAGCGGCCAGAGTTCGTTTTTAGTAGATTTTACGGTATTTTAAATTTGTGAGAATAAATTGCGAGATTTTTTCATAAAATTATTCTGGTAGTTTTTAGCTAATAAAGTACCTTTTAACATTTTTAAGCAGTTTAAGCGCCTTTTCAATGAACCTGCATACCACTTAATATTTAGCGCTTTTTTAAGTAATTATAAAAACGTTTCATGCTTCTTATAAAGTTGTCATCATCGCCCTTAGTAGTGGTGGTTATAGTAACAATGTTGGTGTGGCTGTGACATTTAAAAGATTTTTTAAGTTTTATTTAACTTTTATTTTACATGTGGATTTTTTTTTCTGTTTATTTGCAATTTTATTCACAAGTTTGTATGTATGGCAAGGTCAAAATGTATGTTGGTTGTACTGTTTTTAATCTGAAACCTAGACCAAGTACTCTTGTAATAGTTGTTAACTGTTTATGAATGAAAACTCTGCAGTTTTTTGTTTTTATTTTCTACTTTACAATTTGTTGTATAATGTTCAGGCCAGGGTTCTATGTTGTTACTGTTGATACTGTTGTCATTGCTGTTGTTGTTAATATTCTTTTTTTACTTGTGTTAAACAAATTTTTTTTATTACAAATTCTTGATATCTGTAGAACATTGGATTTTAACGCGTTGTGGTATTTGCAAATTGAATTTTCAGTTTAATATTGTATACAATTCTGTGTCGCTTTTTTTTTTGTATATTTTTAAATGTTGTTTCTTTAGGTCTTTTTTGCTCTGCCAGTTTTTTTGAATGACAGTTACTTGTACTATGTGTAAATTGCATTTTTTATTTTTCATTTTGTGTGAGTGTTTGTACGTTTCAGCATTTCTTTTGATACCCTATAAGTGCCGTTATCAAGGTTTGGTTTACGTTATCTATTTTTTATAAGCCTCCCTTTTTTCCTCGTCTTTTTCCAAGCCCCCCTATCTTCACTGATATTAACCTACCTTCTATGGCAGCTTTTGTGTGCATGCTTATACGCTTGTATTGTACAGGCTTTTCATTGAATTTCGCTTGTTTTGTATGTACAATGACACTACTTCCCTTTACTACTCTGCATTTGCTTTTTTTTGTGCACATTTACACTTTGTTGTCTTATGTTTTTGGTTTATCAACCAAAAATAGCGTCAACATGTTTTAAGGCTAGTAACAACATAAAAGAAGCAAACTGAAAACGGAAGTGTCTCTCATTGGCATTTATTGCATCAAAAGCAATCATCATATAGCAAACAAAGTTCGTTTTTTTTTGGGTAGTTGTTGTCGTTGTCATCAATAGACAATCATTTTACAATTTCTAAAGATTTCTTTTTTTTTTTTGCTTTTTTTTAATGAAAGAACCAATTTGATGTTGTGTGAATATACTCCTTGATTTTTTTACATAAAATTTGGTGTAGAGTTAATTGGAATTGAACTTAATATTAGGGAGAATGCTTTAATATCTTACATTTCTTCATAATACACAGAGCGAGCTTTTTTGGACGAAAAATAATGAAATTTTTTAGTAAATCTATGAAACTTTTCGGCACAAAATAAGCGAAAATTGTATAAAAATTAATGAAAATCTTTATACTTTTTATGAAAGCCGTTTTTTAAATGAAACTTCTTCATTGAGTGTATGAAATTTATAAAAAAAAAATGAACAAAAGTCAAGAAAACTTGCATCACCTTAATGAAAAGTTTCAATAGACGAGTTCCAGTGCAATTTCATTGATTTAATGGAAAAATTATTTTATATCATGAAGATAATTCTTTCAGTGTAGACAATTTGATGAAAATAGCTTGGAGATAAACGTGTGATGTCATTAAGCAGATCCAGAAGTATACACAGAAAAAACTAAAAATGGGATTCAATTAAAAAATTTATTGAATCAATTAATATTTTAATTGATTTTGCACCTATCACGACAGTGATACTATCAATTAAAACTTTTATTAAAATTAAGAAGGAAAAAAAAAATTATAAATAACTTCTACAAAAAAAAAAGTGTGTGATCTATACGTTGGTATGTGTGTTTTTTGTAATGCTGAGTCTGTTTGTATGTGTGCTTGTTTTGTTTGTTAACTTCAAATGTATTTGGTATTTTATACTGAAAATTTTCTATTTATGCATACAGTGTATGAAAAAATAATATGATAGATAATTGCGTCTAAAATAAAATATGTATTTATATATTTAAAAGTCAATTAAAATATTAATTGATACAATTAAATATTTGTTTAGAAACAAATTAAATTCATATCAAATCTTTAATTAGATATTTTAGGTTGATAATTTTTTCTGTGTATGAAAAATAATACAAACTGTTGATTCATACATAACTTAATATGTAAACATAAGGATGTCCTTTAAAATAACAATTAGTGGAATGTCGTTCATTTCACCCACCAGTTTTATAGAAAATGGTTCCAAATAGAAGAAATCAATTTTTCTTTTTTGGTAAAAGGTAATCAGTGCCGAATTTTGGCTGAAAATGGCCCATTTTTAAAAAAATAAGTGTATTTCTATTAAAAATTCGCAGAATTCAAAATCTTGAAAAAAAACATTTTTTTTTTCCTTTCTTCCTTTAATATACATACTTTAAAGTTAGTCAGATATAGAATTCCGACTTCACAAATTTGATAAAATTGCTAAACGCGTTTTTTTAAAACTAATTTAGAATTTTTTTTTTTAATTCCTAATTTGGAGATGTCTATTAAAATTCCTAATTTGGAGATGTCAATTGCTATTTTCATAGTATAATAGTCATAATTAAAAAACAAAATATATGATAATTCATATTTGTGTGTGAAGCGACTCCTTTCCAAGACATTTTATTAAAATGAATTATTTCATGCAAATTTGAACCAAATTTTAATGTTTTCAACTAAGTTTGCATAATTTTTGGAAAAATATCACCTTAATTTGACTATAATTATTTTTAATAAAAATATATTTAACCCTTAGTTGTAAGCGGATAAAACGGCTCATTAAACTTAATTTATATTATGGCTACAAGAGTGTAAATTAAATTTAAATTGATAAAAGAAAAGTTACCACTTGATACAAATAATTCTTTTATGCAATTTCGATCCATATAGGGTTAATGTTTTCGCTTTTGAGCAAAAACAGACCAACTACGAAATTTACAGAATGACTTCTTTCATATTTTGATTAAACTTGGATATGTGTATCTTATAGATATATTATGTCCTGTAGTTCCTATTGGGAACAAAGGGCCACTAAACTAACGAGCCAGAGCAGTCTTTATCAAACCAATCTTACTTTTAGGGTTTAAAACGTTGGGTCAAAAATTGCTACAGTTTTCTTTTTTGAATTTTTTTTTACATTTATTCAAAGAAACTATACAAAATGCAAGTACAAAAATGGATATCAATTTGAAGGTATTTTAAAGATCTATCTCATTATTATTTTGAAGATCTATCTATTTACCAAACAAAATTAAGGTGGTCATATGTTTATTTGTTTTTCCTGGGGCCATTTTAGACCCCACATTTTTAACCCTTAAAAGTAAGATTGGTAAGATAAAGAGCAGCGCTTGTTCGTTAGTTTAGTACCCTTTATCACATATACAAATTTAATTAAAATCCGAGAGAAATTATTCTGTAACGAAGTAGGTCTTTTGTGGTCAAAAGTGGAAAAATTAACCCTATCTGAATCAAATTATATAAAATAATTATTTATATCAAGTGGGTGATTTTTTTTTTATCAATTTAAGGACTTAGCAATCTTGTAGACATTATTAAAATTATGTTTCATGGGTCTTTTGTGTCCCCATGGTTGTACTATCTAAAAGCTAAACAATAATTAACAAGTAAGATACTTTTTATTTTAAGGGTTAAATTTTAAAATTTTTCTTCATAAAATTTAAACACTTCCTCTTTGCATAAAACTTTTAAATTTTTAATGTAAACATGCCATCTAATTTTTTTTTGCTGCGTATGCTTTATTTTATCATTTATATTAAAATGCCTTAAATGCCAAGCTTTCGTTACGCTTGTTACCTTGCTCGAGTGTTAAGGGCATTTTTATTTGGCGTCATGGTTTTTTATTGTTTTCTGGCCTTTGCAACCAACAAGCGTGAATTTTAATATATTTATGGCATTTACAAAAATATGCATTTTTTTGTAGGTACAAAAGCATTATATATATTAAAAAGTTGTTGTGTTTTAAGCTGGGAAACTATATGGTGCTTTTATTTTAGGAGATAAAATAAAAACTATAAAAGGTTTTTAAAAAGAATACAAAAATTTAAAACATGCAAACGAATTTTTGTTTTTATATTAAAATTAATTTTGTATAAACTGAAAATTTTTTTTTAGTTAAACTGCATTTACACTGAACTACGAAATACGTATTTTCGTTATTTTTTTCAAGATTTCGACTGTCAAATTCCATACAAATTATAAATCGAAAACTTGAAAAACGATAGTACGTATTTTGGGGTGCAAAATGAACGTACTATTAAAAAATTTGGGTTTTAAATAATAATAGAATTCTAAAAAATTGTGTATTCTGACTTTGACTATTTTTCGCTTCTAAACCGTTAGTTTGACATAACAAAATTTCTTCACTGAAAATGTAGTTGATTATATTCTCCATCGAAATAATTTTATTCACTATTAACCTGCGCACAGCCAAAGGTTTTTACATACATACGTGGTGTAGCGAAACGCACACGGGTGAGTTTTTTATACTTTACACAAATTTTAAATAAAAAATGCATTTACTCCAACATTTTATAATGGGTTATTGAAGAAGACAACGGCTACTACAACAGGCGAGAACTGACTGTGCCAAGTGCTTAGACGTGAAAAGCTTCTATACGAACAGCGTCAACGTGCTAAAGTTTTTGCTACTCCTCGGGGTAGTAAGAACTTTTGGTCATTCGTTAAAAGAGTAAGGGATTGTGCTAGTTTCTCTATCCCTACTCCTATAGAGGATGACCAATTATTTACCGACCCGGTTGATAAACCCAACCTTTCAGCTGAATTATTCGCAGGTAATTCATTTCTGCCGGGAAAGCCATCAAACACTGCCCCAGCTCGTAAGAGTATCACATACGAGTATTATTTCAAAGATATTCTTTCGCGCTCGAACGGTTAAGATGGATCTTGCAAATCTCGACGTCAACAAAACAGCGGACCCGGATGGCATACCAGCACTGGTACTGAAACAGTGCTCTTCGACGTTATCGCGTCCATAAGCAAGCCTCTTTAGCAAGTCGTACCGTACCGTATATTCCCAATACCCAAAATGGGTGCAGCTAACAACCCTGACAATTACCGCCCAATTGAAATTTGCTCTGCGCCCTCGAAGGTTATGGAGAGCATTGTTAATTACCATCTTGTTAATTATCCAGAATCTAACTCACTTGTTAATAATAATAACAGTATGGTTTTTGTAGAAGTCGTTCTAAGGGAGACCTGATGGCGTTTTATCGGAGCGTTGGAGTTGGTCCAATCACAGATTTGGTGAGAGCAAAGTGTTTGCTCTAGATATTTCCAAGAAGTTCGATCGTGTGTGGCATAAAGTAGTAGTTGGTTTTGGTGTAGGTGATGAATCGAGTTTTCTCAGAGATCGCAATATAAAGAGTTGTAATAGATGGTATCTCATCCGATGAATTTTAGTTAAATGCAGGGGTACCGCAAGGTTTCGTTCTTTCTCCTTCTCTCTTTCTTATCTTTCTAAATATTTATTTATATAACTTCCAATTCTATCTACTCGTTTGCAGACGACTGCAACATTTGTCATTAATTTTCCTTTGATCACAGGAAAAGCCTTATACAGGTTGTGAGCAAAAGTCAAATTATGAATGACTCACACTATGAATACCTAACTACAATCTCTGAGTGGGGTCGTGCGAATAGGGTCGATTTTAAAGCTCGTAAGACCCAATGTTGTGTGTTGACACATAGGGACATGGAATCAACAATGTCGTCTGCATACATGGGTGGTATCAACATTAAGGAGTCTAAATTTGTTGATGTTCTGGGCATGAGAATCCAATGTGATGTCCGTTGAAAAAACCATATATGTGTGGCATATTACGATATATGTTCGTTTATGAACATTTTTAATATGGCGTAATATATCATCATATATCATTGTATCGCATTTTATATATTAGCTTATCTTGTATATCTGCACATATTAAATAGATATAGATAAATATATATATATGGTGATACTATATATAATCATATATGATTATATCGGAACTTTTTTCGTCATGTAGTTATTTTCTATATTCATATTTATGTTTTAACACTATATATAAATATTTTTAGTCATAAACACTCATGTTTTGTAAATGGCTTTAAAGGTTACATGGGGCACTTACTTATAATTAAAATGAAAAATTGAGAAAAAGTCTACAAAATTAGCGAAATATTTTAAATTGTATGGAAACTTTTTTAAACAAATTAAACTTAAATTTAAAAAAAGGGATTTAAAATAAAAATCTTATTTTTAAAAAATATGACCTAAAAGTTGGAAAAATTTCTTCAAAATTTGAAATGTTTATTAAAATGTTTACAAGAATTAAAAAAAATCTGAAAGAACTTGATATTTGTTGTTCAAAATTTTATTTGTTTCAAATCATTTGCTAACCTGGAATTTTTGTTTCTATGAGAAAAATGTATATGGATACAGTGAAAGCTCATAATAGAAGTGGATGACTATTTCATGGAATTTTTATAGTAGGGATGTTTGTATTTTTTCTTTTTTTTTCATATCGTTCCATATCGTCCCTTCAAATCACTATTTCCATATTGAGATATGTGCTTTAAAAAGTTTTAATATTGTAAAAGTTGTACTGTATTTTATAAATCACGTATATTATATTGTGTTTTTAATAGTTTTCACACATACATATATTTATATCAAACCCGAAAACTATATTTAGCTAAAAATAAACAAATATACACATATACACTCACAATATTTTTTCAGTAAAGACTACTGAAAATCAGTTAAAAACAGGACTACTTACTGTTCGTTTAAAACACTTGTATTTTTTAGTTTATTTTCAACTGTTGAAAAATTAATTGACAAAATCCATAAAAACAATAGATTAATGTCGTTTATTTCAATACTCAATATAATATAACAACTTTTTGTTTTAAATAGAAAATTTTAACTGAATATTTTTTAACTATTACCAAAAGTCAGTTTTTTTTTTTTGTTTATTTTGTTTATTGAATAACAAACAGAAAATTAATAAATATATTTCTTTGGAAATTTGACTGTATATTCCATTGAAACAACTTAAGCGATCAAATTTTTAAATAACTGTTGAGTTTTTATGGAAAAGTTCCTGTGAGTGTATAAAAACATTTGATGGCTAAAAATTATATTATATTTTAGATGTTAAAAGTTCATTTTTATTTTTCATAAACACTCTCATACAAACAAAGACTGCCTGCCTACTGGTATATTGACATTTATGTGTGAATGTGTATTATTATATAATGGTATGTGTATGTGTATAAATGTAGTTTTATTTATTTTACTTTATGATACTGTAAATTAATAAATATTTTTTAAATAATGTGTCAGTGTGTTTTGTGTATGTTATTTTTTTCGCGGTTTTTCCTGTTTTTATTTTCTTTAACGCGTTTGTCAACGTTATGAATAATATTGTTGACTGTTAGAGGTGTTGCTAAATATGAATGAAAATCAATTTTCATTTATTTTGTGTTCGTTATTAAGCTTTAACAATAGTTATTCGAGTTTATACAATATTTACCATTATTTCCACGAACTTGACAGTTGACTGCCAAATTATAATAAAGTGACATTGCACAAACAAGGTGGTTTGTTATTATTTATATTTATACTATGCTTTAGTTTTGGTTTTCAAATTGTTATCACACAATATTGAAAATATGAAATATAGTATTTGAAAAAGCACCTTGTTAAATATAAAAAGGTAAAAAAAATATAAAACAGAAACGTAGCCAAATATTGGGGAACAATTTTGTAGTTTAAAATTAATTTAAATGCAGTTTTGTAGATTTGTTGATGATTTGTGTATGAGTAATATTATTTAAATAATTATGTATCACTCATACGCAGTAATAGTATAATGTTCATAAGCTAAGAGAAGAAATAGTTTAGGGTAAAAAAAGAACATCAAATTACTATAAATTTTTTTTTAAGACGTAGGACCATATGATTAATATGTTTTCTATAATTATGTATTACTCATACCCAGAAATATATTCGCAAATAAATAACAAACTTATAGAACAAAACGTCCCAATTACTCTATTATTTTTTAAAATCTTAAGAAAACATGAAAATTTCTCCTTAGGCGTATGAGTGATATTATTTATATTTACAGCATAATATATAAGCCCCTATTTCTTGCAATGTCTTTATTCTTAATGTCTTTTTCTTTATATTAAAAGAAATTCAAAAAAAAATTCCAATAGACCATCATTGAAATTTGGTTTCTGTTTGGAATGCTAAGGTTAGTTACAGTTTTATTTTTCATGGAAAAAATAAATATTAGTTGTTAAAAACACATTAATGAAATATTTTTCAATAAAATGTTCACATTATATTTTTTTTAAATATTTAATGTTTTCTAAATAAATTGATATTACAAATTATTTTTTATGCGAAAAAAAATATGTTTATGACAAAAAATACATTAGTTAAGCAAAAAGAGTCTGTTGTTGTAC
Organism: Delia radicum; assembly: GCA_021234595.1. Lineage (NCBI taxonomy): Eukaryota > Metazoa > Arthropoda > Insecta > Diptera > Anthomyiidae > Delia > Delia radicum. Next base: position 236,119,536 of record CM037853.1, on the reverse strand, counting down.
ATTAGGGCGTTTTTGCGAATTGTAAAAGCACTCAAACGTTGAGTAATAGAGAGCTGAATACAGAAAAAATGTTAAAATTTTTTGGAGTATACTTTTAGGTCCCGACAAGCGATTTAAAATTTTAAAAATTGTAAGAAAGTTGTCGTATTTTTTTGTCGAAAAAGTGCTTTTAGTTTCGTTATGTAGAGCGTAATATGGAAAAAATATTCATATTCTTTTTTTAGAATACTTTTGGTACACCACAGCATTTTTTAGTTTTGAGCAAGTACATACCAATTATATACATTATTTTTAAATTGTTCATAAAAACCTTGAAATAACGATTTCCTAATGTCAACATTTCAAGACAACTAATCATAGCCTGTTGTATGGCTGTGGGTTTGAAACTCACTACAACACAAAGTAAAAAGTTTTTCATATAGAGCAATTTAACAATATAAAATACTTTGTTCAATTGACACGAGTATTTGGAGGGGACGAAACTGCGGCGGTCTGTCCGTTAAAGTTTTCAATAAAAACGTTTTCTTCTTCCTGTAAAAACATAGCTAAAAAAAATTAAAAATTATTTAGCATAACTTTTTAATCCTCAAATCGCAAAATAAAAGATAAATGCATATTTTAACAAAATTGGGCTCAAAATTTTTGGAATTCAAAGTTTATTAACAAAAAAAATATTTTTTTAAATTTGTTTTGCTATTCAGTTGCAAAGCTACTTTTGTAAACCTTATAGATTTATTTTTACTGATTATCCCAAACCAAAAAAAAAATTATGGGCGAAATAGCTTTACGATTCTTTAAATACTTTTTCCCTAAACAAGCTTTGCATTGCACAAATTGTAAGCAATAGTTTCTAAAATGCAATTTTTTTTTAATTATTTCGCGAATAGCGGATTAAAAAATTCTTTAAAAAATTTTCAATAATTTTTTTGGAACGTTTTTTCGAACGTTGACGCAGTTAAGTGTAATACAAGTGTTTTTATAAAAAAAATATATTATAAACTTGCTGAAAACTCAAAAATTCAGCGGTAAACTTAAAGGTATGAAAAAGTTATGAACGTTTTTCCCATAATAAGCTCTACTTAACGAAACATTTGGGCCTAGTTTCGAGAAAAAGTAAGACAACTTTTCTGAAATCTTAAATCGCGTGTCTGCACCTAAAAGTACCCTACAAAATTTGTTTCTTTACTTTTCCCGTATTTATCTCATTAATATTAATCTTTTGAATGCTATTACTTAAATGTTTTCCCACGGGACGTCTATTGCACATATTAGTATTTATATCCATTTGTGTTCATATAAATGTAAACTCAATAATTTATTATTTATAATATGGGTTGTGTTTTAATATTATTTTTTTATTTCCTTTGCTTATTTGCTACAATTTTCCAAATGATATTTTTGCATTTTTAAAAAAATATATAAATTTCCATTAATATATTTTTGCCATAAAAACGAATACTCTTGGAATAAGAAATATGTTTGAAAGCAAATACAACTTTTATTTAAAACTGAAAACACATCTAAAAGTTTCATATTTTACATAGACCGGGTTTTCCAAACAAAAAACTTAATTTTTAAATTTGTATCAAGAAAAAAAAAAGTATTCTGTTTAAAATAAAGTAATTTCCTTAATTATTTTTTTTATTTTTATCGATGATTTTTAAAATATTTTTCTTTCAAAATGAAAAAAAAAAAATTAATATTTTTTTTCCAAAGTTTAAAACCAAATATAATAAAAGTTTTTGTACAAAAAAAGAAACGTTCTTTTTTAAGAAATAAAAAGTTTTTATATAAATAAAAACAGTGGCAAAATGGACAAAATTTTTGCTCCACAGGAATTAATTAACCCAAATAATACATAGTTTTATAACATTTACAAGATATATGCGAGTTTTTATGAGAAAACCTAATATTGCTTTTAAAATTAAAAGAAACCATACGATAATTATATTTAAAATAATATATATAGACCATATTACAAGTATATAATATTTTATTAAATTAGATATAATAATATTTTCGTATAACGTATAATTTTAAAAAATTGGATCAGCACAAAATTCGGACAAAACTGTTTCAAATCACTTCTATTGTATATAATCGGGCCAGTTTTAAATTTCACCAAAATCGAATATTAAAGGTTGGGAACAAACCTTTTGTAAAAATTCAATATGTTTTCAACACGAAAAGGGAGTTTTTTTTAAATATTGTTTTAAGATTATGAGATGTTTAAAGACTAACAGAATCTGAACAGATTTTCGAATTTCTAAAAAAATAACAATTTTGCATTTTCCATACTTTTAAAAGTATTTCCAATTAGAATACTAATGTTGAAAAGGTTTACTTAAGCCAACATATCTTCAAAAATTATTTTTAATCTTTATCTTTTAGTTTATTCAATATTTCCCATATTCAAATAGATACATAAAAACTGAATTTCTTTATTTTCATGTTTGCTAATAGTTTCTATCAAAATGCAGACACAGCTGTGTCAATTTCAAATTTTGTACATCGAAATTTATATTAACGTATGCCCCATGAATACACAATAGTGGAGATATTTGGCACATAATGCGCATATACAGTAAAACCTTTCATTAGCAAACAAACATAAATAAAATTACTAACGAATAATCGGATGGGGAGATTCTACTCCAATCTATTGTCAATTTCCCCACACATGTTAAATTATTAACGCATTTAATACTGCCGTTCGTGTAGGCTGTACTTTTAAGGTCTGATTATTTTGGATAGGAGCGAGATATAAAAACGCAGTAGTAAAAAGCATATCAAAGCCTTTGCTATACAAATAATAAAAAAAAAAAAAAACTATTGTTAGAGGGTTGCCATATAATTGATTAAAAAATAAAATATTTCAATGAAAACGATTTTCATTGCACTATTAAAGGTCGAACAAACAAAATTTTTAATTTTTAATCAAAATTATATCAAACTTGTAATGTTATAAAAGCAATATGCTGATTTGGTTAAGGACGTATGGGAAATTTTTATTTAACCAGAGAAATTGGTTAACTAGTATCTACATTTTATGTAAACTTAAATGATCGGAACAAGAAATTTCCGATCTTGTAAAAAACTTTAATATTCAGAAAAATACTTGATTTCATTTTTTTAATGCAAAAAATTAGCTATTTTCTTAAAACATCCAAACAAACAAAATTGTCTAAAAACATCAATATTTTTTAAAAATTCTCAAAAGTCGTTAAAATGCGATAGATCAAATTTTATTATCAAATATAATAAATAATTTAAAAAAACTTAACCCGTTAAGTACATACAAAGCGTCAAAGTTTGTATTTAAATTGCAATTACTACCGCTAGAGGGCGCGATAAGAGTATACAAACTTCAGAAGAAGCTTATTGAGATACCATTACATCTTTCTAACAACTTCCTTAAAAAAAACTCCCACAGGATTGATGAGTGGTATAAAATTTGTTAAAGAAAAATTGTGTCTTCTACTTTAAAATTTTTAATTCAAATTTCAAAAGCGTGCTTTTTGACGTGTTTTAATTAAAAAAAAATATTTTGTTTAAGTTTTGTTGTATGGTCAAGGAAACGCTCTCTAATATTAATTTAACTCAAAACTTTTAAGTAACACATGACCTGTTTCCACAAGTTGTGCCCTTTAAAAACGGACGTCCATCAAAAAAGATTTCACTGCACTTGTCGCAAGCCTTTCTATCACAGTATCTATAAAAAGTACAATGTGACCAAAAGAAATATAAAACTGATACTCTGTAGTATTATTTAGCAACCATTTCTTTTCTTTTTTATTAAATTAAGTTTTAGTTTTCTATTGTAGTCGTTAAACCTTGATGTTCGCATTGAAACGTTTTTGAGGCCAAAGAAAACTTAAACTATTTAAAAATTAAATAAATTTTCAAAAAAAAAAAATTAACTTTTCAAATATATAATTGTGAAAAAGAGCGCAAACTCTAGTTATCCTTAAAATTGTCATTAACAGAAATCTATATCTCAAATCTACACATTTCACAAATGAATGCCCCCCAACTGTTTGCAAAACCCTAAATGGTGGTTAGTGTTCTTTTATGTTAAAGTTTTCATTGTGGCTTTTTGTTCGCTTTTAACAACCCAAAAAATGCACAAAAACATTTTTAATTAAAACACCATGTTGCAGCTGCAACAGAGCCTCGGCAAGTGAAATCAACAGCAACGGCTACAGTATCAGCCATTGCAGCAGATTTATGCATGTTCTTTTGTTTTTATCTTAAATAAGGACTACAACATAATAATACAAAAAAATGAAGGACGACCAAAAATGCCAGTCATTATTTCATTCATACAAGCATAACGGCCTTAAGCAACAAACTTCATCATACATAGAGACAAAAAGTAAAACAAAAGACGGCAACAACCATTAAAGTGTTTCCATGCAGCAGAGATGAGACAAATAGGACTTTTAAGAGGATACATTATTAGAAGCAGTACCTAACTCGAAAATTTGACCCAAGTGATAGATTCATATTAAAAAATCAAATTGGTCTTTAAGCAAACAATTGCTGATGTTGAAATTCTACTGAAGATTGCTTGGGAGAGCATGAAACTACAATGTGTATAAGTAGGCCTAACTGTGGTATTTTTTGGAATTTTAAATAATCCACGAGTATGGCTTTATAATTTAAGTGCTTCTTTAATATTAAAGAAGACACAATTATGAGATTGATTGTTGGTACCTTTTTATATTTTAAATGATATACGATTACAGTTTTCATATATTTGACCTATTGAAAAAGCCGGTTTTCGAACAGCTCAAAAAGAATCTCAATTTTAAAATACCAGTTTGAGTTTTTTATTTGAAAACCGGTTCGAATAAGCGGTTTTTTAAATAATCTTCTTGTATAACAGATATTTGAAATTTTATGTAAAAATTTTAAAAAGTTTAATGTTGACATCTAACCCGATATTCTTATCGAAGAATACTTTCCGTCCAACCGAGTAAAAAAAAAATTATATTATATTATATTATATATTCTTAAAATATATTATAATATATGATTTCATATAAATGGTGTCATGTATAGTCATATACTATTATATGTTTCTTATGCGGAAGCATATATAACAATATATTGTTATATATTGACCCTAAAAAAATTAAATATTCCGACTATATGCTATACATAGAAGGATATGGTAGATCTATTCAGGATTAAAAAAAAAATTGATATGGAGCTTTATGTAGTCATATCAATTTCTATGTGACGCTTATTACATTTCATCCGAAATATTTGCCCATATAATTGTAGCTGTTGGTATTAGTTTAGATCTAATCTGATGGGATTAGATAAATTTCCAGTGAATTTCATCCGAATTATAGATCGATAGAATTGTGTTGATTGTATCTAATTATTATTAGATATTTGTTGATGCAAATAGATATAATTAAATAAAAACAAGATATTATTGTATCCCGAGTTTGATCTGATAACAATTGTATATGATTATGTAAACTGATATATCTAAATATAATTAGAACCCAGTTTTAGTCTGGTGAATTTGCAGTAAATTTTACATTTTTGTATATAATTGTATGAAAATATAAACAAATTCATACAAATATATGATCATTCTAACATATCCGTTCAGTCAAAAACGTTTCTACATAATTCTTTTTTTAAGTTTTAATTTACATGAGGGTGTCCCGAAAGCGTATAATTTTACGTAAGAGTGCTCAAACGATGAGTATTATCCAGTTGATTATGCACACAGAGAAAACCAGGAATAAGTTTAATCAATTTTCGTCCAATGTAACACTTCCATTAATATTTAGAAACATTTCATAAACAAAAATTGTTATAATGTTCATATCATGGTCTCATCTCATCAGAAAGTAAATAAAGCAAAAATCTGAATTTCAATTAGAATATTCTCATTACAAGTAAAACACTTAAAGGAAGTATTTAATTAATTTTTCGGATTAAATTTTGTATAATTAACTATGGGGTCATATTGAATTAGATAAAACAATATAGAGCTCCATATCAGTTTTTTTTTATCGGGCAATTTTTTTATTTTAATTTTATTCAAAATTAACTATTTCATTGGATTTAAGTAGATCCAATTTTATCTCAAAAAATCTAATTCAATCCACTAAAAATTAAATAACTTTTTGGATCTAACTATATTTAAATAGATTTAATAGGACCCAACATTTTGGGATCTATCAGAATCTGAATTATATATTATTATATCCCTCAATTTTGAGATAAATTTTGATCTAATTTAATCCAGTAAAATATTTAAATAAATACAACAAACAATTGTCATCCTTATTTTGGGACTTTAGTACATGTTTGGTACTTTCTTTATATTTGAAAATATTCAAGATTTCGGCGGCCTTATATTAGTATTATTTAAATTGCACATGCCTATTACAGCCCTTCTTTGGTACTATTTAGTACTTGAAGTAAGCTAATATGCTCTATTTTAATACCTTTTGTTATAAAAAAACGATTTGTGATTTTGGTGGCTAAACTTTACACTTTTTGATATTTTTTTTTAATTATTCAAGATTAAGTATGTCTATAGGAAAGCTTCTAAATGTAGTATATTTAATAATACAAATTATTGTTAATTATTTTTTGTTAAATTTACCCGAATACACTTGTTTGCCTAATAAAATTTTTGACAATGTTGCATTTTTAAAAAGTACATTGTTTTCTTTTTTAGGTTTCCTCTCTCAGCACCTGTCAGCTACCCATCCATTCACTCACAAACACTCATTCACATAAATTTTTGTATTTATTCAGTCATTTACTCATACACTACTTATACTACTTTATAACACATATATAAATACATGTCGAGAGCCTATAGTCAAAATATGCCAACTCAAAATTTAGAAAAAATGAGTTTCCGAGGGCAAATAACTCCCCATCTGTGATATAAATTTCAAAGCAAACAAATAATTTGTTCTCGTTTTGTTATTCTGCTATCGCAAAGTATATTTTTTTTTTTTTTTTGTGAAAATAAATGCTAACTCCCATTGTAAATTTCAAACATTTAAAAAAAAAATTATTTATTATAAATCTACCTCATATGTTATTGCATTTGGCATGCTGAACACTAATCTGGTAGAAATAGAATTACCCCATAAGCTGACGCTTAGTTTAATGCAGAGGAATCTGTCATGGGTTGCGCACTTGAAATCACTATGTGAACAATCAAATATGAATTGGGAATTCGAAAGCTGTACAAAATATCAATGGGACGAAAAATGTAATCAGCTACTGACAAAATTAAGAATATCAAACAAGTTAAAATACATTCAAAGAGCATTTGAAACTGATAGATTTTATAAACAACTGGATTTCGCAAAAGGTCAAAACTATATGGTAGAAAAATACAATCAAAACCAGATTATGTGGATCTTTAAATCACGATGTGATTTAATAGAATTAAATGGAACAAGATTTCAACTAGATCAAAGCTATGCTCTTTATGCAACCTCAAAGAAATAGAGAATATACAACATTTTATCGGACGATGTCCAATATTAAAATCATTCAGATACCAATACTTTGGATATATATGGTTATCAGATGATTTAATAATAGCAATCCTTAATGGGGAATATTCGGATTGGGATTGTTTGGTAAAATATATTATCAATGCTCTTAAATATCGAAAAAGTTTAATTGAAGAACTTAATTATTAAACTAATGAGAAAAACAAACTTTAATTATATAATTATAAATCAAATATATATATATTATTTTTTTTTTTTTATGAAAAATGAAAAAAGTATTAATGGAAAACTAAAAATCACTCATCCGACTGACGACTAATGTCAAAGTCGTAAGTTCTTTTTTTTTACTTAATAATAATGTACTAATATTAAACATATTCTTTGTAAACTTTATACATTATAATATATGAAATAAAGAACAACTACTACTACTACTACTACTACTAATCTGGTAAAGACTTTAATATACAATTTTGATATGCACTTGCAACAAGTGCAAAATATGAAATTTTTTTGCATAAGTATAAATTAGTAACAATATTTAAACCATCTTACGGATGGTACATTTTTTATTTTTACAATAATAAGCGAAATAACTAGTTTTTTAGTTCTCCTGAAAAGTTGGCTTTTTTGAGTTGGCATTTATTGTATATGGGCATTTATTGAATATGTACTTGTACACTCGCAATCATATGCTAAAGAAGCATGGTTGCGGTTTTTGGTTCAGTTTTTTTTATTTTTTGGTTTTCTTGTAGTTATTGTTGCCAACGTTGCTGTTGTGCTTATTGCATTTAGTTGTGTTTTCAAGTGTGTGTGTGTGTGTGAGAGTGCTGAGTATGTTGGTGACAAAGTTAAATAAGGCAAATATGAAAATGCAAAAATAAATATTAATTATAAATGAAAATATACTGAATTCACTTTTTATACACATGAACACATTTTCGTTAAAATCTTTTGTTGTTTGTAGAAACACTTTTATTTATGTATGTGTATGTAATTTTATTTGCACTCGTGAATTGTGTGTTGGTGTGTGTGTGTATAATTACATGTTTTTAAGCATGTTGTTTATAAAACTCTGAAATCTTTATTTAAATTGTAACAACAAAAACTTTATTAACATATAAAGAGCACAAAATATAAAAAAAAAAATTGGTTACATTATTTTACATTAACTTAATATTTACAATGTGAATATGTTAATATGTTTGTATGTATATATTTGGTTATTACTGCTTGTGTAAGTTTTAATTTTTTTGTTTGTTTCGTATCAGTCAGAAAAAGAATATTATATTAAATCACTGTGAAATGTTAAGTGGTAAATGTTTAATTATGTTGTTTCTTATAAAGTTGTAAATATCAATGATATTGTTGACATAAGGTCCTCCTGCGTATGAGTAATATTATTTGTCGTGTATTGTAAAAATAAGACATAAATAATTATAATAAAGATTTATTTAATATTTTTTGATATTAAATTTAAATACCCTTCGCAAAACTAAAGATTGTGAGCCAAAGTATGTGTGAAAGAGGGTGAATAAAAAAAAATTCTATCTCACCACACAAAGGTAATTTTAAAAATTAAAGTTTTAATCTTGTTCCTTAAAACTATATTCACACTGAACCCCAAAATATGTGTTTTCGTTTTTTACAAGTTTCCGACTGTGAAATTTCATAAAAATTTTAAATCGAAAATTTGGGGAAACAAATAAATACGTAAAATATGAACGTAGTATAAATCGAAGTGAAACCCAGATAAAGTGTATTTTAATGAAGGGTTGGACGTATCAAGAGCTACTTAATTTTGCTTCCGGAGTAAGAAAAATGCAGAAACAATCCATAAATTGTCACTCCACTAAAAATTGCAAAATATTGCTTTAATATGAAGAACATTGTAAAAACACTTTCCATACATGCAGAAAATAAACTAGTGTAAGAATATCGAAGTAAACTTTGTAATTTTTTTTTTATATAATACTATCAAAGCATCAGGCAAACAAGATAACAACTGGGTTACTTGACTGACATACCAAAGAAAATTATAAAACTTGACTGCGAAATGTGTATAAAAAACAAAATGTTGATACGGCAAGCAAAATAGGGGTAGTTTTTTATTAATGGCATTTTCATAGCTGATAAGCAAAATGAATTGCGGCTCTAGTAGAAATATTAGCTACCGAATCTAAAACTTTGACAGAATATGATTCCTAGACTCCTAAACATGTTTTAAAAATTACAATTATGTAAAATTCTATGGAAAATTTTCTTTCAAAACAGTTTAACTGATTTCTTAAACTTTTTGGGGAAAAATCGTGAATTTTGAAAAAAAAAAATATTAAAAGTTTAGTAGTATTTCAATAAAAACTTTGCATTATTTGGGTTCGAATAAAATTTATGATCCAATTGCCTGAGAAAAAAAATTATAAATAGTCTTATGTTTTTCATGTTAATATAGAAGCAGATTTTATTCTACTAACAAACCTTACATGTTTCATTTCGCGACACCAAAATTCATTAGAGAACCAATGCAGCAGGAGCAGATGATCCTAAATTTTTATTTTTGAAGGCAAACTATTAACAATTTCCTCATCTAAATTGGGCTCTTCTTCTGCCCCTTCTACACTGGTTCTTGGAAGAACTTTGGTGACGCGAAAATAAATACATGTATTTATAAGAAAGTGACAGCTGATAAAATCTGCATTGCATTAGCTTATGAAGACATTTTTTACTAAATCAGTTATCGTTTTGGATTTAAATTAGTATTGAGATCTACCAGAATCTTAAATTAAAATTATTAGATCCCCCAATTTTGAGATCTATTTTGATCTAGTTTAATCCAGTAATATATCTAAGGGATATAATTGCATATTACTGGATACCTAAATTTTGAGATCAACTTGTATAAAATAAAATATCGATATATATCAAATGGAATTTGAATTTATATTTGACCGGGTCATATATAAAAAATTAAAAATTTTGGTGAAAAGTTGTATGGCGGTTTACAGTGAAACAAAAATTTACAGATTTATAACTTTCAAACTTTTGCAGTTTTTTCCATATTGGGTTTGATCAGATTAATGAAATTGATTTTTGAGAACATTATTTTAAAAATGGAATAATTTTATACATGCCCTTTTCTAAATTAAATTTGGCAAATGCAGATTAATTAGGAATTAATTGCGACTGGCTATATGAAGTTAAAATAACACTGTACTAAAAAATCTTTCAGTTGAGTTAGAAATAAAGAAACATGTTTTTATTTTTCTAATAAACATTTATTTAAATTTTGTATACATTTGATCAAAATAATTTACTACCATTTAGCGATTTTTTTGGTTTAATTTATTTTTTTTTTTATTTAAAGTTTCATACAAATTTAACCACATTAACGGATTATTATTATGGTTTATCTGTTTCCGTTACAGTTATTATTAATTTCAATAATAAAATATTCAAAAAATGCAGTTTCTTTTTTTAATGGTTTGCTTATATATAAAATTATTTCAATTGTAATTACAAGAAATTGAAAAAGTTTACACAAATATTACAGCCATTCAAACAAGATGTGTATGTAGTGTGTGTGTCTATATTTTGTAGAAAAAACCTAGCAGCAACAAATAACTGAAATAATTCCAAAAAAACTGAATATAACATTTTTATTTACTGATTACTGATTTACTCTGAACATTTACTTTCAACTTACTATTCATTTCTTCTTACTGATTTCTTAGTTATTTAAACAATATTTAAAAATAAATTACAATTCTTGTTATTTATTTTGTTTGATTAAAATGGAAATTAAGTAGATCGGATTTTAAGTGATTTATCATTTATGTTAATTTAATTTTCATTTAATTTGAACTAAAAACTATTTTAAGTGTATGTTTGAAATTGGCCGAACTGGGATTCTTAGTAAACAGCACATCCGAGTCAAAAAGGCATTATACAAGTTATTAACGCAAAAGTTTTATGAACTTTTGAAAAGTTTGCGAAACAATTTTTTTATTTTTCACATTTTTTATAAAAAACATAAATTGAAATTAGTTAGATGTCTAGGGTAAATCTTAACGACCGACTAATAAAGTGCAAAAATATTTTTCGCTTTAGGACTAAAGCACTGTATCAATTCCACTATAATGTACAGTCAAAAAAAAAGTTTGTAAAGTCTGCAAAAAATTTTGCTGATTCAGAAAAATTTTAGTCAGGAGGGTGCTTGCAAAAAAAATGCTACTGTGAGCAAAATTTTTTGCTAAATATCAGCAAAAAATTGCTAAAAGTTAACAAAAATTTTGCTGAATATTAGTAGACTGAAAAAAAAATTATACTTTATATAATTTATATACTCAAAATAAACACGCAAAAAAGGTTGTTCTCCAAAATAATGGCAGTTTTCTTTTTAAGTTATAATATATGACAAAACATTTGTTTGAGTGTAATTCCTTAATTTTTGTGTGTAATATATATAAATGTGATTAATGTCAATGATATCTTTAAATTCATGAAACTTCCCGTGTAAAAAACTATTAGATCCGATCAGATATAATTAGATGTAATTAAATCTTATTGGATGTGATTAAAGATAATAAGATCTTGTGTGAGATTTGAATGTATATGATCAGATATGTCATTTGTGATGACCAAATCTGATATTTCTCAATTTCCGCATCTGATCACAAGAATAAGACGAAGACGGCGGTTGCTCTGCAGATAAATCTAGAGTTATTAGCACTCTAAATCTAAAAATATCAAATCTGCTTAGATCTAATAAGATCTCAAATTTGTCCCCCATTTTTCAGATCTTGTTAGATCTGATCATATATAGGTTATAAAATATTTTCAGATCTGGTAAAACAGATCTAAGTCGATCTGGTCTGATCTGATCTTTTTTACACGGCTTAAATTAAACCCAAGCAAAAACTGTAATTTTTATATTTTTAATTTGATAAAACTTAAAACCCCCATAACTCTTTAGCCGTTAAAGATAAATAATTGATGCTGGCGGATTTAGCATGCTTAAATATCGGCTAACACAGACACAAAAGGTTACTCATGACATAAAAAAAAAAAATTTTTAATATATTTTGCCTCAAAGGATCGAACATTTTGGAATTTCCTCATATGAATTTTCGTTTATAGAAATCTTAAATTGAGCTACTGAATATTGTGAAGCATGAAGTTATATTATTACTTAAAAAATATCACTCAAGTATGTCATAATAAATATTCCAAATGTTTCAAAGTGCTTTTTGTTTGTTTTTCAATGTCTTAACTAGTAAACAATTAAAACATATGTCAGCATACATGGGGGTTATTATATAACAAAAGAAAAAAAAAAACTGGTAATTGACATTTATAGCATCTTATATAGAGTTATATGAACCTAAGAACTTCAATAAACCTCTCAGATAACGACTTAAGTAACATCAACAACATCATCATTAAGTGCAAGAAAATTCCTAATAAAATTCCATTGTACAGATAGATATAAGAAAAACAAGATCCACAATGTAAGTACATATATAAATGTGTAAGTGGGAGTGTAAGTGTATAAGAGTTGGTCTGCATATGAGTGTGTGTGTTATATGGTATTTACAGGAATTTAACGTAAAAAATTCTTTAGTTTTCTTTATGAGATACCTCAATATTCTTTAAGGGGTTTACTAGCTTTAGAAATTAATAAAAACGACTATATTTAAGCAATTATAAAAATAAATAAATGGTTTATTTAAAAAATTCTTTTTTGCGATAGAAAAACACAATATTTGATATTGTTCTAAAAAACTTATTTAGAAGTCGGACTACCTTGGCAAGCCTGGTAACCATTTCATTATAGACCCTTTTTTAAAGGCAAAATCAGGAACCTTGGGTACTCATCTCCGAAAAAAAATTTAATTTTGTTTCACAATCGAATAAATTCTTTAGTCCCTAACGTAGCCGGATTTTTAAATTTTTTTTGCAGTAAAATGGTACGAGTGTAAACTCAAAATTTAAAATGCTCCTAAAAAATCATTGTTTTTTATTTTTCAAAAAAATACTAGGCCAAACTTTAAAAATGTCTCTAAGTTATGGACTTCATTTTTTAGTCCTCTACAAAAAAAAAAAACCTATTGAATATTAGCCCACCCGTTAAGGCTGCACAGTGACACCCAATTTTCAATATCTTGTTTTAAGAAAGAAGCATTTAAAGTAAATACTGCACATGTAAAATAAAAGCCAAGGAGTTTGTTTTACAAGCTGTAACTTTTTTATTTCTGCGATTTTTACTCTAAAATTTTCATAGCATATAGAAAAAACTGCAATATATTGCAATAGAAAAAAAATAAAAAAAAAAATCTAAAGTTGGTAAACCCCTTTAGTATGTTCACATTCTTAAGATAATCTTTTAAAATAAAAATATTTTATTTAAATTCCTTAAAATAGAATTAGTAAAATGAAAATTTTCAAATTACTAGCGGTCTGGCCTAAATTTTATCTATAACAACAAAATAGGGTAAAAATATTGTTTTTATTATTATTTATTGAAACATTTTCTATAAAATATTTAAGATATTTTTGTAACCCAAAATTGTTATTATTTATTGATGTTATTTCTACTAATACTAAAATAATATTGATTAAAAATGTATATGTGTGCTTTTTTAGAGACGACAGAGAAATATTTGAAATTGATATTTATTGATAAATGCCAAAGGCCAATTGAAACTGTTTAACAAGTAAAAGTTTATATATCATTAAATATAGAGTTTTAGTATAATATAGTATATGAAAATATTATATATGAGGAATTTAAAAAAAAAATTCGAAAATACTTTAAAAACATTTTGTGTAACATGAATAAACTTTAATTAACTGAAAAAGTTATTTAACATAAACGATAAAGCACGTGAAATCCGGTCTACTTAACTTTTGATTTAAATCAAATGTTTCTTATTATTTATTTTTAAATATTGTTTAAATAACAAACAAATCCGCATGTATAAATGAAAAATAATAAGTTTTTTCCCCCAAAATATAGACACACACACTACATACATATCTTGTTTAAATGGCTATGGTATTTGTGTAAGCTTTTTGAATTTCTTGTTATTAGAATTGAATTATAAAAAAAAAACAGACTGGATTTTTTCGAAAATTTTTTTTAAGCACAATTAAATATTTAAATTAATAAAAACTGTATTGTAAATAAAATTGTAACAGTCACTGACGCCAACTTGGTGCTTTTCTAGTTAGAATAATACCGCATTTGTATTAGACTAAAAAATTTGTTTTGGACTGTAATTCGATCTTTAAAATGATAAAATACTGGATAATATGACACACGAACTAGAATTTTAAATCTAATTCATGTAGCATTTTATGCAATATGCGTGGGCGTTGTGGTGTACTGGTTAGCGCGTTGTACTGTTACACAGATGGTCCCGGGTTCGATTCCCGGTGACGACAACATCAACATCACCCACCTTCGGTGTTCCCATAGCACTTAACCCCACCGAAGTAAAATAACGAATCAGGGCTATGAAACAAAAAGCTTCAAAAAATTCGCCAACTCTACATCAGGTGGCGAGCAACCACTGTTCTAAGATTTATCATCTCGCGCAATTAAAGTGTTGCCATGTGTGAAGCCCTTCATCTTTCATCACCTTTCATCTCTGCACTATCCCCTTTCCAAAGAAAGCAACACAGTAATTAATAGGAAGAATTTCCTGAGTGTTGCTTCTCTTTAAAAAAAAATATATATATATATATATATATTAGGATTGAAATACTGCACAAAACAAAATTTTGAGACAAATGTAAAGGCAGTATAATTCGAACTAGATAAGCACCAAGTTGGTATCAGCGGTAACAAATGTATTAAAAACTTGAAATTAATATTTATTTAAAAAATTAAAAATAAAGGAACATACATATGTTCCTTTATTTTTAACTCCAAACAGTAAATAACATAATAATTTGAGTGTAAGATTTTTTACAAAACCTGGTTTTGTGATATCTAATTAGGGTTAAGGTTACTTATTTGCAACAAATCATATTAAATACTTATAAACTCGGAAAAATAAACATTTTATATAAGGATTCGGGTTATAACTTTTTTTTGTAAAATTTTTACCTATAACCCCGTGATAGACGATGCTATATTAATAGTAAAAATCGCTTTTTTCGGGTCATTTTGAAACAAAAACCTCTCACATGAAGTGCAATTTCAAAAAATGCATTTTTCACGTTTTTAAAGTGAAAAAGCATTCAAATTTTTAAAACAGTGTGTCTTTTAAGATCGATAAGAATCATGGGAGTCTAATTACTTAAAAAATTTAACAAAATATTAATTTTTAGTTTTATTAAACAAAAAAATTTGTGTCAAACTTCAAAAAGGTTTATGCAGGAACTTTTATGAAACCCGCTACAGGATAGGTAAAATATGATATTTGCAAAAACTTAAAGTTATAACCGTAATAAGTATGTTTTTTGATGTTATGAACATTTTGTTTGCTCCATAAAATGTAAAGTCCTTAAAATTTGTTGATGACTTTTCAATTTTAGTATTAAGCTTATTAAAATATTTTATTTGATGTACGTGTTATCGAAATTGATACAGCGCTTTAGTAGTCAAAGAGCGAAATCTGTTTAGAAAAAAAAAATGCCGCTGTATCCGTTAGGAACAAAAAAAAAATATTTTCTCAAACAAGTGTTTTATAAAAAAAATGCAAAAAAAATAAATAAATTTTGCAAAAATTTTATAAGGTTTATAAAATTTTTGAGTTTAAAAATTTTAAGATAACTTTTTGACTGTTGGATTCTGTTTACTAAAAAACTCAGTTCACACAATACGCTAACTAATTTCAAATGTCACAAAAAACACACATTTTCATAAAATATATGCCAATTACTTGTGTGTCCCGATATTCGTGCGTTGACATCAACTTGGTATACATCAAAGTATATAAAATTAAAACATTTTTAAAATTTTGCTCTCATAACTGAATTCCTTTAAACGGCACAAAACCCATATGGAAAAAACTGCGAAAGTTTAAAAACGGAAAAATCGGCTATGGAAAAATATCTTTTATAGTGGATGTATCTCCCAAGTTTAGTGACTCCATTTTGTATTAGTTTGGATCTAAAAGTTAAAAACTATGAACAAAAAAAAACTAAATTAAATAAATAATTATTGTAAGTTTCAAGTATTTTTTTTTTAAATTTTTTTACTTTTAAATTGCCATTAATTTTTAAGGTGAAGACTTTTTATTGTGAAACTTTGTCTATGTTTTTAAGAATAGTCCAGCATTTCTCTCAATTCAGAAAAAAACCTTGAGTAATCTAAAGTGGGCGTTGTGGTGTAATGGTTAGCGCGTTGGACTGCTACACAGATGGTCCCGGGTTCGATTCCCGGTGACAACAACATCAATTTAAAAAAATTATATGTATGAGTTCTCTATCACTTATATGTATCGCTGCACCCACCTTCGGTGTTCCCATAGCACTTTACCCGACCGAAGTAAAATAATGAATCAGGGCTATGAAACAAAAAGCTTCTAAAAATTCGCCAACTCTACATCAGGTGGCGAGCAACAACTGTATTAAGACTTATCTACTCGCGCAATTACAGTGTTGCCATGTTTGAAGCCCTTCATCTTTCACCAACTTTCATCCCTCCACTATCCCCTTTCCAAAGAAAGCCACACATTAATTAATAGGAAGAATTTCCTGAGTGTTGCTTCTCTTTAAAAAAAAAAAAAAATAAATTAGTTTCAACAGCTTTCGAAAATTTTTAAAATAGCTCATACAACATAGAATATAGTATTTTAGGAGAACGTAGTATTACAAAATACATTAAATCGCAGTAGCAGAAAAATAGGATATAAAAATTTTATTAATAAAGAATTTTAGGAAGTAAAAATTTGTTTATACCCTCCATACTTATTTGATAATCCATCAAATAAATTATATGGGACTGCATACTGCATCTGCTCACAAAATATTGTACTAGTCCAATTTGTATTTACTGTAGAAAATTTTCATTAATATAAACGTTCTTATATCCCGGAATCAAACTGTATTTGATGCATTATTAATATGATAGCTGCTAACCATTTAATGTTTAGTATATTCCTTTTATCCCCTAATTCCCCTACTGGTTGTTGTTTATTTTAGAGCAATACTTTTAAAAACTTGTGTTCATAAAAAAATACAAACATCGTTTTATATAAAATAAAGTCAACAACACTATAAAATTGTTAGTAGTAAAAATATATTATGATGTGGCAAACACATTAATAGCCTTTGCCGCTTGTATAGAAAAATAACTACACAAAATAAGCATTATTTTATACACTTTAAACAACATCACATATAAAAAATAAAACATTAAAAAATTTTCCCATTATGTTTAACAAAAAAATAAATGGGAAAAATGTACAAGAGCATAAAAAGCTAGTTTAAAAAGCTACTTTTTTAAAGAATATATAGGCAAGAAGTCACTATTATCCCTAAGAAATTAAAAATAAATCATAAAAAACTTAAACTACACTTAGAATACTATGTAGGTAAACCCAACTGCAAATGTAGTTGAAAACAAATGAAATTTAATTTGAAAAAAGGACAACTTACATTTGGATAAATTCAACTAACATTGTCATTTGTGTTTTACTGTTCAAAAAATTAACCACAAGTGTAGTAAAAATAAACCACATATGTAGTAAAAAATAAACAAACTTTTATTTGTTTTATTTTTTTAGCTACAAAAAACAACTCTATAAAATTAATGTAAAATCATAATACAGTAATTTGATGTGGTTTGTAGTCAAAACTGAAATTGTAGTCCAATTGTAGTCAAAACTGAAATTTCTTTAACAAATGCCTGGTGTCTTCACTTAAAAATAAAGATACTGTAGGAATTTTACAAGGAATTCAAAACGATAATATTCCTGACAAAATCAACACAACTTTAAAAAATACTTATTAAAATATTTTTAAAAATTCCTCAATCAAATATCTATCCTATCTATTTTTTTAAATATCGTTTAATTATGATACATTTCTTAAAAATTTAGTAGTTTTTTTTTTTTTAAATACCGTACCGTACTTCATTATAAATTTCAATTACTTTATCCATATAAAAGTTTTTTTTATTCAATATTTTCACTTCAATTTTACGTATGAGTGATATTTAGTGATTTAATATCACTCATACGTTTAGTATTTTAACACATTAACATTTTTAGCTAATATATTTATATTGTGTATGCATGTAAATCACAGTTGTCTTTTTTATACAATTTGTTTCAGGAAAATCATATATTCATAATACATAATAGCATAAATTATTGCTTTCAAAACTCATTGATATGGAAAATAATCATATATTTAATAGCTAAATTAACATACACTAAAGAACAAAAAAAAATGCAAAATATTGAATAAATAATTGTCAATTTATGTAAAACTGAAACGGCACAATTTGTTATAGAAATTGTAGGTTTTAAGAGCAATGTTTGAGAAATCCATATTTTAACAAATAAAACAAGTTGTATATTGAGAAAATCCATAGAAATTCCCGAAGTTATTTTCAATTATGTCAAATAAGATATGGGAATGGATGGGAAGATATGCCGTTTTTTATAAGAAAAACCTAAAAAAGGTGAAAATTTAAAATACGGTCTGGTCCATAATGCATTACACCTATATGACTAGGAATCTACAATGTAATATACAGTACGGAGCACTTGTGAGTACATGTAAGTACTTTGTACACCTAAAGATTCAGGTCGAAAAATGTTTGACACTAGAACTAAATTATACTTTTCTAAAGGTACAAGGTACGCTGAATACAAATCTGGTCTTAGATTCACTCTCCGACATCAGGCGTTCGAGCTATATTAACGAGGAAAAGTGTATTTTTTTGATCAAAATGCTCAAATTTTTCACGTCCCTGGAAATGTATTTTTCATAATACTTGTAACGGCAACTAGACACACTACTCTTACCATTTTTTTTCAGTTTTTCAATTTTTAAGATAGCTTATTTCCTTACGACATTGTCGTCGGTTGAACTTGATAATAAATTTGAATTTTTTAAAAATTTGCATTGCGGGACTTTAAAATTGCTGTTACAACCTCAATTTCAATTTACAATAATGTCGTAGGGAAATAAGTTATCTTTAAAGTGTGTTCAGTTGCCGTTACAAGTATAAGGTGGCGCAAAAATAACCTTCCGATGTTTTTTTTTTATTATGTATTTATTATGTATAGCATTTTCTGATAGGAGGATTACTTTTGCGCCACCTTATATTATGAAAAATACATTTCCAGGAACGTGAAAAATCGGGGCATTTTCGTTAAAAAAAATACACTTTTCTCGTTAATATAGCTCGAACGCCTGATGTCGGAGAGTGAATCTAAGGACCAGATTTGGATTCAGCGTACCTTGTACCTTCAGAAAAGTATAATTTAGTTCTAGTGTCAAACATTTTTTGGCCTGAATCTTTAGGTGTAAAAAGTACTTACATGTACTCACAAGCTGCTCCCCGCTGTATGTATTCCCTGGAGTATGGTCGTATTAACTGATAAGGTAACACAAATGTTAAACAATTTTATTAAAAGAGAAAAATCCTTAAAAAAATTTTCAATTTTCTTCATAATAATTCGGATATTAAAAAATATCAGAAACGAAATATCAGGCTTTTAAGCTCATTGATTATAACCACGAAGTAAATTTGAACTCTTGGCTTTTAAAAATAAGTCCTTACAGAATTCTATCAAATAAACGAAATTTTATAAAATTTAGCGGAAAGATAATAAAAAAAAGTCAATTTAACGGTATGTTTTCGCTACATTAACATTGAAATATTAATATTTTGTCCAATTTGTAAGTGGCGCCTTTTTGGTATGTTGAAATGAATTAGGTAAAATATCACTAATAATAATTTAGCACTTTATTTTGTCCGATAGAATACTATACACAAATATTTATGCACACTCTTATGCACATTAGGGTTATAACTAGGGCAACCAAAAAACAGCTCTATAAACAATGTTTTAAACGCTTAAAAAAATCTCGAAAACAGTACAATAAGCCCTTAAATTTTAAAAATAAGCCGCTAAATTTAAAAAATATACCGTTAAATTTAAAAAACTTTAATTAAAATCGTTACTACAAATAAAATTTTGAAATATTTTGTTCCGTGAAACTTCATCAGTCAACAAAAGTTAAAGAAAATTTGCAATAGAGAAATTGTTTCTCTTAAGCTTCAGTGTATCTATTGGTTTACAAAATATTTTGATAATCCAATTTGCTGTTCTTTCTATTACATGTTATATAAATGCTTAGCATTTAATTAAAAAAAAAAAAAACTCAAAATACCGATTAGTAGAAAAAATCAAAAAAGCGCTCTTTTGAAAGAAAAAAGCTAAGCTTAATTTTTAAAGAAAATAGTCAAAATAATTGAAATAAAAATTTTAAATACAAAACTTCAATGCAATTTGATGCGTAAACTTTTTTCACGATCGCGAAAAAGTGAAATCGCAGTTCTTAGTTTTTTACATGCACTACACGATTTTGGAACTGCAGGATGTCGCTAGAAAAAAACTTATAACCCTAAAGAACATACATAAATAAATATACATAAAATTATATTTTGTTCTGTATTTATCAATAATTACTATTATAAATATGCGGTGAATTTATTTGTGCTCAAATTAATAAATATAAAAACACGCATATATACAAAATTTGTGCAGATTTATAAATTTAGCCAGTACTCAGTTTTCATATTTAAATTTTAATTACATTTGAATAATAAAACAACATTCTGTAAGCATAAAAGTAAATGTTAGTACCAACTCTCTTTTAAAACCTCCAAAAAAAAACAGCCAATTCAACACGGTAACCAAACACTTTAAATAATCCGTTTTACTTAAACTCATTTACAAAAATTAAAGCTTTTAATTATCGTTTGTGAAATTATTTACTGGGTATCTGCACACAACTAATAATGAGATAAACCAATAACAGTCAATACAAAAAACACATGAATAACATACATACAAACAAGTCTCATTGATATTTAAAACCCCTTCCCCCGCCTCTCTGTGAAAACTAACATTGTGTCACATACTAGTTAAACCCATACAAGTATTTTGTTAACTATAATAAACAATTGCAATAAACTAAATATTTTTAACTTAAACCCAAATAATATGCATGTGTGTATGAGTATTTCTGTGTGTGTGTGTGTAGATGGCAACTAAAGTGACTGTGTATTAGATATTAAGACACTTTTAATATACAATTAGTATAAGATAACAAAAGCCAAACCCTAACACACACAAATTCCAACACAAATACCGTTACATTCTCCCTATAAAGCCAGTCCAGCCTAGATACCTAAAGGAATTATAGGAAACAATAAATATACGGTCATGTTCTGTATTTCACTTTCGGGTGAAAGTAAAAATTTCATAGAATGTATTTTTTAACTTAACTAAGTTGTATTTGAAATTTAAGTGAATTAGTTATGTTTGTACATTGATCATTTATTACAAGAAAGTTTAAATCGATTCAAATCAAATTTAAGAACTTACAAGGAAGGCATCCCTATCCGAACTCGCAGCTTTTAATGTACTTTAGATATGTTGTAAAGAAGCAAAAAAGGAGACACACATTTTTTTTAGCTGCCCAATCTCACGTTAAAGGATTAAAAAGTTCGGTTAAAAATTAATTTGTTTTGGTATAAAAACTTGTCTTTAATTTACGAAAACTAGATTAATTTGTACCCTGCGTAAAGTATATAAGAAAATAAAAATGTTTGATACCTATATTGCCTATATAGTGTACCCAGAGTTGCCAAATTTTTGAATTATGTGAAATATAGAGGAAAAAGGCTCTTCGGGAAAAGTCACATAAAAACCGAACGCTTTCGAACATTGGAAAAAGCTATGATACCCATATTGCCTATATAGTGGACCCTATATAGTATATTTTTTAATTATTTAAAATATAGGGAAAAAGTCGCATAAAAACCGAACGGTTTCGAAGATTGGAAAAAGTTCAGACACCCCCTCGAATAAATAAAATAGTTATAGATAATTATTTTATTAATTAATAATCATATAATTACAAATTATATACTATTTCCCTAACCGAGCACTAGCTGCTATGGCCTTCGGCACGTTGTAGCGAAAACAGAGCAGTGCCTCTGGTGGGAATCGAAACCCACGACCCCCGCACTGATAAGCCAGCACGCTACCAACTAGCCTACCGGGGCGCACATATAATACAACTAAAATTCCTTAATAAAACGACAGATTCAATGTTACTCAAAACACATTTTTTTTGATAACATAAATACTGGAAAATTTTTGGGCATAATTTGTCTACCAGTGAATGTGTGTTCATTTTTATTTGATACCAAATTTGTCTATAGTTGCCTTTTAATAGAACGAAATAAATCTAAATAAACCGGAAAAAAGTAAAATGGGGTAATTTTTGACCCCACTTATTAACGCCTAAACAAGAGACTGGGCCTCTGAAAAAACACGGGTCAATTAAATTGTCATTCTCTACAACATATCCAAAGTTCGTTAAGATATGCTGGTCCGAGTTGGGATACCTCACTTGTTAGTGTAAATAATGTAATTAATTTCAATTTCGCTGCTATTAGAATTCACTTGAAATCCAGAACACAGCCGATAATGTTAGTATTTAGCGTTAATGGATTGAAGAGCATCCGTTAATAGTTAACAGAAAAGGGAGGGATAAGTAAATCTTTTATATTTCTATTCCTGATGCTATACAAATGAGTTATTCTTTAAAATATTTTATTGTTAGGTAAAGGGCAAGTTAATTTCTTAATAGTTATATTTTTTTTTTAAATTATACTTACAATAAATTAGATCAGATAAAAGATTTGAAAACTCACCTGAAAATATATAAAAAAGAGAACAAATTAAAAAATACATTTAGGCCCGATTACTGAATGTCCAGTTAAAATTTAACAAACAGTTGAATTGCAAAAATTATATGGGAAACAACAAAAAATGTGTCAGTTAAAGTCCCAGTTAGTAGCTAACAGGACATTGTGAAAATGTGGCTTAAATGATTTAACTTTAATAATTTTTTTAACCTCTCTGCTGCGGAAGATGTATATATACGTTTTACCAACAACTCTATCCTGTTGCGTAAGATGTATATATACGTCCACTCTACATATGTAAGTGCAAAATGTGCCTTTTTTCCTAAAATCAATTCACAAATCAAGCCACTGTTACATATAAGAAGTAAATTGGAGCTTCTGTGCCTGTTTTTTATTTTCTGATTCCTATGGTGCTCACAAAAAAAAAGTTGATATTTGAGTATAAAATGATAGAATTCGAAATGGTTTGGGGAAAGAAAAATTAGCAACTGGAGAATATTATTTTCATAAAAAGCGTTTAAAATAAAATAGCCTTTCAGAAAATTATAAACCCTATATGTGTTCTTGAAGAAACTTTTAATCTGGAGGCAAAATAGCCTTGCAACCTTTAAAAAAATATTAAAATAACTATAATTAGAATTTACCAATTTAAAAGCGTTCAATTTTAAGTGTAAAAAAAAAAAATATTTCATTGAAATTTTGATTGCTTAATTAAATATCTTATTTTTAATGAAACCAGCACTTCTCACTTCAAATAAAATGAACCAGGTTATGGAAAAAATGCAAAATTTTAAATTTCAAATATACATAACTTATGCACTTTAAGTGTAAATATGAGTAATTTTTTCGAAAATCTGTTAATAAATAAAAAATTTCAATATCTCAATAACTGTTCAGTGAAGTTTCATTGCGAACCGACCAGCCAGTAAGAATTACTGAATTATTTCCAAAATATTTATTTGACACCCTCCTGTGTAAGCCAAGATGTCATTAAGGTATATAAAGACCAAAATATTAATTGGGCCAAAGGTTGGTTTAGCTTAAGCTTAGATATAATTAAATAATTGTGAAATATAAAATTTAATTGGTTTTGTATCAAAACTAAATTCGTTACTCTCTTACTTCGCTGAAAACTGATTTCTTTTCAAAGAAATCCTCCTTATTCCCCAATCTAATATTTTAATAAAATTGTAGTTAAATGTATTTGACGTTGCGATAAATACCCACCAACAGTGGTAAATGTGATGTGAATATGCATTAAAATGAGTGTAAAAAAAACACACACACACACACACAGTCACAAATGATATAGCAAAAGCAACAGCATCACAACAAAAAGCAATGCATCACTTTAGGGAGCAATATTGTAGATAGATATTGAAGTATGTGAAACTAACAACAACCAGAAGAAATAGCAGTAACAGCAGTACCATTAACAGACAATACTTTAAGGCTTAAGGATAAACAAACAGAGGCGACATTATATTAAATTTACTCACACTCTCCAAAAGCCTGCCATTTCCACAATCACAATTCTCGGCATCATTTGTATATTTAAGCTTGTTACTGCTGTTTTTTTTTTTTTCTATGAAATGTCACTCATTCTCTTTTTCTATTTATGCTTAACATATTAACATATCAACAAAGGCATTCATTCATTTATTCACACATACACACACATACACCCATATCCACAAAATTAATATGGGCACTCCATAGAAAGGTCAACAGTGACCGAAAAATTAAAAGTGGACAAATAATTCTTTCTGACTTGTATTATAGAAGAAAAATGCTTAAATCTTCTTAAATTAAAAAGTCCGAAGGATATCTTAGTTTTCATGATATAAAACGTTGATACAACAACCAAAAAAGTGCAAACGGAGTAAATAAAGATCAGTAAACGGTAAATTTTTGATTTCTCTTCATGGACATTCTAATGTCACGTATGTCACCACAAAACAACATGTGGTGTGAATAATTTAATATAAAAAAATCTGGGACATGTCAATCAGAGTTAATTTTTTATAAAATTTCAAACTTTGTCAAGTCACCTGGCAAATATTTTACTTTTGAGTAATAAAATATTGATATTTAAAATTATAGTTTTTACGAAGATGGCATCCGTAAGCTAATAAGAGGAAGGAAAACGCAAGACGTGTATAGAGGAAAATTAAAAACGTAAGTCACAAAAAAAAAATCATATTCGAGAGGGGTGCCAAAATTAGCCGACCTAACAAAGAAAACACAATAAATTTGGGGAAATTTTCTTTAGTTTTTAACATAAACTCCTTTTAACTCGATACAATTTTCCTTAACGATTCAATAGCTTTGATACACTTTTTACAATACCTATGTTTACAAATTCACTAAGATCGTTTATATTTGATGGATCCAAAAAAAAAAAAATAATAAACAACGTGGCGTCTTGAAACTTAAAACATATGTTTTATAAGGTTGCTACTTTTCACCAAAGTATTTTTTTCAAACAACTGCAGCTAATTTTGGGACCGCCCTCGTATTCTACTAAAAATACAGGCCATCTAAATCTGAAAACGTTCAGACCCTGGGACTAAGAAGTCTAAAGGTTGGATATGCGCTGAATCAGAATCTGACTTCAGAATTTTGCCTTTGTATCAGATTATTGAGATATCTTAAACTAAAGTTTTAAAAATAACTCAGGTTTTCGCTATAGTCGGGACGTTATAACATCGTGAATTAAGGTTTATTCACAAAAGTTTCATCATCGTCATCTCTTCGGATGTGTGCTGACCTTTTGGAAAGCATACTCTATTTGCGAGTTGGAAACTTGTTGTCCTGTGTAACTAAATAAATTTAATTTACATGATATCCATTGTAATTCTCAATAATAAATTCTGAACATAAAATTAATTATATTTTTGTATTTTATAAATAATAAGTCACATCACGATACATAACGTCACGTGCCACACTATGGGTTGAAAAAGAAAAATCAAAAAAAGTTTAATTAATTCATTAAATTTTAAAATAAACATTAAATATTCCAAACCATATTAAAAAAAGTTTTCTCAAAAGACGAAAATATCAACTTCTTTTTTTGTCACATCACGTCACCCTCTTTGATTGCTTTTATTTTAGGGGCAAAGCAGTTCGATTGTTTCTAATTTTTGCTAAATATAGAGTTTCTAAAGTTCTACACAAATATATAAAGTAAAATAAAATATATTCTTTCCTGTTTTTTACCTCATTGAACCGTACGACTGGTAGCGTACAATATGTGTTTATGGAAATGCCCATATAGAAGAACTAAAAAAAACTAGGAGATGAAGAAAATGGGTGTAGTTAAAAGGAATAAGGAAATTATGTTAGTATATGCAAACACTACTCTTAACACACACTACTACTGCATGCATACATGTATAGTAAACTACAATATAGTTTACAAAATATTTACTAACACACTTGTACTTAAAATACGTACATAACATATGCCAAATAAGTAAATGGACAAAATTCAAATATAAATTACTGCTAAGTAGCCATGTTTTTTGTTCAAAATGCATGTCAATAAAATCTTATATTATAAGTATTATTGTAAATATTCAAAAGTGAAAAAATTCAAAATGAAAGTAGTTGAACAAAACAGTTTTAGAAAAAATGTCTATGACATGCTTGGAGGGTATCCTAAAAACGAAGTGTTAAATCATGCACAATGTATTCCATATTCAAACGGTTTGAAAATGGAGTGGCATCAAACGGGATAAAAAAGAACAACGTCCAAAAAAATTGAACGCAGCTGAGCTTGTTAAATTGAAAAAATCGGCGGTTAATCAAATTGAGGCATCAAATCGTAATTTCGCGTTTCCAAGGAAACAATTCGAAAGAAAACTTACTCCAAATGCATGTGAAAAACTATTTGAGGAAGACAGTACCCAAATGTAGTAAAAATAACAACAAAATGAAGATAACTGAAAATAAACTTCATGAAAAAAATTTTCCAATAATTTTGGATGATGAAAATACTTTTCTCTTGCTTGGAACAAGTACTAATTCCAAAGACTTGATTCTGAAGACTCGAAATAAAACTCCAGACAAGGTACGATGTTCTGTCAAAACGAAGTTTGATCCAAAAGTACTAGTGTGGGTAGTCATTTTGGCAAAAGATATCATTAAGGAAGGATTCAAAAGGTATGGCTGTAACGCGGATGTTTGTATTAATAAATGTTTAGTAAAACTGGAAAAATGTATCAGAGACAGACAGTCTAAACACCAATTGAGTACTTTTGGAGTATTCTATGCCAAAATGTGTATGAAATGTATGAAAATGGAAAGCAATTAAAAGCAGTGTAAAAAAATTGACATGAATGTCGGCCAAAGCATTAATGGAGGTATCAAGCATAAAATACGCCGAATAGAAGATCGCTGTCCTTTGGCTCTATACAAAAAGTCTATACTGTGTTATCAATAAAAACATTTCTTTAAAAAAAATAATTATTTTTTTAATTGCAAGCGTTTTAAAATTGCCCATTTACTAAATTGGCATAGGTTATTGTACGTATGTATGTATTATAGTGTAAAGTGGCAGTAACACAACGTTAAAATAGATGGTTTTCTTGCTTAAATGCATGCTATTATTATGTTGTTGTAGCTGTTGTTGGCTGCTATTATTATTGTTGTTGATGTATTGTTGTTTAGTGTTCTTGTTATTATTATGCTATTGCTTCAGTGTTGGTTGTGTTGTTATTCTTGTTAGTTTATACATTGTGTAGTCAGACAACGCGTACTTGATTGCAAACTATTAACACCATTAAAGTAGAGGGAAAATTTGAATAATTCCCGCATGAATTAAAAACATTTTCCTTTTTCCTTTATCCCACTTCTTAGTACTCAAAAGTTGACATCAACATGAATTGTGTGTACGTGTTTACAACACATACAATACAAATGACATGTTGATTTTTTGCAAATGCACACATACATACACAAGGATAACTGAAGTTAAAGACGAGAATAAAGATATAGTGATGATTATACAAAAAAAGGAGGAATAAATTAAGTTGTTGTCATTTTAAATACATAAAACGTACTTAAGATAACGTGAAAGAAGAGGATATTTTAAAAAAACTTACAATTCTTGCAGAAACCTTTTCTCTTTTTTATAAGATATTTAAGAAAATGCATAAATAATCCAATTGTGTTTTATTAAAAATCTACAAAAAAATGTATGTAAACAAATCAGTTTGATCTTTAACTAAAAAAATATTATAAGATTCTACTGAAGATCACTTGGGTTAGCGTGAAATCATGATACCACAATGTCAATAGCTCTTACTAAATTTAATTTTCTTAACGCTTTCTAAAAAAATAATTTTTGAATTAATAATAAAGAATTTTTTTTTTCGGCATATTAAAAAATCAAAAAAAAAAAGTTTGATTCGAAGTCAATTTTTGTATAAATATATTTAAAATATTTATTTTAACTAGTTTCAGAATAAGCCTTTTTTCGAAGTATGTTTTAAAGAAATGTCTTTCATTCATGTGATTCGGAGTCGGTAAACAAATTTAATAAGTTGCAAATACATTTTGTCCGATTCGTTATCAATTTGCATAAAGAAACCAAACAGCTGAATATAGGTTTATTAAATATTCGGATTAATTTTGTTATAGTTTTTTTTATTCGGAATCATGTATGATTTTTTAAAAAATATAATATTTAGATTGTTTTTCAGAAAAGTTTTGTTTCAACAAAAAAAAAAAACTCTTGCGACCGAAGCGAATATATGTTTTTAACAAAAATTCTTCGTTAAGAATAGAGGCTAGTTTACATTATGTCATATTCGGAATGATTTTGTTATAATGCACATTCATATTTAAAAGCTAGTTTGCAAAATCTCCTCGAAAACATATTTTAAAAATAGCTTTAAACACGAATTTTATTTTTCGGAGTCAGAATATTGTTGAAGATTCAATATAAATGTATTAAATGTATATTTAGTATTAGTTCCCCTAATCGGAGTTGTTCGGAGTCAGAACATTATTAAAGTTAACTTCAAAGACGGTTTGATATAAAAAATTTTTTTAAACGAAAATTTCTTAAATTCGGAGTCAGAGATTGTTTACAAACCAAAATTTCAATAGCTCGGAGTTAAAGAATATTTCTACTAAAAAATCTCTTATGTGGAATTAGTTCTTTAGTTCGGAGTAAGCACATTATTAAAGTAAGCTTTAAAGACTAAAAAAAATGTTGCCTTTTGATATAAAATATTTTTACGGAGTAATTTTTTGTAACAACAATTTGTGGCCAGATCCTCTTTTACAAAAAAATACTTCTACTTAAATTTTGTTTTTATTTTCGGAGCTACATTTCTTAACAAAACATTTTCTAAGTCGTTGTCAAAGTATGGTTTCAGAAAAAGTCATTGGTCAGGCAAAAGTTTTTCTTTTCAGAGTTATTCGGAGTAAATATATACAAGACATATATTTTAAACAATATTTTTTTCTGTCTGTGTTTGCGAACGAAAACTTTTTAAATTCGGAGACGGTGTAATTTTTATTTTTAATCTACGCATGGGAACTATTTTTCTAAGCAACAAAAAATAAAGTTTTTCTATTACATAGGAGTAAGTTTTTAATTCGGAGTCAGTGAATTTTTTTATTTCTTGAAGCAAAATTTTCTTTAAAAATAAAGGAGTAATTTTTTATTAAAAATGATTTGGAGTAAACAAAAAATAGAAATTTTTTTTATTAATCGGCATCAATTATAGTTTTAAAAAATTCTCTCATTCAGAGATTCTAAATTTAAGTTTTACTTGAGGTATACTTTAAGCAAAAAGTTTTTAAATTCGGAGTCAGAGTTTATGTTTAAAAAATAAATAACTTTAAAAATTAAGTATTTCTATAATTCGGAGTCAAGAGTTAATTTAAAAATATATTTTTAAACTTATGCTTTTTCATTCGGAAAGTTGAAAAGTTAGTTTTATTTAGAAAGCTCACTAGAACTTAAATTCTCTATTCGGAGTCCGAATATTCTTGAAAAATGTTTGAAATAGTTTATTTTTTCTAGTTGGCATACATTTTTAAGCAATCAAAATAAATTCTATTTGTGATGCATTTCGGTTTTGAAAAATTCTTTTATTCGAAGTAGACAGGGACGTAACAGTTATAATTTTATTTAGAGCAAGGAGGATCAAAGACGAGCGTTAAAAACTCCGTAGCCTCTAATCAAAACCAATTAAAAACTTTAACAAACTATACTGCTATGAGAGAATTGTCTGCATGATATCAATGAATTTTAAAATTAGTTCTATAAAATGTCCCTGGAACTCGTCCATTGAAACTTTTCATTAAACGAAAGCAGTTTTAATTAAAGATGGTTTCATTAAAATTATTAAGCTTTTTCATTCATTTTAAGATATTTTCCATAAGCTTTGTGAAGAAAGCTCTATTAGTTTATTTAAAAATGGCATTAAACCTCGTCCACGAAAATTCTCTCTGTGTATACGAGAGAATACGAAATTATTGAATTTGTAAATTATTTGAAGATTTTACTATTTAAACCCCAGTTCTAAGAACATTTAACCTTTTTATGTCATATTGTAAGGGTGTGTGTGTGTCTACACACAGGAAAAATTTTTGTTATTTGCCAACTGAAATTCGGATACTGCAACTCAAATTCGGTTATTACGAAGTTCAGACTGTTAGCACAAGTTTACATTAGTTGTCAAAACAAAGTGTGGCTAATTCAACACAATTTTAGTTGCAACACCCAAAATATTCAGAAATCTAATGTAAATATCGTTGTATTAACTGAATTTATAAGTTGTTACCATTAATATACACTTTTCAATTCTGTTGGCACTTTATTTCTCTGTGTGTATTTATGTGTGCCTGCATATTGTAATAAACACAAAAGAAATACAATCAACAAACCAACAAGTAAAAGGCATCAAGCAAAAAGATAAAGTTAAATTGTCATATGAAGATAAACAGCATATGAAACTACTATGCAAAAGTTCCCATACACACACACTTACACACACGTGAAGATAGAAGTAGAGATAAAAATAAGCACATGACTTTAAGTGATAAATTAAACTCTCACACACATGAGACACACATACAAAAGATCGTAAATTCTTCATTATATAATCAGACTCTAACACACCTACAAAACTCCCAAACATATTTTCATTATAAATACATTTTTAATATACAGGAGATAAAAAGCAAAATGGCAATAGGTGTTTCTTTTTACGTATGTATTGTTTAGTAAAAATGCATTATTTTTTGAGACTAAAAACAACACCTACAAGCAAACATACACAAATGTATATTAAAACTAGTATACTTCATTAGAGCGGCATTTTTTTTGTCAACTTTCGATTTCTATCAATTATTTATTGTTGCGATTATTGCAGAGCTAGGTCTAAAAGTTAGATGGTGCGAATTTAAGAAAAATAGGATGGCACTAACCCGTGGCGCCTCGCGAACAAAATTTTCGTTTTTTAAAAACTATTTTTTTTAAACTGCTTTAATAATAGTTTTGGCATGCTAAGCACGAATATTTAAATAATTTTAAATCTTACAAACTATTTATGAGATATTGCGACTCGATTTTTACTAAAAGTGGCGTTTTATTTTCTCCATTTTATAAATTTTTAAAAATTATCCTAAAATTATTTTTTTTTGCACTAGAAAAGTAGACAAAACTACTTTTTATTTGAGCATAATTATGTCAATACTAGTTGAAGGATAATTTGTAAATTTTCCAACAAATATCTCGGAAAAACAGAAAATTTACATAGTAAAATTCTAAGGCCTTTCAATTTTATAGAAGGAATATTTACTTTAACTTTTGATTTTCATTAATTAATGGTTTGATTGTTGTAGCACTAGGTCCAGCAGTTTTGTGGTGCGAAATTAAAGAAACATCGGATTAGGATATATGGAAAAAAAAATTAAAATTAATTTTAAAAAATATATTTTGTGATACATCATCTCTAATTTCAGATATAATTATGATAAAAATGAAAACATGCTTTGTTTTGTATTTAATTTCAAACATAGTGAAAATCAAATCGCAAGATCTCGAAAACAGTTAGTGCGATTTTAAAAATTTTTTTAAACATTCGTGTTCAGTATGCCGAATTTAATAAAAAAAATTTTGCGTTGCAAGACATATTTTGTTAATGTAATTTAAGAATAATTTTCAAAAATCGGGTTAAAGCTATTCGATTTTTTCAAATTTTCACCAACTAACTTTTAAACTTAATACAACAATAATCTGAACAATACATTTAAATTTTTTAAGGAAAGTTTTTATTCATACAAAAAAACTCCGCTCCAATACTACTTGGTGTTATAATGGTGTATGTATCCCAGTGCAGAAACGGTAATGACATGTCATTACTTTTGTCACTACTACCAGTAATGACACACCTTACTATCTGCATTAATTTGACACACAAAATTAGGATTAATTGTCCAACACGACAATGCCTCAGTACATGTAAGTCGTCAGATGATGGAATGGCTATCATCAAATATATAAGAGTATTGGAATGGCCCGCATGTACTCCGGATCAAACCCACATTGAGAATATTTGGGGTGTATTAACCAACCCGTCGAGTTTAAGCAGAAAGCCGTCAATATGAAAGCGTTTTTCATTTAAAAGAATCAGTTATTGATGTGTGGAGAATTATAACAGTTATTGATTGTGTGGAGATATATAATGGTAGAACTTCGAATAAACCTGGTGGACAGTATGTCTGATCGATTTTTGAGTTGATTCAAAAAAGAAGGCCACACTCATTATTAAAACTACCCAGCAAAATTTATTAGAATAGGTTACCTCTGAACCTGTTCTAGAACAACTTCTTTTACCACCGCTTACAATGAACCGGTTCTATAACAGGTTCCTGGAAGTCGAAATGTAAGGATTCACTGTCCCAAAACCAGTTTCATAAATGGTTCTAGAACCGGTTCTAAAGCAACCTGTTTTTGTCTGGAGGTAAAGAACCTATTGCAATTAGAACAAACTCCATATAAAAAGAACCAGTTGTAGAACAGAAATTAGAAACTGATATAATACAGTATAAGTTGTTCTGCAACCAGTTATTTGGATGTTACTATTTTACTGGGTACTGCTTTAAAATATTTTTCTTAAATTTTTGGAAATTTTTATAAAGGGTCCGCCAAATAACTTTTTTTTTTAACTCCTGAACCAATTGGACTTTGTATGGCGTCATACCAAGGTCTTTATGCAAAATTCGTCTCAATGATGTCTCCGAAATTTTCAATTGTTGAGAACGACGGTGAATTGATGTTGATGGCGCTTCACGCACACTTTCTGCCACAGCAGCAATATTCTCGGGTGTACGCACTGTTTTTGCTTTTCACGCTTTGGTTTACCGATGAGGATGCCAGTTTCTTTCACTTTTTTCACAAGATAACGAACATATGGACCATATTCGTTCAGCGGAATGATAAAACTAATTATCTGTCAAATCAGACATGAGCTAAGTGTTACCATTCACGAAATAAGCACTAGTTGAAATAAAAACTTTAGATGACGGACCCTTTATATTAAGTTAAGTGTATTTATAGTTATGCAACACTAATTGATTTCGTTATTCCTTTTTAAATAGTAAAATAAAAAATTCAATAAAAAATAATAAATAAATAAATGAATTGTTGTTTTTTTTTTTTTTTAAATATTATTAATTTTTACATTTATGGCGGTTAAACTCTTAAACTTCTTTTAACTTACGAAATTTAGTGAAATTAATGTAGAATTATAGTTTTGCAACGCAGTGTATAGCCACTTATATGGTAATACTTTTTTTACACTGGCATGTAAATATGTTTAAACATGTATGAGACAAGCTGTATACTAAAAATGGCAACATCTATATGTAAAAGTGTAAGTGTTTGTATATAAAATATATGTGTGTTGTGAATGTATACAAGTGTGCATTTTTGTGTGTGTGTGTATGTTACAACTGAGTGTTAGCTGGTTATGAACTTGCAGGTTTTTGCAACAAAAATAAATTTATATTTTTTGTTGGTTTAAGGTGTGAGCTAAACGTCACTTGAGGCAAAATTATGCGTGCCAAGAGTGTTGTTTAGTTTTTTGATTTTAAAACTCTGGTATAACAAACTTGTACGTATACATTCAAACGTTTTTAATATAACTGCACTATGCACTAAAAATTTCATTAAAGCGCAAAGAAGTATTAGTTTACATTATTTCATATTTTAAGTCCACAAATTTTTAAGTAATCCAATTACATTAAATTGTTATTGTATAAGTAATTACCCTGTAATTAGACACACAACATATTTAATATTCCCTTTGCCTGGTATTACAAATATAACAAATATTCTCAAGAAATGTTTTAGACCACAAATATGACCGTAGGTCTGAAAGGAATAATGAAATACAAAAACTACTCAAATTAATTATAAAAAATGTTAATTGAAAACATACAGGTCTGATGAAAAAGAAGGTTTCTGCTGGCATGGAACGGTTTTAGATAAAACCAATAGTAAAAAAATGTGTTTTTGATGACTTTTTTATTGTCACGCACATGCAAGTTGCATAATGTGCTAATAAATCTGATAAGAATGAATTTGCAATACTTTATAGAAGTGTTTTCCATTAAAATTCTCTTCTTTGCCCTATTTTCCAAAGACGAATATTTTTTACAATCTGGCAATACTTTTATTTTATAAAAAGTATTGCTTTTGAATCGCCCTGTTGATATTTGTTTTCTTTTAAGGTTTTCTCTTATCAAAATATGCGAAGCAGAGTCTATAGACATCGGTGAACAGACAATGAACTATAGACAATGCAAAATTGAACTGTCAAAAACCTGGACTAAAATCTGACTTAGCTTAAATCAAAAGTAAATTCGAATGTCTTTATTTAAGCATCACTTAATTAGAAACTTTCTATAAACTCTAAGAAAATATTAAAGATGCAAACAAAAAAAACTCATTTTTGAAAAATTCAATTTAGTTTTCAATCGAAATACTTTTCTGCAAACGCGTATTTGCAACTTATTCAACTGTTCTATGGGTCAATAGAAGATCGTTTATTTTTGACAACTTTAAAACAAACATGAATAAATAAAGGAAAATGGAATAAAGGAAAACAGAATAAAACTTTAACATTTATCTTAGTTTCAATTTATAACCTCCGTATATTTACAAAAAATAAATAAAATCAAACATATTAGCTAGGTTGATACTAGTAACGTCATGGTGCTTGTTAGGAAAACAGCCTAACCAAGTGCTTGATTACTAAGAAGAGAAGAATGGAGCAAAATTGATGATTAATAGGTTTTTTGTTAAAGTTTTGCCTATTATGGAGGCTCTAGCTTTTCTAAAACTTAGGGTTCTGATGAGATCTTTAGCCAGATCGAAATACTAGTATCAACCTAGCTAATATGTTTGATTTGCTTTATTTCTGTAAATATACGGAGGTTAAAAGCTCGGTATAAATTAAAACTAACCTAAAAATAATCTTGAAGTATATAAAAACAAAAATCTAATAAAACTGAAAAAAATATTACTTGAGCCAGAGTAAAAACTAAAATTTTTTTATATATAAATAGAACATTTTTGGTCTTCAAAGTTTAGTAACGTCATGATGCTTGTTAGGAAAAGACCCTAACCACGTGCTTCATTACTAAGAAGACAAGAATGGAGCAAAATTGATGATAAATAGGTTTTTTTGTTAAAGTTCTGCCTATTATGGAGGCTCTAGCTTTTCTAAAACTTGAGGTTCTGATGAGATCTTTAGTCAGATCGAAATACTAGTATCAACCTAGCTAATATGTTTGATTTGCTTTTTTTGTGTAAATATACGAAGGTTGATAGCTCGTTGTAAATTGAAACATTTTATATTTATTTTTTTTTTATTGTGTTTTAATTTGTTTGTGCCATTTTTAGTGGTTTTCGTGGTAACTGTTTCCATAGACTGAAATGAAATATTGTAAGTGTATTACATATTAGCTTTTTAATTGAAATACAATTTAATTGAAATATATAGTGACATATAAGCCTTATAATTTAATATGTAAGATATACTGTCTTATAAAAAATAATTTTTGTGTGATATATGATATACTTATATATGACGACATATATACAATAAAACTTAAGATACAATTATATATGACTTTAAGTGATATAAGATATAATTATATAACAATTTTTTATTATGGCCCAAGATCATTAATATTATATTTTCGTATAAGATATAATTATATATAGCACCATATATAAATAGAAAAGTCAAAGACTTTTGACTTAACATAGGATCAAAAATTAGTCTTATTCGGTGCAATTTTTAAATTGTTCCAGTGTTACGATTCTATATTTTTTTATTTGATTTAAAAGATACAAAGAAACACCTCCTAAAACAATTCAAATTCATGTGAACATTTTCTATTTCTGTGTATAATTGAGTAAAATTTTAAAACCGGTTAGCCGATTTTTTCCGAATTTCAGAAACCAAAACCGTTTTTTTTTTTTAATTTCAACTATTCGCAAAAACCGAAAACCGGTTTTCCCAAAAATGTCGAGTAATCGATCACCTATTTAAATAAATATTAGTAAAAAAAACAGTTTTGTCTAGTACTAAGCTATTTTTTCGGGGCTAAACTATTAGAGAGTTAAATTAAGAGATTTTAAGTTATTTCTACTGACATATTATTTAAAGTGTAAGTATTTTCATTTATTTAAAGTGCATTAAAGCACTCTGCCTTCAATCCATCAACTTAAATTTTTTTAAACATTGTTTGTTCGATGATCTCTTGTTCCATAGTATTATGTACATATATAGTGTGTAGGTATGCATTTAACTTTTGCATCTCTGCATGTGTTAGTTATTCTATGTATGGATAAAATTATTTGAAAATTTTAATTCTATACATTTTTCGGGTATAAAGTCTAAACTACAAATGATTTTTTATACATACAACGACTTTTGTTATTGTTGAAATTTGTAGTTGTGGCTGCTCTAGGTATTGTTGTTGTTGGACTTTTTTTTAAATATGTCAGTATATATGAGAAGTGCATGCATGTGATTGCACTTTAGTGTGTTTATGTCAAGTATTCACTTACAGCCTGTTAAACACTCAATGAAAAACGGTTTAGCAAAAAAAACAAAAAAAAAAACAAACTCTAACATACATTGAGTTTTTTATTTTCAATTTGTAAATGTGTGTGTGTGTGTAAATATGTACTGCATATATATATATGTGAGTATATAATTGTGTGTGCTTGTGTTAAGGTAAAAAATGTTTGCATGCATTTGTGTATTTTTCGTAAATTTATTTATACCACATAATTTAACTACAAAAATTTAGTCTTAAATATTACTATGTGTTCTCTATATACTGATTGTTATTTTGCAGTGGTGTGATTGTCAGTGTATATGTGTATGTAAGTTACTTTAATATACAGCTTTTGTTTGCAAAATTAGCTTTAAATTGAGATTATTTTGTGGCTTCCACAAGTGATAAATATTCATAGTTTATTATACACTTATTATAGTATTAAAAAACACATACACACACATACACATATCGTACTGCATAAAATTTCTAAAATCACTTTTAAAACCACAAGCATATAATTACATTAATGCTATTCAATTTACACATTTAAAAGGATTCGGTTTTTTGTGTTGGTTCCCGTAGATAACATAATTAAATAGAAATTAAAATTTAGAAATTTAATTAGATAAAAGATTTAAAATATTTAAACATGAATTCTTTTTTTAAGGGAAAGATATAACAAGGCAAATATGTTTTCCTTTACACTTTACAGTCTAATATCAAGATATATCATTTTAGTATGTAGCGCATTTTATTTTAAAATGATTATTTGGAAAATTCTTTGTATTGAAACTTGTATACAAATTTTTAAGTTCAACATGGCGCCCAACCGAACGGATTCATATAAAACAAATCTATATTCAACTCTAGAGATCTCTACAGATTCTTTCGTTGAAAATGCCAAATTCTGATTACATTGACTGTTTCTTTAAGGTTGTATATGGCAAGCTATCGATATCGATATATTCTACGCTTAGAGCATTATCTGCATGATAGCAATGAATTTTCACATACATTCATAAAAAAAGTCAATTAAGCCTGTTAAACAGGTTCCTATTCGGTTGAGCTGTTTTTTTCTGTTGTTATCGTTTGAATCAGTTATTTAACAAATTTTATCTCAAGAACAAATTTCATCCGTTGTTAAACCAATTTTTCGAACTAAAATTTTGTAATTAGTGATTCTCAAATTTACAAAAATTTGCCAGTTTATTTAGAAAACAATTGTTGTTGAACCATTATTTTTTTGTGTCTCCGCTATTAGTTTCACTTGTGGATGGCGTTATTTCCTCCCTTTGGTTTAAAATCATAAAATAAGCTATATTTTGGAAACTAGGCGAGATAGAGCAATGCAAATTTTCATATACAGTGTAACAAGTTAACATTCAAGCGATGACCTCGACGTTCAAATATTCATAATATTTATGTATTTTTACATAAAATTTCGTTTAAATTTATTATTTTGTTTAACAAATTTAAGCGAAATTCTGTTTTATATTATTAATTAAAAACCCCTTTCATACATTTCATGAAACTTATCAAAATTTAATGAAACTTTTCATCAAAGTAATGAAATTCTTCATAATTTCTTTAAATATTTTTCTAACTTTAAGTTTGGTTATTAATTGAGATTTTTAAGAAAACGCTCAATTAATTATATGATTGTTCGTTCTCTGGCTACATTTAGAGAAAAAAAATGTCATCACAAAATCTATGAATTTTCACCAAAAGTCTATGAAGAATTAAAATTTTTATCAAGTTTTTATAATTATTTTCAAAAATTGTCCATATCTTTTAAACTGAAAAAGTAATTGATTATAGGAAAAGAAATTGCACCATCTTTAATTGCAGGAGACCTCCGTATTAAACAAAGTTTTAAAAATTATCCTTGTTTAGGAAAAGGCCTTCGAAATTTTTTTAAATATAAGCCCTGCACGCAGAGAAAAGAGCATTATATTATGATAGTTTAAGAGCATTATGTTATGATTGAAACACGTAACAATCATAATATTATCCTCATGATCATATTATGATTATAGATAATGACTTTTCTTGATAATTTCTTGCCCCAATCATGTTCAATACTATATTATATCTGCGTGTAATTGCAAAATGGCGATCATCTCGGAAATGGCGAGAGATAGTAAAAAACCAGCAACAGTTTTGTTCCGAAAAGATTATGTGGAAATTTGCTATGAGGTTTAACTGTAACATCATTTTTTTCCAAAATAATTATATCTAAAAATGTATTTAATATTAAAACACACATGAAAGCGATAATATTATTATATACTACAAATAAACGAGTACAAAAGTAAATTAACAAAATTAGTAATAAACATTTGCCATCCATAATAAAGAATTGAAATAACCATTATGAAATATCCCTATTTTTAGTTGTGGTAGCAGGATTTTTGATATTTTGCCAGTTTCTGTTAAATACAAACAATACAATTTCAAATGTAAACTTTTTATGATGGCACATATTTGTACAGGTAACAACGATACAGACAAAAATTACACAAAAAAATAAAAATTATGGTAAATTTGTAACGATACTTAATACTATAAGGAAGCAGTGATACTTTAACAATATGAAAAACATTAAATAGTATGTACGGTATGGTATATGTATATGATAAATACGACTAAAACATGTTAGAAAAGTACTATAGAAAATACATAAACAATTCACTAATAAAACAACAAAAATATTTGTGGGAGTCTCTTTTGAATGGATTATTCATATACACACACCTACCAGCACACAGCACTTGTATTTAAGTGTTAGTGTTTATCATGTAGGGGTGTGTGTGTGTGTGTTCGTGTGTTTTATATACATGTTTTTGTTTGT
The DNA here is from genome assembly GCA_021234595.1 of Delia radicum. Classification (NCBI taxonomy): domain Eukaryota; kingdom Metazoa; phylum Arthropoda; class Insecta; order Diptera; family Anthomyiidae; genus Delia; species Delia radicum. The sequence continues at coordinate 236,079,158 of CM037853.1, read as the reverse complement.
TTAATGTTTTTGTTTGGTACTACATATTTATGAATGCTTGTATTAATTATTGCATTTACAGTTTATATATATTTTTTTTTTGTACACTTCTGTGTAATTTTCTCTTGGCTTTCATCCCTCTCTTCTCGCATTCATTTAGATCTTTACACATCTTGTGTGTTGTTCTACTGATACAAAACGTTAATTTTCAAAATATTTTCTAACAAATGTTAGAAATTGTTGCAATTGTTTCTGTTGTTTTGAAACTTGTGGGTGGGTGTGTGTGTGTGTGTGTGTGTGTGTGTGTGTGTATGTATGTATGTACAAATGCTTGTACATGAGTGTGGTTAAAATATATAAACCTAAATGTGTGTTTCTGTTTAATGTTCCAACATATTTTTCCTCATTATTTAGCATAACACGAATGTAATAATGAGAATGCTTATATTTTCCCCTCTTCCACACCAAAATCATACATAAAAACGCAAACACACACAATTAACAAAGTAAAAACAATTGGTTTTTTGTTTTGTATAGGTATGTGTTGTTTTCGTCATTCAAGCAGTATGTGTACGTTAATACATGTGTATGCTTTTATGTAAGGGAATGTTCTCTTAAGTGGTCGTACAGCTGGTATTTGGTCTATATATAAAAAACTAAGTGGTATATTTCAAATCGCTAAAGAGGGTCATATATGTGGGCAAATATGGAAGCATATGGAATTCCTTATGTGCTAAAAGGACTCATATATGAACATATAAGGAAGTATATGTGCTCCATATACCCAAAGAATGATTTTGAAACATATAAAAATGGTGTATCTAATCAGTTTTATAAACCTATTTTTAAGGCCGATTGTAAACAACTTCAATTCTTGATTTTTTTTAACCAGGTTTCACATTTTTGTTTTTCTATATTTGTTTATGGAATCAATTAGTTTTATTAAAATTGTGAATAAAATTCTTACCGTTTACAAAAATCCGACTTGGAAATTTTTTTTAACGTAGTTTGTTATACACTATTTATGTTTACGGGAAATTAAAATTTATATTGCGTTTTTTTGCAACACACAATACAACAAAGAAAAAGTCGAAACGTTTTAAAATAGCAAGTATTTTGTTGTTGTGACCAATGTTAATATTTAAATTAGATTTTAAGAAGGGGTTTCCTTACGGGCTATTTTGGTTAGAGATAGCGAAAATGAAACTCGTTAATAATTCTGATATATTCATACAACATCACGAAAAACGACAAAAGGTCCACTTTAAGGCACAGGCCACAATATGGAATATTCTCTTATTATATTTAGGATATGGCAATGGTTTGTTATGTGTGACAACCATTTTGCCTTTACAAATAAACACATATCAACACAGTTGTATTACATACACACACAAATACACTTATATTTAATACATGCAGCAAACAGGCAAGCATTTATGATCCTATTTATATAAAAATAGGACCAATTATATTAAATTTAAACTAAATAGAAAATAATCCAATGATAAAAGTTTCTATGTACTCATATACAATTTGATATCATTATACATGGCAATATATTACGATATATCTTCATATCTTATACTTAGTTTATGAAACATTTTTGTTTCATATGTTTATCTGATCATATGAAATAGATCTAGATCTTCATATGACCATATATTCTACCATATATGATAAGTGTATATGGTACAATTAATCAAAAATAAAAATAACACTTTCATATATAATTATATATAGCAAAACATATAAACTATATAAATATAGTATATAAATATATAAATATATAAATATATAAAATTTACTGCAAAAATAACATGAAAAACTACGGTTTTTTATTTTGTAATGATTATTAATATTTTTTTATTAATGTACAACGAAACAACGTTAGGAACTGTATATGTGCCATAGCTCTCCTTTAGTAAAAGGATTTTTTATTTTGAATTTTAAATTTTTAGGACCGATACTTTTTCAGTTTAAATATTTTTCGTGAAGCAAATGAAGATATATTAAATTCAGAAGTTTTAAATAAGATCGTAGAAAATTTTTTTCAAAAATATGACAAAATTGCAACCCCTTTGGTCTTATTAAGCATACTACACACATTTGTGTTGAGCACATATTATATATAAGCGCAGAAAATAATTAAATTTCCAATTAGACTCACATGTGAAAATTATTATTGCCAACTATGTTGCTCTCCCTTTATGTACAATTAAGGTCAAAATAATAACACTTATTGCCGTTTTTTTTATGTTTATATTATATTAAATTTACGATTTGGTAAATGTCCAAACAGGTGTTGAGCCAAACAATGGGAACATCAAAAAAAAAGAATGTAAATATGTGTATATATTTAAAAACCTTAAATAGTATTACTTTTAAAGCAACATTTTAGCTGCTCACTGTTTTTAGATCTACATTGGACACAGTATTCGTTTCTACCCAAAACTTTTAAAAGGCTAAACGTGTTTAATGAAGATATTCATTAAAGTAATTAAAGGTTTTGTCTACAATCGTTAATTTAAAAACTATTAACTAGACTTTGGCAAATATTTATTTAAAAAATAATATTTTTCTTTAATTTTCTAATTGTTTTTTTTTACTTTTTAAATGCCCCAAGACAGAAGGTAAATATATATGATCATACATGGATATAGCTGATCATATCTGGATATATAGTTAAATATTTTAAATTGGAACTTATATGTTCGGATCCGAAATTTGGTAGTACATGATTATATACGGAAATAATGATTATACATTGAACTACACTTAGAATACTATGTAGACCACTGCAAATGTAGTTGAAAACAAATGAAATTTTACTTTAAGAAAGGACGACTTACATTTCATTAAAATCATTTGTATTTTAATGTTCAAAAAATGACTAACAATTGTAGTAAAAATGAACCACATGGTTGTAAAAAATAAACAAACATTTATTTTTTTAAATAACAAAAAACTACTGTAAAAATTAATGTAAAATCATAAAACAGTCATTTGATGTGGTTTGTTTTTTTAAATGAACTACAAGGTTAGTAAAATATTTAATTTTTTCTACAAATGACTGACATTTACATTAAAAATAAAGAAACTGAATTACAACCTAAACAACTACATATTTTTAAAGCAGAAGTTCCTTGAGTGTATATATGGATATATATGAACTGCAGTACTCATATATGATCATATACAAATACATGTACATATAATCATATTTATTCATATACGGTCACATTTTCACCTGGACAATTGAAAATCTATATATGTGGGGCATTCTGTGTGAACGGGAAACCCCTGCTGTCCAAAATTGAACTTGACGTAAAGAATGTGGTAACATGGCTTAAAATATAGGGGAATATCTCTACATTCAGAATATGAGTGGGGCAATATGAATGTAATGATTGTTTAGGCAATATGGAAGCGCGAGTTTGCATACTACTTTCAGAGACGCTTTGAAAAACACTTTAAAGAGTGACGGAATTGTCTTGAAAATTGATAATCGTCAGTTTTTGGGGTCGCTGAACTCGAATCTGGCATCAGATTTTTAAAAATCAAAAGCATAGATCCAATATTGCGAATGATTTCAAAAATTTTCGGAATTTGATTTAAATTGTCACACAATAGTTTTGATGATCGCTGAATACGAAACAGACCATAGATTTTTAAAATACAAAATGGCGGATGACTTTTGGGAAATGTGATCGATTTTGTTGTATATTATTAAAGGAAAAGTTTAAGGGGTAGCTGAATAATAACCTATATTGAATTTTTAAATTTCAAAATGGCGGATCCAATATCGAGGTAGATTTTTTTTTTTGATGGATGGTAACCGATTCATGCGAAACTTTATTTAACTGTAAACCAGTAAAAATTACTAAATTATATATCAATAAAAGTAATTTAAAGGGTCTATCTACTCGTGTCGATTAATTTCAAATCAAATATGGAGATATCTACAGTAACGCCGCGAATATTACGAATTATTAAAAAAATATAGTATTCAGTAACAGTTTTTAATTACAATAAAATTGTAAAAGGTAAATTTGAAATTTTTTTTTTAATTTGAACAAATTAAACAGTTTTCACTATTCTGAACACTTGTATAGATGTAGACAGTTCCGTTTGAATATAAGGCAATGTTGTGTTTTATTGTTTTAATAATATTTTGTCAGGGTTATAAAAAAAGCCTACCATTATTTTAGCCAACACTGTTCATAGAATATAATATTTAATGTCTGTGAACATTGCGTTGTGTTATTGTCTTTTTTTTCTGTGTTTGTGGTGGTATTTTGATGTTTTTGTTTTTATTGCTTTTGTTGTTGTTTTATATCTTGTCATTTAACGTTATTATTGTTGTCGTTGTTGTAGATTTTGCGTTTTTGTGGTTGTCATCAACAAACAGCACTAACAATCTAAACAGCAACAACAAAAGTAAAAAACAATTTAGAACAACAAAATACGCATTTATATGTTATTGTTAATGTTAAACACAGAGAAAATACAAGTCTATACATAGAAAACCGTAGTGCAAACATACACAAATGTATACACACATGCACACTCATACATACAAAAAAAAAATTTTCAATTAAAATTATATTCCATCTTTACAAAGACTTTTATATAGTATATGTAAGTGTGTGTTTATATTTTCTATAAATTGAAATGCCCTAGTAAAATAATTTATATATTAAAATATGTGATTATCTATGGTATCATGCATGCACATATATTATATGTTTACATATATAACGATATAGTTCTATACATTGACCTTTGTAAAATTAAACATTAAATATATATGATATACGTAAAAATATATGGTAGATCTTTTGTTTTATATAAGAACACATTTTCATATATAACAAAGTATATAATCATATATGGTGACATATAAGCTATATAATTTAAGATATAATAATATATAATGTCTTAAAATAAATATTTGTGTGTGTGATATAAGATATGATTATATATGGTGCCATATGTTTAATACAACTTTAAATGATATATATTAATTATATATGATATCAGATATAATTATGTCAGATTCCATATATCACACAAGATGACATTTTTTTTTTTTTTAGATATGATTATATATATATACCAGCATCATTAATATTTTCAATGCGTATAAGATATAATTATATATAGTTATAAATTATAAATTGTATATAACCCCAAACATAATTATATATTAGCGTGTTTCAGCATTTCCACTTTTTTTGTATATTTGCAACTCCTGAAGCGGAATATGAAAACATATGATCCAAAAGATTTTTGAGACATTTTTCAGATATTTTGAAGGGGGTACAGGGTCGCTGAAACTAATAATGAGCAAAAGATATAAAAAATTAGATATAAAAAATTATGAAACAAACATTGTTTAATTTTTTTCACTTGTGCTTTGTTTACACAAAACCAGATAAATCACCACTCAAGTATTCTAGCCTACTAAAAAAAAATATTCGGGGTACAGATTATCAGTTTAAGGTCACTCTGATGAACTTAAATGTAAAAAATTCAAAATTTTCCAAATTCAAACAGCAATAACTTCAAAAATATGCATCCTATTGGCGTGGAAATTTGTTGGATAGGTCTTTGAAATACCTTTCATTTGATACCAATCTTGCTTCTGACACTTTTAAAGAAACAAAACAAAAATGACAAAATGATTTATTTTCTCCCAGTTCACATGATATTTCACCAAGCATGGAATTTTTCCAAAAACAAATTTAGTAGCAAATGAAAGGTATTTTAAAGAATAACTGCCTATTTCTGCAGTTATTGAATTTGGAAAATTCAAAATTTTTACTTTTAAGGTCACCAGAGTGATAATTTGTACCCCGAATAATTTTTTTAGTAGACTAGAACTCTTGAGTACCCAGCAAAACTTTGGTAATGGGTGCGATAAAGTAATGCATTACCTTGTAATGTGTACTCCTTACGTGTATCATTATTTTCCAACAAGAAGTAATGAGTCACCGATAATTGAACATTCATGGATTACCTTGTAATGATACCTCATTACATGTTACATTACTTCAAAACATAACATAATGACTTACCGATCATCAATTACATAATGCATGAATTATAAACGTAAAGTAAGTATTAATATATATTTTTGAAAATCTATTTATAGACACATTACTTTGTGATTTTTTGTAAGCATGAGGGTAAGGTGTATATTTTTGATATCACGAAGGAAAACACGAAGCACAACAACTCATTTACATTTTAAGCAATAAAATATTATACGTGTATGTATCGATAGCTCAGTTGCTAGAGTTCTCGGCTTTTTTTTATGAAAATCTATTTATAAACACATTACTTTTTCCCACCATGTAACCATATAAGTAACCAGTTACTTTACCCCCTACAAGGTAATGAGTTAAACCCATTACTCTAAGGCTCATCGCCTGTAAAATTCATCAGTGAAGTAAGGTGTAATGTAATTCGTGAAGCCCTATGGCGATACATTACTTTACCCATGATTTGGTAATGTGTGGTTTTGCTGGGTAGTGATTAATTTGGTTTTATGAAAACAACACAAGAGAAAAAAATATTTTTTTTGCTCCTTAAAAAAATCTGAAAAGATTCTCAAACATCCTTTGGGATAAAAGCTTTCTGAGTTGCAAAAATCAAAAAAGGGAAGATGCTGAAACGTCCTACTGTATATGCTCTAGATGTCTAAATTATGTTATCTTAAAATTATTTTTTTTATTTTATTATAATTATATATGTTATGGGATTTACGTAAATCCAATTTCATCTCAAAATATCTTATTCGATACATCAAAAATTACTTATCTTTTTCTATACCTTTTAGATCTAAATTAATCACATGCGATCTATTTGGGATCTATCTTAAATTAAATATTATTGGATCCCCGATTATTAAGACAAATTTTGATCTAATTTAATATATTAGTATTTGCGATATAACTTTTTTTTGATCGGGTGTGCCCAAATGTGTGAGTATAACTAAATGTTTATGTATAGGTGTTTTTGTGTGTAAATATATGTATTTTTGCTATGTATTTGTATATTTTTACAAAATAATATGAGTATAATGTAAACAAAAACTACTACTATATTATTTAACAAAGTTTTCCAATGTATTTGTGTACAAAAACTATACAAATAGTTTTCAACAATAATAATTGTCTTTTCTGTAATAAACACCATTTCTTTATTATAGTTTTTTTTTGTTTATTATTAATTCTTCTACAAGGACACAAACAAGTTGAAAAAGATTAAATACTTTTGAAAACAGTTGTGATCAAAATAATAGCTATTTACATAAATTGTTCAATAAAAAATCGAAAATTTTTTGGCTTTAACCAAGAAGCACTTAATTTTCAATAAAATGGTTTGCTTTAATTTATTTAAATTTTGAAATAAAAAATTTAAAGACATAAAAATATAATATTAATATTAATAATGTGTATTGTCCCATTATATTTCCCAAAGAATCCAAGATACATATATATTTAAAAAAAGTTGTAACTAATATGGAAAAATCTACGGAACCGTACGATTCCATGTTACTCAGGATTTAAACCATTTTAAGGACAATATATTATATTTTGATGGTATCAGCATTTTTGAGGCAACGAATTAGACCAGACGAACATTCCATATTTTAATATTTATACTGTTAATGTGCTCTACTCAATTAAAAACTACCCCAATTTACCCTGATTTTGCTTGTAACTTTTAAAAGTTTTTTCAACTCTTTTGGTGATAACTTAATCAGCATAAAAGTAAATATCCTCAATCCTTTGGTGGATGATAATCCTGATGTTGCAAGATCTCCTGCATGTTGAAACAAATATGTGCTCTCAGTAAGGAATAAATGGTAGCTCTTAAAAAATCTGTAACTCTGTTTTTACAATAAATTTAAGAGATTTTTCATTTATGCGCTTTCAGCGTCAACGTCAACGTAATTGCATTTTTTTTAAATTGGCATATAAATGACAAATAACTAATAAAATGCTATGAAATTTTGGAAATAAAGAAAATATGACAATATAAATATCATATCATGTCTATGCATGAGATTTTAAAATTTTATATTTTTTGAAGGGCACATCCGCAGTTCGAGAAGTAATTAGTTGCTGTCCTGCATGATCGGTAAATATCAGAACTACTGTTATTGTCTGTAAGTGCTAAATGGATCGTATTATTATGGTATTCAGAGTCATTTAAACTTAAATTTTGTTGCTTTTCATAGAATTTTGGAGCTAAAAGTGATGTAGAAGCGAAAGGGATACTCCGAACCTTTTAGCACTTACAGAGAACAATAGTAATGGTGGTCTCTATCCAGATCCAGCCAGATTTCAACCTATAATTCTTTTAACTGCGGATGTGCCCATCAATTTAAAGTTGGATTTTTAGCGTTATGTGGAACTAAAAGAAATATTAAACCAAAAAATAAAATCCGATCCGTCTCAACTTAAAACGCAAAAGTTGTCAACCCTGAACGTAAAAACCATACGTCAATCTGGTAACATTGGAAATAGAGACGGAGGAGATTAGAAAAATAAACAAAAATCTAAAAAATAGAATATTTGTGTTGTTAGTGTTGTCGCTTCTGAATATAATATACAATAACAGAAAAAGCTAATAGGAAAGAAAACTGCAATTTAGCTGCATTAGATTCGAGGCCATATTTGGGTGTGATCGCTAAACGGTCATGACTTGGTATTGTTACGTTTGTAATGTAAGATGAGCGCAGGTTTGATTCCTACAGCCGCAAGTTGTTGAAAAATTTATCATATAGAGACAATCTGACAATTATAAGACACAAATAATAATACAATTTAAATGGAAAATCACTGATGAGCCTGTTCATAAAAAGGCAGAAACTAGTCTAGTCTGATTTAAAAATTAATAGTGTTTATAATTTTTAGAGAAAAACGTTTATTCTTCTTCTTAACCTCAACATTTCAAAAATCCGATTTACTTAACACGTTCACATAAAGATTGTTATGATTACATGTAGAATTCAAGATATATTAAACCCCATAATTCTTGAAGCTGCGGATGTGCCTTCAATTTGAAGTTAGCCTTTTACCGATTTTGGAGAAAAAAATGTTGTAGAGAATTCAAAGTTTATCCGATCCATTTAGCGCTTTCACATAATAATAGTAATGATGATTTTTCACATTATAATAGTAATGATGATACATATTTGACCCCATAATTCTTTAAACCGCAGATGTGCCGAATTGATATAGAGACAAAAAGTATTCTCCGATCGATTTAATTTTCACTTTTACATATAATAATAGTTATGCTAATGTCTATCATTAAAATAAGATTTGACGGCCGTAATTCTTAAAACCGTGCAATTCAATTTTAAGTTGAATTTTTCTTAAATTTGACCTAAATTTGAGCAAAATCTAGATGTGTTAGAAAAATTTGGAAACCAAATTCGGACTTAGCACAGAAAGGTTACTCGAAAACGTGTGGTCGCAACCCCAAAAGATCCAAAAATTTTATAAGCGAAAATTTATGCGGTTTTCTGTTTGTAACTTTTTCAGCACTCATAAAAATTGATGCATGTGAATGCATTATTGCCTTTTAATGTATTCTAAATATGCTAATTCAGAAAAAAATTATATGCCACTATTTGAAATTTTCCATTTCTTAAGTCTGAAATCGTACGGTTTCATAGATTTTCCCAATTATTTATTTTAAACAAAACACTTATCTAAACAACCCTACATTATAAAAGCTTTTGTAGATTTTAATTTTTTTATTTAATATTTATAAATTTAATTTATCTTTATTAAAATTTAAATAATAAATAAATATTTTTCTAGGTCTTCCCATAAAATTATTTTTTGGCAAACACTTTGTTCTAATTTTTTTTATTTCATCCTTCTCTATAATTTCTCTCTAACTTGTGTTAATTAATTTATAAAATTTGTTATAGAACTTGATTGTTTCTTTACCCATTTGAAACCATTTTAACCCTATTTATATTAAAATTTATATTTTGCCTAATGTTTATTTTAATTTGTTGTGGTTTTTATGTCTGCTGGCCTAAATGATAGTCTAAAACAAATAGAAACAAACGACCAAGCAAACACAACAGTAAATTTTATAACATTAATTGTAACTAACTATAATACAGTGCAACAAAATTAGAAAAGATTAAGGCATAATTTGTAAAAGACTTTTGGACGCAGATCACGAATATGGGCTTAGATTTTTAAAGTTAGCTAAAGTTAAAGACATATTTGAAAAACACGTTTTTTTCAGGAAATTTTAATTTTTTGACAAACTTTTTATAAAATAATACAAAATTTTAAATGATAACGCAACTTTTTTGCAACATTCAAATAATATCAACTTCTCTCTTTAACTTAATATAGTACACATTTTGTAAAGTGCGATAATATTCTCTATACATCTATTTAAAGTAGCAATTTCTCATTTTTCACGAGTTCGTTAATGAAATATCTAAACCGAGAAGAAGATACAAGACTTAAATACGTACCTTTAGTAAACATTGCAGGTTACTTAATTTATGAAAAAAACTCGCGTACTTTCTCTTTTAGTTTAAGAAAAAAATGGCTTGAACTACAAAAATTCTATATATATTTTTAGGTCTTTGAAAAATCTTCATTAATAAATTTCAGATAAAAGCATTAAAGAATGTTAAACGCATGTTTTGTAATCAATACCAACCAAGTTCCAGTTAATGCAAGTGCGTTTTCTTAAAAAATAACGAATTTAAATAATGCATGTTCAAAAATGTATTTTTTATTTTACCCATAGTAAATACTTACAAAAATAATTTGAAAAAAAATTCATAAATTTTGAACTTCAGATTAAATTTTCGAAAATTTTTGATATGAAAGCGATGGTTGTTTCGCAGAAATTAATTAAGTGGAATATAAATTAACATCATGTGTGAAAATTTTGCAAATTCGATTAAGGGATATTATAATATTCCCAAAAAAAGGAAATAAGTTAAGTTTTCAATTTCATTGCAAGGATATCATACATCCTTCAACCAATCGCAATTAATTGATATAGTTTTTAATGCACATAGTCCATACTTTAAAACCATATTAAAAGTTAATCGTAGTTTTTTTCAGGTATATTAAATATTATGAAATTTAAAAGAAAAAACGAGATTTTTGGTAAAAGTTTAATTCGCGAATATTTCGAAAGCGGAGCTAATATTAAAATTTGGAGTTCATGTTCGTGATATACGTCCTACAATCTATCACAATTGCTGAGGCGCATCTCCGATTCATTTTTTGTGTTTAACAGTGTAATTATAATAAGCTAAAACAGAGATGATAATGCCAACAAAATTTTTTACCAAATAACAATAAATGAAACAAACACGCACACACACAACAAGTTGTTATACACTCATAGAAATAAACCTGTAAAAACTAGTTATAAATGACGTTGCAGAAAAAACTGCTAAATTTAGCAGATTTTGTTGTTAAATATAATGATAAAATAAGAACAGCAAAAATAAACCTGTTAACTTTACAAAATTTTAGTTATACACTTAGAATAGGTAAAGACCACTGCAAATGTAGTTAAAAACAAAAGAAATTTCACTTAAAGAAAGAACGACTTATATTATAAACTTATAAACTACTAAAAAATAGTTAAAAATTATGTTGCAAAAAAACTGCTAAAATTAAACGATTTTTTTTTTATTGCTAAATATTAGAAAGATAAGTTTAGCAAAAATAAATTTTTTGCATCTACAAATATTTAGTTATATTTGAGCAAAATTTTAGTTAATTGAAAGCAACAAATTAATCTGCAAAAATCAGCACAAAATTTGCTATATATTACCATAGGAAATAAGTAAAAATTAATATGAAATTATTTAAGTTTTTGTTTGATTTTTTTAAAGCATATAAAAAGCTGCCCTTCTAAAATCAGCCATCTTTAATTTTTTTTTGTAAAAATTTCTATTGATATTCGCAATATATTCTGTTATTTGCATGCATTCTACTAAATTTAAGGTAAATATAGCAAAAACGTTGTTGATGTGCGCCCCGGTAGGCTAGTTGGTAGTGTGCTGGCTTATCAGTGAGGGGGTCGTGGGTTCGATTCCCACCAGAGGCACTGCACCTGTTTTCGCTACAACCCGCCGAAAGCCATAGTAGCTAGTGCTCGGTTAGGGTAATAGTATATAATTTGTAATTATATGATTATTAATTAATAAAAAAAAAAAAAAACGTTGTTGATATTACAGTTTTTGTTTGCTTTTTTTTAAGTCTACAAATTTTAAGTAACAGTTTTAGCTAATTTTAGAAGGGAAATTGTTATTTTCAATTAACTAAAGTACAACTCGAATTTAACTAAAATTGTGTTAACTTATTTTTGCTGTTCTTATTTTATTAATATTTAGCAAAAAAAAAAAGCCTGATAATTTTAGCAATTTTTTCTGCAACGTAATTTTTAACTTATTTTTAGTAGATTTTCATTAAAATACTATAAGAGGGTTGCCATATGTCAATTTTAATAAATGGTTAAAAACTATGAAATTTTTCCAACAAGTTTTAAAAAAACAAAATTATTGTTATACAAATATCTTCAATCTTCCAAGATGCAAATTCCGTTATAGCTTCAACTTTGGTTGTTAATATTTCCACTAGAGGGCGCTTTAGAGCAAACCAAATAAAATTAATGAAGCATTGATCTATATATCTGTTAATCTGGAAAATGTACCGAAGATCTATGACGAGTACTAACTGAATTCAAAAATGTATACTACTAAGTCGTATGAGTGATACGGTTTAGTAATAATATCACTCATACGACTTTATAGTACATACGATATTTTTAGTTTAACCCTGCAGTACTATCGTCTGTGTGAAATCCACCCATAAGGCTGAATTTTTGTTTTTTCCAAGAGAGATGTACATTAACAAAATATTATATAAAATAAATGAATTGCCAAACTTATAAAATTAATTTTTTTTTCTGTATTTTGGAGTTCATTATTGAAAAAAAATATATTATTTGCATAATTGAATTTAACTGATATGAATGACGGATACTAATAAGTAGGGGTGGATTACACAAAACGATAGTAATGGCGTAAGTTGAATAGACGATAGTACTGCAGGGTTAAGAAATTTATTCATTTTGATAAACATAAATTTATTCATGATTATTTTTTAAAAATGGTCTTTACGAAAAAAAACTTGTTTTCAAAATTTTCTATTTATTTAAAAATTAATTTTGGATAATTCAGACTGTACGTACTCAAATATTGATGGTAGACTACATAACGAATTTGTTCGTTAAAAATTTAAAGATGTATCCCTTTAAGTTAATATTTTATAGCCGAGCTTAATATTCCTATTTGTTTAAAATGTATTAAATGTAGACCCTTCATAATGGGTTAAGTGTTTAAAAAACTCAAAATGATTGTCATATGTTGACAACTCGTAATTGAAGATTTAATTACAACTTAAGATACTAATACCAAATGATTTTAGTATAAAGAATAAGTCGTTTTCTATTCTGTTGTGTATGCCTGCAGTGTACGTACCCAGGAAAAAATTACACATTCCAAAAAGAAGGTGATGCCCACACTTGCTTACAAATCTCATTGCCAAATTTAGTAACTGCAATACCAAACTCATTCCAACGATAGAGTCAAAAAAGCAAGTAGTATTGTAATCAATTCTTTAAATTTAAACCAGAAAGCATGAACTCAAGAACAAAGTAATTATTTACTTAAAAGAAAATAACAATGTTAATAACTTATATATATAACTTTTTGTACTCAAGAAGTAATCATATACTTTTTCTTAATAAAAGGACGTTATTGGAAGTAGTTCCTAATTTTAAAAAAAAGAAGTTATACAATTTTAAAGAACTTATCTCATATATTTTTTCAAACAAATTTTTATTTGCAGGAAAATAATACTAAAAACAGAAATTGCATGTTGCCTAAATTTTGTTAAACTGCGGTTAGGTATAAATTAGGGAAGCACACGTGAGCAGAAAATTGTGAGTGGAAGTTGAAATTACTGACGTTATCGTGAGTGAGTGTAAAAAAAATTTCGAGGGTGATCGTGCGTGAGTCATATTTTTGTTTTTCAATTTTGAGTTGTTCTTTTTTTTTTGAAAAATTTATATTTTCGTGGTTTATAGCTCCAAAATTATGACAAACCCATGTTATCATAACAATTCGATGTTTCACTTTTTAGGATTTTATTTCCGTATGAGTTTTGATCGTTATATTTGAGTGACCTAGGAGAATCACGTGTGAGTAAAAATTGAATTTACTTATGGAACTACTTCTTTTTTTTAAATGTAAGTACATCTTATTTTTTCTAGAGAACTATTTACTTATTTTTTTTTGTGTAAGTACTTTAATATAAAGTAAATGGTTCTTCGGTAAAAAAAATAATCAATTCTAAAGAATCAATTATTTTAGTCTCACGCCCTGTTAAAAAAATCGAGTAGGTAATCTAGAAAGGAATGCGTTCTGCCCAAAATGCTTGATTACAAACCCGCTTACCTTTTTGGAAATTTTTTGCTGGGTAATCAAAGTAAATTCTGTATAACTTAAGCTAAGTACATTCATACATACTAGTTTATATTTGTATATACACAGAAAAGAGTTGTAATTATAACTCTTACTTTGTGGATATGCAAATGTACACATGCATGTATGAATGCACTTTGCGCAATTCACGCATTGCCAATTACATGCTGTCAACTTATGACCCTCATTATGTATAATATCACTTTAAATCTTTTATATATGAAACAAAAAAACAGTTTAAACATGTATATATATTTATATACATATTATAATCATCAATTAGTTTTAATTATTAAGAGGTGTACTCATGTTTATAATTAAAAAAAATACAATTCTCATTATAATTACACTGTGCAACAACAAATGGTATCCTTAGCGTTACGAACGGGAAATAAAAGTATACTATCAGTAGACCTAATCCCAAGAAGGGGGGAACTTAATTTTTATAGTCTTTTGAAGCTTTTACTTTTGTTTGTGGGTAAAACTTTAACATTTTGCAATTTCAATATTCTACACTCAAAAAAATAAGTTAGTACAAAAGTTAGTAAAACGTCTTGTAAATCAGGTATACTATTTTTTAGCAAATTTTTTTGCTAAAATCGTGTTTTCAGCTAAAATTTTTGTTATACTTATTCAGCACTTAACTGTTTTATACTAATGCTTTACTAATATACTAATGTTTTACTAATTAATTTTGCTGATAAGCACATTAATAGTGTGGACGACAACCAGATTGAAAAATATACGCAGAATGAAGCAGATGTCGCGGCATGTCAAGATGTTGTAGAGAAGAGGAAAATGATACTAAAAAGTACAACTCTAATAAGACATATACAAAAATCAACCATGGAAGACTTTTGTATCTGTTTTTCATACATAAAACAAAATTAGAGGATTAAAGCAACTTAAATTTTGAGTTGTCACCGGCTTGTGAAAATAATTGTCTATTAATAAAATAAAAGACAAAAGAAAATATTTAAATTAATATGTATTTCTATAATAAATGTTAATAGATTAATAATCTAGTGTGGTCAAATTGCAAACAAACATATACAGACATGTAGACAGAGTAAAGCGAAAGACAAAGACACACATCATAGGTAGATTTGTATGGTTCCTTTTTCTTATTGCAAAAAAAAAGGGCTGTTTTTTGATTTCGTTTGTTTTTGTTTATTTTTTCGTTTCGTTTCTATAATTATCTTCGGCGGTTGCGTCCTTTAAAAGAAAGCATCATTTAGACTAACCATTGATGTAAGTAGTTGTTATTGTTATATATATTTATTTCTATATATTTTCAGATATTAAATTAATTCATGTCGTCAATGTGGGAAAATGAAAATTTTTATATTTCGTTATTATTGTAAATTATTTTTAAAAGAATTACAAAAATATGTTTTATGATTTTCAGCAAATATATTAACTAAATTACAATTTTTCTACAAATTTTTTGCGTTTTTTTCAGTCTACTAAAATTCAGCTAAAAATTTATTAATTTTTAGCAGCTTTATTCTAATCTTCTAAGTGTTAGCAAAACTTTTGCTGAATCTACTAATTTTGTTGCTAAAAATCAGCTCGCTGATTTTCAGCAAAAGATTTTGCTGACATTAGCAACTTTTTTGCAAGCATCCTCCTGACTAAAATGTTGCTGACTCAGCAAAATTTTTTGCTGACTTTACAAACTTTTTTTTTTTGAGTGTAGTTAAGATTTTAAATATTGTTATAGATATTTTTGTTTTCTGTGATATTGGTATTTTTATTTATTTTGTTATCTGGAATATTTTTATTTTTCGTATTTTTTAAAAAATTGCTAAATAAGGGTTTAATTGTATTAATCAAATTATAATAATTGTTTATATGCTAAAATATACACCAAGAAATTGATGCTATTTTAACACAAATTCTATAATTCGGAAAGATATTTTGTTTACCCTGGTCTCAGACTTAAGGGCAAAAACATGCATTTGCATGATGATCATATACAAGGCCAAATATGATCATCCCATTTTTTGCCTGGGTAGTTTATTTCATTAAAATGTATTAAAAAATAAAAATTGGCCTGAAAAAAGTCCAAATTGAAATTTTAAAAGACCATAAAAATAAAATCCGAACTAAGTTTTCAAAATCCTTTGGTTTGGTCTAATTCAGGATACAGTCGGTGACCCCAAATTTGTTGTACAGTGTTATCAACAGGTTTTATTTTACGAGAGTTTATATAAATTTTTAAAACATTTTATAATTTGTTTAAAGTATTTGTTGCCTCATTAAATTTAATTTCAATTTAGAAGTTATTTTTTATGTATAAAATGTTTGCTTGAGTTTGTTATTAAATATTTTAATATATTATTTAATATTCTATTTGTTTGGAAATTTAAAATTATATTGTTGTTTTTTAAACAATTAAAATTGATTTAAATTGTAATTTGATGAGGCATAACAAAATTTATTACATTGTTAATTTATGCAATAATTGGGAAAATTGTACTTCTTTTTTTTTTTTGTTAATTACTGGTAATATAAATTGGATTTTTTTTGTTTATTAATATTCATTTCAATTCAATTATAATAAATTAAATATTGACCGTAAATTGTAAAGCATTGATTATATTTGTTCATTTAATTTTCTGTAACAAAATTGGTTTTTTTTTGTAGGTTTATAGGTATTTTGCATTCATTTAGTTATTGCTATTAATATTTATTATATTAAGGGAATGTTCCCTAATGTGGCCCTACACCTGATATTTGGGCTATATAAAAAACCTAAGTGGAATATTCCAAATCAGAGACCCTTAATAACTGTTAAATGTTAATTTTAGTTTCAAACAATTAACTAATGCATGTCTTATTACGATAGTTACATACACATATAGACTTCTTAAGATGTGTTCTTAAAGATTCCTTGTGGGCGTTGTGGTGTAATGGTTAGCGCGTTGGACTGTTACACAGATGGTACCGGGTTCGATTCCTGGTGACGACAACATCAATTTAGAAAAATAATATGTATGAGTTTTCTATCACTTATATGTATCGCTGCGCCCTACTTCCGGTGTTCCCATAGCACTTAACCCCACCGAAGTAAAATAATGAATCAGGGCTATGAAACAAAAAAAGCTTCAATAAATTCGCCAACTCTACATCAGGTGGCGAGCAACAAATGTGCTAAGCTTATCACCTCGCGCAATTACAGTATTGCCATGTTTGAAGCCCTTCATCTTTCACCACCTTTAATCTCTCCACTATCCCCTTTCCAAAGAAAACAACACATTAATTAATAGGAAGAATTGCCTGAGTGTTCCTTCTCTTAAAAAAAAAAAAAACAAGGCAGTACTATAGCTTCTACCTGCTCTGTAACCAGGTTGATTATCCGTAAGGAGGTTGTTGCTTAACAAATGCTTGACAATTTGTTGCGAAATTAAACGTTCAAACGATTTGAAAAAAGATGGCAAAATACTGATTGGTCGATAGATAGCTTTCAGGTAAAGTATGTTGATTCTTCTTACCAACAGGGATGATATTAGCAAAGATTATTAATAAGTGTTTTGTTTAAAAAATCAAAAATAAATCTTCTTTTGAGATTTTTAAAAATTGAATTCATAACTGTTTGGGTCTATGTTCCAAATCCAAAAACATCTGGTTTTAGGCCAACTATTTGGTGATTTTTCGGCTAAAGGGTAGAAGGGGGAGGTTTCGCCACTGGGGCACATATGCCACCCCCGATTTTCGCTGTATTTAAAAGAGTAATTGATTGAATTCTTCCATAAGTTTGTGCAGTTATTGATCATCTTTCATGTCACAAAGTTTTACACTTATACTTTACTTGTGGTCGATGATACCCATGTTTTTGTGTGTTTGGGTTGCAAAAAAAAAATTAATATAGGGTTAGTATATTTAGGATACCTTTCTCATTTCCTTCAAGATTCGAAGACATTAAACTTTATTAAAATTTGTTTTAGCTGAAATTACAGCTATTGATATCAATCTTTATAATTATTTAATATAATATATAAGTTTTCCATCAGAGCCGTTATATTTATAGCTGACAAATGTGCAACATCAACTTGGCGAATTTACCCCATAGGTGGGGCAGTTTCACCAATTTGAGTTACTTTGGAAATCTTAAAAAAAAAAAAATACAAGAAATAGAGATAATTTATGTTTTAAACATACAAATTAAAGTTAAGATGTGTAAAATATTAGATACAAAAAATAAATTTCCATAAAAATTATAGTTTGAGCAACCACAGCGCTCTAAAAACAAAGTAGCGAATGCTCCCTCTTCTACCCTACTAACATTTTCTTGTGGCTACTAATTTAAAAGTGTTCTATAAGAACTTTCAAAAGGTCCGCCGCATTAGGGAACATGTACCCAAAAGTGGAGCTTAATTCAAAAACTCTCTAAAAGCATAAACAAATGTTAAAAAATTTAGTAAGATCGACAACAATTTTATTTAAAATAAAATTTATTTTAATTTTGTTTATTAATACGTTTTATGTATCGTTTAAAGCTGTAATGCCTAACTTTTTTAATGCAGTAACGACTATATTTTGTTATGCTGTGCAACATGTTGAAAAATTGTCCAAAATAGACAAGAACAGTTAAAGTGAAGCGTAAAGCACTTAAAAAGACGAAAACTTGTAAATAAAAATCTTACCGTTTACAAAATTTCGACATAGAAAATTCTTTAAAACTTGTTTGTTATTCCCTTTTTATTTTTACGAAACATTATAATTTATATTGCCTTTTTGAAATACCACAATAAAAGCAGTAAAAATGTCTTGAATTCACACGTTTTTCTTGTTTTTTTAAAATAGTGATAGCGGAAATTAAATTCGATGACAATTTTGACATATTCATGCAGCAAGACGAAAAAAAAACGAAAGGGAACTGACCACAATAGGAAACATTCCCTTAATAATTAATTTTAAGCTTAGCCGAAAAAATATAATAAATTAGTGGTTATAACGGGTTATAAATAAGTTTAATATGAATTTTAAAGGTCATTGTGTTTTAGAACTTTTTATGTTTTTAATTATCATTTTCAGTAATTTTTAAAACTTGCTTTAGAAATATATTAAAATTTTATGTCAATCGCATGGTAATTTAATCATAATCAAAATAAAGAACCGGTATATATCAAGTAGACATTTTAGTAAGTTGATAAATTTTATAGAACATTGACCTGGCTTATCAATTTGAGTTTAGAAATTATAATTACACTACCTTACGGCCAAAAACACATATTTTTTTAATATCTTTCATTTTAGTATAATTATGACGGTGTTTATATCAGGATATCTTATTGGTATTGCAAGGAAACTGAAAATTTTACTTTCTTAGTTTATTCCTTGTAAATTTTATGCATCTAATAAAATTGCAAAAATTTTATCATTGTGCATAAACTAGAAATTACAATGAACAAATTTTTGTATAAAAATTGCAAATCCATTCAAAATATTTTGAAATGTTTAGAAAAGAAATTAAAAATTTTAATTATTTTTCCACATTATTCAAATGCCAAAGAGTAGTGTCCGACCAAACAGTTCGGCCAAAAAACTATATTTTGTCGGTTTTTTGATATCTAGAGGCAATGATTACAAATTTTGGTATTGGAAACATGTTTGTTGAGCCGATTTAATCCGATTTTGTGTATAAAATTTAAGAGAAAAAGCCGAAGTTTAGCTATAAAGTTAAAAGTTCGACCGCCGAACTATTTTCAATTTGATTTACAGAATTTTTCTTCAAATTTGACACTCAAAATAGCATCTAATCAGTCCAATAAACATTTTTCCATCCGCCAAATTTGTCCATAATGCTTTAAAATACAGACCAAATGCATTTTCTGGCCGAACTGTTCGGTCGGACACTACCAAAGAACATTTCCATTTTATTTCAACGACTTATTTTTCGATAGTCTCCGATTTTGATCAAATTTTAAGAGAATGTTTGGCAGTGAACGCATATTTCCGAAACGATTTTTTATTTGAAACTGTGGGCAACCCTGAATCTTTGAAATATCGCAAGATTAGGGCTTGGGACATCACACAAAAGGACATAACATATATTGTGTCAAAGATATTGAAAAAATTACTCTTGCATATGAATAGTGAACATTTTGTGGTTAATAAATTTTATGAAAAAATAATTATTTATTAATTTTTTTTAATAAAAAAAATTTAAATTATTTTTTGAAAAAATTCCCTTTCAATTTTGAATAATATCGTAATTTCTAAAAGAAACATAGGGCCTCGAACATGAAAATTTCAGAGTGTAATCTCTACTACTTTTTGAGATACATAAAAAATGTGTAGTATGTCTCTGTAAAGTGTTTTTTTTTACTTTTTTTTAGCAAAATTAAATTTAATTAAATTTTGGTAACATACTACTATTTTTTAGATATCTCAAAATGTCGTAGAGATTCCATTCTGATTTTTCAAGGTGTTTAAAAATTTTTATAATTACCTAACTTGCTCCATTTTTTATACCCCCAGAATACTACATAGGTAAAGACCACTGCAAATGTAGTTGAAAACAAATGAAATTTCACTTAAAGAAAGGACGACTTACATTTCAATAAATTCAACTAAATTTGTCATTTGTTTTTTAATGTTCAAAAAATTACTAACAATTGTAGTAAAACCACATGGTAGTAAAAAATAAAACAAACATTTATTTTTTTAAAATAACAAAAATTACTGTAAAAAATGAATGTGAAATTATAAAACAGTCATTTTAAGTGGTTTGTTTTTTAAATGAACTACAAGGTTAGTAAAAAAATTTAATTTGTTCTACAAATGACTGAGATTTACATTAAAAATAAAGAAACTGTATTACAACCTAAACAACTACATATTTTTAAAGCAGAAGTTCCCTGAGTGTACAAATATTCTACTTTTCTAAATATTTCAGTATATTTTTAATGGATTTGCAATTTTAATACAAAAATGAGTTCAGGGTAATGTTAAGTTTACGAATAGTGATAAAGTTTAAAATTGTTTTACTAAACATAAAATTTGTAAGGATAAAACTTAATATACAAAATTTTCAACTTCCTTGCAATACCAGTAAGATATCGTGAAACAACACCGACATCATTATACTCAAATAAAAGATAATTTTGTGCAGATTTATATTCTTAAAGAAAATTTCATGATTTAACGGTTTTAACGGTTTAATTCCGAAAATTTAAGCAAATGATGTAAATCAGGGGTGCCCAAGGCCTATGCGCTTGGTGGCTCATTTGTTTTTGTAAAAACACTTAGCTATAGGCTGTGTGTTTTAATACACATATAGAGCGCTCGCTCAGCATTAGCAATACGAAATACACAAACAATTTTGTCTTATTAGTTTTTTTTGTCGTTCTTCACTGTATACACGCAAGCGCAAAGCAACAACACTTTCGTATGCTTTGCTGGTAAACATTGAAATATTTTTTTCTTTTTTCTTTGTATGTATTGGTTTTTACAACAAAAAAATATTGAATAAAAATTAGTTTTTCTTTAAATGTATTGGTGTTTGCTCTTCCATAAGGAACTTTTGGGCACTCCTGATGTAAATAATATAAAAACTGCGATGTCTCAAAAACAGCAAATGAAAAAAAAAAATTTTTAATTAAAAAAAATATATACTTCAAAGACAGGTTCTGCAAAATATGGAAAATTGTGGATTAGTTTTGCTACTACTGGCTTAAACTAAATCAAGTAAATTCAGTTTAAAAAGTTATATATTTCTTTACTACGTTTTATTAATTTATAAATAATCTTCTGAGAAATTTTTTGATTTTTCTTTAATTTAGTTTTTCATCATAAATATATCTTATATAAACCAACTCTTAGTTTTGCTTTTGACATATTTGTCATAAATTTTGCAACAAAAAAAAAGAGTTCTTGACACCTCAACAACCTTATTTTCTTTTTAACAAAATCTTTAAGTTTTCATATATATTAATCATAGTAATCATAGTTTGTATATAAATGAATTTTAAAATTTCAAAGTAAAATTTTAAATATACAGAAATATGTTAATAGAAATAACACTCATTTGTTAGTAAAATAATATTATTTCAAAACATTTATGTAAATATTGAATATTTAATAATATTATCTTGTTCAATCTAAAATTTGTACTAACTTTCTATTGTTTAGTTGTTGATTTAAACTTATAATAATACATATTATAGCACAAACATTATTAAGATGTTAGTTTTGGACAATAGTATTAGCACTTACATAAATAATTAACCCATGAACTGTCGGACATGGATGATGGCAAACAATTTTGCCTCTCCCTTTTTGGGGGAAAAATAAGAATTTTATTTAAAGTTAGGAGTTTTAAGCATTTTTTTGAAACTCTTAAATAAATCAAAATCTTTATTACAATCATAATAGGCTAGTTGGTAGCGTGCTGGCTTATCAGTGAGGGGGGTCGTGGGTACGATTCCCACCAGAGGCTGGTCTGTTTTCGCTACAACATAATAGTAGCCATAGTAGCTAGTGCTCGGTTAGGGTAATAGTATATAATTTGTAATTATATGATTATTAATTAATAAAAAAGAAAATAAAAAAAATTTTAAAAATGGTATACAAAGTTCCCAAAAAAATTATTCGAATATATAAATTTTTTCTCCACTTTTCGATGGTGTCATTTTCAAAAATTATTTAAAAATATAAAAAAAAAACTTAAAGATTTATATTTTTGACTATGTTGATGAGAAAATGCGAAAAATCTGAAATCTGAAAATCTGAAAATCTGATTGAAAGGACCATAAAACATGATAAAATTTACTCTGCTTTCAACAGTTATATTAGTTTTTCCTTTTTATATACATCGAGATTATTTTTATGTTATTTAGCAAAAATAAAGCGAATTAAACATATTAGCTAGGTTAATACTAGTATTTCGATCTGGCTAAAAATCTCATCAGAACCCAAAGTTTTAAAAAAGCTAGAGCCTTTCGTTTAAAACATAAATAACGGATGGTTTTTATTGAAATAATACGCTTAAACTTAATGTCATCGATTTGTTAATGCATATTTTTGCATATTTGGTACAAATTTTGCTATAAATGCATATATTTGCATATTTTGCATTATAATGCATTGTTTTAAAGAAAATTTCAAAAATTTTCGACAATTGGAGGTAAAATTTTCCAAATTTAGAAAAAAAAATCCTTAATTTGCGTACTAATTTTATAAATATTTGGAAAATTACTTTTTTAGAGAATATATCTCCCAAGTTAGTGATTCCATTTCGTACTGGTGTACAAGTAAAATGAATGAAAAAACTCTTGAAAGTTTCCAAAATTTCTTTAATTTTTCGACTTTTAAATAGCCATCAATTCTTTAGGTGAAGACTTTTCAACGTAAAACTTAGCATGTCTTAGTTTTTAAGAATATTCTAACTAAGCCCTGTCCATCGTTTCTCTCACAATCAGTTTAAAAAACCTTGAGAAATAACAGACATCTGAAGTCAGTTTCAAGAAGTGTCGATCAATTTTGAAATAACTCATATGTTGTTTTATTTGAAATAATCTTCTTTTTCAATGAAAATGAAAATTATTCAAGTTCGAGGACATACTCTATATTTCTTTATTAGGATATTGTCCTAACAAATAATCTATAGAGTTTTTTGTTTTCAAATTTATTATTTGACCCTTTCAGGAGTGTGTTGATAGATCTATTTCGGGAATTTTTATTTTTAATAAAATTATATCAAACTTGTATAAAAGACAAAGTACAGTCTAGTTTACTCCCCCTGTTTTGTTTATAAATGAAGCAAAAAATAACAAGGAGAAAAAAAAACAAAAAACGTGTATTGAATATCCACCAGAGGTGGACCTTGCACATAACAAACAAGTTTTCAATTTATTTTTGATCAATGGTTATAATCTTTAACTTCAAGCTCATATATTAGTTCTCATGTAGTGAGTAAACTAGTTTATATGAATGTTTGATGTTTGGCATGGGATTATTACCGCTTTCAAAACGTGTTCTGATGATGGGAACCTAGAAAAAATTCCCGAAATAGATCTATCAACCTATCAAGACATTCCTGAAAGGGTCAAATAATAAATTTGAAAACAAAAAACTCTATAGATTATTTGTTAGGACAATATCCTAATAAAGAAATATAGAGTATGGCCTCGAACTTGAATAATTTTCATTTCATTGCACAATTAAAGGTCGAAAAACAACATAATTTTTATTTTTTAATACAAATTATATCAAACTTTTAATCTTCTTTTTCTAAAAAAAAACACATTTCGCTTATTTAGATAATAAGTTTAACTTTTAAACATTTGACTTACTTTTTTATATAATGAAATTCAATTTTCAGCTAATCTGTAATGAAAAATAATTAAACATAAAATATTAATAATTTATTTATCTATACAATTTTTTCAGCAATACAAAAACATTTATTTTAAAATTTATGTCATTTTAAAAAGACAATTTAATTTAAAATTTAAATTTTTTGCAATAAAACCTGTTAATCGACTAAAAATGTCATTCATTACACCCAGTGTTCTAAATATGATTTTAATTTTCTATTTTTTTTTTTATTATAAAAAAAAATGGAATAAAAATTCATATAAAAAATCTACTAATTTGCATAAATATATAAAATTAATCTAAACAAAAAAAAACAATCTACTAAACTATTAAAAAAATGTGTGAAAATATTATATGTTTTTTTTTTTAATAAATTTTTATTGTACAATAAAACAAAATATATTAAAAAAATATATATATAAGTAAGCCAGCAGTTGCAAGCTTGCATTTAGTTACAAGGTCAAGCTCAGTCAAGCAAAAGATTGAGTAAGTCAGAAAAAAAAAATAATTTTAAAATGCAGTTGAAAAAAATAAAAAAAAAAAATGTTAAAACACACACAAAACTAATTCAAAATGCAATAATTGTTGGTTTAGCAACAGCTGTTTCATATGCACAGACGAGGGATCAGACGCCTGCGCATTACAAAAACCAGTGAGAAAAAAAGTACCAAAATAACAAGAAAATAATAAAAGCAAATATATAATAAAAACAGTCTTTAATGTATTTGAATACACTGATAAAAAAGCTCGAAAATAGTAACCCTGATTTTGCGCCAGCAGAATCTTCAATGAAGCTGAGAATCACAGTCTGATAAATTTAGGTGACGTAAATTTTAGAAGAACTAAATTTCAGTTGGCTGTTGTAGAAATTTTTAAGCTGAATCAACCAAAAATTTCTGCTGAAAGGTCTTTCATCAGAATATAAGTTGCTAATAAATAGTACTTAGCTACTTAGTACTAGGTACGAAGTAATGATTTTGGTAAATTTTGCTCTATCTCGCTTAGTTTCTAAGATATATTTAGCTATTTTATGATTCTAATATAAAATATATGAGAAAATAGCACCATCTAAAAGTGAGAATAAAAGCGGAGACACAAAAAAATGCCTTGAAAACATTTGTGATTTAACTTAACTAGCAAACTTTGTAAATTTAAAATCACGAATTACTAATATTAGGTAGAAAAATTAGTTCAAATACGGACTCCAATAATATGTCCAGCTCAACATTAGTTCAACTTAATACCAGCCCTCCAACTCTGGAAGAAATTGAAATGGCTATTGGAAAACTCAAAAACAACAAATCACCTGATTCGACCGTATTCCACCTGAAATTATCAAGTGCTGCCCACGTAAAATAGCCCAGCTATTTCATCCACTTTTTGAAGAAATATGGAGCGAAGAGGAATTACCGGATGACTGGCTTCAAGGTATTCTTATAAAAATACCAAAAAAAAAGGGTACCTTTCTCAATGTAAGAATTATAGGGGAATCTCACTTCTTTCAATACCATCTAAAATACTTACGAAAATTCTTCTCAATAGAATAAGTGACACGAAAGGAAATAAATTACGTAAGGAACAAGCAGGTTTCCGGGCTAACAGGTCATGTGTTGACCATATAAACACATTGAGAATTATCGCTGAAAAAGCAGAAGAATGGCAGAGTAATATATATATCACCTTTGTTGACTACACTACCGCATTTGACAGTATTTTCCGTTGCAAAATATGGGTTCTCTTACAGAACACTGGTATTCCAACCAAGCTAAGCAACCTAATAAGAGCTCAGTATGATGGCTTTCAATGTAGAGTTTTGCATAATAATCGGCTCTCAGAACCATTCCTATTGAAATCAGGTGTGAGGCAGGGATGTCTATTGTCCCCACTACTTTTTCTGCTTGTTATAGACAAGGTTTTGGATGACACACTTGCTAATCATCGACGTGGCATCCAATGGACTTTGACCGGTCATCTCGAGGACTTAGACTATGCTGACGATATATGTTTTTTGTCCACCAAGCATTCGGGTATGCAATCAAAACTTAATGATCTTGTTTTCCACTCTGCAAATGTTGGTCTGAAAATTAATACTGGGAAAACGAAGGCTATGAAAATAAGAGCCACAAACAACAACCCTTTCTTCATCGGCAACGAACCGGTTGAATTTATTGATAAAATCTGCTATCTGGGAAGCATGGTTTCATCAGAAGAAAGTGCTAAATCAGACATCGAACACAGAATTGGAAAGGCAAATAGTGAGTTCTTTCAGCTGCGGAACATTTGGAAATCCAATATTATATCGGTCAAAACTAAGATAAATATTTTCAAGTCAAACGTTCTATCAGTTTTGCTTTACAGCTGCGAAGCCTGGCTGACAACAGTAGCACTGAACTGCAGACTGCAGGCCTTTACAAACCGTTGCTTGCGTTATATACTAAAAATTTGGTGGCCAAATGTCATAAGCAATGAAGAATTGTATAGAAAATGCCAAATTGATCCCATTCCCATTATTATAAAGAGAAGGAAATGGATCGGTCACACGCTTAAGAAGAACCCTGATGAAATAAGCCGTCAAGCACTAGATTGGAACTCACAAGGCAACAGAAGAAGAGGTCGGCCAAAGACCACCTGGAAACGAAGCTTGCTCAAAGATATTGAACACAGCGGAAGAAGCTGGAACGAGTTAAAACAACTAGCGAATGACAGAATATCTTGGAGAAATTTTGTAGAGGCCCTATGCTCCACAGGGAATTAAGCGGAAATGAAGAAGAGAAGAAGAGAAGACGGATGAAATTTGTTGTTAAGGTAAATAGATACCTAATTACTTTAGCGAAATAGCGAATAAAATACCCACTGAATTGGAACCCGTTTAACAGACTTTTGAGTTCATTATTTTATGAGTGTAAAATACAATTTATACTTTAAGCAACAACTACAATTTTTTCGGATGTACAGAATGTCAGGGGATATTGTTACCAGCCTAGAATGTATTTCGCATGAATGGCAACCCCCGATTTAACGTATTCGCTTCAAGATAAGGATAATAAAATGTATGCATTTATTTCCCTAATTTATACCTTTACCTCGTTGGAATATTGGATCTACGCTTAAATAAAAAAAAATCTAGTGTTATGAAAAATAATAAAACTTGCAGGGACTTATTATTCTTCGTCAGAAATCTATTTCAAAAGCTTTTCCGAAGGTGTTTACAAAATCTCAACTCAGCCTTATTTGTTCCAAATATTTATATGGTAAATTTTTAATCAAATTTGAAGTCTGCAGTATGTTGTCCTAACTGTAACTTAACTCCAAAGTTAGTTGTTGTGATATAAAACGCAAAAACAATTCTTTTGTTGTTGTTTTATCTTGAAAAAAGCGTTTTAAAAAAAATAATCACGTCATAGAACACGTATAGTTTGTTTTTATACAAAAAATAAAATGTATTATAATGTAAGCAAAAAAATTATAGACACGGTCGAAAAAAAATCGTGAGTAAAAAATTAACACAATTAAACTAAGATGGAATATATTCATTAAGTTTATATATATGAAACAGAAAATAAATTTAAAATCAAAAAGACCTGGTAGTCATCTTAAAAATTAACCCTCAAACAGGAAAAAAATTAACAAAGTTTAATTTCTAATATTGAAATATTATTTAACTTATTTTCGCATTTTAAGAACTAATCCTGGAGGCAGTCTTGTTTTAAGCGACCTATGTAACTAATTTCATGTACCGTTGTATAAAAATTCTTAAAGCGAACTATAATTTTTCTGTGAGTGTAAAACAACATTTGAACATAGAGACAAATAAAAAGAACAGCAGATAGAAAAAAAAACACAAAAATGTAAACAAGAAGCAGCTGAGATGAGAAAAAACTGAGCCGCCATTAAAAAACAACTAATAACACTGCGTTACAAAATAAAAATCAAATTAGCTTTCATATGGTATACACTGAGCGAATTCTTTGCATGATATCACTGAATTTTTGCATTAGATCAATGAAATGTGACTGCAACTCATCCATTGAAACTTTTCATTAAATTAATGCATTTAAACTCGTCCAAGAAATTTTCTCTGTGTATCATCAATTTTATATGATTAGTTTATTATATGAGATATTGTTTATTACTAGGGTAAGGAATTTAATGCAAATTCATGACATTTCTCGATAATACCAAACTAATATAGTTAGACTAAGTAATTATTCGAAGCATCAAATTTAGAACGAAATGTCATCAATTTGTGGTTGCATATTTTGACTTTTAATTCATATTTTGTGTTTTTTATGCACATTTTGTTCTTTTTAATGCATATTTTTCATTTATTTTAGGTATTTTTTTTTAGATTGTTGAAAGCAAATAAATTTATATTTGGGCAAAATAAATTTTACATTTTAAAATCTTGCGGGAAAAATGTAATTTTCTGCTTCTATTAAGAGGATAAATGACAAATTAAATTTTTATTATTTTTATGTTTTAAAGCTTTTAGTTTTGCAAAAAGTGTTCTTTTAGTGCGTATTTTGCATATATTTCGTTTTTATCTGCATTTGTAAGTTACATGAAATTTCTTGCCCTATTCAGGACATTTTAAGCTTTTTTATCCTTATCCACAAAACTAGAATACTTAAGACTTTCAAGTGCTTTATTTAAAATGTTCATTGAACATAAAATTCACTATTGAACTAATACTGAACATTCACTTTTTTTTGTCATGCAGTGTAATTGTTTGTAGAAAAAAAAATTGTAGAAAAAGTAGAAATATTTTTAGCATAATTATAATCATGTTGGGGAACCACCTGATATAATACTTTCTAAATAAACAAAATGTTAGCAAAAATTAACAGGTTTTTTTAGTATCAGAATTAATATTTTTGCAAAATAAACAATTTGTTTTAAACAAATATTATTTTTGAATAAATAAATCTTTGTTTGGTAATTAATAGGGCAAAGACTTTCATGCAACTAAAAGCGGAAAATAGACTCTTAAAATATTTAATAAAGAATCCAAAATATGCGCTTAAAATATGCATTCACACAGAGAAATAAAGTGTCAACCGAATTAAAAAGTGTGTATATTAATAGTAACAATTTATAAGTTCAGTTAGTACAACGATATGTACATTCGATTTCTCAATATTTTGGGCGTTGCAACTCAAACTGACTTAACCGAATTTTTTTGCGAAAACTAATGTTAAGTTGTGCCAACCGTCTGAAATTCATAATAACCAAGTTTGAGTCATACACTCAGGGAACTTCTGCTTTAAAAATATGTAGTTGTTGGGGTTATAAAATAGTTTCTTTATTTTTATTTGAAGAACAAATTCAATTTTTTTACTAACCTTGTAGTTCATTTAAAAAAACAAACCACATCAAATTACTGTTTTTGTGCTTTTACATTCATTTTTTACAGTAGTTTTTTGTTATTCAAGAAAATACAAAACAAATGTTTATTTATTTTTTACTAATACCATGTGGTTCATTTTCATTTTAAGTCGGGCTTTCTTTAAATGAAATTTCATTTGTTATTGACTACAATTGCTGTCGTCTTTACCTACATAATATCCTAAATGTAGTAACCGAATTTCAGTTAGCAAACAGCTACATTTTTCTCTGTGTATTTAAATCTAAATATGCACAAAAACTCAAATGGTATGCACTAAAAATCCGAAAATATGCACTAAAATATCACAAAAATATGCACGTACAAATTTTAGAGCCTGAAAAGTTGATTTATTACTCGAGCTTGTTGGTTTAAAAGTAAAGTCCAATTTAAATATCTAATGTTACAAATGTTTTCTTTTGTTTATTTTTAATTAAAATTAATTTTAATTAATTGTAATTTTTTCAAAATATGCAAAAATATGCAATTAAATTCAAAATATGCTAAAAAAAAAATGCCAAAATGTGCCATAAACTATGCATTTATTGCAAAATAAGCAAAAATATACATTTATAGAAAAATATGCATTTATAGCAAAATATGCATTTATAGCAAAATATGCATTTCTAGCAAAATATGCAATAATCAAAATATGCAAAAATATACATTTATAGCAAAATATGCAATAATATGCAACAACAAATCAATGCCAAATTCTTTGATTCGAAAAAGTATTTGGTCAAAATCGATTTTGGGCTATTAATTACAAACATGCATTTGCATTAAATTCCTTGCCCTAGTAATTAACATTACTCTTTTTTTCTCTTACTTTTTCAAGTTTGTTTTCTACATGTATTAAAAAAAATTTTGGACGTTTTTAATTAAAACGAACAATTATTAATATAATTTTAATTGTTTTGTTTTTTAACGTGTTTTGGCAAATGCCAGAATTTAATTGTTTTATTATTAATTCTGTAACTTTGTTGTTAGTTTATTTAAAAATAGTTAAGAAATTTTTATTTAAAACTATAGCACTCCCTCCCAAGTGATTTTCAGTCGACTTTTAAATCATTGAGGACACGTCAAAGATTTGCTGGACATTTATCAACCAAACTTTGCAAATATATAGAACAATGTTTCAATAAAAAATGATTGCAATTTGTTTTTCTATAAAGCGCCCTCTAGCGGAAATATTAGCAACCCAAGTTAAAACTTTAACAGAATATACAAGGTTCATTAAAATCTTTATATATTTTATCATGGAAGGTAACCGATTCGAGGGTTATCGGTAAGGGTACGTTTTTTTCTTTTATTTCGGCAACAGGGTTTCGATATTTCAATTATTTCGGTAATGGGTTTTTAACGATAAAGTTATTTTAGCGGTAACGCTATTTTAGTTATTTCGGTATCGGTATTTTAAGGATAACGGGTTTTCAGTTATTTCGGTAAAGGTATGTTTAGGGTAACAATATTATAGTAATTTTGCTATATGTATACATGCACACTGATATTTTTAGCCCCATCATAAACGAAACGGTATTGCCTGACATCCCTGTGTTTTATAAATTTTATTTTTATTTATTTCTAAATATTTGAGAATAGAGCAAAATTTGCATTTTTAAACAATTTAACTGATTGTGTTAACTACGCATATTAAGTTTTAATTTAAGCTACTGATAAGATATTTAGTAATTCAAATTTTGTTTATGTCATTCTTTAAAGGAGTTTTTGTTTTTTTTGTTAAAATTAAGTCAAATTAAAAATTATAATTTCAGAAATTAAATAATATAGCATAAATTTAATTTTTTTTTTGCCTGTTTTCATAATTGATCGATAAATTTGTTCCAACGTATTAGAGAAGTCTGCCGTGTCAATTTTTGAATTTAAAACTGTGAGGCGGAAAAAGGGTTAAGACTACACTGACCTTTCGAAGTGTTGTCTCTAAAACTTTAGGCAATTTTTTGGTAGAAGAAACAAAACTTCAGAAATACACACAACCGAAAAGAAAAGTGTATTTTAATGGTAACAACTTATAAATTCAATTAGTACAACGATATTTGCCTTAGATATCCGAATATTTTTGGTGTTCCAACTAAAATTTAGTTGAATTAAGCGAACTTTGTTGTGAAAACTGATGTTAAGTTGTGCCAACCGACTGAAATTCGAAATAACCGAATTTGAGTCGTAGTAACCGAATTTCAGTTGGCAACTAGCTAAATTATTTTTTTGCGTGTAGGCAAAAGCTAAGCACCTTTACCTTGAAAATGGCACTTATAAATTAAATAAATCATTATTATTGGTGTTATTTTATTTGACACGTTGTCGATTACCAAACTAAAGAAATTTACATGTACAAAACTTTTTGGCCATTAACTGAACATATAATAATTGTGAAAGTCTTCTGAGGATCATCCGGTAAAGCGTGAAATTAAAATACAGAATAGAATGCCCTTAATGTCTAAAGCTATTTAAAAATAAAATTTTCTGAACTTTTTCTTAAAAACTAATAACAAAGTTATACAATTAATAATAACACAAAATTTAATTAAATAACTTACAAAGAAGCACCACTGATGGGTTCCTTCCGATTGCCATGCAATTTGGGTATGTGATAGTGGGGACCAAATAAGAATCAGTAGCTTTTTAATGTTAATGTTTAAAATTTGAGTTAAAAAATAACCCAATGTTCCGTTGTTTACGTTTTTTTCAAGCTTCTTTTAAAGGAACGATATGCAAAATTTGGTATCAAATGAAAGGTATTTGGATGATCTTTCAATTGGGATCAAAAAAAATAATAAACATGTTTAAAACGAAAAAGTTTTAATATAAGATTGGGTAAGTCCTCCATCTTATATCCGAATTTTATCAAAATCTGAATAAACCACCCAACAGAACTCCTTTGTTAGGCTTTTTATCATTAATAACGGTGTGCAACACTTGGGATACTTTCTTTGTTAGATGAAAAAAAAAATTTTCATAACCTGTTATAATATACATAAGAGATATAGAAATAAAAATATTATTTTTTTATTTAATCATTTATTATCATTTCCCTTTGTATACATGTTCTCATACATTAATTTAAAATCATTGTCTTGTAATAACAATTTGCAATAAAAAAATAAATTATATAGAAAAAATATACTAGCTTTTTTTTAATGGTCATATGGTCTCTGTCCCTAGTGAGAAAACAACAACAACAAAAATTATAAAAAAAAAAAAAGAATTATTGTCACATTTTATTATACGTAATGTGAGCTTGTCTGCAGAGTAAAATCAGCAGCAACAACAGCAGTAGTTGTCGTAGTCACAGTCGCAGTAATACATAATCTAACCATGGATACTATAATAAAGATGATGTGCAGAACCAATGCAATCGAACTAGTCATCGAGCCAAAAAAAAAAAAAGGAGCAACACATACTTTAGAAGTTTAATACAGGGATTTTGTTTAACAAAATGTTGCAATTTTTAGTTTTTAATGTTTTCGTTTCAAAATGAAATTAAATCAATTTTGAATATATTAATTATTTCTATATATTAAATAATAATCTGTTTGTTTTTAAGATCAAAAATTAATTAAAATTAAAACTATTTTAAATTTATTAAGAATTTATTTAAATTTTTTTAAACTCATAAAGCTTTCTGTTGGCTCGGTTCAGAGTTTAATGACAGGCTCGATCCCATTCATTTTGCACATCCTCTACTTTGTAGAGTCCTTGGTCTAACAAACGTTTAAACTACTTGTTTAAATTATGTCCAACAATAAAATGAGTTGTTGCATATTGTAATGGTCAATCAATAAAAAATAAGTATATTTATATGGTTTTTTTTATGCATAAAAATCGACATTAGGAAAGACGTAAAAAACGTACGTATTTTATATGAAAATATTTTCCAACCGATTGCAGATAAATATAAAAGAAAATACATATAAAATAGTTATTAATATGTTTATTATAGGCAAGAGTGGCAGGATCTGCCGGTTTTCTGGTAAAATTACTTTATATAAAATTTATTTATAAATAAATCTTACTTGTCTTTTAGGTAAGATTACCGATTTATAATCAAATTCATCTGGCAGCCCTGATTATAATAAAAATTATAAGTTTTTAGCTAAAAGTTGTATACAACATAAAGGAGTTTGACCAAGTTTGAAAGTGTTTGACGTAGAAAAAAGTTATAACATAAAGACATATAACATAAGAAAATAATTAAATATAATAGACCCAGTCATAAACTTCTAGTGGTGCAGAAAATCAAGCATTGGCATACCACTGGCTAACCGAAGAATTGTAAATATATTACTGGCAGAGCACTTCGTTGAGACGATCTAAAAATCGTTTTGACAGTATTTGTTTCCCAATCATTTCAATCGTCTACTAAAACAACAATGGCAAAGAATCGTCTAAGATCACTATGCCAACGTTGGCAAAAAGGTGTTTCCCAGTGCTGTCTAGTCTAAAATTGCCAAGGTTCAAAAGTCTAATCACTGGTGAGCATTAATTTTATAAAAAATTATAATGCTTTGTTTAAAAAAAGTTTATAGTCAGAAGGTTTCGAGTTCGATTCCGGTTTTGGGCATAATTTTTTTATGATTTTTCTATACTTTTTTCAATATAAAAAATAAAGCGTTATCCATAATTACTTATTTTTAATATTAAATTTAAATATAAAGTAATGATGTAAAAAATGTTTGAAAATCTGGTTTTAGACTCATTATTTTTTCAACTCTAGTAAGTGCACTAAAAAAAAAGTTAGCAACATTTTTGCTGGTAGGCTCCTTGCGAAAATTTGCTAGTATCAGAAAAAAAATTTTTGCTGATCTTAGCAATTTTTCTGCAATTTTTCCTTAAACACAACAAAACTCGACCTGACGGTAGATCAGTGCGCTAAAGCGCTCTGTCTAACGTGTAGTGCAAGTGCATGTGGCATTAGAAATCAGTTTATCTATACCACGTAACAAATATTACATTATTCAAAAAAAAAAACAGGGTCACTGACGAAGGTTCAATACCAGAAACTGCACAGTCCGATTCAGAAAATTAAAAATTTCCAATGTAGTTATGCTTTTACACTCATTCTTCTCTACCACACCACGACTTAAAAATCGCTCAACGTACAAGGAAAATCGTATTCTAGGGATCAAAATAAGAAACTTTGCCGAAGGAACCATACCTCTAAAACGAATTCTGATGTCCCGACTTTTTTGAAAAATCCCACTTTGACCCATTTAGAGTGCCCCAATCGAACCCAATCGAATATAATTTATACATTCATCTGCTAGAGCGTCTTCCGGAGAAGAAAGAGAGATTCTAATCTTGGAAAGAATCCTCCTACTTTCTGAAATATCTCTATCTCGAGATTTGTACATTTTGCTATAAAGACACGACTAAAAAGGCCCTCTTTCAACTTAAATTTTAACCCCTTAACGGTCACCTAGAATGATGATTTATGCATTAATCTCCTAGCGCGTCTGCCGGAGAAGAAGTAGCTCCCATAATCTTGGGGAGACTCATCCTACTTTCTGAAATATCAAAGTGGGCTTTTTCAAAATTTGACCCTACTGGTCAAAAGTCGGGACATCAGAATTCGTTTTAGAGGTATGGTTTCTTCGGCAAAGTTTCTTATTTTGATCGCTAGAATACGATTTTCCTTGTACGTTGAGCGATTTTTTGCCTCCCTACAAATCGACCCGCCCTAATGTGCTTAGTGTAAGTACCGGTAAGAAAAAGAATCGTCAAAATTGTCTTTTTAGATTAAGAAATCGTTAAAAAAAAATCGTCGATACTTATATTTCAATAAAAAGAAGTGGAAAGCGATTGCAGTTAAGTTTTGTTTAAGATGTTTCAAAAGTAATCGATTTTGTTACTTTAAACTATAACTGCCTTCCCCAGAAGCAGTCGTGTAAGTAGTTCTGTATGCAATATATTGTAATCGATTCTAGTGAAACCAGTTCTAGAGTTAGTGATAATGACAAGCAATTCTAAAAAAAATTCCTGGAAATTTTTAATGCATTCACTTGTTAGAAAATATATATATTTATAATTGTTTTAAAATTATAAATTTTCTTAACATAATTATTTAAGTACTCCCAATTAATACATTCTATTGCAAAACCTATAAAGTATGTTATGCAGAAAATCAATAAAATATTTAAATTGTCATAAGCACAAGCAGTAGTATTGAAAATTTGAAATTTTCTCTATCAATATCTTAATTGCATGGTAATCTTTCTATCTATTGATTTCAAAGTTGTCTTTGTCAATTCCTTAAACATTTTTTTTTTTATCTATTTTTTGCCTTATTTAATGCATTACCATCTTCTGATATGTAGTCACAAAGAACTCCTTATAATATGCTTTAGTTTTTATTATAAATTAAATATCTATAATGAAGGCATTTAAGCAAACATTTTAAAATATACTTTGTAGAAATGTTTTATAAATTACAATTTTAATTAAAAACAATTTACATTTAATTAAACACGAAAAAATGCTTAAACAACAATAAAAGTAAATAAACACGAAAAAAATATACAACTTTTTCAATGAATACATTATACGAGCATAAAACTATTTTCAATTTTTGTTATTTTTTTCAAACTTCAAGGCAAAACAAATTCAGTGTAAATGAAATATTTTCACAGGATATTAATAACTCTGCTTTTGACTCCTTAAAAAAATACATATAAAGATAGAAAAAACTATATAACTAACAGCTTTTTTTTAGTGAATTTTTTTAAGAAAATTCTTGTTTAATTTATGTTAACTTTATTTCTATGGTACAAAAATAAGATCAAAATTGCTAACAGCATAGAATGCTTGGCAAATAAGGAAGCCAGTTAAATATCTGCTAAAGCTATTTGACAATTAAGCATTTTTGTAGAACAAGGAAACAACGTAAAAAAAAAATAGATACAAAATTCCAGTTAACCTTATAATGTTTTTATTGCATTTTTTTTTTTACTTTGCTTTCATAATATATATGTGTAAGTGCTTGTGTATGTATTAGATACAGGACTATGAATATCTAGTGAACCTTGAAAAGGAAGCAAACATGACACTGTATTTTTGCTTACGGAAATTACTTTAAAAGCGTGAGCCAATAAATAAATGTTAACTCTTTTACTGTGAAGTACATAGAAATATATACTAAATGAAACCAACTAAGGATACAGGATATTGAATGGATGACATAGTGATGTAATTAGGAAAAAATTTTTGCAGACTTTTTACACGGATTTTTTTTTTTTTTGTTTTTTATCGACAATAATTTGGCACCGATGCATATATTTTTTGAATCGTGAAATTTTTTCCGCAAATATGAAAAAAGTTAAATTGCAAAATTTTTTTTTTTCAGTAAATTTTATAGATTTTTATTTTTTAATGCAAAAAAAATTTTCCGACACGGACTTCTTTCAAGTTTTTTTAAACGAAATTTTTTTAGTGTAAATGTTTTTTCTTAATTTTCGAGATATTTTAACAGAGAGAATAAACGATTACACAAAAATTTTCGGTTAACATTTATCAAAATAAAAAGTTACACAAAAACTAAAAAGAGAAAATTATTATTGAAAAATATCCCTATGGGGAATGAGGAGTCAATTGTCCTAAAAGTGACTGGTTAAAGAAGGACTTATCACAGGACTGGTATAATTTAATACTGAAGTGGGTTAAGCAGTGTCAATTGTCCTAAAATTACCAATCCTGTGAAGGGAGGACATACCACTTAACCAGAATGCTTATTAACAAGAAAAAGCCAGTTGGCCAGAATTTTACCCATTGGAAGCTGTTTAGTTTTCATTTATTTTATACGACATGTGCATTTTGCGATAGTCTTGTGGTATGCCCATCTTTGGTTAGTCCTGTGGCATGCCACTATGTGGTTTAAAGCAGGACAAATGACCCCCTCCTATGACAAGTCAATGTTAAAGTTGCCAGTCTCTGGCACGAAGGGACCGATCCTGTGGCACACGCAGAACCGGTCCCATTCCCCATAGGGATATCATATTTGAAAGTAAAAATCTGCGAAAACAAAAAAAAACATTTTTTTTATCGAAAAGCTTTTTTCTCAATTTTTTTTAGAGTAAATTTGTTTAGAATTTATTTTTTGAATCATAATTTAATCGAGTATAAAATATTTACAGACCCGCTTAAATTTATTGGTAAAATTGGTTAGCGAACACCGATACATGAAATGGGTATAATGAGTTAGTGCTAATGTTTTAAAAGATTTCTGGTAGCATGACCATTTCGACCTATTTTTTGTCTTCAACAAATTTTTTTACTTCAAATAATTTTTTTTTTGTTGATTCGAAATTTGAAATTTTAGAACAAAACTAACATAATCTTTTGTTAATTCATTTTGGACCAACTTTTCCGTTTTCAATCCAGTACTTTTAAAAAGCTGTAATAATTTATTGGATTAAGATAATTTAGTGTGTTAAAAACCATACATTCATCGATTGTATAAAATCTGGAAGTACACGAAGTCGAAAATATGTCAAAATTACTACTTTTTCTTGATATACAACAACAGCTATAAAAATTATAATGTCAGGGTTGCCATATGACAATTTAAAAAAAGCGTCAAAACCACGATATTTTTGCGAATAATTTTAAAAATCAAAACTTAAAAAATTTGTTTGCACAAAATTATACAAAATTAAAATATCTTCAATCATCTCGGATTCATTTTCTTCCAAAGTTTTAACTTGGGTTGCTTATATTTCTCTAGAGAGCGCTTTAAGAAACAAATAATTTTTTTTTTCAATTCTTACTGAATCAATGTTTTATACATCTGCAAAGTTTGATTAAAAAATTTCCTGGGGATATATGGAATGTCCTTCACGAGTTTAAAGAAGCGACTCCATTCCATCTAATTTGTTATTAGTTGGTTTCAATGTTTATATCATATATTTTATTCCTGAAGATAACAGACAAAACAGTTTTATACAATTTTTTTTACCCTGTTTTTTGTTGTTTTTTTTTTTTTTGCTTTATAGTAAAACTGTTTGAAACATGTTTTTAGTTGCTTTTTTATTCCAGCTTAAATAAAAATATACCCAAAAAAGAACGATATTTGACACTAAGTTTCTCATTGCCACCCTAAAAAGTGTCTGACACAAAGATTATCTTCACACAAATATCATCATATGTATTGATAGGAGCGATGGTAGGGAGAATAGGAAATGAAAAGGATTTCTTTACGTATTTTATGTGCAAAGGAAGGTATCCTAAGTTTAATCAAAATATTAAGATTAATGCTTGAAATGCCACAGAGAATATAAATTTGTAATCGATGTATTATTGTTTAACTTGTAGAGGAAAAAATTGACTCTTTGTTTAAAAAAAAAAATATTTGAGATGAAAAATTACTATTTACATAGAGAAGTATTCCATATACGAATTGTTTTCATAACAAATTAAACAAGTCAATAAAATAAATTTCTGCGTGTATTTTACAGCATAGAACAAAAGTTTTGAAAATTTCAAGGACTATTGAAAATTTTTGGGACTTAAACTATCTTAACTCTTTTCATATTTATTTCTGTCCTTTAGCTAATCTTCCCATTTGTAAGTAGATTGCTCAAGATTGTACACGTTTTGCTCTATATTTTTTTTTTTTTTAGATATTTGTTGGTCTAGCATTTATTACCCCCAGCTAATAGTTAAAGCAAATGGCAATGGTATAAACCTTTTATTAGATTAAATACAAAAGCAGCAGCAGCAACAACAACAACATCGAAATCGCACAAAGATACATTACGTTTTACATTTTTTTTTTTTATATTTTTATTTTTCTTTTTAAATTGAGTATGCTAGACCAAAACTACTCTAAATAAACGACGATGACTCTATGTCGTCTAAATCACAAAATAAAAATTATAAAAAACACATAGAAATAGTGTTACAAACACAAATAGAAACAGATACAAGGACTCATTGAGGGAGACACTAAT
Organism: Delia radicum; assembly: GCA_021234595.1. Lineage (NCBI taxonomy): Eukaryota > Metazoa > Arthropoda > Insecta > Diptera > Anthomyiidae > Delia > Delia radicum. The sequence continues at coordinate 236,038,939 of CM037853.1, read as the reverse complement.
ACGTATAGATATCACTAACACTATGAACTTTTGATGTGATTGCTTTTAAATCTATAGAAAAATATTTTAGTTTTTAAAGAAATGGAATTAGTTTTTAAAGAAAAATTGGTCATTGAACATTAGGACATTTCAGTATTTCTACTTTTAGGGATTTTTGCAGCTCTTGAAGGGGAATATGAAAACTTATGCACAAAAAAATGTTTGAGAATTTTTTCAGATTTTTTGGAAGGGGGTACGGGGTTGATGAAATGGATTATAGTCTTTCCGGATCTGATCAGAGGCAAGTGAACATATATTACCGGCAGTAGCGGTAGTTAATAAAGACTATCGCTCTATCTCGCTTAATTTCCGAGATATATCCCAATTTATAATTATAAAATAAAAAATATGAAAAAATAACGCCAGCTACAAGTGAGACTGATAGCAGAGACAAAAAAAAATAAGGGTTTGAAAAGAATTGCAGTTTAAATTAAATGGCAAAATTTGAAAATTTAAGACGCGAAATTTTACAAGTTTGTTCAAATACGAATGAAAATTGGTTTTTGGGGTAAAGTTGTATAACTAATAACTTAAGCTAAATAACTGATTTAAACGATAACAGTCAAAGTTAAAAATGTGTTTTGTCATTACCTTGAAAAGTAATTGCAGGTAACGGAGTGCTCTTTCAAGTACCTTCAAAATGATATGAGCTATTTATTCTGAAAGACATAAAGGGTTTGCATTTCAATGTTTTTTGAGCTGTAAATGACAACTTTTGTCCGATGTTTTTATACACATCTCATCAGGGGAGATTAAATTTATTTGTACACTAAAGAAAATACATATTCACTTTCAAAATAAATACTTTTTCAAAACTGTTGTTCATAAACCGTTTTAGTTTTACTGTAAATTTTGAAGGAAATGGAAAATTAGAGGGTTTTTTCACAGGCTTAGATTTTAAAAAAGTAACGAAATTGCAAATTTCGCAAAAATGGTGCTTGCTGAAAAAATTTTAGTTAAAGAGACTTATGAGATTTTTTTTTCGTATCAAACTATTTTTTGATGTACTTTTTATGAAAAGACATACAAATTTGTATGTCTTTTGACAGAAATTATAACAATTTAACTTTTTATATATTTTTAGTTTTTTTTTATAATTTTAGTAATATTTAAGCTTGAACAAGCCTTCACACTAAATAAAAGTTTGTTAAGATTTTTTTTTTAAACTTATGAGTCTTTTTCGTATCAAACTATTTTTGTGTCTTTTTTATGAAAATGATGGATTCATATTGGGAAATGGCAAGATGTGATAAAACATTTAAAAGGTTAGGTTTGAGTTGGTACTAAAAAATATATACAAAAAAATATTTTAGTTAGTCTCTTTACAGGAAGAAGAAGAAAACATTTTTTATTGAAAAAAAATTTTTTACGGACACAAGGGATACACCAGACTGCCGCAGTTTCGTCCCCCTCCTGGGACTCGTCAGTGGTTAATTCATGTGTCAATTGAACAAAGTATTTTATATTGTTAATTTGCTTTATATGAAAAACTTTTTTACTTTTTTGGTGTCGTACTGGGATTCAAACTCAAAAATATTTTTTTTTTATTATTTTTGACTAGTTTTGAAATAAAATATTTTTTACCTACTTCCATCTCTGAAAATCATATAATATTATATTGTAATATAATATTTGTATGATATTGTCTGTAAGGATTGCTTCCGTAGACTAAATCACATTTGGAAATTTTTCATTGGCATTGAAATTGTGGTCAATGCCAATACCAAAAAATTTCATTACCATTACCATTCCAATGAAAATTAATTTTTTTTTCACTGGCATTGATTAGTAGTGTCCGATCGAACTGTTCGGCCAGAACACGATTTTTGTCGGTATGAAAAAATGTAAAAATGTTTATAGGGACAAATGGAAAAATGTTTATTGGGATGATTAGATCCGATTTTAAATGTCGAATTTAAAGAAAATCCGTGGATAAGCAAAGAATTCACTGTTTGGCCTACAAAAGTTTGGCTAAATTGAAAAAAAATTCTGCGGCCGAACTTTTAACTTTACAGCTAAACTTCGGCTTTTCACACAAATGTTATGCTAGAAATCGAATGAAATCAGCTCAACAAACATATTTTCAATCTAAAAATTTGTCTACATTGCCACCAGATACCAATAGAAAGACCTAATATCGTTTTTTTGGATGAACAGTTGATTAGGTAATGAAATGGCAACAATGCCTAAAACAACCAATTATAATTGACAAAACATAATCTATATATATAAAATACAATGTTTGTATGTTTGTCCTCTATAGACTCTAAAACTATCCAACCGATTTGGCCCAAACCGGTTTCATTTGAAAGGTTATAGTCCAAATTAGGTTTTCGGATATATATATTTCAAGTGGGCGTGGCCCCTCCCACATAAATTGAATAACATCACATATCTTGACTATTGTGATATCAAGAGTTTTGAAACATTGCAGTATCCCATATGTTACTGATTTGAATAATCAGGAAAAAAAATGGGCGGGATCGGACCAGTGGGAGTGGCAGCTCCCATACAAAGTAAATATTTATATCATATATCTACAGTACTATAATAGCCATAGTCTTAGAAATTTGTGCACGTTGATTATTTGTTAATGTGAATAGTCATGGGAAAAATGGGCGTGATCGGACCAGAGGGCGTGTTAGCTCCCATACAAAGTAAATATTTAATATCATATATCTACAGTTCTATAATAGCCAGAGTCTTAGAAATTTGTGCACGTTGATTATATTACGAATAGTCATTTGAAAATTGGGCGGGATCATACCAGTGGGCGTGGCAGCTCCCATACAAAGTGATTATTTAGCTCATATACAAAATTAATATTAATATTAAATATCTAGGGTTCTATATTAGCTATATAGCCTTCAAATTTTGTACGAGTCCATCAATTACAAATATTAGTAGTCGAACTGAAAATGGGCGGAATGGGATAAATGGGCGTGGTACCAAAAGCAAAAAACAAATAAGCATTAAAATAAATTATCACATTCAAGACCTTTTGCAAGGTTATTTAATAATGTTGTTCAAAAATTGTTTTAGCGTTCCTCATAGTCCTAGAATAAATAAAAAAGGTAAAGAAGTAAACATGAATCCGCGTTGGGCTTCCCATGAAATTACAAATTTTAAAATGATTTACTAATGTGAATTTATTTTTTTAATTATTTATTTGCGTAATAGAAATTTCTTGATTTAAAGAATTAATTACAATTAAAATTTGAAGGCAAAACAACGTTTGCCTGGTCAGCTAGTTGTTAATAAAAAGTGTTTTGTTTGAAAAAAACGATAAAAAATTTTAAATTTAAGTCCTAACTTATGATGTGAGCAAGATTATGATAAAAGATCGAAAAATAAACTTTTGGTTTTAATTTTTTAAAATTTAAAAGTAAAACATTTAAGTCCTAACTTTAGAGGTATTAGCTATTTTGTGCATGTTTTGTCACGTATACACTGTTTATTCTTGTTTGATAACAGATTAGTTAGGACCATCCATATACTTGATAAAATACCGAATATTTATAAAATTAGTAACAAAATAAAGGATTTTTTCTAAATTTGGAAATAATTTTTTTCCAGACATTTGCAACAAACAATTATAATAATCAATTATAATTGTCTGTTAAAGGCATTGCCATTTAGCAATGCCAATTAAAACAAAAGTTCATTTTCATTATTTTAAGCAATTGTAATGCCAAACACTTTTTTTTTACCAATGACATCAAGTAATGCAAATTAAATCGCCAATTAATTGGGCCATTCAATTAACTAGTTTCAAGTATGGACTAAAAATGTGATCCAATTAACTTTTGCTATGAAAACCCCCCTTTTTGAATCAGACATGGAAAATTTTGTATGCAGATAGGTATTTTAAATACCTTTCATTTGCTATTCAATTTAGCTATAATTGCTTGAAGGGAAATGTGAAACATCTTTTTTAAAATTTTTCATGTCATAATTGTAATATCCACATAAAAATTAAAAGCCGTACTTTTCAACATTTAACCTTAATTTGTATACAAAAGATATGATTTTACAAAGAAAAAAAAAATATCAAATAAATTGCAAAGCATAAATTTTAACAAAAAAAAAAAAAAATATTTACAGAAAAAAATGCAAACAAAATTCACAAAAAATAAAATCTCAACCAAAGATTAAATAATTTTAGTCTAAGCACGCCAGAAACATATACATTAACAACATTTAAAATACACATACAATGCCAAATCCAAAAAAAAAGAGAAAAATCATATCTCAGTCAGTCATTCATACCATCATACCATACAAATACAAACAACATAAACATTATCTTTTGCCAGTAAACCAAAACATTAATGGTTGGTTTTTGTGTGTGTATGGCTGTGTGTGGGGTATGGATATTGGAGTGAATGTAAGTGTGTTTTAAGTGTATGGATATGTATTTTGAATTTATTGGTTATGCAGAGGAGTTGGTGTTATTTCGGTATCATTAGTGGCTTTTACGTTTTACATGTTTAATTGCTGCCAGCCAGAGTCTGTTAAAACAAAAAAAAACTAGATTTTAATCTTGAGACATTTTTTTGTACCTACTACATGTTATAATACAAAACAAATACAATTGTATAGAGATCCTTTTGCCAACACATTTTTAATGTTTGAAAATGTTAATACAAAAAAAAAGAAATTGTAAACAAAAGATAAAAATTTGTACATTTAACTGCGGTTTAAAGATAAAACTAAATACTTAGACAAACTGTGAATTTAATTAACTTTGGTTTATGGACTACACATTTTAAATTTACAAAAAAAAAAGAAAATACAAGTGTTGAAATAAGATATTTTTTTAAGGATTTTTAAGGTGATATAATAGATAGCAAAAGCTTGAATAGAGGTTACAAAAATATTTGTTTGAAGAATGAACACCAGTAACACATTATGAACCAAGATATCCGCTTTTAACCCGGTAATTTAAAAAGGCTATTTTGCTTTGCTTTATAAAGATAATTAAATAGTTTAAATACCCTAAAATAATTTAACGAGCAATTCCATATGAAAGCGATCACCTTTTGGACGACCCCTCTCCGATTTTAAAATAAATAGTCTCAATCGATTGCCCAGCAAAAAATAATGTACCTACATATTTTTTTTTTTTATAGTGACTGGTTTAGTGGTGGTGTGCACCACTGTCATGTGACAAAATTGAAGAATTCTTCATAAGGGACCTCATTGAAAGTTGTTTTAAAGGCTTTAATTGAAAAATAAAATTTTCCTAATTTTTCTCAGAAATTTACCTTTTTTCCCATGAAAATTAAATTTTCCGATTTTCCACAGAAGCTCCTAAGTTTTCCGGCTAATTTTATTTTTTTTGGATTCCTCATAATTTTTGCTTTAAGAATCAGCAATAAAAAAATGGTGACTGATTCAATACCTTTCCAACGAGCTATCACTCGTTGCGATCGCTTTAGTAGTTTTTTTTTAAAACAACTTTCAATGAGGTCCCTTATAAAGAATTCTTCAATTTTGTCACATGACAGTGGTGCACACCACCACTAAACCAGTCACTATAAAAAAAAAAAAAAATATGTAGGTACATTATTTTTGCTGGGCAATCGATTGAGACTATTTATTTTAAAATCGGAGAGGGGTCGTCCAAAAATTTGCCAATTTTGATCGTTTTCATATGGAATTGCTCTAACATATTGACTACAATCGTTAGTAAAAAATATATATAAAATTTGTTATACAGACTTGCCATATAATTATTTAAAAAAAAAAAAATGTCCTTTTTAGATGAAACCTTTTTCAAACATTATTTCAATATATAAGGAAGCCTAAAATTATATGTTTTTGAATTTCTTGTTGATAAATTGATTCAATAAGTGCATATAATTTTTAAAAATCTAACCGATCGGACCATGTAGTTATCAAATACACAAAGTCGAAAATATTTCAAAATGTATTCCCTTTATACTCAAATCGTTAACCATGGCATGTTTTTATTGTAATATATTACTGCCCTTGTTAAAATTATAATGTTAGGGTTTTCATATGACAATTTAAAAAAATGGTCAAAAACCACGACATTTTTCTAAAATAAATTTACAAATCGGTAAGCTTCATAAAATTGTAATTCCTTATACGTAATCAGGATTAAAATTATTGAGTATTAAAATTTTTAAAATATCTATAAGTATAACTAGGATACTTATTTTGACAAAGTTTCGCCTTTAGTTACTAATATTTACAATAGAGGGCGCTTTAAGGCAAACAAAAAGTATAAAAACTTATTAACAAAGCATCGTTTAATATATCTGCGAAGTTTGGTTGAAAATTTACCAGCGGATCTATGACGTACCCATAATGAGTTAAGGCACACTGAAATCTATCACATCTTTACCAAGTCTATGAAAAATCCATAAACAAAACATTATGATGTTAATAGGTTGAGATAGGCGTGGTAGAGAAGATTAAGCATAGAGAAGATTAAGGCATATTGCCGAATACCCTATTTTAGGCTTCCCTAATAATCTCTGTTAATACAACGAGAATATATTTTCATGCTGAAAACAGAATGTCGCCAATCAAATGGTTTTTGCATATGCCATCAATTACCTGGCAACGATTATTTTCAGTGGTTTTGTATTTTGAAAGTGGGAAACAAAAAGCAACTCTGATACTTAAAGAAAATATGACAGTGCAAAAGGGGGCTTTAGTTTGAAATTATTAAGCCTCTTAACATTAGGGTCTGTACCAAAGTCAGCACTAAGTACGATTTATACTAAAATTTTTTTGAAGTGAGATATTTTGTTTTAAGACATTATATTATAATTTTGACTTAAAAATTATACTTTAGTGTTGACTATAATACGGCGTTTAATAATTTTATGGCAACTTAAGTGATGAAATCAATTTTTATAAGTAAAATTAGATTGTTTTGTTCAGATATTTCTAATATATAAAATCATTTCTACTCTTATTCCTAAATAAAAAAAACTCCTTGTGTTTCTTTTCCATTTTCCTTAAATAAAGTAATTTTAAAATGTTATTTCATTTTTATTTTGTTTTGTGTGTTTTTTTACTTTTTTTATTTTTTCTTTTTGTTACTTTGTTTTCTCTTAAAATTAGCATGATTTTCCAGTCATGTGGTTTAATTTAAGTTAAACTGGCATGGTTTTTATATCTTTTAGTACTTCGTTTTCCTCTCTGCTGATAAGAGTTGGGTTTCTGTTACAATATATTCAACTGTTTTACAGTTTATTTTTTTTGCACTACTTTTGGATCTGTGCCTTTGTAAGTATTATTGCTGTGTCTTATTGCTTCCAACATCTTAACTGGCAATGCCAGCCATATAATAAGCCAGCCCAGACTATGGTTGGATTACGACAAAAAATAAATAAAATAAAATTGTAAAAAAAACCACCGTAAGAGTGGAAAAAAACTACGCACCATGAAGTAAGTAAAATGAAAAATTGTAGGTTTAACAGTGAAAATGTTACTAAATCGGATTAAAGCGTAAAAGCTTAAACCTTATGCTACGTTTTTTTTTTTATAACGTTGTTTTATAATTTTATTTTTTGCAATTTTTTTGAAAGCACGCGAAATTAAAGTGGAAACAACGTAAAAAGTAACGTGTACAATAACAAAATTGTTAAGTTTATTTTTGTTTTTATAAATTGTTTTTTAGACTTTCTTGTTAATAAAATAAAAAAGTATTTTAAACATATTACTCAGTTTGTAACAGTCAAAATTTATGAAGACACAAATTTAGAGTAAGAAAAATATTTTGGAAAAAAACACAATTTGACAAAAATTAAGATTTTGAAGATTCCAAAAACTGGTAAATACTTTACAAATCTTTTAATTGCGAAGCTTATAACTTTATAAACAAAACAAGATATATTTTAAAATTATTCATGGATAATTTCCAAAGTTATGGCGGATTATGTCTTATTAGCTGAATGTATTTTCCCAACCAAAATTGAGTTAACCTTAGAGTATGCGTGTTTTTTATCACTCATACGTAGTGTCGTCCATAAATGGTTATTGACATCAATATTTAAATTTATTCGTGAATTTTCTTGAATTATGTCTCGCTTTCTCGCCTATATTTTTAACTAAATTTGTTTGTCAAAACTTTGTATAGCGAAAATTTTTTTTGATATTTTTATGTTAAATTTTTTTTTTCCACGAGTGAATAAAATGATACACTTCAAATATGCACTCATATGAAATATAAATTTTAAAAATCGTTTTATTACATGAGATCGTTGTGTTAAACATGAAATCCAATATATAAATGACATTTAAATGCTATGTTAAGGATTGCCAGTGCTTTCATTTGTTTATTTTGAATTAAATCTTAATTAAAATTTTTCTAAAATATGAAAAAATATGCAATTTAATAGAAAATATGCAAAATATGCAGCAAAAGATTTAAAAATATGCAATAACAAATCAAATTGTTCAGGAAAATATTTGGTCAAAATCGAATGTAGGTTACTGACTATAAACATGAAAGTCTCTGCCCTGATAATAGATTAGATTATAGTGGCACTATGCACCGCGACCAAAAATTGGTATTTTGTGCTGCCAGCGAATACACCCTATAGGTTCAGGCTCCCTACGAAGACAATTTCCTACCAGGTGAACAGTTCTAAACGTCCGATGGCGTCACTATTCGACCACCAAAATAACTCACTCTCCTGTCGGAGAGCCTCGGACATTTGCAGAGAACATGCTCAGAGGTCTCGGGTTCCAATTCACAAAACCTGCACGTATCCGTATAGGATCGTCCCATCTTGTACAATTGATACCTGTGTCCTGTGAGGTAACCCGTTACGGTCCTTAGTTCGCCCCTCGTCATAGACAAGAGTTTCCGCGATCTCTCCCCAGAGGGAGATATAAACAGCCTCGCCTGACGCTGCCCAGGCGATCTGGCCCAATAGGCTCCAAACTCCGACTCCCTCCATCTTCTGAGCCTCTCTCTGACATACCCATTGGGCACGCCACAGAATACGCCTGATAATAAGATATGATAGATCTTTTGTCATATGCAATTATATATTTTCATATATAACATAACATGTAAACATATATGGTGGCATATACGATATATTATATATGGAACCATATGTATAATACAACTTAAAATATAATAATATATGATACAATATATAACTATATACGATTTCATATATGACACAAGATTAACAATTTAGTTTGAGATACAATTATATGTGTCCAACATCATTACTATTTTCTATGCGTATAAGATAATGATATACATATATAGTTATATAACCCCATACATAATTTTATATGCGCCTTAATTTTTATATTAAAGTTTTTTTGTTCAAATTTAAATATTTCATGGGATATAAGAAAATGAAGCTATATCTTAAATGAAGCTATATCTTAAAATTCAATTCACTAATAATTACTAATCTTTTTACTCTTATTAGATCCAATTGGATCTAAATTAATTATGAAATATTTTGGAATCCAACAGGATCTTAATTAGATTTTAGTGGACCTCCCTAATTTTGAGTTTTTAATTGAGTTTAATCCAGTATTATATTTACAGGATATCCCAATTGTGAGATGAACTGAATATGATCCATATCAATTGACATGATTTTATATTTGAGATTTAAATTTTTGTTCTCGCCCTCTAAATTTATACAATTTTGTAATTTTTTTTTCTATATACAACACTAACAACACTCAGGGTATGCCCCCTACGAATGCAGTGCATTGTGTTGATATCAGGAAATAGGTTATGGGGAGAAGGAATAGGGAATAGTGTATATGGATTTTTGACTTGCATTTCTCTAAACTGTAAGTGTCATGAAAGACGCATGCGGGGAGTTTATTAAACATACGGGTGGTTTGACCGAAATAGACTTTGAAGCCTCTGCTCATATATGGAGTTGTAATCCCTATTCGGCCGGATATAGTTATATTCCATCTTCGGCCGGATTTATGTAAGTGTCTGAAAGAGGGTTCTAAAACTTCGGGTTCTGATGAGATCTTTAGCCAGATCGAAATACTAGTAATCAACCTAGCTAATATGTTTGATTTGCTTTATTTTTGTAAATATACGGAGGTTGAAAGCTCGTTATAAATTGAAAAAAGGGTATAAAAGATTTGACATTGATTGTAGCACCTCCAAAATTTTACTTAGTCTATGACACTAAAGGTGTCCAAAAAAACTGAAAACAAAATTAAACTGTTTCAAATGGGCTTTTCTTTTTTTCAATTGTAGAAAAAGTTTTGACACGGATTGGAGCAGGCCATAAATGTATTAATTCGATGACCTTTAAAGGCGTCCAAAACAATGACAGTGTATTTTTACAGTTTCAAATGGGGCTTTCAAAAATAATGGGTAATTTTGACTCCATGTGTATACAGGATATATATATATTTGAATATTTTGAAAATAATTATTGCAAGGCTTTGGACAATTAGATAAGTGAAGATTCATCAGAACTCAATAAAAACAAGCAAACACAAAATTATTGAAAAAATTTACCTTGGCGGAAAACAAGCAATGTTGGTGGATGTTAATAAAATTTTCAGAATACAATTATCTATAGTAAATAGTTTTTTTTACCGAAGGCCTTTTCCGCATATTGATTTTTATGATTTCGGCATATTATTGTGAAATTTAGCTTTCTTATTTTCCTACGCGAAAAGAAAAAAAATCACAGAACTTGAATATGTTTTTGATATAGAATGGAATAATTGACAAATTTCTGACACCTTGTGACGTGTCACTGAACTTAGTCAATAGGATATAAGTTCAAAACTCGACAATTAATTGGGTAAAATAAAAGCGAATTAACTGTTTTCGGTACATATTTGTAGCAGTTCATTGTATCAGAAATTTGGAGTATCAGTTTTGTAAATGATCCTGTTTCCCTAAGTTGCGGGATAGGTATTAGTAGATGAATTCAAACTTTATTCTCCGCCAAAATGTATATATTTTATGTAGTATATTTAAATGCGTTCTAGCTGATTTCAAAATATATTTTTCTATGAAACAAACCCCTCTATAAGAGCTGTTTGTATATTTATATTGTTCTAGCTCTTCAAAGTAATGATGTTTTTGTTACTGTAGAGTTGCCTTTAGTTGTTTAGTTTTTTTTATTTATATTGATGTTGTTGTTGTATTTTTTGTTGCCAAACTCTGACTTGATGTTGTTGGTATATTTATTTTTCAAAAAATAGTTGCAAATTTCAGCAAAGTTGTTTCGTTCATGAACGTTCATGATTTTGTTAACAAAAATAAAAAAAAAACAACATTTAACCCCCAAGAATGTATGTAGATCAGCTGGGGATTGGCAATGTTAAATGACTTTGAACTACATTTACAAAAAAAAACATAAAAACATGCGAACATTTTAAACACACACACACACATGCATACTTTTACAAACACTTAAATATTAAAAACTGTTAAAATAAGTTCAAACAAAAAAATAAACGTTAATAGAAAATTGTTTATATATATATTTAGATATTTTTTTTTTTTTTTTTTGTAAAACAAAAATAAAACAATATTCACATAAAAAAAGTCCTTTGGGATATAACACTGTACAATTATAACATATCGCTCATATACTAAAAGACTGACATAACTCAAAAAACACGATTTAGCATAAATCCATATCAGCCTCGCTCGACCCTCTCTCTATTTATGTGGTCACGTTTTTTTTAAATAGGTGTTTTAATGCATTTTTCTCTTAGTGAGAGTTGGGTGCATGTTCGCTAATTATCAAGAGACCAGTGAGTAGCATCGTTTCTCTCGAAAGTATATACTCTTTGCAGCCACATTCTAGAATAAAACAAATATATTCTCTTTAAACTCAAAAAGTATACACGATATTAATACGAAATTTTTACACAATATAAAGCATGATATAACTAATAAATCTGCATCAATAACTCCAAAATCGCATTTTTTGACAGTCTTTTAGTAAATGAGCGATATGGATAATGTAAGAGTGTATGTGAGTAAATTTTCTTACATAGCATTTACAATTATAAACACGGAAAGTAAAATGTCCGTAATTTATATAAATTGTTTATAATTTTCGGCTTAAAGTAAAATCTTGGAAAATTCAAAGCAATTAGCTAAAATTTAGTAACTCTACAATATTTTAATAGATTTTTAGTAAGATTTTGTTAAAATAGTAAAAATACTGTTAATTTCGTAGATTTATTAACGAAAAGCATTAAAATAAAGTTAAATTTTAAAATAAGTTTTACATAAAATCTGCTAAATATTAGTAGACTTACTAACTTTTTACTAAAAAAAAAAATTGTTAAATTTTAAATTATTTTATTTTAAGCCAAGAATTATAAAAAATGTCTATTAAATTATCCTGATATTATGTGGAGTGTTTAAAACGACAGCTTTATAAGCGTGTAACAAGTGATTTCTTTTTTTTTTTTTTAACTTGCTTTTGTTATGTTATGTGGAAAATTGCTTTCCTGGGAATGGTGTTTTGCTGCAAAAGAAAAAAAGCTTTTCTTGCCTTGTTTTTTCCTTTGAATTTATTTTTTACTGTTTTCCCTTGATCTCATTGCACATTTGAAAATTTAATTTGATTAAAAAATTGGCAACATTTTGATATATGGCTTATGAGCTTTTTCTGGTAGATTTTTTTGTTAACTTATTTTTTTTTAAGGGTAATAGCAGCACTAGCTCAAGTACTGCTACTTTTAGTAACTTATATGTCAGTAGACAAAAAAAATGCTTTTAAAAAGATAAGCTCCAATAGTGAAGTTTTTATTTTTGGCTAAAAATAAGAAAAATAAAACTTTATTATGTACATAACAAATTGTAAAATATGTTGTGTGGCTGGAGCAAAGAAAAAAGAAAGAAATAAAAATTGAAAAGAAACCATTAAGTGTTTAACAAGTGATGAAAAGGTTAAAAAGTTTCCTTAAAGTAACATGATGTTTATTTGTAAACTTTTTTATAATTTTTTTTTTCTGTTAACAGCAACAAAAATAATATTACATAGATTAAGGGAATTGTAAAGAAGCTAAGGGCAATTGCATAGCCATTGATTTGAATTAAAATTTTGAGAAAATTTGAATTAAAAAAAAACATCTAACAAGGAAACATTTTATACCCCATCTTGATAATGAATAAATTATTAATTTATACATAAGTTACAAAGTTATGGCCAGTTGTGTTAAAGAAAATGTGTTAATTTATCACACTAAATTAATATATAAGTGTGTACTACAAGTCGTATGAGTTATATTAATTATTATAACGTATTGCTCATACGACATGTAGTACTTATACAATTTTGTGATAATCAAATCTTAATTTTAATTCTAAAAATATGTAAAAGTTATTTCTTGTGCATTTCTAGGGTCATACTAAATCCCAATATGCCCGAAATTTCTTTAATTTTGTTTAAAAAACTTTTTCAAAAAAACCCCTGAAATACAAAGATATTTTCACGAATTTCAGTACACCGACTCAGATCTGTCAATTTCAATGTTTGATCATAGTCCCCACGCAAACTGATTTTCTCATAAATACACCTAGCACCCAAAAAATTAAAATTTTTAAAAGAAATTGTATTTTCTAATAGTTAATAAGACTAATTAAACATTTTTGGGCACAAATCTATTTCGGACCCAAACTTTGAGCTTTATAGCGAATTATCTTTACTTTAAAAACGGCTTACAAGGAGTTTCCCGATGGGTTTTCTCCGATCTTAATAAAATTTGGATATGTAATAGGGACACATATTTTTTTTAAGCGCCCCAATCGTATGTTCAGAGGATTAAAGAGTGGGGTCAAAAATTACCCCATTTTGGCGTTTTCTCAGTTTATTTTATATTTTTCAAACTAAATTTTTGGCAAATGGGTTACCAAATGAAAGTCTTTTTGGAGACTATACTATCGTAAACATTAGAGTGGAGTAATGAAAAACAAATCGTAATTCGACTTCGGCGATAGGCGGGATCGGTTAAAATAGACAGTAAAGATACGTAGTAAAATTTTAGATAGATCGCACTTCATCTTTCAGGGTACCCCGAGCCTGTGAAAATTCAATTAATATAAAAAAATATAAGCTTAGTGGAAAAAAAATTTCAAAATTTTATATTAACTATAGCGTTCAAGTATTTTTCTTATTAAAATAACCGTATTTTAAGTGACATGAAAAATTGGCGTTTTGTTTAGGAATTATAGTTTGTTTAAGCTAAAAATTATAATTATAATGTGTACTTAATTTAATCGAGGGGGTGTCTTGTATTTGTAACTGTTCCTATTTTATGCGTTTTTTCAGCGCAGAGTTGCTTTTCACCTATAGTTATGAATATTTAAAATAAATGGCAACCCTAAGTTTACTACATTGGCAATATGGATAATAATTTTTTTTTCGAGTACTTCAAAGCTGCGCACAAATAAATCAGCATTTCGTTAATTTCAGACATGTTTTCATTACAAAAAAGTTATAATTTGACCCCACCTATTAGACCTTAAACGAGATATTGGGCCACAAAAACGATACGTGTCTCTTATTTTGTTCTCTTTTATCACATATCCGAGTTTCATTAGCCCATTTTATACCACTCATCGATTCAGTGCGAATTGTTTGACCTAATTGGGTAGAAGATGTATGGTGTCTCAATACGTTTTTTTTTTTTTTTGAAGTTTTTGTTTTTATGGCACCCTCTAGCGGTAGCATTTGCAATTTAATTCAAACTTTGACGCTTTGTATGTATTTAAAGGGTTAAGATTTTTAAATTATAATTTTTATTAAAGCTAATATCTATCAAACCGTAATACACAATTTGATCTATCTGATTTTCACGACTTTTGCGAATTTTTGAAAAATATAGGTGTTTTAGACCATTTTTCAAAATTGTAATAAGGTAACAATGGCGAATCAATTTTTAAATTTTGTTTGAATGTTTTACATTCAAAAAGAAAACAATATATTGTGAATTCTGTGATTGACAAAAGTCCACTTAGCCACACTCATCGCTGTGTCGACAGTGGCTCAACTCGCTAAGAGGAGATGCTACGAGTCATAGCCTGTTGTATGGTTGTGGGTTTGAAACTCACTACGACACAAAGTAAAAGTATTTCATTTAACACAAAACCAGGGGAACATTAATAAATTTTAAGAAATAAATATTTTATATACCAAATGAAATCTTTACATAGTTGTAAATTAACATGTAGAAAATACATTTTCTCTTCAACTGATTACGCTAAATTTAAACATAATCCCAAAAACAAATTATAATTTTTAAATATCGCGTAAATCGCAATTTTAAATCAAAAATTTAAATTTTCGCCACAGAAACTGCCAAAGATTTTTTGACATTTGCGAAACTTTATTTAAAATCAATAATCAAATGTAATTTTCAGAATGTTTTTAAAATTAAAAATTTAAACTGCCATAACTTTTGCGCCCCTTGCAGAAAGTGATTAACGCAAAACGTATTCGAAGTACCTAAATAGTTCTTTAGTAGCGCGTAAAATCATATTAATGTTGTCATAAAGTTGAAAAAAGAAATTTCGTACCCTAATTCTAAATTTTCAGAATGTTTTTAAAATTAAAAATTTAAACCGCCATAACTTTTGCAACCCCTTGCAGAAAGTGATTAACGCAAACGTATTCGAAGTACCTAATAGTTCCTTAGTAGCGCGTAAAATCATATTAGTGTGTCATAAAGTTGAAAAAAGAAATTTCGAACTCTAATTTTATATATTTTTGACAATAGCCCATATACATTCCAAGTTTTTTGAAAGATATCATTATAATCGTTTAAATTAGTAATGTTTAAGTTTCAAAAGTTTATGCATAAACTATTTCATTACAAAAACAATTGGAACATTAAAAGCGTTCAGAGAAAAACCTGCATAAATTCAATATTTATTTTCAATTCAATTTTTATATTTTCGTCGTTTTTATAGAGTTCTAAACACACACAAAAGTGATTTTATTATCCTTTGAGCGTAATGTATGTATTTTTTTTTTTGTAAGACCATACGAGTTTTATGCAACCAACCTTTTTTCCAAAGCTGTGTTTTTTGTTTGGATAAAAAACGTTTCAATCAACTTCATGTTGTTGCCTCAGCATGGAGACAGTATGTGCAAAAAGTATGCGGGCAAACCTTTAATAGTCAATGATTTAAAGCAAAACCGATCTAAGTGTGCTTTTCTGCACATATGTATTGTACTTCGGAAAAAACGAATATGGGTTTTAATTTTGTTGTAGACTGTTATAAAGGGTCCGGTTATTTACTTAAAGGCAACACTTTTGTGAGCGCTCAGAAATTATGACTCGTAACAGAGTTTTTCATATGATCATTTTTAAGGCGTTTAAATTTCTGAGTCATAAATTAAACAAAAATGATTCATATTTATGACCATGTTTGAAAATGTTTCCACCACTCATACATGAATCATAAAACACTCTTAAATGACACAGAAAATTCTTTAATTCCAATAATGCTCATATTTAAGAGTATTTTATGAGTCATAAAAGAACGCTAAGAAAGAGGCTTTATTGGCAAAGAAAAACACCCTCATATAGCTATGATTTCAGAAGGTTCTTTGATGAGTCTATTTCTGTATTATATTAATGAATTTTTTGCATAAAAGCAATGAAGTTGCACTAGAACTCGCCCATTGAAACTTATCATTAAGTTAATGCAAGCTTTCATAATATTTTATGAAAAATACCACCTAATTTTCATTTGCTCAATGAAGAAGTTTTATTATAAAACTAGTGTCATAAAAATGATGAAGCTTTTCATTAATTCTTCGTTTTCATTGTGAATAAAAGTTGATTCATTAGTTTAGTGAAAATTTTCATTATTTTTCGTTCACTAAAATTCGCACTGTGCACTGATGCCTTAATTAACCTACAACGTGTAGATTAGATACCGATTTGGATTAATTGGGCTTTGTATGCATTAAATTCTGTATACTTTTCCAACATATTGTCTTAATATTTGTGTGCTTACTAAAAACTCTATCTCAGTTTATAGTGTAAATAAAATACAGTGTATAGTCAGTCATCTACGCTGTAGTTAGTACAAAGTAGGATACACTTGCATATCAAAAGAATCAACAAAAAGCTGAAGAAGATAAATACCAAAAAAAAAAAAACGGAATCATTGTGTATACGGAAAATAACCGTGTTTGTTCGAGTAACATAAAGTAAAAGTACTTTGTAACATTTACTCATGTTGCATGCTAATATATATGAATTTTTATTTGATTCACTGAAAGTGCTCACCGTGGATGAGCTAAAGGAAGAAGGAGGTTTTCTTATAGGAGATTTTTTTCTTTACCTTTAACAATTTTCTTTTTTTTTCAAGTTAAAGCTTAAGTGGTTGAAGTTGTAGCAGTAGTTGTAGCAGAATAGCAACAAACAACAACAACAAGTTTAGTTGCCAACATTATAACTTTTAGATATTCGTTTTTTCCAATTTTCTTGCAACAACTTTATAACAATGATGTAAAGAAATCAAACGATAATATTTTTTAAAATGCAAATCAAGCAATCTGGTAAATATCCTTTTTTTTTCTTGCGTCTTTTTCATCCCATTTACTGTGTGTTTGTTTGTATTCATTTTTTATATATTTGAAAGGATTTTAAACGTAAGAATAAGGATGTTAAGTTGTATATGTTTATAGAAGTGTATTAAATTTAGACATATATTTTGCAACCAAAGTATATTACGATAATATTATAAAACTTTAAGACAATAAAGAGTAAAGTAAGCAAAGGGGTGTTAAATAAAGTTATTATGGTAAATATAAAAGAAACCAATAAAATTTATTTGTTTTTATGGAAAATATATTGAAAATTTAATAAATTTTTATTTTGAATATTAAAGGCAATCAGTGGTAGCAGTTTTTTTTCTCAGCGGTTAATTTTCAATAAAAATAATACGATAATAAAAAAAAAAAATTTAAAAACTTTTGCTAAAATTAGTAAACATTACGTTGCTGAAAAAACTGCTATAAATAAGCAGATTTTGCTTTGCTAAATATTAATAAGACAAGAATAGCAAAATTAAATCAGTTGAATCTACAAATATTTAGTTATATTTGAGCTAAATTTGTGTTAATTGAAAGTAACAAATTAAGCTGCTAAAATCAGCAAACCATTTTCTAAATATTAGTCGACTAAAAAAGCATAAAACATGTGTAATTTTTTAAGTAGATCAGTGGGCTAAAGCGCTCTGTCTAACGTGTAGTGCGAGTGCATGTGGCATTAGAAATCAGTTTGTCTATACACGGTCAGTGATTGCACAGAAAATTTCATATAGACGCAATCGAACAAATAAAAACATAACAAATATTACATTATTCAAAAAAAACACAGGGTCACTGACGAAGGTTCAATACCAGAAACTGCGCAGTCTGATTCAGAAAATTGAAAATTTACAATGTAGTTATGATTTTTAGAAAATACACTCATTCTTCTCTACCACGCCCGTTCACAATTAAAATTAAATAAAATTGCATATTAATTATAGTATTAATTGCAATTGTCTGAAAAAGACGTTAAAATTCAAACTCAAATATTACAGTTTTTGTTTGCTGTTTTTAGTCTTATTTTAGCAGAGTAAATTGCTATTTTTAAAAATTAAAATCGAATATAACTGAAATATTGTTAAGTTAACATTAACTTTTGTTGTTCTTATTTTATTAATATTTAGCAAAAAAAAAATCTGCTAATTTTAACAATCTTTTCTGCAACGGTATGTTTAACTAATTTTAAATAGCTTTTTCGGTTGTTTTTACAGGTTATATTTTTGTGAGTGTACAGTTAAATTGAAAATTTATATGGGAAACAACAGAAAATGTGTCAGTTAAAGTCCCAGTTAGTAGCTAACGGGAAATTGTGAAAATTAGACTACTTAATATTTCAAATTTACTGTGTGACTTTGTTTTTTAATTATGTCTACACACAGAAAAAATTTTTGCCATTTGCCAATCAAAATACCGTTACTACGACTGAAATCGGTTGATACAACTAAATATTGGTTTTCACAACAAAATTCGTTTAACACAAGCTGAATTTTAGTTGCAACATAGAAAATATTAAGAAATCTCATTTGAATATGGTTGTACTAACCGAATTTATAGGTTGTAGATACCAAAATACACATTTTCAATTGAGTTGGCACTTTATTTTGCTGTGTGTAGCTTTTTAGCTCTAAAATAAATTTGAATTTACAACTGTTTTTGATAAATGTAAAATATTTGGTAAGCCGCTAATGCAAAAAATTTTGCAAAAGAATTTAAAAAAGTTAAGATGTTTTTCTATCAATTCAGAAAGTTTCAGCGTGTTACCAGCTTCGTTTTTGACAAAATATTAGATTTATATTGTGCATCGCAAATATGCGGGAAAAAATATATGTTTTATATATTAGGGACTACAGAACGTATGACGTATACTCTAGTTAATTATAAAACAAATATTTAAGTGATTTATTAAACATTCCACCTCACTATGCAGGAGGGTACATATTAGTTTGTCATTCTATTTGTAACTAATCGAAAAAATTTTGAGACCCTATAAAATTTATCCTCGATTAGCATGAATAGCAAAGTGGATATAGTGATGCCCGTCTGTCTGTTGGAATGCGAAATACTCTGGCCATATAAACGCCGGATTGCACCCGGTAGACTTCTAGGTAGCGTGCTAGCATATCAGTGATGGGGTCGAGGGTTCGATTTCCACAACGTGCCGAAAGCCCTGGTAGCTACTGCTCAGTTAGGGTAATAGGATATAATTAGTAATTATATGATTATTAATAAAAAAAAATATAGATGCCGGATTGCTTGTTTCTGGTCAATTTGTTAATTGATGTTGAAAATGAACAAAACCCGCTTAAGACGAATTTCGAGCGACCAACAAAATCTGTTCGTTTTAACGAGGTCTTTACAATTTTTTAGTTATTCACAAAATGCCAAAAAAAAAAAATTTTTTTAAATTGTGAAATTCTTTAATTTGATTTCATAAATACAGTCACAGCCCAGTATAACGAATGATATATTGTCAGGCCCATTAACCATATCGAAATAATTGTTATATCACAACAAATTTTTATACTAAATCGACTTTTAACATTTCTCCATATGCTAAGTTTATTCAAAATTATAAATAATACTGCAATATTGGGTACACGAAAAAATTAAAAAAGTCTCCAA
Organism: Delia radicum; assembly: GCA_021234595.1. NCBI lineage: Eukaryota > Metazoa > Arthropoda > Insecta > Diptera > Anthomyiidae > Delia > Delia radicum. The sequence goes on along the minus strand of CM037853.1, from coordinate 236,018,705 downwards.
CAAGTTTATTCAAAATTATAAATAATACTCCAATATTGGGTACACGAAAAAATTAAAAAAATCTCCAATTTTTTTTTTTTTGCTTATTACAATCTTTTCTATTTTTTTAAATGTTGACATATTTTTTTTTACCAACTATTGAAAATAAATTTTTAGAAAAAATTGTTACATAAGGTAGTCAAACAATTTGTTCGATCGTTATAACGCGTTTTCGTTATACTGAGTATTTGTTAAACTTCGTTATACTGAGTATTAGTCCAATTATAGACTTTCACAAATTTAAAATTTTTTTTTTGTCATTTCGATAAATTTCAGAAAAAAATTTTAAATATTATTTTAATTTAAAAAAAAAAAAATCTGAAAAATTTTAAAAATTTTAGAAGTTTGTTTAATAGTTGAACATTTTATGAAATTTTTTTGTGGGACTATTTGAAACAATTCGTTTTAAAAAAAATTCGTCTTTAACGAGTTCTTACATCGAAATTATTGGCAAAACGTTGGGATTTTCAAATTAGCTCGTAATAATTCAAATTAGGTCGTAGTAATGACAATTTACTATTTAAAATACGCTAAAATATATATAATTTAAAAAACGCTTAAAATATTCTCGAAAAGTTTTTCTTCCTGATTTTTTTTTTTTCCGCAAAATTTTTCTTTCTTAAATTTTTTTTTTGAAAAATTTATTTTTATCCAGTGTCTTGCTTTTTCGCGAAATACTTTAGTTTCCTTCATTTTTACTCCCTGCTGAATTTTTCTTGTCTAAAATTCTTTTATGCGATATTTTTTCTCGAATTTTTTCTAATTTTTTTTTTCTCAATTTTTTTTTAGAAAATATTTTTTAGTGAATTTTTTTTTTACAAAAAATGTTTTTTTTTATCTCAATGATTGGAGTGTATAAAAAATTCGGCACAGTCGGCAATACACGAATATTTGAAATAGACAATATTCAACGATTTTTTTCCTCAACTAACGCAAATATTTCAACGCATTGCTTTGTGCGCCCCGGTAGGCTAGTTGGTAGCGTGCTGGCTTATCAGTGCGGTGGTCTTGGGTTCGATTCCCACCAGAGGTCTGTTTTCGCTACCACGCGCCGAAAGCCATAGTAGCTAGTGCTCGGTTAGGGTAATAGTATATTATTTGTAATTATATGATTTTTAAATAATAGAGAGAGTTCAACGCATTGAAACTTTCTGAATCGATAGTGTTAGTTTTTATCTTCTCTATCATTCATTTAATTTTCATCATAATTGTGTAAAAAGCATAAAAACGTAAATTTGTATTCTCGGGGTATTACTTACATATCAGTCCTATAAATTTAATTAATAAGGAAAATTGATTGTTTACCTGAAAAGAAATAAAAAGTTTTAGAAATATTAAAAGACTTTGAATAAATAATTGTAAATTTAATAATTTTAGCAAAGTTTAACTCAATAAAATTGTTCGTTACTAAAAAGACTATAATTTTTTTTTAATTTAAAAATTCCTTTAAAAAAAGGCTCTGAGTTTAAAAGAAGTAAATTTTGATCACAAATTTATATAATTAAAATTTTAATCAATATACACCGGTACGATTTTTGTTTAGTAATATTAAGATTATTTAGGGGTTTACTCTCTTTAGAAATCAATAAAAAACAACAATATTTAAAAAATAATAAAAAAAGTAATGATTTATTAAAAAAAAAATCTTTTTACGATAAAAAGACACCATATTAAGTATTACCATAACAAATTTTAATTTAAAATTCGAACTAACATGGCAAAACTGGTAGCAATTGCATTATAGCCCCTTTATTTAAAGGCAAAATCGGGTGCCATCGGGATAATAAAATTTTTAATTTTTTTTTACACACTAATAAATTATTTAGTATCTTTAGATTTTAACATTTTTTATTTGCATTAAAATAGTACAAGGTTAAACTCAAACATTTAAAAACCCGATTTTTTCAATATGTTGTTTTGAGAAAAAGGCATTTAAAGTACAAGGAGTTTCTTTAACAAGCTGTAACGTTTTTATTTTCGCTCAAACTATCGAACATAGAAATAAATAAAAACTAAAAAAGTTTTAGAAAAAAGCATTTTAAGCGAATAAAATCTAAAAGCTCAAAAATCCAAAGAAAATTCAAATTTTAAGACCAAACATTAAAAATAAAAAAGTCAAAATAAGCAAATTTAAGTAAAAATAGAAATCTGGCAATGTCAGTTTATCAAAAAGAAATCTAAAAAAAGACAATTTTAAAGCTCAAAAATCCAAAGAAAATTCAAATTTTTAATACCATAAAATTCAAAATTAAAAAAAAGCCAAAATAAGCAAATTTAAGTAAAAATATAAATAAAATGAAGGCAAAAAAAAAACAAATTTGTCTTCTCTGGCAATGTCCGTTTATCAAAAAGAAAATAGAAATAAATAAAAACTAAAAAAGTTTTACAAAAAAGCATTTTAAGCGAATAAAATCCTAAGAAAAATCAATTTTTAAGACCAAAAATTAAAAATTAAAACAAAAGTCAAAATAAGCAAATTTAAGTAAAAATAGAAATAAAATGAAGGCAAAAAAAACAAATTTGTCTTCTCTGGCAATGTCAGTTTATCAAAAAGAAACAACGCTTATATAAGAATAATATCCAACCTAATTTCATTATCAAGGTGACATGTTCAAATTTTGACATTGAGTTTGATCAGAAATGGCAATAGTTTTATACCTAATTGGAAATATTCATATTGACTTAATGCTACGAATATTCTCTCCTCCTTAACAATATTATTGAAAGTGTCAATACAATTAACTGACAATAACAATAAAAAAAAAACAAGAACGTGCGTGCTAAATTTTAACAATTATAAACGAATATCCATATGAATATAATACGGCGTTTAGAGACTCAAAATCAATGAAAACCAATATTTTTCCTTAAACTCTAGATGGTAGAGAATATTGATAGGTACTCTAAGAAAAACATCACTAAATAGTTCTATTGCAAATGGTTTCACCTAAAAGTTTATTAAAAATAGTTTGACAAAAAAATATACTTAACAAAGACATCATTAAATTGTAAAATTTGTACAGCCTACTCAATCACAATAAGTTGTTTAACTTAAAAACATTCACAATTTGTAGAAGTACGTGCGCCCGGTAGGCTAGTTGGTAGCGTGCTGGCTTATCAGTGCGGGGGTGGTCGTGGGTTCGATTCCCACCAGAGTCACTGGTCTGTTTTCGCTACAACGGCCATAGTGGCTAGTGCTCGGTTAGGGTAATAGTATACAATTTGTAATTATATGATTATTGATTAATAAAAATAAATAAAAATTTAGCAGTATTTGCATTCCATTGCATTAAAATAAGATATGGTATACGCCTTTAACAAACACCGTTTATAACGAACAATTTTTCAGATCCCAAAACATTTACTAACATACACTAAGGGAACTTCTGCTTTAAAAATATGTAGTTGTTTGGGTTGTAATACAGTTTCATTATTTTTAATGTAAATGTAAGTCATTTGTAGAACAAATAAAATTTTTAACTAACCTTGTAGTTCATTTAAAAAAACAACTCACATCAAATGACTGTTTTATGGTTTTACATTCATTTTTTAGAGTTGTTTTTTGTTATTTAAAAAATAAAAATAAATAATTGTTTGTTTATTTTTTACTACCATTTGGTTCATTTTTACTACAATTGTTAGTCATTTTTAGTTTAGTTGAATTTAATGAAATGTAAGTCGTCCTTTTTTTAAATGAAATTTCATTTCTTTTTGACTACAATTGCAACATAATTTCCTAAGTGTATTTCATACAAACCCAGCAAAAAAAAAAAAAAAGAGAAAAAAGTGTAATAGAAACACTCCAATCGGATGTTGTTCAAATTTGGGTTTTCCATCGGTGAATTTAACATTGGCTTATCATAGGAAGGGAGTTGTTACTTTTAATAACAATCAATGTAAACTGAAACCAATCAGAAGGATGTTCTTTTTCATGTGTTTTTTTTTTTCATTTTTTAAATAAAAAAAATATCTTTTGGCTGGCGTGGGGTTTGAACACACAAATTTGGTCATACCAAGCTGACGCGTTACCCCTGAACTATCGCTTGCCATACATGACTTTTAGCAGACAAATTTAGCAAAAAAAAAAAGTGCTTGTGCAAATTTAAATGTAACTGACACTAATAGAAAACATATGATTTTCTATTGTCGATTTACTTGAATAAACGTCACTACATTGCTAGGTCTGTCAAAAAAACAGAGTAGTATTTGGAAGATGACAAAGCCAATTGTGACAATATTTTGTTGTTGTTTTTGTTTTTTCTTTGATATTTTAAATTTTGAATCTCGCTCCTAGACAAGGACAAGAAATTCTCATTGAGTTTGTGATTTAACATAACAAATATCTCTAGAAATTCTAATAACAAAGTCCCCTGAAGATTTTCTTGGGCAGGAATGAAATCCGGATAGGGACACGCCTACATCAGATTGCTTTTCACAATTTGTTAAATAAGTTTTGGGACTTTAGCACATTTAATTACTATAAATGCAATTAATGTTTATCCCGATGAAAATAAATTTAAAAAAAAAACACTTATTCTTGTTTGATGATATATTTTAAACAAAAATATGCATGCATGTATAAATTTGTCTTTAAATACAGTTATTTTTATTTAGTGAGAATTTCTCAATATAGATTTTTCTAAAGCTTTGATAAGGATTTTCTCTTTATAAGGATTTTCTCTAAATGTTTTAAAAATTTGCTTAAATAAAAAATTAATTAATTATAAATATCATATTTAATGAAAAATTAAGTAAATATTTTAAAAAAGTTAAAAAATAAATTAAAAATTAATTTAAAGAAAAAAAACGGAACAATTTTGTTGCAAAATTATTTTCTTAGTTTATTTAATATATAAATATTAAAATCATTTTGTACAAAGGTAATATTTTAAGAATAATTTTTGTGTTTGAAATTTTTTATTTTTTATATTTTACCATAAAAATAAAAAAGTTAATTATTTATAAAAATAAAAAAAAAAAAAAAAATTATTGGCGGTTCCGGGTCTCGAACCCGGAACCCTCTAATTGCTACCCCATATACGAAATATTAACATATTGTCCCCCGTGAAAAATAACTCCTAATTGGCATATTTTTATTACAGACCACTTTTGTTGATGTTTAGGAATTGTTCCATTTATTTTTGCTGGGAAGTAATATGATTATAACGAACAACCGTTTATAGTGAACTTTTTATATATCAAACTAATTTTTTTCCCCCTTTTTCGAATTTTCATACAAATTTTTATGTCTATAACGAACAAATTAAAAAATCAAAATTTTTTTATGAAATTTTAAAACTTAAGCTTTTTACTTGAAACTTCACTAAAAAGAATTAAAAACTGTATGAAACGTAATTTAATGGAAGAATTGTTTCAATATTACAAACAAAACTTCAAAATGAGGAGAATTTAAGACAAAAATCTGTCATTTTATTAATTTTTTTAAAATAATAAACATTTTATTCGCTATTAACGAATAAAATTGTCCTGTCCCTACGAGTTCATCATAACCGTGCTCCACTGTATGTTCTTTTCTACAAATCTAACTTAAGAGTTAATTTACCATGAGTTTGAGAAAAAATTACTCGGCAAAGAAAAAATAAAAAATAACAGAATTAAAGCCAATAAAATCACAATAGTTGTTTAACCTAAAACCATGCGCAATAGCCAAATTGACATTCTATTGCCTTAAAAAGTAGATTGACAACATTATCATTGAATTTTTATTTTTTCGATTTCTTGTACAGTCTAAACGCATTATTTAACATGTCACCAAATTATTGAAACGCATTCATATTTGGGTAGGCTTTGTACAACAGTTTATTTTTATTGTATCAACGCATATATGTTCTGATATGATAGTGCGTGTTATGCATAATTAATTAATTACAAACTACTAGTAGAATTTTAATTAATAATGAACAAAATTTGTTACTTTTTGCAAAATTAATTCAACTGTAAATATAGTCGTATTTATAGACTCGTTAGCAGGAAAATAAGAATATTGATTAAATTAACCCATTAAGAGACAAGGTTAATACGAAAGCGTAGTTAAAAAAATATTTAGTACTTTACGACTTTGAAACACGAAATAATTTTTGTTAAATTAAAGATGTTTAAATTGAGTGTTCAAATAATTTTTTTTTATTTTTTAACCCTTTGACTACTAGTGCAGTGTACACATTTGAAAAAAAAAAAAATAAAAAAATAATATAATGCAGTAAAACCTAATAGTTTTATTTAAATAAGTTCATTAGAATATTGGTCATTGGAAAAAAATAGGGCAATATAGTTGCGATATTTCCTAACAAAGTCCGATTTTTTTAATCAGACTTTATCTCCGAAAATGTGGCCTTGGGTATATCTCCTAAACTAACAAAGCTAGAATCTCGAAATTTCGCACGTAGCTTCATCGAATGATCAGATCAAAATTAAACAGAACATTTTTGGTTATTCAAATGTTTTAGTTGTAAAAATAGGCTGAGACGTTTCAAAAATTTGATTTTCGGACTCATATTTTGGTGGGAAGGAGTGGGAGGTGGCATATATGTAAACCTATTTCTTTCCAATTTAAGGACCCCTAACAAGAATCTAAAGTCAAAATAGAAATGTATCCACAAACAAAAAGTCGGTAGTAAAATATTTAACCCTCTAATACACATTAGAGGGTTAAATATAGAATTGCGTATAGATATTTTCACACAATACTAATTGAATAAAAGTTTTTTTTTTGTTGGTTTCATTTAATATTATTTATTCATGCTTTATTTTTACTCTCTCTCCGCTGTCCATTGCACAGTAGGGTGTTGCACAAATATTACGGAAATAATTCAGCCATTTCTTACCGGCTGATCGCATTGCCATGAAACTTCACACAGTCATAGTCAATGTAATTTCTTAACTTTTTGACGGATACATTTTATCCGATTCGGTTGAAACTTGGCACATAATATTAAGATCCGATTCCATGAAGATCGCAATAAAAGGTTAAGGGTTTTTAGCAAATAAATTCATAAAAGTACAATTTTTTCTACAATTTTTTTTTTTTGTTTTCTTTCAGACGACTTCTAAGATTCTTATTTTTATTCAAATGTTTAATGAACTAAATGTTAGCATTTAGAAAAGAAATATAAAATTGACAAGCTTTCAAAAATTTTAAATACCAGAGGTGTTCCACTTTGGAGTCGAATTGAATCCTGGTGAATCTTCTTTGAAACTTTAGCTTAAAATTACGTTGATTAGGGCAGTGTAAAGATTCATGGCAATCCGATCAGCCATTATGAAATGGCTATATTATTTCCAAAATATTTGTAAAACACCCCACTGTGCATTGTCTCATTTAAACAGGGTTTCGTAGAAAAAAAATTTTGAACTTAACTTTCATTGCCTATTATTACAGTCATGATATGTATAAAGTATGCTGATTTGTATTGTTTGGACAGACATAATTATCCCTTAAGATATTTCTTTACATTTTGTTTTTTTTTTTCGTCTTCGATTTGCCTTTAATGATAAGGTTTCTATAGAATATTCTTAATCTAAAAGCTGTTGATGTCATTTGAAAAGTGGTCGTTCGTATGGTCGGTCCCTTTTTCATTTTCTTCGTCATTTTTAATACAAAACATTTCCTTTATTTCAATTTTTATTTTTTTTTATTTTGCTATTCATTTCCTTTTTTCATCTTCGTTTTGCCTTCTTAAAAAGCCAGAGGTTTTTTGTGATTTTTTTTTTTGCATTTTTATTCAATAGAATTTTATTCTTGAGGTTTAATTCATTAGACCACAATACTATTAAATCTATAGGCTACTATAGATATTACTCCTGCTACTCCTTCATTAAGAATGCTTTTAAAATTTTCACATTCATGTGATTTACAACTGAGAAGCCGTTTTTTTCTGTTAGGTGTCTTCTTTTTGTGATTTTTTTTTTTTATTTCTACATATTTCTTCTATTAATATTAAAGACTAGTGTTGTCCGTAGTTTTTATGTGTACCCGATGAAAAAAGTTTCTATATACTCATATACAACTTGATATCATCATATATGCTTATATGTGTAGCAATATATTACAATATATGTTAATATCTTATACTTAGTTTATGAAATTTGTTTAATATGGCGTAATATATCATTGTATCGTATGTTATATATTAGCATATCTTTTATATCTGATTATATATAGATCTACATACAATTATATATTCTACCATTTATGATCACATGAAAGTGCATATGGTACAACTAATCAAAAATAATTTCACTTTTATATATAATTATACATGGAAAAACATATCATTATATATAAATATTTATAGTAAAATTTAATGAAAAAAAAATTATATCACTTTTATATATTTTTTAGTACCGCTTATAATTAGAATATAAAAAAAACATTAAAAACTACGGTTTTTTTTTGTTTTGTAATGATTGTTAATGTTTTTTTATTAAAGTGTTAAAAAACAACGTTATAATTACCAAGGAGTGAGATCGAATAATTCCCGACACCGATTATCACTTTAAACTTTTTTTATGTTTAAAGTGAAACTTTTTTGGATGAAGTTATCTTTTAAGTCGACAGATTATGTGTTAAAAATATAAGCGAAATCGGATCATTATTGCTTAGAAATAAACTTTGAATAAAAAGTGAAAGCAAAAACAAATGGACTTTGAACAAAAAGTGAAACCAAAAACAGGAAGCATTTTTACGAAAATCTTAAATTTAATACAAAAAAAATTTTATTTATTATTCAGAACTCAGAAAAATCAAATGGTATTAGAATTCTTTTTAAATTATTGATGAAGGCTACAAAACAAGTTCCCAAATACTGTCACCTGTTTTTGGAAATGGTCTGCTTCTATCAATTAGAGCACTAAAGACGACAAAAGAAAAACTCTATAACTCACTTTTAGTTTACATTCCATTTCTAACCGAAATAATGAGACGACCGCGTTGATATTTTGCAAACATAATCTGACAACCTTCTTAAAGGTAACTTGACAATCAAAAATATTCAGTGTCGCACACAAAAGCAGTTGTGAGTGAAAAAGTGTGCCTGGTTTTTTCGATCCCACTCCTTAGATTTTAAATAAACCAAGAAGAACCAAGGAACTCAAGATCTGTTAAATTTTATATGTCAACTGGTTTTAAGAGAAACAGTTTTTTAGAGGTTTTTTAATGTTGTTTTGAACAATCTGAAATTGCTGAAGTACTAAATAGGAAGATTTATCCTTGATAAAAAAATATCGTATATAAAATTGCAAGTCTTCTACATGAAAATTATTCGAACAAAAAATTTAATTTTCTTTCTTAGTAAATGTGGATTTTTTTTTTTTGTTTTACCTAGCTTTTTAAATATATTAGATGTTCTAACTAAAGTTTCATAAAAAGCATACATTTTTAAATTTAACAGATTATTTCATTTAATGGTCCATCCGACGTTTCGTTGGTGTTTTTTTCCAACATCTTCTGGGATGAATATTTTATTGATCTGGCAACCATATTAAACATAAATATGAAAAACAATAATATTAATAACAACATTCTAGAGCCTAACATTATTAAAATAATTTAACTTACATATAATCTTCTCTGTTTAGATTTAACATTATTATTTTTTTTTAAATTAATATTGGATTAAAATAAAAAGTACTGATCTGATTTTAAATTTTTTGTTTTAATTCAAAAACTTATTGTATCACATTATATATAATTTGATCGTATTTGATAGATCTATTTTTCGGATCAAACTATATGAGATTAGAGTCCATGAGATACCATGAGATCAGATAATGCATGTGATTTTTCGGATCAGATGAGATGTGATGTGATGTTTAGTTAAATGATATACTATATATAATCATATTTGATTATATCGGAACTTTATCCGTCGGGTAGGGTATTTTTTATACTAGAGGTTTTTGGTAGTGAAAGCGTGCAATTTCCGTAGTATCCGTTTCCGTATCCTTATTACTTATAAAAAGTCCTTTGCAAAAATTACATTTCCTTCATATTTCATGCCACCACTCCTACGACTCAATACATTATGCGTTTATCGTATACACCAAATCTTCTTTCATTACTCTCCCACATTACTTGCTTGTTCCTCTTGCTTCATTTCCATTACTTCTCCTTTCCTGTGCCTTATTCGAACATATAATTTCTTTTTTTTTTTTTCCTTCTTTAGTAGTGTTAAATCAGTAAAATCAGTGGACAATAGCTTAAAGTTGTCATGACATTGCCATACCATGTCAGTTTTTAATGTATATAGTGTATAGAGTAGTCCATATAGTATTATTTATTTTTGTATATGTATGTGTGTGTGTGTGTTTTTTTTTTTATAAGTATGTGTATGGTCTATTGCGTTGGGAGGAAAATCATTGTATATGTCATCCATTTTTATTTTTATTCATCCATGTTTCACTTGAATTGTTGGGAAAACATGCTGTGTGAATTGTATTTGTTTAAAATAAGTAATGAAATCAATTTCAAATTAATTTCGTTTCTTTTATTTTCATTTTTGTTTTTGTACTTATCTGCCTTACATATATTTTTTAAATACATTAAGGTGGTAATTAATTGATCTAAAACTTGATTATTTCAATACAAATAGGCTGTTATTGAAGACCATATAGTCCTCCACGATCATACCTACTGATAGGCTAAATATCTATAAATTACAAGAATAAGCAAACAGAACTGCAATTACACTTGTTTACAGCAATTTAGCCCACTGAATGTTATAAGTTCTAACGTATTAAACATGAAAATAGCAATTAAAATGTTGTATGGTATAGGTTTAGTTAAATTGTAAAAATTTGTAATTGTAAAATTTAAACTTTAAGCGTAGAGCTCATATTCCTAAAAAGAAAACAAGGCACTTATTAAGAAAATCCATTGACAAATTCCGTAGTTATGGAAAATTATACAAGCAATGTGATATTTTTTCTAACCATTTTTTTTTTTTTTTTTTACAGAAATTAAAAAATTAGAAATTGGTAAATGTTAATACATTTTTTTAATGACAACACACCAAGTCATACTAACCAAAAGGTTTCGTAGACAAAAAGCTATATCTGAGCTTGAACAAGTTGCCAATGTAGAATCACAAAAAAAATTTTAATTTTTCAAAGCTGTTTTTAGATTTTTACTCTGAATAAAAATATGACCTAATCAACACACTGAGACACATTGAGACACACTGATTATCCTTCATAATATTAATGTTTTAAACTAAAATTTTAGTTATACTTATTCAGCACATAACTGTTTTGAACTAATGTTTTACTAATATTTTACTAATGTTTACTAATATTTTACTAATGTTTTACTAATTTATTTTGCTAAAAAAATTGTGTTGATTAGCACATCAATAGTGTGAACGACAACCAGACTAAAGATATACTCAGAATGAATTAGATGTCGCGGTATGTCATGATGTAGTAGTGACGAGGAAAATTATACTAAAAAGTACAACTATAGTAAGACATAATATAAAAAAATCACCCATGGAAGAATTTTGTATCTGTTTTTCATACATAAAACAAAATTGTGGATTAAAACAACTTAAATTTTGCGTCGTCACCGGCTTGTGAAAGTAAGTGTCTATTAATTAAATAAAATATTTAAATTTAATAAAGATTAAATGTGTATTTGTAAAATAAATGTTTAATATATTAATAATCTTGTGTGGTCAAATTGCAAACAAATATGCAATAAGTAGACAGACTAAAGCGAAAGACAAAAGTATACCTCTTAGGTAGATTTTTCTGTTTCCTTTTTCTTATTGCAAAAAAGTGTTGTATATGTTATATTTTGTTAGTTTTTCGTTTCGTTTCTATGATTCTCTGCGGCATTTGCGTTCCTTTAAAAGATAGCATCATTTAGGCAATAATTGATGCTATGCTATTGATAATTTCGTTTATATTATATATAATTATTTCTATTGTTTTTAGATATTACATTAATTCATATCGTCAATTTGGGAGTATGAACATTTTTATATTTTGTAACGTATTGTAAATTATTTTAAAAAGAATCACAAAAATATGTTTTATGATTTTCAGCAAATAAATTAACTAAAGTATTACTTTTCTACAATTTTTTTGAGTTTTTTTCAGTCTACTAATATTCAGCAAAAATTTTATTAATTTTTAGCAAGGGTTCTTTAATTTCTAATCTACTTAGTGTTAGCAAAACTTTTGCTGAATCTACTAATTTTGTAGACATTATCAATTTTTTTGCAAACACCCTCCTGACTAAAATTTTGCTGACTCAGCAAAATTTTTTGCTGACTTTACTAACTTTTTTATTTGAGTGTAGCGTCAAATTTTGAAAAATTCCACTTTGACCCATTTAGAGTGCCCCAATCGAATCCAACCCCAATCGAATATAATTTATACATGCATCTGCTAGAGCGTCTTCCGGAGAAGAAATAGAGACCCTAATCTTGGAAAGACTCCTCCTACTTTCTGAAATATCTCTATCCCGAGATTTGTACATTTTGCTATAAAAACACGGTTAAAAAGGCTCTCTTTCAACTTAAATTTTAACCCCTTAACGGTCACCTAGAATGATGATTTATGCATCAATCTGCTAGCGCGTCTCCCGGAGAAGAAGTAGCTTCCATAATCTTGGAGAGATTCCTCCTACTTTCTGAAATATCATAGTGGGCTTTTTCAAAATTTGACCCTACGGGTCAAAAGTCGGGACATCAGAATTCGTTTTAGAGGTATGGTTCCTTCGGCAAAGTTTCTTATTTTGATCCCTAGAATACGATTTTCCTTGAACGTTGAGCGATTTTTAAATCGACCCGCCCTAGTATACACACTTTATATGTACAGAAAAAAAAATTATTTGGGGGAAAATACTGCTGGTGCTTTTTGGGAAAACAATCGGAAAATTTTGATTTTTATTTTAATTTCCACTTTAAACGATTGTAGTTTTTGAGTGGAACAAGAAATTTCATTAATGTGTTTTACTTAATCAAAAATTTATATGAGCATGAATGAGTTCATACTGCTCATAAATGGATGCATATATGTTGATTTTTAACCGCCCGGCAGTTTTGGAGGGTTTAAAATCAAAAATTAACCTCGATATTACTTCACTTATGCCTGCTCCAAGTTTAATTGCAATCGGACCACTAAGTAAGAAATGGCAGAATTATATATATAAAAATTTTGTGATGCACAGTGATCACTGGAAGGAATAGCAAATGGACTTTATTCTGAATTTTAAAATCTATTATCAATTCTAGTGCTATTAAATCAATATTTGCTTTCATATCATTTAAAATTTTGGAATTCGAAGTCAAATTAGTCCAAAATTTAACATAAAAATATAAAAGTATTAAAAATTCTTATATTTTTACATGATTTAGTGCACAAAAATCACTTTAATGAATATGTACTAGTAAAATAACTGTCACCGCAATGTTCCTATTGTTGAGATATAATTTACACTCGAAAAAATATGTTTGTTATATATAAAAAAGTTGTTACTTTTAATATGGTTTATAAAGTTTCTATAAAATGATTTTTAAGAAAAAAACTTTTTTTATTTAAAGAATTTTTATTAAAAGCAGAGAAAAGTTTAAAAAAATCTTTCAGCTTAAGAACTTATTTATATAGCGTTTTTTTAAGCCTGCATTTTCTTTTTTTTTAACTAATTTATATTTCTACGTGTTCTAAGTATTTTGCATAGTATTATATTGATTCTTTGATTTAACATTTTCTAAGAAATTATGTGGTTTTAAATAAGATTTATGGTCCATACTATGCTATGGAAATAAATAAACAGAAAAAAAAACGAAACAAATTCTTAAAGAAAATGGGGATCTTTTGTAAATTAAATAAAAATCAATAGATTTTTTTTCTTGCTATAAACAAGAAGGAAACGGATACGACAAGATGGTTTGTTAATTTATTTATAATCAGTATAAAAAGCTATTTGAAATTAATCAAAATTGTATTACTAGGATTTTTTCTGCTTATATCCCTTAGAAAATGCTAACAATTTAATTTCCTTTACTTAAGGGTAAATTTTTTTTTATTATTGGATTATATTTTTCTTTTTTTCGCTTTTCTAAGAATAAAAAAAAAGCAAAAGGAGTCCTATAAATTCTTAAACATCAGGTGTTTTTTAAATTTTTACAATTTTGTCTTGTTTACTCGCTACTTTCGTGGTAAATATTTAAATTATATTATTTTTTATATTTTTTCTTGTTTTACCAATTTTGCTGTAGTTGTTGTTGTTGGTATGTAAAATGTATTTTAAGTGTTGCAATTGAAAATTTTTCTACCCAATTTACCCATTTCTTTTTTTAAATAAATTAACATTTTCACGTACAAAATAAAAAAGTGACGTTAATAAAATTTAAATAAATTTATGAATAGAGTCGGGCTGAAATTTTTAAGAAAACTTTGATTCTTGAAAAAAATTTTAAAGCTGAACTTTAGCATACTAAGCATTTGAGATCATAATTGTGAAAAATAAGCTGGTCATTAGCTAAACAAATAATAATATTGAAAATCTACAGATGATTACTTGGGAAAGCATGAACTCGTAATATGGAAATATCATAGTATCTATAGTTTTGAAGTAATTTGATTGTCAATAAATCCTTGAATATATTCCGAAATTGTGGCCAATTATGTTAAACAAAATGTATGAAGTATTCACTAATTTACAACAAAAATGTTTTTTAAACTAAGCGTATGAGTAATATATTTTTATTATTCATATAATGAAAATACGCTTGGTAAAACACATTTTTCTAGTAATTTGGTGGAAATTTTTTACAACATTTTTACAGCATAAATAGCAATAACTTTGGAATTTAACCATAGATTTTCTTAAAATATAACTTAAATTTTTTGTGGGGATAGAAATTTTTTAAAAAAATCCATCTTTTCGATTTTTTTTTTTTTAAATTTTTATAACATTGCTTGAGTGAAAATTTTACTTATTTTTAAATATAGTTTGGGATATTTATGTTTAAATATATTTTCAAGAAATTTCTTCTGATTTTTGGCTTTTAATAAAATCTTTTTTTTTTTTATTAATTAATAATCATATAATTACAAATTATATACTATAACCCTAACCGAGCACTAGCTACTATGACTTTCGGCGCGTTGTAGCGAAAACAGACCAGTGCCTCTGGTGGGAATCGAACCCACGACCCCCGCACTGATAAGCCAGCACGCTACCAATTAGCCTACCGGGGCGCACAAAATCTTTTTAAATATACAAATTCTGAGAAAAAAAGTAGAGGAAGCTGGGGTAATTTGGGACTAGTTTTTTTAAGTTCTTCAAAAGCACACAGACCTATTTAAGTTTACTTTTTTGATAGATCCATTCCAAAAAGTGGTTAGTGGTGCAGCTTCTTAACCCAAAAGAACACAACTAAATTATTCGTTAGTTGGAGCTTTTGCAAATTTTTTCAATGACGAAAAGGTGGGTGGGTAATTTGGGAATCAATAAAAATATACTAATATTTGAAAAAACAATAGTTTTAATGTTTATCCGATGATAATAAATGAGATAAATGAAATAGAAAAAACTAAGAGAAATATATAAAACTAAGAAATAAAATTAAATATGATAAACATAAAGAAAAGTTCTTAATATGCGTATGAGTTGTAATGAATGCAGGTATAAAAGCTGGCAGTTATTTTCCCAATAAAAAATGTTCGTGTTTTTAGAAGCAGGATAAAACAAATGCGCTGAAGTAAGTGCTTACTAGTATGTTGTTCGTATAAAAATAAACAAAAAATTTTGTTGCGCTTACTGTTTTCCCTTACAATGACGCAGGTTGTAAGCAGCTTACGTTAATCGCTTACGAGGAAGCAGGTTGTAATGCAGAAAGTTACATGTCGTGGATCTGAACCAGTTTTCCCGAGTGATTTCTGATTGTGTTTGGTATTTTCGAGTATGTTAAAAAAATAATTAGTCATTTCACTGTTCCTGAAGAGCTACCACGTGGTGCGGTACAAATAAATTTATTATATTATGTTTAAAATTAATGTCTGTAGAATTTTATGTAAAATAAATTATACATTATTTATATTATTACTTTCAATCGTAATAATATAGACATGAAATATGATTTTACTGAAAGCCATGAAATCACAGCTTTTTGTAAGCGCTAAAACCCGCGCTTATTTTGCAAAAAAGTAATGCTTCCAAGTGGGAATTCGCCATATAAAAATCATGGTATATGTAAGCAGGTTTGTAAGGGATTCCTTTTGGCTTACTCCCTTACAAACCTGCTTGCAGGTAAGCAGCGTTTTTTACTGGGTTTAGAACATTACATGTGTTGCAGTTCACCGAATTGTTAGAATTTAATTTCAGGGACATTTCATTAAAAAAAATCATGCAAAAATTAATATCCAAAGATATTGGAGAAGATGATGAGAGCCGTAGTTTTTTTAATAGATGGTTTCGTAGCATGACGTTTCCTAGAGAATACATTTGAAGCGACATCCATTCTTTAAGTTTGATATCCTGTATGGCTTTTAATAAATCATACTCCAGGATAGGTTTTGTTGCGTTTTTGTTGTACTTCCTCGGCGTAATGTCCAAATTATTAATAATATACCATATAAGTATGTCAAACAAAAAAATATAAAGAAGCATTGAAATTGCTTAAAATACACGTCCCCATTTACCCAACCATAATATGACCATAGTCACAAAATCTACCATAATTTTTACAATGTTTAAATATCTGCGACAACCAATAGGTCATTAGTTAACTAGTTTAAAAATGTAAAAGAAAATATTTTTTTTTTACAAAAAACAAAAACTCCAATAGAAACTTTTTTTGTATGATGTTTTTATTTGCTACATAAAAATAAAAAAAAAACGAATCCTAAAATATGGATTGCTCAAAGTAATAGTAATTTATTAAGGACCAAGACACAATTTTTAGAAATTCTGAAAATGCATTAGTATGGGAAAATATGCAAAGTCCCAGATTACCTCACATTCCAAATTGTCCCACCTTTCCCTACAACAAAATTCTGTTAATTAGTATGCATTAGTATGGGAAAATATGCAAAGTCCCAAATTACCCCACATTCCAAATTGCCCCACCTTTCCCTACAACAAAATTCTGTTAATTTTTTTTACCTTATAAAGTTTTGTATTCGAAAATTAGAAGCACTATCTTTTTAATTACAGAGCACTTTTTAAGTTTTATAATCACTTTTTGAATAATTATTCAAAAACGGGACTAATTACACATGCGTTTGAAATTTTTGAATAACGGCATTTTTCTGTAATTTCTGTGTAATTTAGCTTTTTGCAGAACTTTCGTAACTTTATGCAAATTTCGGACTAATAATTTGTTTATTTGCACATTAAACAGGTTTAAAAAATGTGGAACGTCCAAGAATACATGAAATATGAGCACCAAAAAATTAGTCAATGTTTAGATAAATTGAGTTTTTCGTGAAACATTTGCTACAAATTTCCAGTTTTTGGTAAATTACTTAAATTTTATCAACATTTAACTTACACAGAAAAAATAAAAACGGGTTTCAATTAAAAAACTTATTGAATCAATTAATATTTTTATTGATTTTGCACCTATCACGGCAATGATAATATTAATTTTTTTTTTACAATTTAACCAATACTCAGGGGATGCCCCCTACTCATGCAGTGCATTATATTGATCAGGAAAATAGGGTATGGGAAGGAGGAAAGGGGGTGTAGTGTTTTTGGATATTTGATTTAAATTTTTCTAAATTGTAAGTAACAGGGAAGACTTCTGCGGGAAGTTTGTTCCACATACGAATCGTTCGACTAAAAAACGAATTTTCTCTGTAATGCGTTGTGCGGATGTGTTCTACTAGATATGCGAGTATTACGAATAAAAACTCGGGCTCTAGGAATAAGTTCACTTATCTCAGATGAGCATCTCCCATGGTAATATCGATAGAAAAGTGTCACACAACCCTCATTCCGACGATGCTCCAATAAATCAATAGAGTTGGATACACTACTGTCATTGATAAGCTTCACCGCCCTCCCCTGAACACGGTCTAGAAGCTTCAGAATAGACAGTGGAGCCCCTGCCCATATATAAGAGTTGTATTCCATTTAATTAACAATTTTATTGAAAATTTAAAAGAAAAAAAGGTGTAAATAACTATCTACCAACAAAATTATGATACTTAAAAAAAGTGAGTGAACGACATGTTTGTATGTATATGTGTTTGTGTATTTGTGTGTGCTTGTTTTGCTGTTTTTTTTTTTGTAAACTACAAATACATTTTGTATTTTATACTGAAACTTTTCTCCTTAACATATAGGAACAAATAATTTGAGAATACGTCTAAAATAAAATATGCATTTATATATTTAAAAGTCAATTAAAATATTAATTGATTCAATTAAATATTTGTTTAGAAACAAATTCAATTCAAATTAAATATTTTATTAGATATTTTAGGTTGATAATTTTTCCTTTGTACTTAAGAAGATATGCCAAACGTTGCTTTATGCTTAATTAAATTAAGTTAGCCATAATTCCATTTATGGCTAAATTTTTGAGAATATATTTGTCAAAGACTGTATAAAAAAAAACCCAAAAAAGTGACAATTCGGTATTTTATTATTTTAATTTTTAAATGACCGAAATAAATTTTAATTTTCAGAGTTTTTATTAGGGTTAGGGCCTTAAACCTAGCGCGAATTGTTTTCGCTGTAGTGAAAATAAGAAAGAAAAGTTATCGCAATCTTGCCTTAGATCAGACAAAAATTTTGGTACAGCAGAGAATTTGTTCTAAAGGTTCTCAAATGTGTATGTATGAACTCTTTGGATTAAAAACAACGATTTTTTTTATAATTATATAATTTTTTTTATAGTTTTTTTGTGTAAATTCATATGGTTTTGGATAATGTTAGACCAACGGCTATGTAATTGTTTGTTTTATTGGTGGCAACATTGGGTAAGTGTCCCAAGATTTCCAAAATGTAATTTTGCTTAACTTTTTCTTATCAGTAAACTAAAACTACGCAAACTTTTCTAAGTTTCGACCCACCCTAATGTACATGTAAATTGTCAAGATAGTAATTACAAAAGGGTCTGGCGACTTCAGAAGAAAAAAACCTTTCTTCCTTTTGTTTAATTTTGATTGGTTTAATTAATTTTTTTTAATTGATTTTTTTGTCAGTTCAAGGGTGACAATTATTTGTAAGAGACAGTAAGTGATATAGTAGGGGGGGGGGGGGGGGGGGGGGGGGGGGCAGGTAGTTTAACAAGTCTTTATATATTTAAATATTTCTTTTGTAACAAAATCCTTGAAATTTAATTGCAGGTTTTCAAATAAATGGTTTTGTTATAATAAACAGCACAAAATTGTAAATTTTAATTAAAGATTATTTACAAAAAAAAAAAAAAATACTAAACTGAAGAGGTCTTTTTATTATAATTTTATACGAATTTTTAAACAGCACAACGAAAATTAAAGTTATAACAAAAATATTAAAGCAATTAAGAATTGAAATCCGTTTTAGTTTTTAATTCTTAAAACCAGTTATTTAAAATTTCTTAGCAAAACTTAACATGTTTTTGTTAATTTTTAAATTTTTATAGACTTTATAGTCAATGAACTTCTCTAAAGTTTTCCATAAATTTTAAGAGATTTTGTAATTTTTTTCTCATTTCACATTTAATCTCTAACAAACATCAAAGTTGTTAAAGTTTATTTATAATATTTATAACTTCCAATTGAAAAGTTTTGTATGATAAACCAAAATATACATTAGAAAAAAAATCATTTAGCAAAACCAACATAGAAGTTGTCAAAAAAACATAATTTCTGCAAAATAGTTTTTTTTTCAATACTGCATTTTGGCTTAAATCCAGTGGAAAAAACACTATCTAACTAACAAGTTTTCAAAACAGACATATTGTCTACTAAAACTTAACAATAAAATCATGTCATAATCATAAAAAAAAACAAAAAAAATTATATATAAAGTGAAATGAAATTCATAAATAGATTTGAAATGACATTCAAAATAAAACTCCAAGTTAAGCATTAGACACTCTAATGATAGAGTTAAATGTGCAAAACAAATATATATAAAAATGTTAACCCTGTAATGCGCAAAGCGACCAAAATATTTGTATCTATATGTTGGTACATTTTAGCTTAGTTGGTTAATCTTAAAATTAGCAAATTGGCGTTACTTTGATCAGTTTTAGATCACATTATCATAATTTAAAAAAATAGAAAACAACAATTTTTAAGATTTAAGATTTTTAATGTAATTTCATGCCTTCCAATACAGTCTTCATTATGCTTCCTAGGGTTAAATATTGATTCATTAGTTTGCGAAAATTACAGTAAGCCTGAAGATTGTTTTGGTGGACATGAAGCTGCATTAAAAAACTCAGTATAGATAAAATCAGTTATTTCTATAAAATTTATATATTTGTACATCAAAAAATAGAAAAAAGTAAAAAAGTACCGGAAAAGGTACCAGTTTAAAGCACTTAAAAATCGATTTGCAACGTTACAACATTTACATATGGTTCCCTTGGGAAAAAAATAGAGAAAACAAAAGTTTAGCCTAATTTGGACACCTTAAAGAATTCTTCGATTTTATTAGAATCGAATACTTTCCTTGTCAGACGAACAAGGTTCGTGTTCCAATGAAATTCAGATGAATATGGAAAACTATTAGACATGTACTTTTTTGCAGCCAATCACATGTTTAGGGATTAAAAATTGAGGTTAAAATAGTAAACATTTTTTTTTTTCTTGAAACCTTGTCTTAGTTTTACTTATTTGTCTTAGTTTTACTTATTTTGATAACCATATTGGCCATGTTTTGAACCCACGAGAGCCGCTTATTTCAAATATTAAACAAGTACTGCTTGCTTTAAATTTGGGTTTACAAAATTTTTGCTTTTTATGCTATTATGTGTTGCAAATGAAAGGAAAAAATAATTTTTAAGTAAAAAAAAAGTTTTCTTGTGACAAAATAATTTTGTGGTGAAAAAATTTTTGAGGTGAAATAAAAATTTGATGAGAGTTCCAACTGAAACTGAAACTATTTGATAAGTGATTTCATGGTTCTTCTATATCTTGTATCCCGTTTTATCTACAAAATCAAGCTATAAATTGTAAACCAGCAAAAACTTATTACCAGACTATTTACTCGGAACATTCCCTTTGTTAGCGATGTCCCAAAAGTAATAGGTACCTATTATTTTGTAAGCAAGAGGTAATAGGTACCCATTATTTTGTGCATCTCTGTAAGCGATAGGGTAATGGGTACCCATTACTTTTGGGACATCGCGAACAAAGGTAATGTTGAGCGTAAATAGTTTGGTAATGAGTTGAAGCCCTGTTTTTTTCTGGGAATGTTGTTAAAAATTTTGTTTGAAATGACTTCGAAGGGGAACCGTAAATTTTGGAACTAGTTGCCCTTCAGTTATACCCAGAGAAGACAAAAACTTGCAACAATCCATTGGAAAAGGCAAAAAACATAAAAAAAAGAAGAAAAAGTTAAAAAAATTACACTTTTAAAAGACAAAGGAAATCATTTTGAAAAAAGAAATTAAAAGTGAAAAAATATTAAGAAAAAGCTGTTTTTATGAGTAAAAAAAAGGCAGAAAAAAGCAAAATATGTAAATTTGTCTTCCCTAGGTGCACTGCACATTTATGATCAGTAGAACAGGTTCCAAGGATTTAGTTCTTGTAAAGCCAGTTGAAAAATTTGTATTATGAACTGATTTTTTAGCGGTTTAGTAGTTTATCTGCTATCCCGCCAGCAAAAAATCTCAAAATGAAATCAGATATAGACTCAAATATAGTAAAAATCCCATTTTTTTTTTTTTTTAAAAGAGTCTTTTTTATAACTAAAAAAAGATATCTACAAAAATTTTATAGGGTGAGAATTTAATCTTTTTTGGGGCCTTTTTAGAATTGTTCACAAAATATTTAAATTGAATAACATTTCTCAGCCAATTCTGAACCATATCAAGGATTTAATAATTTTTTTCAAATTTGTAAGTCTTTTATGATTCTGTTTGAAGGCTCATATTTTCCTCCAAAAAAATTTTAATTTTTGACAATAAAATTTTTAAATTTCATTCTTTTTCGACTCATTGGAAAAAAAACAGCAGGAATGGCAGGCAAACCGCTAAAATATCGTTATCGATTCAAAGCCGTTATAACTGACTACCGCTATCCCTGAAATACTGTTACCGAAATAATTGAAATACAATTAAACGCAACATACCGTTACCGAGTAACTGAAATACCGTTATGGAAATAACTAAAATACCGTTATCGCTAAAATACCGTCACCAAAATAATTCAAATAGTGTTTCCTTAAAATACCAAAATAATCTGACTAGATCAGAAAAAATAATATATGTGTTTTAACAAAGTTTGATCATAAATTTGCCAGTCAGAGGAATTCGAGTGCATGCATACATATACCGAAATAATTAAAATATTGTTACCCTTAAAAAACCATTACGCTTAAAAAACCGTTACCGAAAAACCTAAGATACCGTTACCGCTAAAAAGAAGTTACCAAAATATTTAAAAACCCGTTAGCGATAAACAATCTTTAAAGAAATAACTGAAATATCGATATTCCTAAAATACCGTTACGGAAATAAAAGAAAATATCTTTACCCTTAGCGATAACCGCATCGAATCCATGCAAAAAATTATACAAATTTTGCTGGCTGGGTATAGACAAAAATATATTATAAAATTAATCTAAAACTCGAATTTTTTAAATTAAAAAAAATAAATCTAGAAAATACAAAACTTACGAAAGTTTTTATTTTAAAGCTAATATTCCAACGAATGCATTGAGGTATATTTTAAAAAATTCATAGATAAATTCGAAAGATATTGTCAATTGTTTTCAATGCAATTTCTAAATTATTCACTTAATTTAAAACGCATTACTCATACGCCTAGTGGTACTCGTATTTGAGTAAATTTAGTAAACACTTTATATAAAGGGTCCGCCATCTAACGTATTTTTTTTTTCAACTAGTGCTTATTTCGTGAATGGTAACACTTAGCTCATGTCTGATTTGACAGATAATTAGTTTTATCCTTCCGCTGAACGAATATGGTTGTGTATACGCTTGAAGAACGCTGGGAAATATTGCGACATTACTTTGAAAATCATGGTAATGTTGCAAAATGTGTGCGAAAATTGCGTACGGATTTTGGAAGAAGAGAAGCACCGTCAGCTCCGTATGTTCGTTATCTTGTGAAAAAAGTGAAAGAAACTGGCATCCTCATCGATAAACCAAAAGCGTGAAAAGCCAAAAACAGTACGTACACCCGAGAATATTGCTGAATATTCGTGAAGCCATTGGTGAAATACAGCTGCACACAATCGATAATGTGCTTAAAAATTGGACCGATCGTGTAGGCTACTGCATGGCCAGTCGAGGCAGCCATTTGAATGAAATTATTTTCCATTATTAACCGGAAGGATTGTACTTTCAAATAAAAAAAGAAATTTGAGAAAATATTCAGTAGTTTTTTTTATAGCATTTTCAAAAAAAAAAAAGTTATTTGGCGGACGCTTTATTTTATAGGACACAATTGGATATATTGTTGGATTTATACTAAATACATATAAAACACTAACAGAAAAGGCCTTACGTAGGGTTCACATTTTAAAGGAAATTTGTATATGTTATAGAAGAAACAGAAAATAAGCCTGTTTACCTTTACAGCGACCAAATCTCATGCTTAAGGGCTAAAAATATAAATAAATGGGTTATGAAATAATAGGTTTTCTGAAGATCTATCCAGTCGAGTTCTAAAAAATTAAAAAGTTTTTCATACATAACCAAAAGTTTTTATATTTGTTCCCCTCTATCAAATATCTAAATTTTATAGAAATCTGGAGAAACCCACAAACAGACTCTTCTTGTTAGTGCGTAGAAAAAATTCATTTTAAATAAATTAGGTAGAAAAAGAGCATTAGAGGTTTAATTTTTTTTTTCTTTATACTTCAACGAAACGTATTTAAATGGGTATTACACCTTTATTTTGTGTAAATTTTAGAATTGTATTTGAAAGCAACAACAACAATGGCAATGTTATTTATACCACTTTGCTATTGACCGCTTTTTTCAATTTAGACAAATCTAAAAAAAAAAAAAAAAAAAAAAAAACATGATTCGAAGGACGTTTATTACACTTGATTTTCGTTTTGTATGACTATGATTCTAAATCTTACAAACTGACTTATTGACGTCACGTGATACTTATTCAACACAAGATTTTCAAAGTTGTTTATCAAATAAACAATCTGTCTCTAGCTGTTTAACTACTCTTCAACTGACTTACCTTCTTCTGTTAACAAAAAAATAAAAACAAAAAAAAAATTCAACAGAAAATAATTAATTGTTTAATTAAATCTCTAAATAAAGAAGACAGTATTTCTAGCATTTAAAACATTCGAACGTTCGTTCGTTCGTTCGGTCATTATGCTTTAAACTTGTTAAATACAAAGTTTGTTTTATATCAACACGGAGAGAATTGTCTGCAGGATATCAATGTGGTTTTTTGCCTTAGACCTATAAATTGTCACTGAAACTCGTCCATTGAAAGTTTTCATTAAATGAATGCAGTTTGTCATAAAATTTTATGACAAATTTGATTTTATTTAATAAAACTTTCATACGTCTAATAAAAAAAATTTCACTAAAAATAGTTTCATAAAAATTATGAAGCATTTTCATATAGTTAAAGAAACTTTTCATTCACATTGTGTAGAAAACTTCCCAGCAAAACTTTGGTAATGGGTAGGACTTATTTCAGACCTTCCAAAGTAATGACTATCCATTCCAGTTTTTGTTAATTTGGAAGGTCCGAAATAATACCTTACTAATATGAATATATGTAACTGCTTATTTGTAAGATAAAAAACAACGCCTTACTAATATTGTGTTAAATATCTGCTTATTTGGAATAGCAAAAATAATAAGTTACTTATTATCACTTATTTCAGACCTTTCGTAGTAATGACTATCCATTACATTTGTTGTTATTTTGAAGGTCTGAAATAATACCTTACTGATATGAACATACATCACTACTTATTTTGGAAGCTAAACAATTATGTCCTACTAATATTGTGTTATATACCTGCTTATTAGGAAGGGCCAAAGAAATAAGGTACTTGTAAGGTAATAAGTAACTACTTTTTTGTAAGGTATATTTATAAAGATTCATAATATATCATAATTAATAATTTAAATGCAATTTATTGCAATTTATTAATTTATTTATATATATAAATTATGCAATATTGCCTATTAATACCTACTTATTTAGGTACATGTTAATACGTACTTATTTTTGCACCTATAAATAACTACTTATTAACATCCTTACGAGTAATATGTCATATAATGGCTTTAAGCATTACTTTTGATGCTACAAATAAGAAATGAAATAAGTACTTATGTGTAACTGGTGATTTCACTACATATTTTGTAACGTCTTATTTTTGTCCCTATATGTAAGCACAAGGCAAGGCCTTGCCTCCTATGACACCCCCATGTTAAAATCAGGTGTTCTTGGCCTCAACTATAAGTACTTCTGATTCTTGTTTTCTTCTTCCATTTCCCATTCTATGGTAATAGCAAGTTTTCCTGGGTTCATTAGTTTAGTGAAAACTTTCATTAAAACTTGTACAAGAAAATTTTCTCTGTGTAATTTTTTTTTTGTGATGTTAGTTTCAAGTGAGAAGTATTAACATTGTCGAATGTTTGGTTTCGAGGTATTGGCTGGCAACAAGTTAATAGGCCATTTAATAGTAATTAAGCCAAAACCTGTTAGTTTAAGTCTTTAGGCCTTTTGTGTTTGTTTCTATAATACAATTGCTGTATTTAACATTTTCTATTCTTGTTTTAAATTAGATATTTTATACATTTTTTGAAATTTAAAGATTCATTAATTTTGTTAATTCTATAGCAAAAATCATTAAGTGAAAATTACCAAATTTATGAGTAATACAAATGTTTTTAGATTAATTGAAAATTGTTAAGATAATATTGTATTCTCTTAACATTGTTATACATAGGTCAATAACAGAAAACAAGGTCTTTAGTTGCCGTTGTTGTTGTATCTTTAAGTTTATGCGTTTTATGCTTAAGCACGATTTTATGATTATTACAAAATTGTTTAAAAAGTAATAGCTTTAAATACTTTTTATGCAAATATTTATTAAGATTTTGTGTTATGTTTATATATATATATTTATTTTTTTTAAGTGTTAACATAAATTTAGCTAAGATTAATAAACATAAACTGCTGCAATATTTTAATAATGATTTAAAATTTTAACTCTCTTACGTACAGATTAGCCAAACAGATGTTTTTTATATTAAGCTGGTTTTTTTGATGTATATAGTCGAAACTAGATATACGTCCCATTTAGAACAAGCGTAACGTAGTTTACAACATTTATGTCTGTCCCAAAAACTTCAACATAATACATATTTTGCTTACAAACTTTAAATTCAATTTTTTGTTAATGTCTTAATCCGCTAATTTATAACTTCTATAAATTTAAGGGCTAGTAACTTTTCTAAAAAATAACCAGAGTTTAACTTTAGCCACATATATTTCCATATAAATTTGACGTTCATAGTAATGGTTAAGCCATAACCTTTGGTTATTGTGAGATAAGTTAGCAGGCCTTAATATTTTTTAATGTTTTTGAAATTTGTGTTGTTTTATATTGAATATAATCAGTTTTATAGGCGTAAGCTTCACATATCTCAGAGAAGATAAAATAATTTTAAAATCGGACTGCGGGTTCAATAACACAGTGCAACAAATGAAGACTTTTGGAAAAATGCACGGACTCGACAGTATAGGTTCGATTGTACTACCAAAGGTTAGTAAAACCCTATACTCGGTTTGGCCAGTTTGACTACCATTTTTTTTTTTATGGACCTCAAAAGATTTTGAAAATCAGTGCACCACTCAAAAAAAGGTGTCCTCAATTTTTGGCCTACAACTACTACAGACTTGATGATATTGCTTAACTAAAGGGTCCGCCATCTAACATTATTAACCGGAAGAATTGTACTTTCAAATAAAAAAGAAATTTGAGAAAATATTCAGCAGTTTTTTTTTATAGCATTTTCAAAAAAAAAAATTTATTTGGCGGACCCTTTATATTTGACAATAATGTAGTGAAGAGTCTACTGAACAAATTTTACAAACATTTTATGTGCCAAATATCATTTTTTCCTGCACTTTTTTGAAAAAATATAGGAGAAAATTATTTTTTTTTCTTAGCTTTTTTCGGCATAACTTACAGGAACTCATAATTTTTCACTAACAATATATGACAAAATTGTAGCCATTGTAAATCTGAACAACTTTTGTGAACATATCAATACAATCTGAATGTGTCTAGGCATCCCAAATAGCTTACAAAGACCACTTTGTACCTTATAAATAGTCGTTTTTGACTAGACTACACTTTTATTGCAATTTTGTTTACTTTCTTCAATAAAAAAGAAAGTAAACAAAAAAAAAATTGGTAGTCAAACTGGCCAAACCGAGTACAGGGTTTTACTAACCTTTGGTAGTACAATCAAACCTATACTGTCGAGTCCGTGCATTTTTTTTCACTGTTGCACTGTGTAATGACAAATATTTGAGGAGTATGTATTTTTTAAAATTTTTTTTTTTTATTAATTATTAATTAATAATTATATAATTACAAATTATATACTATTACCCTAACCGAGCACTAGCTACTATGGCCTTCGGCGCGTTGTAGCGAAAACAGACCAGTGCCTCTGGTGGGAATCGAACCCACGACCCCCGCACTGATAAGCCAGAACGCTACCAACTAGCCTATCCTGCTTTTAGCAGGAGAATGCATAAACCAAATTTCTTGCAAATCGGAAGGGGTCAAGCTGATGACAATCAAAGTTGCTTTTGGAACGATCCTACCATTAAAACTTTAATTAAATTTCCAAAAAATGCTCAAATTGCGATGAAATCCAGAAGCTTCAGAAAAATCACAAAAATTGGAAAAAAATTATAAAAATTAAAAAAATTCTCATTTTTTTAACCACAACCATTTAAAAAAATTGGAAAAATTGAAAAAAAATATCGCCAAAATTAAAAAAATTCCATTATTTTAAAAAAATCAACAAAAGTAAAAAAAATAGCATAAATTAAAAAAAAAAAAAAATCTTCTCAAAGTTTTAAAAATTGTCGAAATTAAAAAAAAAAAAAAAAACGTAAAAAAATGTGAAAAAAAAAATTTAAAACTCCTAAAATTGGGTAAAAATACGTAAAAATCTACCCAAAAATAAACAAATGTCAAAATTTAATAAAAAAAAAACGTCGAAGTTACAAAATAGCGGAAATAAACAAAATAAAATCATAAAAAGCCCAAAATTTATTTTGTACCTGATTAATAAATTCCTTATATCAAAAATTTTTAAACAATTAGTTAAACCTGAAAGCCACAAAACCGCTATTCCTTCGAAATCGCTCAACACTTAAACCTGCGTTTCTCAGTTATGGAGATTCACTTTAAAATTAATATTTTTGCAAAGCAAAAAACTTTAGCCTAAAACTACTACCAGTGAAGTCATTTAAATAACTTTTTTGGAATTTAAAATAAAAAATATTTTTTTTAAATTTTACAATATTTGTCCTTGACTCAAGCTTTCTATAAGACAAACTCATTTAGATTTAGCTGTTCTCTATGAAAAAAAAATAAACTAATAGGTTTTTAATTTTTAGTAATTTTTGGAAGCCTAATTACAGTTGTCTGAGCAACAAAAAATAATATTTTCTAAAATCTGGATTTAGAAAACCAGCTTTAAAATCTACAAAAAAATATTTTTTGTCTATAATAAAATTAAATGTTTCTATCTTCTTTTAAATTCTATACCAGTTTTAATTTAATTGTATTAAGAATTTTTATTTATATTTTTTTTTTAATTACTAACAATTTAATTTATTTACATTATAACAAACACTGCACAAAATAATTAGTTAAGTAACTCTATAACACGTATAGTTGTTTATAAGTATGTACTGCACTTGACCTTGAAATTGAATATCAACAACAATAACATCTTAACACACTCACAAAAATACTATAACTATACATTTGATAATAAATAGTTAATTGACACGGTAATTTTAACTTAAAAACTATAAGAGATGATTGTAAAAAAATTAATTATAGGTTACATAAAAAAATTATTTCATGTTATAGAAAAAATAACAAAAAATTTCACATGGAAAAAAAATATAAAACAAAAAATTTCAGCAAATATAAGATAAATTAGCCAATGTGAACAAATAATACAAGTGTTACTAATGTATATTTTTAAAAATATGGTTTAGGGTTTGATCAGTGAACAGTGAACAGTGAAACGAAAGCAGATTTTTTAAATTTTTTTTTTACGTATAAGTATTACAGAATTATTAAATTTTGTATTAATCATACGCATCTAAATACTTTAAACTGATTTTCATCTTATTATCTTAAGTATTTCACAGTGAAACGAAAGCAGAATTTTATTAGGTTTTTTACGTCTGAGTATAATGGAATTAATAAGCTTAATATTAGTCACACTCCCCTAAATACTTTAAATTTATATGCAGACAAATATTTTATCTACAATTTTGTTAGTTTTTTGTTTTTATATACATCGAGATTATATTTATGTTATTTTTAATTTTTAACGAGCTTCCAACCTCCGTATATTTACAAAAATAAAGTAAATCAAACATATTAGCTAGGTTGATACTAGTATTTCGATCTGGCTAAAGATCTCATCAAAACCCCAAGTTTTAGAAAAGTTAGAGCCTCCATAATAGGCAGAACTTTACAAAAAAACCAATTAATCATTAATTTTGCTTCATTCTTGTCTTCTTAGTAATCAAGCACGTGGTTAGGGTCTTTTCCTAACAAGCATCATGACGTTACTAAACTTTGAAGACCAAAAATGTTCTATTTATATAAAAAATGTTTAGTTTTTACTCTGGCTCAAGTAATATTTTTTACAGTTTTGTTAGTTTTTTGTTTTTATATACATCGAGATTGTTTTTATGTTATTTTTAATTTTTAACGAGCTTCCAACCTCCGTATATTTACAAAAATTAAGCAAATCAAACATATTAGCTAGGTTGATACTAGTATTTCGATCTGGCTAAAGATCTCATCAGAACCCGAAGTTTTATCTTTCAATTAAATTTTTTTTTAAGTTATGGTCCTTATGTTTGGCAGTGAAATGAAAGCGGGTAAATTTTAAGTTTTTTGCGTATGAGTATTATGGAATTATTAAATTTTTTATTAATCATACGCCACCACATCAGGTGGCGAGCTACTAACTACTGTTCTAAGACGTATCATCTCACGCAATTACAGTGTTGCCATATCTGAAGCCCTTCTTCTTCCCCCACCTTTCATCTCTTCTCTATCCCCTTCCAAATAAAGCAAAACGTTAGTAAATAGGAAGAATTTCCTGAGTGTAGCTTCTCTATTTAAAAAAACTAAAATAAAACTACAATTATGTATTAAATGCGTATTTTTCAAAACATATCCATCCATCACGCGTAAGGATGACAATCAATACTATTATACAATTGCTAAAATTTGTATACACTCGAATAAGTTTGTTGTTTAAATTAACTGAAAATGTAATTTAACATAAACGATAAATCACTTAAAATCCGGTCTACTTACTTTTAATTTAAGTCAAATGTTTCTTGTTATTTCTTTTTAAATATAGTTTCAATAACTAACAAGTCCATAAGAACAAATAAACAGGAAATTAAAAATAAATATTCAAATTTTAACTACAGGTCAGCAAAAATATTCAGTTATTTGAAATTACTTAAGTTTTTGGTTTTTGTTTGTTTTTGTTTTCTAGAAAATGAATACACACACACAATTCTTGTAATTTGAATAAAAACAATTTTGTATTTAAACAAACCACTTTAAAAAAACAGATACAAATTTTTTTTGAATATATATTTTTTGACAAAAAAATATATTTATAAAAACTGTAATGGAAACAAATAAACTACAATATTCCGTTTTTGTGGTTTTTGTTGAATGAAACTTTAAATAAATGAAAATAATAAATAAAATTAAAAAAATCGGTAAATGGTAGTAAATTATTTTGAATATATGTCTAAAAAAGTTGAAACAAATATTTATTTGAAAAATTAATGCCTATTCCTTTATTTTTAACTCAACTGAAAACTTTTTTTTTTAACTGCAAACAGTAAACTACATAATATTCTGAGTGTATGATTAAAAAGTTATTAATATTATAAATCATTGTACAAAAAAAAACATTGAAAAATATGTTCCTAAGGGTGGTGATTATTTGTGGAGAGCCTTTTTGTCTATCATTTTTTTAAAATGAAATATCAATATTTCAATATCGTTGTTATCCACGTATTTTTTCAAATTTCGAATTTTTAGTAACCGAATTTAAGTTATATCGAAAGAAAGAATACTATCTTTCTAGTTCAGGCAATCGATTCAGAAAACAAAATTAAATTTATAAATAATTACAAAAAAAATATTAACTTTAACGATAATGAACACGAAATAAAGCCTACGTAAAAAAATTAATTGTGAATATGGTTTAAAGACCCACAGGGTCTCAGTAGGACATACTCATAGGACAACGCCTTAGCTTTAGGGATACGACTTTTTGTTTATCGATATATCTAAAACATTGGAATAACCAAAAAGTTGGTTTAAAGATAAGTGCCAAATTTCGTGATTTTATGGTGTTTTCTTTTCTGGAAAGAAGTGTTGCATTTTAAAGTGCAAACATTTCGTCCCAATAAAATGCTTCATTTTTACAAACAGAATAGAACACAATTTTATCACATATTGCTTTCTCTAAACATGTGTGTTTATACAATATTGTTATGGCAGTCCCGGTTCGAATCTCACAAAATATGAAGGAATTTTTTTTTTTTAATAACTATTTTTTTGTTAATTAAGTTAGCTTTATATTTTTTTTTATAATTTTTATTATATGACTTTATTAAATAATTGAGCTCTAGGTCACGTTTGTATTTATAAAATATTCTTTATTATTTTATATATCTCCAATATTTCGTCATTCTTTGAATGACATCTTCAGGGAGTATGAACAACAACAAACAACATTATGCCGCTACCCTCCACTCTGGTCAACACAACATTT
Source organism: Delia radicum (assembly GCA_021234595.1). Taxonomy (NCBI): domain Eukaryota; kingdom Metazoa; phylum Arthropoda; class Insecta; order Diptera; family Anthomyiidae; genus Delia; species Delia radicum. The sequence goes on along the minus strand of CM037853.1, from coordinate 235,986,426 downwards.
AAAACTGTGTTGACCAGAGTGGAGGTCAACACAACATTTAAAACTGTGTTGACCAGAGTGGAGGGTAGCTGCAGAAAATTTTCTTTTTAATATTGTTTGTTGTTGTTCATACTCCCTGAAGATGTCATTCAAAGAATGACGAAATATTGGAGATTTATAAAATAATAAAGGATATTTTATAAATACAAACGTGACCTAGACCTCAATTATTTAATAAAGTCATTCATTTCAAAGGTCGAAAAACTTTTCATAATTTATATTTTTATTATAATTTTGTTTTTTTAACGAATTTTAGGTCAAAAATTAGTAAATACTTGCAAACAGAAAAAATAAAATATTATAACATAAAACAAAATGAATAAAACTCCTAAATTGTAATAAAAAAAATAGTGGTGCAATGACGGTTTGAACCTAGGACCTTATGCATCAGAAGCCAGCATACTACCCTTCGGCTACCAAGGTGAGAGTTTTCTCGCAAATAAAAAAACAGGGCAAAAACAACCCTGTAAATAATTTGAGGGCGCTAAAATTGCAATTTTTGCCTTTTTTATGGCAACAGTTTTAGAAAGAAACACGGCACCCTCTCAGGGTGAAAAGAACACATAAAAGGAAATTTGAGGGCAAAGCACAAAAGAAAATGTGACATTTTTTTTCAGAAAAGAAAACGCCATTAGTTTTCTTAGTTTACACTCTAAAAAATGCCTTGAAATTAAGAACGATATTGTGTGTAACATTTTATTTAAAACCACTCATTTTGCTTTAAATTGAGAACAGTATGTTTAAAAAATTATTTAACAAATTTTTGTATACAAAGTTATACAAGTTTAATTATTCACAAACACATTTTATAGTAAAATACGAATGATTTAGAGCAAAATTGTAATATATTTTAATTTTACACATTTGTGCCTAATCTTAAAATAGTTTGTGTTTAACTAAAATTTGTCAAAAAATGATTTTTTATTGATGCCTAACTATGTTCTCAAGTCATGTTTGTGATGATCGTAGCCCGTTATTGGTTCACACAATACGCTAAACAATATCATATATAATTTTGAATGTAAGATGCAAAAACATACATTTTTAAAAAATTTACGACAATTCCTTACACGTTTGTGATGTTTGTATTCTGTTATTGGTGCGCTAAAATGGCGATTTACATGTGAAACCCAAATTTTCAATAGGGTTTTTGAGCGGTTTAGAGAACATTAACCGTAAAAATGGAATAATTTTATACAGGAAAACCTCAAAGTCCATAAAATTACTTCATTTTTTAAATACTGTTCTGAAGACTCAATTCCATTATAAAAAATCGTAAAACTTTGGTTTCACTTGTAAACCCTGATACAACTTTTCACTTACTTTTTTAGTGAATGTATCTCCCAAGTCTAGAGACTACATTTTGTATTGGTTTGGATCTGAAAGCTAAACAATATGAGCTAAAAAATAAAATGAATGTAAAAACTCTGTAAGTTTCAAGTAATTTTTTTAATTTTTCAACATTTAAATTGACATCAATTCTTTAGGTAAAGACTTTTCAATGTGATGTCATAGCTTTTAACTTTAGTCTACCTAACCCTGTCCATCTCAATTAAAAAAACCTTTAAAAATAAATAATAGGCATCTAAAGTCAGTTTTTGTAAAAACCTGTTTTCTTTAGACACAGATATCATCAATTTATGTCAACCATTTCGGGCCCTTATAGCTCGAATCAAGCGATAAACAGAAATTTGGAATTAGTTTCTGGAAAGCATTAAGAAATTTAAATTTATTAAATGATTTAGACATGTTGGTTTATCATATTATGATTTCACGTATTTCCGACCAATCATCCGAAGAATTTTAACATAATTGTTTTTTTAGTTAATGCCCAAAAAGGTAAATTTTTTGTTAAAGTTCCTAAACAAAAATTAAAAACTTAAAACAGCTGCCTCCCTTATATAAATATGTACTAGTTATATATATAAATCATCAGCACACTCACAATAATATATACAAAAATACATATGTATATATAAACTCATCCATTTTAATATCTTAACATCAATTGAATATTTTATACATTTATGTATATTTTTTTTTATTTTTTAATATAAAAAAAAATGTTGATTATTTGCCACAATAATTATGAAATGTTGCTTTTGTGGTTGATTGCATTTAACAAAAAAAAAAATAAAAAATAAAAACTGATGCCATTTGCTGTTGCAGCAGTAAAATGCTTAATGTTATTGGTTGCTGTAGTTGTTTTTATTGTTGTTACTTTTGTGACTTTTGTCGACCCACATCTGTTATATACAAACACTCATACATTTATACAACAATCACACACACATTGAAATAGCAATTAAGCTTTGGCAACAAGCATTTAAAGAACAAAATATTATTTAAAAAAATTCTGTAAAAAAAACTTATTATTATAAAAAATATATTAATTTGCATTTAATGAGCAAGTGCAATATAAAAATCGTTTATAATTTGTATTAATTAGTCTTAAATATTTATAAGTCAAGGTCAAATTATTCGACAAGTTTATATCAATTGATCTAAAGGAATTTTGATTTGTTAAACAAACAACTTATTTATATATGGGTGTGATGACAACATCAAAAGCTCTTGGCGAAGGTTAAGGTTTTAATAAGATTCTTTAAATACCTCACACAACACCCCAGTGTAGAAACGGTAAGGACATATCATTGCTAGCAAGTCATTTATGTTTTTATCTATCAAGTATAATATGTCGAGATAGCTCAGATGGTAGAGCGGTTGACTGACAACCTGGACAACCCTTTTTTAATAAAAAATATTTTTTATTAAAAATTTAGTTTTTTTGAAAATGTATTTTTAGTCTAATTATTTTCTTCATACTAGTAAGCATATACAAAGGTAAACAAACATTTTTGGATTTTTGGATATAGGTAACCAAATATTTATATATGTCAACAAATTTTATAACAAAATCACAAATTTATAAATTTTTGAATTCATTTAGAATTCTTAAGTTAGTTTCATAAAATGATCGATCATATTTTTGTTTAATTTTAAAGGATTACTGGCCCAATCTCTAGATCGTAAAAGTTCTGTGTTTACTACATAATAGTAATTTTTTTTTTTTAAGAGAAGCAACACTCAGGAAATTCTTCCTATTAATTAATGTGTTGCTTGTTTTGGAAAGGGGATAGTGGAGAGATGAAAGGTGGTGAAAGATGAAGGACTTCAAACATGGCAACATTGTAATTGCGCGAGATTATAAGTCTTAGAACAGTTGTTGCTCCCCACCTGATGTAGAATTGGCGAATTTATTGAAGCTGTTTGTTTCATAGCCCTGATTCATTATTTTACTTCGGTGGGGTTAAGTGCTATGGGAACACCAAAGGTGGGCGCAGCGATACATTTAAGTGATAGGAAACTCATACATATCATTTTTCTAAATTGATGTTGTTGTCACCGGGAATCGAACCCGGGACCATCTGTGTAACAGTCCAACGCGCTAACCATTACACCACAACGCCCACAAATGTGTAGAAATGCAGTTTTAGTTATTTTAACTGCAATTGCAGTTGATTTAACTGCAATGTCAGTTGCTTTCATGGTAAATGCTTTTGACAGTATTGTTTGTAAGTGCGTGTCTTTCGATCGAGTAGATCGCACACGGAAACAAATATGGCACTTGTTTATAAATTTCTACACTTAGAATATTATGTAGTTAAAATGAAATTTCACTTGAAAAAAGGACGACTTACTTTTCAAAAAATTCAACTAACATTATCATTTGTTTTTTACTGTTCAAAAAATTCAACACAATTGTAGTAAAAATTAACGAAATATGTAGTAAAAAATAAACAAACATTTATTTGTTTTATTTTTTTAAATTGAGCCCCGGTAGGCTAGTTGGTAGCGTGCTGGCTTATCAGTGCGGGGGTCGTGGGTTCGATTCCCACCAGAGGCACTGGTCTGTTTTCGGTACAACGCGCCGAAGGCCATAGTAGCTAGTGCTCGGTTAGGGTAATAGTATATAATTTGTAATTATATGATTATTAATTAATAAAATAAATTTTTTTTTAAATAAAAAAAAAAAAAAAACTACTCTATAAAATGAATGTAAATCATAATACAGATAATTTTGACGATTAAGACAACAGACGCATAAAAGTTAAAATCACAACGGTAAATTGTATTAACAATTTCAATGACTATTAACAATATTTAAGAAAATTTGGCTCCCTAGATTTACTCATTGTCTCTCATTTTGCACCTCAAAATAAACTGTCATTGTACTCCAGTAATAAATAGTAAATTAAATAAAAAAATAATAGTTAATCTGGGGAGATTAACCTTACCACTCATTTCACTTGTTTAAAATTATTAAACATATAATGGCTGAGAAGGACTGAGATAGAAAAAACTTCAAAACACATTTTTACCTGCAACTACTTCTAAATATCTTTTAGAACTTTGTCGCTTCGTTTTATAATGGAAAACTTATTAATTAAAGCGAATAATTTTAAATATTACATTTATATTTTTTCTCTCAGCTCTTTAATATTTTCATCAAAACTCTACCTGCAGACGAAAAGACATCAAACAGTATTGCTTTTTTGCAGACAGACATAAGGCAAGAATGGTCTAGAAGAATATCATTAAAAGTGTAATAAAAGTGAAACTTAGTGAAAATATTATTTCTCGATTCAAAAATTAAATCAAGTAAAGAGAGTTTCCATACATCTGTTTTTATTAAATTAAAAATTGGCAAAAATGTTAGTAATTTTAACTGCAAGTTTAACTTACAAAATACTGTATTTTTTTAAATTTTACCACAATTTTTAACTGTTGTTTGAACTTCTCTTGTAGTTGTTTTGCAGTTTAAAAATATATAATCCCAATCTGTTATTTTAAATGAATTTTCAGTTTTTTTACTACAATTTTATTTGCTTTAAGCAAATTATTAATTGGTATAAGTGTTAGTAATTTTACCAGCAAGTTAAACCAAGGAGATTATATTATATGAGGGACAATCCGTTTCACACTCAACATCAAACAAAATAAGGAGGACTATGCAAAGAAGAACTACACCGTATTATTAATATTACTAATGTTCATTATTTGTAAAACCTTTTTATGGTGAGTTTGGTGAAAGCCTTAATTTCCATTCGTCCAAAGAACGGACGAATGGATGCCTTTATCTCCGGGGGTAACGACATGTTTTGTTTGATGTTGTATTTGAAACGGATTGTCGCTCCTATAATATAATCGCCTTGCTTTAACTTGCAGAAAACAGTTGTTTTTGCAGTTTTACAATTCTTCTTAACTGTGATTATAATCTCAGTATGTTGTTTTAACTGCATTTGTAGTTCTTTTTACTACATTGTCAGTTGAATTTAAAAAAAAATTTTAAAATAACTACTCCTTGCAGTTGATTTAAATGCAAATGTAGTGTATATAAGTATATTCAAATTCAAATCCAGTTACTTAAACAGACATTTGCAATTAAATTTGCGTACACAATTTCATGAGTATACATACTTTCAATTTAGCCAAAAAACATTAAAATGCTTATATTTTAGTACTTCTTATCCTCACCATAACGTTTTTTTTTTTATATAAAAACGTTTCTTCAATAAATATAATGTTAATTTTATGTTAATGTTTGTATACCAATAAATATAATTACAATTTTATTAAACAATTAAGAGGATACGAGGAAAAATTTCAACAAAATTTACTCCCTACCAGAAAAGGAACAAAATATACAGATTCCAAAATAAGAAAAACAAAAAACACAATCAAGTAAAAATGATACAAAATAGTAATTTAAACGGAAAACAAAAATGTAAAACAAATGCTTCTTCTTTATTCCTTTCCATTGTTTGTCTTAATGGTAAAACAATTAAAATAGAACTTCGAAAATGTCTTTGTTTGTATCAAAAACCACAAGCACAAATCCCCTTACAATTTCTCTCCATGTCTTTACGTCTTCCTAAAATAAACTTAAACGAAAATACGGTGAATAAAACAAACCAAGATAATGATACGACTACCACTGTAAAGTCCTGTGTATTTATTTGTGCAGCAGTTAAACGGCAATACAGTAGCATAAGAAATAGATTAAACAGGCAGGAGAGATAGTGTTTTAAATTATGATTACTTAAGACCACTTAGTACTAAGTACTCGATACTTTTCAAATGATTTATTTTGCCTTTCATACAAATACACTGTTCTCAAAGGTTAATATTTTAAAATATTGATATAGAATCGAATTCAATTTATTTTCAAGCCTAAAAAACTTTTTGAGGAGTTTTATATTTTAGTATAATTTTCTTGACCCTCTCACTCATAGAAATCTATGCATGAAAATACGAAAACAATTAAAAATAACAAAAATGATTGTAAAATTGACAAACAAAAATGTTTTGTTTTACTAAAAAAATGTTGTTATTTTCAATTGCTTTCGCATTTTCATACATAAGCATTTAAGTTGTAACTTATAAGTCGACACCCAGCAAAAAATAACCTGGATTTGGTAAGCAGTAACTACATTTCATGCTTCCAAAATAGAGCTTCACAGCCTTGCATATTATAAAGCAATTACGGAAGGCATTCTGTAGTGCTTTCCAAAATGCCTTCTTTGATTCAGTTACTAATGCATACAATGAAGCAATAAAGAATGCATACTAAGAAGCATTTATGTTGCCAACATACAAAAAAGCGCTTCTTATTGCCTAAGAAGGCGTGAATGTATTGCTTCTAAGAGCACATAAAAGAAGCGCTTTTCACGTGCTTAAAAGACACACCAAGTGGGACATCGCAAAAAAAAAATCATGCCTTCCGGAAGCGCTTCTGAGTAAGCACTATTTTTTGCTAGGCACATATCGAGTACCCGTATAGTCAGTTACAAGTACCCGTTACTTAAGTTCCAACGAATTTTACAACACTAATTCGTAGCCACCAGATAACATAACCTAAATAATGCAGGGAGTATCAATGAATAAATGAACGAACTGTTGTATCCAAAGCCAAAATATTATACACTAAAAAAAAACGTTAGTAAAGTCAACAAAAACTTTTGCAGTCAGTAAAATTTTTTTAGTGCTTGCAAAAAAAAGTCCTAATGGCAGCAAAATCGAGGTAATTTTTAGCCATAAAATTCGTAGATTCAGCAAAAGTTTTGCTAACATTTAGTGGATTAAAATTTGAAAAACCCTAGCTAAAAGTTAACAAAATGTTTGCTGAATATTAGTAGACTGAAAAAAAACTCAAAAAATTTGTAGAAAAATTATACTTTAGTTAATTTATTCGCTGAAAAGCATAAACATATTTTTGTGATTATTTTAAAAATAAATTACAATACATTACAAAATATAAAAATGTTTATACTCCCACATTGACATGAATTAATGTAATATCTAAAAAAAATATAGATAAATAACATGAATTTCAACTACTTTCATCAATGCCATCTTTTAAAGAAAGGCAAATGCCATAGATAATTCTAGAAAATAAACGAAAAAATAACAAAATATGACATATACATCCATTTCTTGTGGGTGTTCTTGTCTTTTATTTAATTTATAGACAATTACTTTCACAATCCGGTGACAACGCAAAATTTAAGTTGTTTTAATCCAGAATTTTGTTTTATGTATGAAAAACAGATACAAAAATCGTCCATGGTTGATTTGTGTATTAGTCTTACAAGAGTTGCACTTTTTTGTATCATTTTCTTCGTCTCTACTACATCTTGACATGCTTCATTCTACGTATATCTTTCAATCTGGTTGTCATCCACACTATTAATGTGCTTATCAGCACAATTTTTTTTAGCAAAATAAATTAGTAAAACATTAGTAAAATATTAGTAAAACACTAGTTCAAAACAGTTAAGTGTTTTTAGGTGAAAACATAATTTTAGCAAAGAATTTGCGGAAAAATAGTATACCTCATTTACAAGACGTTTTACTAACTTTTCTACTAATTTATTTTGTTGAGTGTCCCTAATGTCTTGGTGCACAATTAAACTGCAATAAACCATAATATCACAAGCTTGGGCTATAAAACAGAAAACACGTTGAGCATACTAACTAGAATTAGCAGCAGGTATACATCTGTACAATTACCAATACACATAAAATACATAATCTGCTCAAAAAGTATACAACTTCAAAAGGCGAATTTAAAAACAACTGAATCATTAAAAGGCCATAACATTTAAATCTTTCCACGGAATTTTGAAATTTTGAAAAGCAAATTGCTATGGATTTAGATAAATATTATTACGTACAAATTTTCATTAAAAACTACTTATTACATTCATTATTATAATGTTAGCCTATTAAAGAAAAAATGTAGAAGAAAACTATTTTCAATACAAATTTCTAAACTTTATAATTTTTGAATTGATCGATTGATTTTAATGATTTTTAATAAGACATTGCGTGCGATAAACACAAATATTTTAACAAAATATCTTTCTTTAGGGAGTCATAATTATTATTTCAACTACAATAGAAATCCTGTTAAAATTATCGTTTAGGAAATCTATAAACTTTTTGTACAGCATATATATTCACACACTCTTACACTAATATATTTTGAAGCTCTTTGATTATAATGCAAAATACAAAGGCATCATATAGTGAAAACAACTATTTTACATGTGATATGTATCCAGCAACGAATACTCCATATTGTTCCATATTGTAATAGTAGAATTTTTAACAACACATATACAAACATACGAATTGTTTAGGATAAATATAGAGGAAAAGAAGTACATGAGCTCTACATGACATATGGAATACATTGTCGTTGGTTTTTCTTTCATCAATTTTTTTTTTATTTGAAAAAAATTTAAGTTTTGTAATTGAGCAGTAGTTACTTGTGTATCTTGGTATACAAAGATGTATAACTTGAGGGTTACACGATCAAGTTCTGCCTATCAAGTTTTAATACACTCACAGTTTTTAAAATTTAAACGAACTTGTTTCAGATTTCTCTTTCAAGTGGAGTGTATCAATTTACGTTCAAGAAAACAGCTGATTACAATTCTTTTGAAGTTGTTTTTTTTCCTTTGACGACGACATCTTGAAAAATTAAATTGCGTTCAACTTGCGTGCAGCCTACGTCGCAGCTGTCAATTTTTACATATTTTGGCAAACAGTATATGTAAAGACTATCAAGAAAATCTTGATCGTGTGGATGCAGTGTAATGCATAATAGAGTGAAAAAATGTCAACTCAATCACCATTCTGATCGACAATCTCCGATATTACAAAATTCACCATATCTGTCATACTCGACAAAAAGTCGAACCATTCGGCTTCCGAAATATGATGTCATGAAAATTGCAAAAAAAAAACAAACTATAAAATTTGACTAAAATATCGTTACAAAATATAGTCTTTAATATGATATGCATATTGAATTTTTTCTTTTCAGGGTTAAAGGTAATTTTTGGGAGTCTTGAGTTCAAATGTCCATAGCTAAAATTCGTATTTTTTTTAATTTAAAAAAAATACATGCTTATTATTGAAGTCTCCCCTACATTTATGTGAAAAATTCAAGGTATTATCTTGATTTGTCTCTGAGTTATAGTCAAAATCGTGATACAAGTATGGAAATCGCTCAGTTTATATGAGTTGAATTAACTACAACAGCGGTTCACACCAACTTTGCTTCAAGGACCTCTTGAGACACATCTACTGGTTCACGGGCCCCCACAAATTTCTTGTTATATAAAAAACAATGCAAATTTTTGTTTTAAGAATAAACATTACAAAAACCAATTAAAGTAAAACCCGATTACGATGAACTCTGAGAGGCCAGAAAAACTAAATCGTTATAATCGAGATTCGTACTTACTGGAGTAAAAATTATTTAATTTTTTTTTATTGTGAAAGTTTTCTATTTGATTGTATACATAATATTAAAAACTTTTAAAATTCAAAAAAGTTCTACGAAAAATTGCAAATTTTTGAAAATATTTTTTTTTTTTTTTTAAAAAGAGAGGCAACACTCAGGAAATACTTCCTATATTTAGTGTGTTGCTTTCTTTGGAAAGGGATAGTATAGAGATGAAAGGTGGGGAAAGATGAAGGGCTTCAGACATGGCAACACTGTAATTGCGCGAGATGATAAGACTTAGAACAGTTGTTGCTCGCCACCTGATGGAGAGTTGGCGAACTTTATTTAAGCTTTTTGGTTCATAGCCCTGATTCATTATTTTACTTCGGTGGGGTTAAGTGCTATGGGAACACCGAAGGTGGACATTGCGATACGTATGAGAGATAGAAAAAAACTCATACATATTATTTTGATGTTGCCGGCACCGGGGATCGAACCCGGGACCTTCTGTGTAAAAGTCCAACGCGCTAACCATTACACAAAAATTGCAAATTTTTGAAAATTTTGTAATGAAAATGTAAAATTATATAGAAATGTTTGTGTGGGACTGCCAAAAATAGTTCATCTTAACCAGAGCTTTGAAAGAATAAATTAAATTTGAGCTTAATTTCCAAAAAATTTAATTGAGAATTAAAAAAAATTGTATATATCATTCCACTCCCTAAGAATTCATTCATTAGCTTCACTCAAAAGCTTTAATTTGCATTGAATAAATTTCCAAAGTGAACGAATTCAATCTTATGTTCATTCAACATTTTACTAATTGATTGAAGAAATTTTAGTATTATTCATTTAATATAAAGAAGTTTGATTAAATACACAAATTAACACAAAACACACAAAGCATGAAATGATTTTTTAAACTAATTTTCAGTAATTTTCTTTAGTATTTTGTAAATATTTATTTAAATGATAACAAATTTTGTTAATCATTTGACTAAATGAATAAAAACAAATCTTTCAACATTCACCTTTTTATAAAAGGAATTGAGAAAACTTTGAATTATTCAAAAAAGAATTCATTCATAGTATTTAAAGCAATTAAGAATTAGGCAGAGAGAACACACAGAGAGAACACACAGAGAGAACACACAGAGAGAACACACAGAGAAAATTTCTTGGACGATGGATGAAACTACTTTTAGTCAAAACTTTTTCATTATTCGCATGAAATTTTTAATAAATTGAATTAAATTTTAAAAAAACTATTCATTTAATGAAAACTTTGAATGGAAGAACTCCAGTGACACTTTATAGATCTAATGCAAAAAATTCATTGATATCATGCAGATAATTATCTCAGTACATAAGAATGTTTTTTCGGAATAAAATTTAAGTAAAATTTCATTGATTTTAGAAAATTTAATTAAAGAATTAAACCTTTTCAAACCGTTGATCTTAACCGAGGGTTCATCTTAAACAAGTTTCTTGTTAACAAAAGTTACATTGAAATTTTACCAAAACGTCAGGACGTGCAAACTAGTTCGTAATCTAAATCGAGTTCTTCTAAAACGAGTTTTACTGCACAAGACTTCTAAAAAAAAATCATCAAAAGCGTAAGACAAATTTCAATATTTTTTAAACAATTAAAAAAATCCCAAAAATATTTAATATTTGAGCCATAGAATTTTTAGTCTTTTTAGCAGTTTTTGAATAAAAACTACCAGTACTACACAATTATTAAATGCGCCTACTTATTGTTAATTATACACAATTTTAGGTTAGAATGTATTTATCTAACCAACGGAGTCCAAAAGAAGATTTGCAATTATCTAATAAAATGTTTTTAAATAATTTTAATTATTAAGAAAATTTCAAAAATTATTGTGAAATTAACAAAAAAAATCATTTTGTCGGAACTCTTGGCGGACATTAGAGTTTCCTGTACTACTGTTTATTTAAAAAATAAAAGCTTACCTTTAGTTTCAAAGAAATGTCATTCAAATATAATATCCAACTTATTTTTAACACTTTTTATGAAAAACCTAAAAGAAAGAAACAGAAAAATATTATTTTAAAATTAAATCAAAATTGTATTTATAAATCAAACACGAAAAAACACAAACTTAGGTAGAATCGTGCTTTGATAGAGCATAGTTCATATCATTAATTTCCATTTATTAAACTAGTTCGTTCTTTTAGTTCATATGTTTGATTGACAACTTTTTTTTTCAATCATTCATATTGTTATATAGGTCAATGGTTAGTTCAACAAATCTGCTAAACATGCAAGAAAATCAGAGATAAATGGTTAAAAATTAGCAAGTTCAATTGAACTTGAACTAAAAGAACGAACTAGTGCAATAAATGGAAATGCACGAAATGAACTATTAAGCACAACTGTATTTTATTGTATTTTGCAAACACTTTAATTTAGTTTTGCAAAAATTTGTGTTTTTACTTCTATACTATTGTACAAAAATACTGAAAATAGGCAACATTGTTGCAGTTATTATGCTATTTGTAAATTAATGTTGTTGTTCTTATGAACATTGCTCATTTTGTAGTATAATCGTAGAAAAGGCATTAATTAAAAATTACGTATACGCAATAGTGTCTACATAAATGTTTTCCCAACTTTATGAAGCCAACCCAACAACCCAACAACTACAAACCAACAACCCGATCAAAAAAAAGTTACACCTCAGATACAAATTATATCTCATTTGATATAGATCGATATTTAAACGTATCCAATTTTATCTCAAAATTGGGGTATCCAGTAATATCCAGTAGTATCAAATGTATTACTGGATTAAATAAGATCAAAATTGGGGTTTCCAAAAATATCTAATTTAATATCCTAATGGATCCCCAAATATCCCATGGGATTAATTTAGATATACTTGGAAATAATTAGATCCAACAAGATAAGTAATTTTTGGCGGGTCCAATGAGATATTTTGAGATTAAATTAGATTTACCTAAATCCCACGACATATATTATTTTTAATAAAATTTCAAAAAAATTTAAAGAAAAATAATTTAAACATCTGCGCATTTATAATTATGTATGGTGTTATATATAACAATATATAATTATGTCTTATATGCATACAAAATATTAATAATTTTGGATCGTGTGTCATATATGGAAGCTTACATAATTATATCTTACATCATTTAATGTCATATATAATTATATCTTGAATTGCATTATAAATATAAGCATATCTTAAATCACACACAAAAATACTTCTTATAAGACAATATATATTATTATATCTTAAATTATATATACACATTGTGTTATATATGAGAATGTATTATTATATATGACAATATTTATTATGTATTATGACATATTATATATGACATATCTTATATCATATATGCTTGTTATCTGATTTTATAAATGTCTATATATAATAATATATCGTTGTATATGGTTCCAGATAAGAAACATATAATAAGATGTGGCCATAAATGACGCCATATATAATCACATACTATAAGGTGGCGCAAAAGTAATCCTCCTATCAGAAAATGCTATACATAATAAATACATAATAAAAAAAAAAACATCGGAAGGTTATTTTTGCGCCACCTTATATAACATATTTTAAGATGAAAAAACGTAAGACCATACATAAATTCTTTTACTCGGGAAGTAAACTTCCTCAAAAAAAATTATTCATCTATTTAAAACATTGAAAGTTACAAAGTAAAGGACATGCTAGCAGTTAAATTTTTTTCTTTCGAATTTGTTTTTTTCTGGTGGTTACTACTCGTACATTTATAAAGATTTATTTTGCAAATTATAAGTGACAGCAAACGCATTTTATTGCCAACGCACGTACACGGAATTTATAAAATTTATTTGTTCAACAAAAACAAAACTAAGAACAACGACAATAATAGCATAAGTAAAATATAAAAAAAAAATCTGAAAACCAGGAACAACAGGAACAACAACAAAGAAACATACTCTCACAAAATAAACAATATCCCAAACTTGGGAAAGAAACTTTTTTATGTGTAAATGAAAAAAATACCGAGAGATTTAAATAACAACAACTAGAATAAAGAAAACGATTTATATAACTATTTATTTGAATAAGCTTAAATAGAAAATGCAAAAAAAAACAAATTCTAAAAACAGTTTTAACTATGGGCCACCATTTCCCATAAAGTGGACTATAACTGTAAAATGGTTAAGAATTATGATTGAACTAGAATCGTTTTAAAAAATATGCTATCGCACTATTGTGAATATATATAGGATATTTTAAAAATTTTATAATTATAGTTTTAAATACGTATGATTAATATTTTTTTTATATATAATTCAATATTACTCATACGTATTTTAAAAATCTGTGGGCAATTTTACAGAAATTGATTTTAATTTATAGTTTAAAATAAAATCATTTAATATAATAAAAACATCAGCTAAAAATTAGTTAATCTACCTAAAACAAATAGAGTTCAATCCAAAATCTTGTTAGATCAACTAATTTTAAGGTAGAATTGTTGTTGCGATGAGTTTGGCTAATTGGAATTTTGCCAATAACAGCATACACAATGTAACTATTGTTTTAATCAGAAGAGATTAACAATTTATTTTTCAACTAGAAAGCTTTCTCTATTTAATCCTATTGTTATCTCTTTTTCAAAAGTAATTATCACATTATTCGTTTTTTTTTTATAAAAAACATGGCTTGAGAAAGAGACTAATTAAATTGAGCAGCGACAGTTTTTTTCCAAACTAGTTTAGCTTTGTGACAACTGAAACGCCAAAAGAAGATTTTAATGAGCTATGAAAAGACATCCAAAAATGTTAAGGACTTTAAATTGTATGGAGCAAACAAAATTTTAATAAATTCAAAAATAAATTTTTTAATTTTGCGAATTTAAAAGTATTTATTATGAATTTTAGCAAATAGGTAACCCTAAACCAAATTAAATATAAAACCGGCAAAAAATGCGTGTTTTCCAAAAAAATCGCGGGTTTCTTTTTAAGTTCTAATATATGACAAACAAATTTGTTGAGTGAATTTTTATATATTTTGGTGGAGTAATATATATATTTTGAAATGTGATAAATACAATGAGATCTATAAATTGGTGTAACTTTAATTAAAACCAAGCAAAAATTTTAATTTTAATATTTCTAGTTTGATTTAAACTTAAAGCCGCCATAATTTTTGTGCCGTTAAAGATAAATTATGAACGCGGATGGATTTAGCATGCTTAGGTTAACCTAACCTAACATAAGATAACATACACAAAAGGATACTCCTGCAAAAAAAAATATTTTTGACCTCAAATGCTTAAAAAAACTAAATTTTAAAAACAACTTTAGCTAAACTAAGGAACAGAATTTCCAAATAGAGGCCTATAACTTTAAAATGGTTAAGAATTAGGATTAAAAATCTATTTATTTTTTATAGAAATTGTTTCAAATAAATGGCTTAAAGTACAGTGATTAATAGTGTCCGACAGAATGTTTCGGCCAAAAAACTATATTTTGTCGGTTTTTGATATCTAGAGGCAACGATGACAAATTTTGGTATTGGAAACATGTTTGTTGAACCGATTTAATTCGATTTTGTGTATAAAATTTAAGAGAAAAGCCGAAGTTTAGCTATAAAGTTAAAAGTTCGGCCGCCGAACTATTTTCGATTTGGCCGAACAGTGAATTCATTGCTTAATTACACTTTTCTTCCAATTTGACACTCAAAATAGCATCTAATCAGTCCAATAAACATTTTTCCATCCGCCAAATTTGTCTATAATGCTTTAAAATACAGAATACAGACCAATTGCATTTTCTGGCCAAACTGTTCGACCGGACACTAGTGATTAAAATTTTAAAAAAATTGCAATAAATAATAAATCCATCAAATTTCAATAGAATCTTAAAAAAAACGTGTCAAGGTTTTAAAGATTAATTAATTTAATTCTTAAACAAAATTGCCAATTTCAACAAATTTCGATTTAGGCCAAATATATATAATTTTTAATCCTCGAAGTTATTGCTCTCCAGTCTTTTTGTTACGTATGATTAATATTTTTATTGAAATAGTTCCATATTACTCATTCGTAATTTTTTTTTTCATATTTTTAGATTTTTGTAAAATCTTAAGCCCCTAGTGCAGCTTTGACAGTTTAAAACAAGTACACAAATGGGAGGTTTATACAACAACAAAAAATGTAAATAAAACAAAACAGCGCAATGGTTGGTTTTGTAAATTAATATGCTAAAAACGCATATTGTTAGTGGATTATATAATTCTAGCCACTTTTGAAACAATAAAAGTAACAACAACAACAACAATGGCAACAAAACAACAATAGACAAAAAATTATCATCTACAACAAAACCGTTTACAATTCATTACTAACTGGCCACAGCCAAATGGTGGCTGGAAAAGTGATGATAAACCAGAAGATGTATCAAAAAATATATTAGACAATTCTAGCTTATACAACTAAAAACCAAGGTTGGTCACCGTTTCAGCTTTAAAATAACGGTATTCGTTTAGCATGCCAATACTAAAACTGATTTTAAAATAGGAATACTATAGGGGGTATTTGTCCCCATATTTTAACGTCTTAAGTTTCAAAATGCCCAACACCGTTATAAAACCATCTAAATGCCGAAACATAAATTTATAAAGTAATATTAGTTTTTTGTTTTTATATACATCGAGATTATTTTTATGTTATTTTCAATTTATAACGAGCTTTCAACCTCCGTATATTTACAAAAATAAAGCAAATCAAACATATTAGCTAGGTTGATACTACTATTTCGATCTGGCTAAAGATCTCATCAGAACCCGAAATTTTAGAAAAGCTAGAGCCTCCATTATAGGCAGAACTTTAACAAAAAACCTATTAATAATCAATTTTTGCTCCATTCTTTTAGAATTGAAACTTTGGACAGCCTTGCTGAAAACACAAACAAAAAAAAAACATTATAACAACAATACTCAAGCAACAATTGCCTAAATTGCAACGTTTAAATAGACCTTTATAAATATCGTAACACAACAATAGCAATACATACACATAAATACTTAAACACATTCGCATACAAATCAGCTTAAGGAAACATATACGTATAAAATACACAAACAATAAAAGAGTTACAGAAATATAACAATAAAAAACAGCAATGTGAACTATACTTAAAAATAACCAAAACGAAAAAAACATCTCCCAAAACTAAAGCGAATAAACTATAACTTGAAAGTCCCCAAAAATAAAATAAATTTTTATACGCCAAAGTTTTAACATACACCATACAGCTGAATTTTTGAATCAACTTTAACCCTTTAACGAACATACATTTTCCGCCAACAAGATTTCTAATTGGGTACTGAGATATCTAACCATCGTATTGGCTAATTTTAAGGACTCCTAGTTTGTTAGTGGAACATTATATTTTTGTTGCCCCAAACCTGCTCTACAAATAGCTTTTTAAAAATTTATCCTTTGGTAGTTTTCTTTTTTTTTTTGGTTTTCAAAGGGTTAAGTATTAGTTATTTCGAAAGGAGTATAGTTGGAGTATCACAAAAAACTAAATTTTCCAAGGAGTTTCAAAAAACTGTTATAAAGCTATAAAAACATAAATAAATATGTAGTTATAGTTTATTTGTTTTAAAATACAAATACATTTAAGAACAAAAGCACTGTGAACTGTTCTGTTAATAAATGCACTGTTAAAAAACATTATAAAATTTCAAATATTTCTCGACCTATTAAACAGAATATAAGATTTGATACAAAATTTTTACTTATTCGAATACAAATATAATTTCAAAGTGAACAAATTTATAAGCAAGCCTTAAGTGAGGGTACGTACACACGATCAATATTAATGATAATTTGTTTTAAATTCAACCAATCAGAACAAAGTATTTAAAAATAAAATATTCTAAATGGTACACTATTTTAATTATTAAACTAACTTTCAGCAATTTTCTTTTTGCCGATATTGCGTTTTTAACAAAAATTTTAGTCAAACGCTTTCAGCAACAAACTGATTTTGAACTAATGTTTAACTAATTTTTGTTGCTACCAAAATTGTGCTAATAAACACATTTATAGCAAATTTTTTTTTTAGACAAAAAGAGACGAGATGTAGTTGTCGCAGCTTGTTTAGACGAAGTAGAGAGAAAATAAAAGATACAAATAAACCATTACAAAAAATGCAACCACTGTTGATTGATTCATTTATTTTTCCTTTTGTATACTGCACATCTAACAAAGGCGCACCAAAAAAATGTGTGAAAATAAAATTGTGAATATTAAAAAATATTATTAAAACAATAAATAAATTAAATAAACTAATAAATGATGATTATGATAAAATAAACAATACTTGGAAAATTTAAGAACTTCTGTGAAGACAATAGACAGAAAGAAAATACGCTTTGGTGCGGCTGTACAAAACAATAATTGTTTGTATCCCAGGTAGCGAATATGTACGCTTTTGCTTTGTAAAGGCAAAAGGATTTTATGATATTCAGCCATATTTCGTGTATTTCTTTCTTATATATTAGAATTATCATCATTTGCAAGATATAGAATTACATATACGTAATTGGGAATTATTATATTTTGTTTATTTATAAATTTTTTTTAATCAATTGCATAATTTTAACAATGTGGAAGTCCTACCATTTTCATTTATATTTTATATATATTTAAAAGAATAAAATAATGTATTTGAATTTCAGCAAAATAAATGAATCTACTAAGATCCAGGAAAAAGTTTAGTTGATTTCAACAAGTCGATTTTTTGCGTTCCAATAAGTATCCACTAAGTTTGCTGAATTTAATAATTTTCTGCTGAAAATCAGCGAGCTGATCTTTTTTGCTAATGATAGCAATTTTACTGCAAGGATCCTCCCAGTAAAAAGTTTGCTGACTCAACTAACTTTTCTGCTAATTTTACTGACTTTATTTTTTAGTGTATGTGCTATATTAGGGATTGCAAATTCTGCTTTTAGCAGTATTAAAAATAAAAAAGCTCAATTTCAAAACCAAATAAAAACTGCACACCGAGAAAACAGTGCCAACCGATTTCAAAAATGTATTTTAATGATAACAACCTTTAAATTCAGTTAGTACAACGATAGCAACATTAGATTTCTTGGAAATTTTGAGTGTAGCAACTAAAATTTAGTTGAATTAACCGAACTTTGTTTTAAATACTAATGTTCAGTTGTACCAATGGATTGAAATTCATTATAACCGAATTTGACTCGAAGTAACTGAGTTTCAGTTCGCAAATAGTTTCATAAATTTTAGTCCAATGTAACAATTTCATAAATATTTATAAAACATTTCATAAACAAAAATAATTATAATGAACATATCAAAATATCCTTCATATATAAAGTGAAGCATTTCATAAATATGATGACATTGATTTTGTTTTTTTATGAAATGTTTCATAAATAATATGACGAAAATCTATGAAACATTTCATAAATGTGATGAAGCATTTTCATTGAGTGTAGCTACTATGCATGATGGCTGGCTAACAGCAAATTTATATTTTTTGCATGTGTATTAAATAAAAAAATAAATGAACAAAAAATGTTAATGGAAAAGTGCAGTGATATACCCTTGGTTGACTGACCACAAGATATGTCCCTTTAGGTCAATTTATTTATTTTTTTTTTTTTGTTTTTACATTTTTACTTAACTAGGAAAACTTTGACATAAGCAAAAGCCAAACTTAATTGCATATTCCCAAATAATTTTGTTGAGTGTATAAATATGTAAATATTTACTTAACGTTAATTTTTGTAAAGTTTTCAGTTTTATATGCATTTTTTTCTCAACAATTTTAAACGTTATTGTTTTTATATGTACAGCTAAACCCCAATTCAAGCCATGTCGCATTCTTCTGATTTATGGCTTAAATAATAATAGCTTAAATAATATTTTACTAACTTGTTTTAGGTTTTTCCCGAGTTTTGGAAAATAATACAGAATTTTGAATTTTGTAATTCCATTTCATCAAAAGATACATTAGGCCGTAAATCAGGAAGATGAAGTAGACCTAAATCGGGTATTGCCAAGTTTTTTTAAATACTTAACAAATTCAAATTTAACAATACATGAACTTTCAAAGGTTTTGTTAAATTTATTACAAAAACTGTATTTAAAAGTTTTAACAAAAAATATTTCAAAATATCGTGATATTTGAATTATTTTTGTTCAAAAAAAAGGACGCATATTAAAGTTCAACTGTATTATGTTTTTTTCCGTTTATTCTCTGCTGTATGTTAGCAAATATAAATCTTTGCAAATTGTTTTAAAGTTATTATACGTACAGACATGCATATACTATATAGTATGATGATGGTATTTTTTATACACACATACACACACAAATATACAAATAAGTACTTACTTTAACAGTAAGTAAGCATATCCAATATAACTACTTTAACTCGTTACTGTAACATATCCTTACACAGCCACACACACATACATTGAGACAAAAACAATCACACATATGAATATATAAAAAATACTCGGATAGTTTTGAAATTTACCACTTCTTGTTGCTTGTTATGTTGGCTGTCTGTCTGTCTTACTCGTTGGTTGGTTGGTTTTTATTTTAAACATTTTTTTTTACATTTTTTTAATATTAAGGACTCGTTAAACAGATATGCATGTATAATCCCTTCGTAACCAATAATATATTTATACATATTGTTACTTTTTATTCTATTTATACCAGGATTCTTTTATATTCATATACATTTTTCATATGGTTTTTTATTTTTTTGTTATAACTTGGATTTTATTTAAATTTTTTTGTTACTTTTTTGTAGTTTGAACAATTTTTAACAATCATGATGTTTTTATAACATAAAAAATGTTTATTGTGTCATTTTATATGAAGAGTAAAATTACTTGGAATTTTTATGAAAATGTTATATTTTTTTTTATTTTCTTTGGTTTTTGTAGTACTTATTTGGCTTTTTTCTTGTGTATGATGTGTGTTCAGTAGAGCATTCATTTATTTATTTTTTCTTCTATGTTTTTTTTTTATTTTCTTGCAAAATAATTGTTTATGCTCATTATAATGCTTACAACTTCAAGCTTAAAATGCAAAAGAATATTTTATTCAATAAGCATATGTACATAATATCGAAGGTCATAAGTTGACAGCTCGTAACTGACAGTTAAATAAAAGCTTAAGCTAAGCATGCTTAACGACTTTTTATATCATTAAATCATTTGACTTTCTCAAGTAGTAATTTTATCCCTCGTTACGAGTTGTCAACTTATGACCCTCAATATATATTTAGATTGTAATTCAAAAAAGTGTCGCAAATATTATAGCATGCAATAGCATTTTTATTATTTTAGCATTTACTTGAACACATTGTAAAATATGTCATTATGTTGCAGGTTTTTTAAAACGTTTTATAAAGAGGTTTAAAAATGAAAAATTGGTAAGAAAAAAACGGGCAGATCATATTTTTGCAATGAATTTTAAATTCAATTTTTTAAAAGCATTTTAGAAGTTTGCCTTTAATAAATTGGTTCCTTTTATATCAATGAAATTAGATGTTGAACAAAGACGTATGATGAATATTAATTACAAAATATGAATCTTACGTCTCAGTATGTGCAGAAAAAACCTATCAATTTCAAAAATTCAAAAACAAATTTTTACAATGACTCCATAGCTGAAAGCTGCAAAAATCCTTAATTTAACTTTCCAACCACATGACGAGTAAAGTGGGATATTTCACATAATAATTTAGCCATTTCTTATTGAATGGTCCGATTCTTATGAAATTCGGAACAGACATAAGTGACGTAATATTGAGCTTGCGTTCTAAGAAACGGCAATCGCTAAGTAAAAATTAAAAAGCACAAACAGTTTTTTACCTCCAGTTAAATGTTATATTTCTAAATGCATACTGTTCTGAAAAATATTTTCATGTAAAAGGGAGTTGTGTTAAAAAAATCTTTGCTTTGTAGCCGCTTCTTAGGCAAATATCAACTTTAACCCACAGTTCCAAAATGTACACGACTCAAATTCGTTAGCGGGAACAGTTGTAGATACTCCAACATATACATAATTTATTGGATAAGTCTCTCCTAATCACCGCTTTATATGTAGGCATGGCAGCAAAAAATTGGAAAATCCCATTTTTGTAATTTTTTATTTTATATTTGGGAAATGTGGGATTGCTTACATTAAAACTTAAATTCTGACATAAATTTCATTTCACATTTGTGACCTCAAAGTCTTTTTAAGAACAAAAAAATGATTGGAGTATGTCCATTTATATTTTCTTGCATAGTGAAAATTTCCATTTTAAAAAATACCCTATGGGGAATAAGAAGTCAATTGACCTAAAAGTTACTGGTTAAAGAAGAACTCATCACAGGACTGGTATAATTTAATACTGAAGTGGGTTAAGCAGTGTCAATTGTCCTAAAATTAAATATCCTGTGACTGGTAAAGGGAGGACATACCACTTAACCAGAATGCTTATTAACAAGAAATAGCCAGTTGGCCAAAATTTTACCCATTGGAAGCTGTTTAGTTTTCGTTAATTTTTATGCCCATCTCTATGCCCATCTTTGGTTAGTCCTGTGGCATGCAACTATGTGGTTTAAATAGGGACAAATGACCCCCTCCAGTTGCCAGTTGTTTACATAGGGTAGGGTTTAGCAGAGGACTGGTCTCTGGCACGAAGGGACCGATTCTGTGGCACACGCAGGACCGGTCCCATTCCCCATAGGGTACTGCCATGTTGTGATATATCCCACTGTGAGAGAGAGGCAAGTATGAATTTTAGCTCTTATAATTGTTCAGGTAAAAGATAAAATATGTACATAAGTAATTTAAAGAGTTGCGAGTTGAATCAACAAAACAGTAGTTTGCGATAAATACGTTTCTGGTCTCACTTACCCCTTAGGAGTCCTCAAAGTTGGTTAAATACATAAGCCTTTACTATAAAAACCAAATCACAAAATTCGATTGTTATTTTAAATTTTGTACCATAGAAAATATTTAAAATATAGCTTAAAACTGTGTTTCAAATATGAAAACAAATTTTGAATGTATCCCTGCCAACATACAAGCTCCAAAATGAGTTAGAAATAGGCTCAAAATATATTATTTAAAATTTTAAAATTTCTGTTTGAAAGTGGTTCTACAGGCTCAAAAATCAATCTTTTTTTTGTAGCCTTTTTTGATTTGTTCAGAAAATATTCAAATTCAATTTAATTTCTAAAACAATTCTGAACCATTTCTTTGGTTTTAATCATTTTCTTACAATTTTTGTGTCGATTATGATTCATTTTAGAAGGCTCTTATTTGCTTCTAAAATATAAGTAATTATTGACAATAAAATTTTTTCATATGATTAATTTTTGACAGAGAAAATTTTAGCTATTTGACAACTGAAATTCGGTTACTACGACTCAAATTCGGTTATTACGAATTTCAGACGGTTGGCACAACTTAACATTAGTTTTCACAACAAAGTTCGGTTAATTAAACTGCATTTTAGTTGCAACACCCAAAATATTCAGAAATCTAATGTAAATATCGTTGTTCTAACTGAATTTATAAGTTGATACCATTAATATACACATTTCAGTTCGGTTGGCACTTTATTTCTATTTATTTCTGATACCATTAATATACACATTTCAGTTCGGTTGGCACTTTATTTCTCTGTGTGTACAATCATAACCCTTAAAAAAGGTTTATGTCTGGGATGTGTTTGTATTGTGTTTGTATTGTTAAAACCAGAGACCCTTAATAACTTTTAAAGGCTGATTTTATTTTTAAAAAAATCTGCTTACGATGTTACAAACACAATAAATTTTGAATTTTAAAACTTTGGGAAGTAGATTTTTCATACATTAATTTTAAACAAAATCGAAATAACTGTTATTTTTTAACAGCATTTAATAATGATGTTTCTTTTACCAAGCGACAAATATATAAGAAGAATGGGTGCATTAGTGATGTTTCTTTTCCAAGCGACAAATATATAAGAAGAATGGGTGCTTTAGTGATGTTTATTTTACCAAGCAACAAATATATAAGAAGAATGGGTGCATTAGTGATGTTTCTTTAGAAGTTATGACTGTTTCGCGGGAACCGGATGATTTAGTTCGTTATAAGCGAAGTTCGCTATAACCGAGGTAAACATTTTCCAAAAAATTATTAAAATTTCAGGATTTTCTCTTAAATTCACCAAATTTTACAATTTTTGTTTGTAATTCTAAAACAATTCTTCCATTAAATTGCGTTTCATACAGTTATTAATTCTTTTAAGTATATTTGTAATTAAAAAGCTAAAAATTTTAAGATTTGCAGCAGAATTTTCAGTTTAGAATCTCGTTTTTTTTATGTGTTCGTTATAAGCGTAAAAATTTATATGAAAACTCGTAAAAATTTCCAAAAAATTATTTCGTTATATATAAAGTTCGTTATAAACGATGTTCGCTATAACCGTATTATTTTTTATGAATAATGCTTTGGGATCAGATGAATCGTTCGTTGTATATAAAGTTCGTTATTTTTATTAATTAATAATCATATAATTACAAATTATATACTATTACCCTAACCGAGCACTAACTACTACGGTTTTATGCGCGTTGTCGCGAAACAGACCAGTTCTTCAGGTGGGTATCGAACCCACGACGTACTGGAAAGCACTATACAAAACGTTTAAAGCTTGTCTTGTTTGGTACTTTCTACTGCGCTTGAAGATTGCTATGGCAAACATGAAAATGCATTAGCTTTGACCTTTACTTCTAGGAAGATATTTTAAAGATTTTCTATATTTGTGGTTAAATGAATAATATTTTTGTATTTGGAATTAATGATAATATGATCTTAAAATGAATAAACAATAATGTAATAATCTTTAGATCAAATAAATCTTCAAATCAAATGTTAAATATTTTAAGATTTTTTTTTTTAATTTTTTAAATAATAACTTTCGAAATTTCGAGTTTTGCTCTTTCTTGCTTCTAAGCCGTATCCTGTACTCTATTTTATCATAATAATGTAACTCCTTAAACAAAAATTTATAAATTTTAAAAATATATTCCAAAAATTTAACAATACCTAAAGGCAGATTTGCTCATAAGAGGGTTAAGTTCAAAAAATAACCACCTTAACGTATGAGTGATTTTTAACAAAATGTATATAACAATCAAATATGTATATTTTTTCTCCCAAACTAAAATCGAATATCATTATTATAACTTTTCAAAATTTGCAACAATAACACAGAAAAGTTTTATTTTTTATATTTATACAGTAAAAATCTTGTTAAGCTTCTAAAATGATTGATTTATTTTGATTTTTTTTTTTTTTTTTCTTGTGTTTTTCTTTTGAAAGAGTTAAACATAATGTTAATGGTTTTGAAAATTTGCTAACAAAGCCCAAGAGAAATTTGAGTAATGCATATAAATTTACACAAAATTGTAGACACACACACTTCCATATAGTAATGGCTCATACAATTGTTATAATATGGAAAGAAGCAAAAAAAAACACACACACACAATCACAATTTGTATAAATGTGTATAAATGTTGTATAAGAGAGATTTATGTAAAAGTTCAATACTTTAGGGAATTGCAAAAGAATAACTCTCGTTACTATGAATAGAGGCCATATGAATTCCCATAAATTGAAATATTATAAAATGTTATTAAATTTTCAGAATTATGTGTTTGAATTAAAAGTTTTGTAAAATTTGTGACATTTTTCATTATTTAAAGATTACGAGTTTTTATTCTTAACTTGAAATGCCAACAAAAATTAATTAATTCCAAATTATATTTAGAGTTTTGCAAATACAAAATATACACACATAAAAGTTTGTAAATAACTCTGTAACAAACGTTGGGAATTTCGTTTTTAAATTATGGCTTTAGTGGCAAAGGGATGGAGACCAGAACCGTGAAGTCAAAACGAATTTTAGATGAGCTGTAGATGTAGAAAAGGACTAATAGATAGAAGCGACAAAATATACTAATAAACATAGGTTGGGCAGACAATCATCAAACATTTAATGCCAGTTGAATGCGCCCCGGTAGGATAGTCGTGGGTTCGATTCCCACCAGAGGCATTGGTCTGTTTTCGCTACAACGCGCTGAAAGCCATAGTAGCTAGTGCTCGGTTAGGGTAATACGATATAATTTGTAATTATATGATTATTAATAAATATATAAAATAAAAAGAAATAAAAAAATACTAATAAACATATGAGACAAAATAGACATAGTAGACAAAATGGACAAAATATACATAATAGACATAATAGACAAAATAGACAAAATAGACAAAATAGACAAAATAGGCAAAATAGACGAAATGCACAAAATAGACAAAATAGACGAAATAGAAAAAATAGACAAAATAGACAAAATAGACCAAATAGGCAAAATAGACAAAATAGGCAAAATAGACATAATGGACAAAATACACAACATAGAGAAAATAGACAAAATAAACAAATAGACAAAATAGTAAATAGTCAAAATAAACAAAAATAGATCAAAATTGACAAAAAAAAACATGAAAAAATTGGCAAAATAGAAATAAGAGAAAAAGGCACAATAGAAAAACGGACAAAATATAAAAAATATAATTTTGTTAAATCTATTGTGATATAATAAAAAACTAAATTAACTACACAGATAAAAGTATTGTCAATAACATTTCAAGTAAAGCATTTATTAAATGTTTAATTAAAATTGAATTTGGTACACACAAAATGTCCAGTTTTCATAACCTATAATGGCAACGAATTGAAAACATCACAAAATCAAAAAAAAAAATGTCAAAAATTGGAAAAAAATGTATTAAAAGTAAAAATTCGCTACTATTAGAAGTAATCGTAAAAATTTTAAGAAAAAAACTCCTAAATTGAAAAATATCGATTAAAAAAAAATGTCAAAATTGAAAGAAAAAAATCTCCAAAACTACAAAAAAAAAATTTAAATAAATCTCTAAAACAAAAATCATCAAAAATTTCAAAAAACTATCACTAAACTAAAAAAAATGCCAAAATTGTTTGTGCGCCCCGGTAAGCTAGTTGGTAGCGTGCTGGCTTAGCAGTGCGGGGGTCGTGGGTTCGATTCCCACCAGAGGCACTGGTCTGTTTTCGCTATAACGCGCCGAAGGCCATAGTAGCTAGTGCTCGGTTAGGGTAATAGTATATAACAAAAATATTCTATAATCATTTTAGCTTTTTAAAATCTTGCTGAAACAAAAAAAAAGGCTTAAGATTCTGTTCATATTAAAATGATAGATAACAAATTGATATTTTTATATATTTTAATGATTTTAAGCTTTAATTTTTGTAAAAAGTGCTCTTTTAAGTGCATATTTTTCTGTTTAAGCTCCATTTTATAAGGGCCTGTTTTCCTTTTTTAGTTGCATGAAATTCCTTGCCTAGTAATTATTTTAATTTAGTAAAAAGAATCAGTTATACCACAACTAAAACCATAAACAAAAATTTCAAAACCCAACTATTAAGCATACTTGGGCATTTTTCATTGGCATTGAAATTTAATTGGCATGACTTGTGGTCAATACCAAAACATTTCATTACCATTCCAATGCCAATGAAATTTTTTTAATTGGCATCGATTAGACCAATGGTAATGAAATTTCACCAATGCCTAAAACAACCAATTGTAATTGACAAAAAAATAATTGTGTATAATAATTGGAAAAAAACGATAAAAATTGAAAATTTAAGTCCTAACTTTAAAAGTAAAGTATAGACTATTTATTTTTGGTTGGTAGCGGATTAGTCATGATAAATCAACTTTTAATATATACTTGATAAAATACCGAATAATTATAAAATTACTATTAAAACAAGGGATTTTTTTCTAAATTTGGAAATAAATTTTTTTTGCAGACAATTAATTGTAACAAACAATTATAATAATCAATTATAATTGACTGTTAAAGGCGTTGGCATTAAGCAATGCCCATAAAAACAAACTTTTATTTTCATTGTTTTAAGCAATTGTAAAACCAAAAAAAAGAATTACCATTGACATCAAGCAATAACAATTAAATCGTCAATTAATTGGTCCATTCAATTAACTAGTCCCAAGTATTTTATTAAGTTCTTGTGGCATATAATGTAATAAATAAGATTGGACAAAATTGGCCAATTAAAGGGTTAAAACATCTTAAAAATTAAAATGCCTGTAATATATTTATGATAAAAACATGACATTCAACAAATAATGATATTGAAATTATACTGTAGATTGCTTGGGAGAGCGTGAATTCATGATATAGAATAATATAACGTCAATAGCTTTTAATAAATTAAATTTAGTTTAGAAATCAGTATTAATTTTAATTTAAGAACTCACAGAATTCCCTTAAGAATACGTTTTAAGGATAATTTTCTTAACTTTAAAAATAAATATATAAATCTTGCCATTCGTCTCAAACGATATGATAAACTGAAAAAAATCGCTATCTCTCCTCCATGGAATGGTATAAATACAAAATGTAAGATAAATATTTGTTTGCAAAACAGTTTTTTTTTTTTTTTTTTTTTTTTTTGTTTGCCAAAGTCATTCATATACACTTAGAGATAGACAGACAATGAGACCAAATGTCGCACGGAAAGCATAATGCTGTCAATCTTATGTTGCTTTTTTTTCGTTGCTGTCTCTTTTTCCGACACAACATTAATATTTCTAAATGTCACCATAAAAGTTTTGTATAGTTTTCACTAATGAAAACCATAAAAAATCCTAAGGAAAACAGTTCAATCATAGTTAATTCTATGTAATAGCTAGATGAATTTCGAAATAAATTTAAATACATATTAAATTTTTTATGACCATAGAAAAATTAATTATTAAAATAAAATAGAAAGCTCATAAAAATATTTAAAATTATTTTGATTAATTTTTAAAGATTAAAGCTTTTTTGAGAGATTTACTTTTAAAAAAGCTCAGAAAGTCAATAAAATATGAAACTAAAGATTCTATATTTTTTGATAAATTAAGTTTCTCTTGTAAAAAATAACTTCTAATCCAAATATTGATTTTAGAAAGAATTTAAACGTTTTTTTTTTTACTCATTGAAATGTTCATTTATCTCTCCTTTTCAGAAAGCCTTAAAATTCTTAATAATATATTTTAAAAGTTCAAATTTCAAATTTCTTTTTATACTTTTAAATTATTTTAATTCAAAATCGATTTAGAAATTAACCATTCGCATATTTCTACATAACCCTTAATAGCCTCATGTAACATTACTGTAACAAACCCCAAAAACCCCAAAATAATGCATACTGAATTTATTTAGCTCGCTCAAATTTGTGTCACCCAACTGTGACATACCACTGATCAAATTAGTACCAAAAAAATATCATAGATGGCGTAATTTCTTTGACTTCCGTCAGTTTGAAGTTTGCATAATATGAATAGCCACAAGTTTGAACACGTGTAAATTTAAAATTTTATAAAAAAAATACAAAAAGTGCAACAAATTGGGTTGTTTTTATGAAAACCTGTGAATAATATTACATTTTTACATAAAAAAATATTATATGTTTATGTTATGTAACAGTAATGTCACAATCCCAAAAATGTCAAATAAATAATAAATAAAGGATATTTTTTAATTTCTAAGTAATACGTTTTTTTTTATTTACCTTAACCTTTCCTGTACCAAAAAAAAATTTTAATTTTTAAGTTCATGGGCTACAAAGGGATAAACATGTTTTTCTAGACCAATATTGTGTATGATTAATATCAATAACATAAATTAAGACTAAAATGACATTAAAATAAAATATTTCTTTGATTGTTGTTACTTATTTTTTGGCCGTTTCCAGAAGAAAAGTAATTTAAGTTTTAAAAATTTTTATCACAATTTTAACTAACAGTTATTAATCCTAATTTTATAAATTCTATTGTTAATTTCTACAATAATGTATGCATAAATTTACGCAAAATGTCAAATTACCAAAAACTTTCGTAAAATAAACAAATTTTCGTTTATTATACTAACGTTTTTGTTAAGTTGACGTTATTAAGTTAGTAGAAAAGTTAGTAAAACGTCTTTTAAATCAGGTATACTATTTTAGCAAATTTTTTGCTTAAATCGTGTTTTCAGCTAAAATTTTTGTTATACTTATTCATCACTTAACTGTTTTATACTAATGCTTTACTAATATTATACTAATGTTTTACTAATTAATTTTGCTAAAAAAAAATTGTGCTGATAAGCACATTAATAGTGTGGACGACAACCAGATTGAAAGATATACGCAGAATGAAGCAGATGTCGCGGCATGTCAAGATGTAGTAGAGAAGAGGAAAATGATACTAAAAAGTACAACTCTAATAAGACATATAAAAAAATCAGCCATGGAAGACTTTTGTATCTGTTTTTCATACATAAAACAAAATTGAGGATTAAAACAACTTAAATTTTGCGTTGTCACCGGATTGTGAAAATAATTGTCTATTAATTAAATAAAGACAAAATAAAATATTTAAATTTAATATGTATTTATAGATTAATAATCTAGTGTGGTCAAATTGCAAACAAACAAACATATACAGACATGTAGACAGAGTAAAGCGAAAGAAAAAAGACACACATCATAGGTAGATTTTTATGGTTCCTTTTTCGTATTGCAAAAAAAGGGTTGTTTTTTTCGTTTCGTTTGTTTTTGTTTATTTTTTCGTTTCGTTTCTATAATTATCTTCGGCAGTTGCGCCCTTTAAAAGATAGCATCATTTAGACAACCATTGATGTAAGTAGTTGAAAGAAAATTTTTGTTATGTTATATATATTTATTTCTATATATTTTCAGATATTAAATTAATTCATGTCGTCAAAGTGGGAAAATGAAAATTTTTATATTTCGTAATTATTGTAAGTTATTTTTAAAAGAATCACAAAAATATGTTTTAAGATTTTCAGCAAATAAATTAACTTAATTACAATTTTTGTACAAATTTTTTGCGTTTTTTTCAGTCTACTAAAATTCAGCAAAAAATTTATTCATTTTTAGCAAGGCTTTTGTATTTCTAATCTACTAAGTGTTAGCAAAACTTTTGTTGAATCTACTAATTTTGAGCTGATTTTTAGCAAAAGATTTTGCTGACATTAGCAATTTTTTTGCAAGCACCCTCCTGACTAAAATTTTGCTGACTTTACAAACTTTTTTTTTTTGAGTGTACATTAAATTTTAAAATTCTTACAGACTTTCACGGTGTACGACTAATATGAAAATTTTATAAATATTTATTTATGATATCTTTTTTTTAAAATTTTTTTGATTTTTAATTAACTTCTATATCATTTTGTATTTCAATTTATAAAATAGTACGTACTCAGAAATTACCATATTTCTTGTTTATTATCAAATAAACATAGATCTACTTAAATAAGCATTAGTAGTATCCTTGCTTCATTTTATAATGAATATTTCGTTTTATTTACCAATAAATTGCATTGAAAAATTTTCATTGGAAAATATTCTAGTAAATCATTATAATCAATATCATCATTATTACGCTGAAAATTTTTCTATACCAAGTGCTACTTAAAATGCTTCAACAATTACGTTTATAGGAAGAAAGGGCAAATTAAAAAGGAAGAGAGAATGAGTATAAATGAAAATGCAGAAGAATGTGTTTGTATGGGTATATGTGCGATAATATACATATAAGTGTGTTTGTATATTAAGGCAATCAACAAATATTTAGTTTCCAATTAGTTTAGCATTTAAAACAAAAATTAAAAGGAAAAATAAAAGAGTAAAGATAAGGATTAATTAAGCATTTGACATATATACAATAAAGATAAAATCATTATAAAGCAATTGAAAATAAATTCAGAATTTACAGAGAAGATAACAAAATATATTTTGTACACCAATACCACAAACTATGTATATGATTTAAAACATTTTTTGTCCGTTTGACTTTTTTAATTAAATTTGAGATTTTTTTTAATATACAGAATTTTTGATTTTGATGTATATGATTTGTTTGTGGAAAATGTGGTGTATTAAAACGGATTGTCAACTATATAATGATTGCAAGCTATAATAAAAATTAAATTAGCAACATAAGATAGACAAATGAAAAAAAGTTACGGATGAGTAATATGTAATTATGAAATAAAATATATTAATCATACGTAAATAAATACATGTCTTGAAGAATGTTGTAAAAATAATGCCTTTTAACGTGTAGTTCAATAATGCGCAATTCCAGCAATTAATATAAGGGGAAAATCATATGCTACCATTTTGGCGTATGATTTTTTCGCAAACAAGCAATTCGACGTTTTTGTCCTTACACCCCTGCAAAATGTCAGTAAGGAGCTATCATTACTAATATATAAATAATAAGCAATACTCTTAGGGCCAACTGCATATAGTTCGGCGTCAAAACACATTATTTTTGTTCGGCGAAGTCGTTTTTGTAAGTACCCTGGTAAAAAATGCCAACGGTACCAAAAAAAATTGTACTGCCAAACCACTGCTATTTTTGTAAAACCCTTCGTTTTTAAAATTATCAAAGGTACAACTAATATTGTACTAAGAAAACCCTATTTTGTTTGCAAAGCATTCGTTGCTAATATGGTTTTACCAATATTACAATCAATTAGAAGCATTTTTTTTAAATATTATTAATATTATATTTCAAACATTTAAATATAATGTATAAGACTTGTGCGCCCGGTAGGCTAGTTGGTAGCGTGCTGGCTTATCTGTGCGGGGGTCGTGGGTTTGATTCCCACCAGAGGCCATAGTAGCTAGTGCTCGGTTAGGGTAATAGTATATAATTTGTAATTATATGATTATTAATTAATAAAAAAAAAAAAAAAAAATTATAAGACTAAGATAGAACTGTCTTTTTAAATGTGGTTTCTTTTACATATTTCTCAAAATTAATTTAAATATTAAAGCACCAAATTTTTTGAATTACCAACATTACGCCAACAGTGGCAAATTTGCTCAAACCAACGGTTGGCCTTTGTTATCAATTGGGTAACAGGACAATACTGTCAAGATTGTTAATCCCACGCTTTGACAACACTGCCAACACATTTTTCTGCCTGGGTAGTTTTTTTTTTGTTTGGCGAAGTCGTTTTTATAAGCAATCAGTTATTTTAATAATTATTTTAATATAAATATAATGTCTTCTTGTCAACTACTTATTTTTAATTGCTGCTCAGTAAGCCTTATTGTTTAAAAACTGGAAAGCGCATTTTCATAGATAAAAAAATCTACAATAAAAAAATTAACTAATGGAAGTTGTGAAAAAAAAACTTGAAACCTGGAAGTATTTATGTGGGAAAGCCGTTCAAAATCTTGGATAAGTTCAAAAAGAAGTGCTTAGAATATACGAGCTCTAATATTTGAATTTCTTGCGACGTTTTTAAGACGATACAAATACAATGTCGTCAGTCTGCATATTTTTAAACAGATGAACTATTTAAAAAATTTGAGTTTTTTTTATAAAAAATCTGACGTAAAATCTGATTGCCATAAAATTTGGATATATGATAAAGGGGACAAACTAAATTAGAATGAGTGCCTTTTAATAGGATTAATATCACGTTTGAGGGTTAGAGTATGTTGTTAAAAATAACCGCATTTGCATTTTTTTCTGCTTCTTTTAAGGAAACAATATATAAATTTGGTATCAAATGAAAGGTATTTGGATGACCTTTCATTCAACTAAAATATAATAAAAAGTTTTAAAACAAAAAAGTTAGAATAGCATTTTAACCCATTTTTACCATTTAAATATGAGTAGGTTTTTTTATTTTTTATGTCTCTATCTTATATCCAAATTTCATCGAAATCAGGAGGAACCACCCAGCAGAGTATTCTTAATCTCAATTTGTGTATACACTGAGAGAATTATCTGCATGATAACAATGAATTTTTGCATTAAATCTATGTATTATCACTGGAACTCGTCCATTAGAACTTTTAATTAAATTAATGCAGTTTTTCATTAAATTTTATGAAAAATTTTAAAAATTTAATACGATTAATGAAAAAGTCAAAAATAGTTCCATTAAAACTACTAAGCTTTATGAAATTGTTCATTCATATGCTGACGAAAAATTCATTAGTTTAATGAAAAAATTTCATTACAACTCGTCCAAGGATATCTCTCTGTGAAGGAAAAGTAAATTAACCGTGTTTTTAGAATTGGATACAAAAACTTTCTGAAGCAAACTTCATTAGTTTAATAAAGAAATTTCATTAAAACTATG
This sequence comes from Delia radicum, assembly GCA_021234595.1. NCBI lineage: Eukaryota > Metazoa > Arthropoda > Insecta > Diptera > Anthomyiidae > Delia > Delia radicum. The sequence goes on along the minus strand of CM037853.1, from coordinate 235,952,257 downwards.
TAGAGAAAGTAAATTTGCCGTGTTTTTAGAATTGGACCCAAATATATATATTTTTTTTTCAGTTTCGTACCGATATTATGCCAAAAAAAACATGGTCGCCCCCAATTATAACATAATAATTATATTTATTAAACAATGATTTTTTCTTTGAGTTTTTCAATTTAACGTATTCTTTAGACAAGTGCAATTAATACTAAAATTAATATGCAACTGATTTCATTGTTTTGTAAGAGGCGTGGTAGAGAAGAATAAGCATATTTATAAAAATCATAACTACATTGTATATTTTCAATTGAATCAGATTGCAGTTTCAGGTATCAGTGATTCTGATAATACTGTAATATTTGTTATGTTTTTTGTTGTTTGATTCCGTCTATATGAAATATTTTTCTGTGTAACCTTTGAGCTAAAATTTAAAAATAATCATAACTACAATATTAATTAAAAAGGATACTGCAAGGATGTTACAAAACAACATCAATTATTTTGTTCTTTTTTTCAATTCGAAAACCGCTTTAATTTTCTGTTTCTTAAAAACTTATCTTGTAAACATTATTATAAACATATTATAAATCAATCCTGTTTTTCTTTTCTTCAAGTAATCCTTCATTTTTATGATTTCCTTGTTAACCCTTTCCCTACCGACAGTTTGTTTGTGGATAAATTTCTTTTTTGACGTTCATTAAAAAATTCAGACTTTCATAACAAATATCGCGACTATATTGCCCTGATGAACAATTTATCTATATAATGATTTTTTTTTTTCAATTACCAATATCGTAATGAACATATTTAAAGAAAAATATAAAGATTTATTGCATTATCAAAATTTTTATATTTATTTAAAAATGTGTACACTGTAGTGTACAAAGGTACTGAAAGGGTTAACTATGTTTGTTTGCAGTAAATTAGGAAAATCTTTTATATTTGTTCTTCATCATTATAAAAAAAAAAGTTTTTTGTCTTTGCCTAAAATATGTTGGTAGTTGGCTTTCATTAAATTTTTTTTTTTTGTGTGTTAAATTCACATTAAGCCTTCGTAATAATACTTGTAATTCATCTCTTATGCCTGTTCCTATAACATTCCCATACTCCAGCTCTCATCATTTTTAATACCCTAGAAAAAATATTTGGAAAACTTTAACTACAAACATAAATTCCAGTGCTTAACGCACACTTAAACTATGAGAAAAACTTTGATTATCAAATTTTTTCTGTCAACAACTTAAGATAGATGAGCTTTTATGTACGAGTAGTGTGTGTAGTAGTCTGTGAAAAATAGAAGAACAGAACAGAAAAAAAAAACAAAAGATGCCGAGATGTAGAAATTCTTTAATTTTTTCTTATACATTTTTTTCCTTTATTTTGTGTAGAGATATTATAAGTTGATAAGTTAAGAAAGTATAAAAAAACAAGAAAAACTAAGTAGATAAAGAAGATGCCAACATAAAATGATGTTTTATATTTGTAGTGGTATTAAAAAAAAAGAAATAATAAAAATTGAGGTAATTTTTTATTTTTATAAGAAAAGTTTAAAAGAAAATGTTAAAAGAGTTCAATTAAAAATAAATGTTTAATTAATTGGAAATAAGCTTGAATTAAAGACTATAAAAATTTATTATAAACGTATGAGTAATAATTTGTTGTAATTAATATTAAGTATACGTTAAGTATGATTAAAAAAAAACTAATAAACATTTTTGCTAACACTGCAGGCACACGATCAAGATTTTCTTTATAGTCTTTTACATATACTGTTTGTCAAAATATGTAAAAATTGACAGCTGTGACAGAAATTTCAATATTTGTCAAAGGAAAACCAAAACAATTTCAAAAGAATTGTTATCAGCTGTTTTCTTGAACGTAAATTGATACACTTCACTTGAAAGAGAAATCTAAAGCAAGTTCGTTTCAATTTCAGAAAGTGTGAGTGTATTGGTAAAAAAGTGTGAGTGTATTAAAACTTTATAGGCAAAACTTGTTCGTGTAACCCTCAAGTAAAACTACTGAAAATTAGTTAAAAATTGTGTTGCAGAAAAAATTTGAAATTTTTAAGTTATTCTTTTACATTTTTTTAATGCTAATAAAAATCTTCTTTTCTGAAAACAGCAATCTAATTGATTTTTGCAAAATCTACTGTTTTTTGCATTCCACTGAATTTAAAGTAGATATAGCAAAACTTTTGATTCATATTCATGTTTTTATTTGCCATTTTTAGTGTACAGATATTTAGTAAAAGTTTTTGCTGATTTTAGCAGAGTAAGTTGCTATTTTTAATTGACTAAAAATCCACTCGTATATAACTAAAATTTTGTAAAGTTTCTAGCCTTAATAAATATTTTCAATTATTTTAGTATTTTTCGTAAAAAACATTTAATTCTATTGTTTGTCAGTATTAATTTCCTCAAAATGAAAAAACAATTTTATTTTTCTTTTGTACTAGAAAAATAATAGCCGTGAGTTAGAAAAAGTAACCCAACCTTATTCATCATCATTAAACGAGGATAATGATGATCAGCATTGTCAAAGACTAATAGTGCACTACTCATAAGGGAAATATCCCGACCCGGACACCGAGATATTAATGAACTTTGGATATATTGTAGAGAATAAAAAGTTAATGGACACGTATTTTTAGCTGCCCAATCTCAAGTTTAGGTGTTAAAAATTAGGGTAAAAAATTACCATATTTTTCGTTTTTCTGGATAATTTCGTTCTATTTTAACTACAAGCTAATGCTCTTTTGAAGACACATTCACTGGTATATAAAACACGATAACGTTCAAGTTTTTTTTTATTAAAAAAATGGTTTAATTACAAAATCAAATTAATTAGAACCCCCCGTTGAAAAACATATATTAACATATATGCCCCAGCAAAATAAAGTAGAAGTAGTGCTTTAAGAACCGCTTTAACTTGACTTCCAAAGCATTAGTATACTCACATTTTTCGCTTTCATTGAAGTCATTGTTAACAACTGCCAAAAATGTTAAATTAAAGTTATTTTAAACAGCATTTGCATCACCGTATAAATTAATTGGTGTTAAAATTAATAACATCCTAAGAAGGGCTTTTTCACAAGTTCATATATTCTTTTTTATATATGGAGGTTAAGGTGGTAAGTGGTTGGATTTGCAATCAGAAGGTTGAGAGATCAATTCCGGACTGGGGAGATAATTATTTTCTTTTTTATTTTTTTAATTCTTATTAATTTTTTAGTATTTTTTTATTTTCTTCAGTTTTTCTGTGTATTTTAAGATAATTAAGTAATTTAAAACGACCAAATAATTAACATCGTAAATAAATTTTTTTCAGAAAATTGTAATTGTAAAATTGTTGGAAAATATCGGAGCAAAAACTTTTAAGCTGGTTTATTACTAATAATAATTAATTAGTAAATTAAATAATTAATAACTTTTATTTAATTTAAATATATATTTAATTTACATATAGAGTTTTTACCGACCTCTGTCTCCAGATCTTTAATATTTAAAGAATTTAATATTTAAAGAAACATTCCCTAGAGTATTCACCACATTTATTTAATAAAAATGTTAATATATATTTGAAAAAGACCATCCGTTAACTGTTCAAAAAGAACATCCATGTCCTGTTTAAAATGCTATTAAAAAAGTTATATGTTTACTCCATCCGCCCAATGACACGACAATGTTAAAATCATTAATGATTCACCTAAGTTTGCACCACATTGGGATCAGTAGATGTGGTGAATTTATTACTCCTTCGTCTGCTCTTATTTTGCTGGGTGCATTTATTTAAGAACAACTATGAACTCATTCATGCTCAAAGTCATTCGCGATCATACATGTCCATACTCCACCATATAGCATTTATACATGCTCATATGTGATCATACATGCAAATACTACCTCAATTTTCGCTAATGTACACATTGTGAAAATGTATGGACATTAGGGTGGGGCGATTTGAACATCTTAATGGGCGCTTCGCGTTTCTGATTCTTGGGATTGTACTGAGCAAAAAAGTCCACGTCTACGGTGAAAATCGAGCTTCCATATTTTGACTTTTTAGCCGTATTTTGTGAAAGTAACAATGTGTGGGATGGACATATCTCAGGAAGTAGGAGGAGCTTATCCAAGATAATGGTATCAATCTCTTCTTTGGAAGATTCTCTAGCAGATTAATGCATCAATCATATTTGTGGGTGGGGTTTAAGGGGTTAATTTTTAATTTCAAAATAGGGCTTTTTTGCCGTAAAGTCAAAATGTGAAAGCTCGATTTTCACCGTAGATGTATGGTCTAGTGGACTTTTTTGCTCAGTACAATCCCAAGAATCAGAAACGCGAAGCGCCCATTGAGATTTTTTTCCTTCCATACTAATCGCCCCACCCATGTAAATATATGAACATATATGGTCACTCATATGAACATGTATGAATCATTTATGAACACATAGGAATCACGTATGGGATACATGTGGACATGTATGAAGCATGTGTGCTTATGTATGGATCCACATATGTCGATTTTTAACAGCGACCACCTTTTAAAACTTAAACGTGATATTGGGCAGCTACAAAAATACGTGCTACCTCTTTTTGCTCTTCTACAACATATCCAAAGTTCGTGTAAATCTACGGGTTCGGATCGGAATACTTCCCTTGGCAGCAGAAAAACGTATGTAACATTTAATATTAAAATATAAAAACAACAAAAACAAACAAGAAATTGTAGGAGTAGAAAAAAAAGAACAAACAAGTTGAGGGAATGAAAATTACAATGCACTGCACTTCTTTGTCAGTCTTTTCTCAATTTTTTTTTTTTGTCCAATGTTAAATAGAACATATTAAAATATTGCCAGGACAACAAATATCCTACGTATTATACTTCGCAAAATGGAAAAGAACTGATATATGAGTAATTTTAAGCATTTTCGACACCTGTTGAAACTGACTTTAGATGCCTCTTATTTCTCAAAGTTTTAAGAATTGTGAGAAACGATGGACAGGATTAGGTTGAGTATACTTAAAAACTAGGTCATGCAAAATATGACGTTGAAAAGTCTTCTTACAGATCCAAACCAATACAAACTACTACAGATCCAAACCAATACAGATCCAAACCAATACATAACGACTTGGGAAAAATATTCACTAAAATAATAAATTCCATAACGCTGCTGACTAATTTAAATTAGCGGATGAAGAAATTTTATAATTAAACATTGCACGGTTTTTTTGCTTAACAAAAAACAAATGATCTTGAACTTGAACTTGAATAATCTTGCTTACATCATAATTTATGATAAAAGATCGAAAAAATAAATTTTGGTTTTAATTTTTTAAAATTTAAAAGTAAAACATTTAGCGTTTATTCTTTTTTTTAACCTCAACATTTCTAAATTAAATTTATAAATGCACATTAATTAAGTATTAATTGCGACTCTCTATATGACGTTAAAATAGCAATGTACTAAAAATAAATATCAAATCTTTGCTCTCTGGCAATTCTTCCCTAACTACGTAAGCGGTATCTATCGAATATACAAAGAATATATTATAGATATGGCATCACTTACAACATATGGGAAAACAGTGGACATTAGAGTGAGGTAAGTTTCTAAAAATAGAACTGTTGAGTTGTTGGAGTTGTACTTCTGAGATTATGTATGCAAGAACAAAAACACTGTGTATTGAATAAAACTAGTTTTAATCACAACAAAACTCGACCTGACGATAGCTCAGAGGGCTAAAGCGCTCTGTCTAACGTGTAGAGCGAGTGCATCTGGCATTAAAATCAGTTTATCTATACCACTGTCAATGATCGAACATATAAAAACATAACAAATATTAGATTATTCAAAAAAAAAATCAAAAAACAGGGTCACTGACGAAGGTTCAATACCAGAAACTGCGCAGTCTGATTCAGAAAAAATTGAAAATTTGCAATGTAGTTATGATTTTTAGAAAATACACTCATTCTTCTCTACCCACGCCTTTCACAAATATTTTATTATTTGCTTTAAAATTAAAACCGCCATAATTTTGTAGCCGTTAAAAATAAATGATTAACGCTGCATGCTTAAACATCGGCTAACACATACACAAAAGGTTACTTATGTCATAAAAATATTTTTTTTGGAAATATTTTGCATCAAAGTATAAAAAAAATTTGAAATTCCTCATATACATTGCATACATACAAATATTACGTTCACTAATATCAGTCTGTATTACAAGCACTCGTAGTTGGTTACGAGTACTTGCATACATACAAATATTTACACTTTAAATAATTTTTGTGTATAAATTACAATCTACTGAAATCAAAAATTTAGAAAATCTTCTAAACTTTGTCAAATTTTTATATTTATTATAAAAAATTGTTTATATTCATTAGTTAAAATTAGTAAATCTTCAAATTTTAACAGATTTCCAATACATTTTTTAACTGATATTTAACTGAATTTCAAAATCTTACTAAATTGTGATGAAACTGTCTTAAAATTGAGTCGATTTATGAAATTTAAACATTCATTTAGGACCGAAAATCAGGAGCAATTACTATTAAATTTTTCAAATTCTATTAAAATTTTATAAATAAACTAATTATCAACAGAAAATTTGTTTATTTCCGCATATATTATGTTAGGCCGAAAATTGGTTACAATTTCTGTTAGAATTTTGTTAAAATTTTTGTAAAATTACTAACAAGGAAACTACACAGTAGAGTTACCCACAACTCTTAATGAAACTTGGATAGGAGGAAAGAAAGTAAAAAAAACATTTGCTAAGAAATATATCTCAGCAATATAATTTTAGGGGATACAAATGGATTTGCAGTTTATTCTAAACTTTTTTGTTTGAGATCTTTTTAATATTCTCCTATGATGGATATTAGAAAAACCTTTAGTTTGATACCTAATTTGTATATATTTACTTTAAAACCGACATGATAAAACCAAAAAAAACTAAAACTGAGATCAAATTTTACCCCACATTTTATCCAGTTAAAAGATCTTGTTTGTTTCACAGTTTTTTTGTCCTTTACAACAAATCCAAATATAATTGAGATGTTCGGGTTATATCTGTGTGTAGTTTCATTGTGAGTTTTTACCTAAACCATTTTTAGTTTTAAATAACAGATAATTTTTTTTCTGTGTATGTCTACAAATTTACAATTTTTTAGAAAAAAGCCTGTTAGTGTATGAGTAGTAGTAATGTAAATGAATATTATAGCAGCAATGTAATGCAGCTCTACAAATACAAACATAGAACATTTAGTTTAGGAAATAAATGACATAAAAACAGACATATTATATTTATTTTAAAATGCAAAAAAAAATTAAAATAAGCGGTAAAGGACGAATTTGTGGTACACTTGGATTTAGAGGTATTTAACTTTTTTGAATTGCTTTTTCAATTATGCCTACTTATTAAAAAATGATTTTTGCCTTATTAACACTAATTAAATTCCTTTTTCCAAAAGGCTACTTTGCGATCCTCTCTCTGGAAATACATATTCTTTATTCCAAATATTTGGAAACAGGATCAAAATGTCCTTAAGTTCTTAATAAAATTTAATTCAGCCTTAATTTACATTTATTTTGAGTATAATGATAGCTGCTTATTAGTGCGCTTCAGCATTTCCACTTTTTGGATTTTTGCAACTATTTAAGCGGAATATAAATACTTATGGCCCAAGAGATTTTTGAGAATTTTTTCATATTTTTTTGATGGAATATGTGCAAAAAAGAGGTTATGAAATATTTTTTTTTCTCTTGTGCTTTGTTTTCATAAGACCATATAAATCACTACTCAAGAGTTCTTGCCTACTAAAAAAATGATTCGGCCGTAAAAATTTGTTAGTTTAAGGGTCACTCTGATGAATTTGAAAAATAAAAAAATAAAAACTTTCCAAATTCAAACCTTAACAGTTTTAAAAAAATTTGTTTCAGAGCCTTTTTTGTGCACATAATCCATTTCAGCGACCCCGTCCGTTCACCCATTCAAAAAATCTGAAAATCTCGAAATGCTAAAACACCGTACAACATATCGCTCATTTACTGCAAGACTGACATAACTCAAAAAATACGATTTTGAAGAAAACGAGTTTAAAGTTTTCAATCTATATCTGCCTCGCTCGACCCTTTCTATATTTATTATATTATTTATTTGGTCACGTTTCTTATAATTAGGGGATTTTAATGTATTTTTCTCTTAGTGAGAGTTGTGTGCGAATTCGCTAATTATCGAGAGACCCGTGAGTAGCACAGTTTCTCTATGATTTGTATATTCTTTGCACCCACTTTAAAGAAAAAATTAAATATATTATCGTCTATCTCGAAAAGTATGCATGATATTTATTTGAAATTTTTACACAATATAAACCATGATATAACGAATAAATCTGCATCATTAAGTCAAAAATCGCATTTTTTGACTTATGACAGTCTTGAAGTAAATGAGCAATATGTTCAAGCATATTTTGAAGACTACAGAATAATATTATCAAAAATTGTTTGGGGTCAAAGGAAAATCCCATCTGAGATGCGATGAAAGATTTTTTTACAGAAAAACAATTGAGCTGAAAAAATAATTTAGAAAACAATTTCGTGAAAATTATTAGCGACAAAGAATTAATTGCGAAACAAGATTAATTTTTCAGAATTTATTTCTTTTACGTTAATTGCCATTACCAGGCGAGCGACTTTCATGCACTAAAATATCACAAAATATGCACTTAAACCGAAATACACACTATAAACCAAACAATATCCAGTAATAATTCAAATATATTCACTTAAATAAAAAAAATATGCACTTAAGGTTTGTCGATTATAAAAAAATCGTTGGTTCAAAAATTAATTCCAATATAATTGACAAAATATGCAATTAAACTGAAAACATGCAAAATGCAAAATATATCCAAAAAAAATGCAACAACAAATACCAAAATATGCATTTATAGCAAAATATGAAAATATATGCAAATTATAACAAAATATCCAAAAAATATGCAACAACAAACCAAATCGATACCATTTTGTTGCAAAACCTTTGATTCGGAAATGTAGTTGATCAAACACGAAATTCTATGAAAGTCGCTAAAAGTCGCTGACCTGCTAAATAAATAATATATCGTTTCACTAAACGTTCATCCTTGGCCCGTTGCAATAATTATGACAAAATTGTCTAGCGACATTACAGAAATTTACGTCAAAACTTTCAGCGAAAAAAATGGTTGCTAAACAAGTTTTAGCGAAAAAAATTTTAATTTGTTCGGGGCCTATGATTTAGCCTTCTCGGATGCAATACGAAAAAAAAATTACGAAAAAAAAATTACGAAAAAAATTTTAAAAAATATTTGGTTTTAAGTTTAACCGGTTAATTGGTACCCATTACTTTGCAATTTTTTGTAAACGCTGGAGTACCTATTACTTTTGGGACATCGCGAACAAAAGTAATGTTGCGAGTAACTAGTCTGGTAATGAGTTGAGGCCACGTTTTTGCTGGGTCCCTGCATTAATATGAATCAAGTCCGGCTTTAGTCACTAGAGCCTTAGATTTTATTTTATAAAAGAGAAGGTTTAAAGCTCTATAAAATATATTTGTGGACTTTTGAGAAAAAGCTCTGAAGGCGACATAAGAAAATTTTTTTAAGAGTTTTGTATTTTATAAAACGTTTGAATACGCATATTTTGGGCAAAGAAAAAATCAGCAAAATAATTAAAAAAGTGTGTTTGGCTTAAAATTTAAAGCAACATTATAAAAATAAAACAAATAAAATATTTTTTCAAGTCAGTTTGAATGTACTGTAGGGCATACACTTACACATATTGTAATATTTTTCTTCGCTAGTTATAAGCAAACAAATGTTTTGAAAAAAACCTAGCCATCCTTGTTAATGGCTATGAATTTTATACACAGAAAAAACGCATATAAAAACGCCTTTAATAATATGCAAAGTATGCAAAAAAAGATTTCAAATTTACAAGTAATATTTGTAAGAAAATATGGGCCTAAATATGTTGTCCTTCTTAAACAAAAACAACCAGATTTAACATTGAAAAATATATATGTGTGTTGTATATATATGTGTTGTATACATTTAAATATGTTTAAACATAATACACATCTTAGAATATGTATAGCAAGTACTTATGTATTTATACACTGACAATAATGTCACGGGAATGGAACAGAAATTTCTTTGATTTTCAGCTTTATATAAAAACATGTAAGATTAAAAATAATTGAGAAAAGAGTTAGTAAATCTTCAAAATTTTAAAGAAAATTTACTAAAAATCTGTTAGGAATTTGTAAATTTACTAACATTTGTAAATTTTAACATAATTTTACTAAAAACCTGTTTCTTCTTTATTTTAAATTTTTTAGAAAAACCATAAATATTTGGTAGTTTGTAACTGAAACGTTTTTAATTTTCAGTAAAATTTAAAACTGAAAACTGAAAACCATTTGTCTGCTTTTAAATTACACACATATTATTTTCAGTGTATATACCCGATGAAAAAAAATTACTATATACTCATATGCAACTTGCTAAAATTATATATGCTTATATGTCTGGCAATATATTACTATATATGTGCATATCTTTTACTTAGTTTATGAAACATTTTTAATATGTCGTAATATATCATCAGATATCATTGTATCGTATGTTATATATTAGCTTATCTTGTATATCTGATCATATGAAATATATATAGATATAGATTTATCAATATTTACTCTATCACTTTTAAGTGGCAAAACATATCATTATATATAAATATATATACCGTTTATAATTATGATATAAATGGGTTTTTTTTGTTTTGTAATGATTATTAATATTTTTTTATTAAAGTACTAAAAAAAATGTTAAATTTTGTATGCCAACTGATTTTTAGAGAAACGGTTTAAAGAGGTTTTTTTAATGCATATTTTTTAGTATATATAAAAAAAAATTGGTGTTAATTATACAAAACTTATGCAAAAACAACACAAAATTAACTTTAAAATATAATTAAAATTGCTTAAAAGCAGAAAAATAATTATTTAAAAGTACAACTGTTAATACACTTTTTGGGAAACTCTCTTAAAACCAGTTCAGGTTTTTAGAAGAGAGCGTTGGGAACGGCTTGTTTAAACTAATGAAACACCCAACCCTTATAACATGCGTAATGGATGCTAAATTTTCAATTTTAAAAATTAAATAGTTGATTAGTTCCAATATAGGCAATATACTTTCTACCACTGATCCTGTTTTGTGGTTATAGTTATTTTGAACAATCTAAAGTTGCTAAAGTACTAAATAGGGAGATTTATCTTTCCAGCATACATTTTTAGATTTAACATGATATGTTTTATAAATGAATTACAAGTAGTACTTAATTGGATTAAAATAAAAAATACTGATCTGTAGAACATTTAACATTTTTTAATTAAAAAACTTATTAGATAAAATTGTATAAAATTATATACAGTTTGATCATATTTGTTAAACCTAATTTTCAAAACAAATTATATGAAATTAGATCCCATGAGATCAGCTTATGTATGCCATTTTTCGGATGAGATGATATGTGATGTTTAGTTATAAGGCACAATATATAATCATATATCAAGTGCGCCGCGGTAGACTAGTTGGTAGCGTGCTGGCTTATCAGTGCGGGGTCGTGGGTTCGATTCCCACCAGAGGTACTGGTCTGTTTTCGCTACAACGCGCCGAAGGCCAAAGTAGCTAGTGCTCGGTTAGGGTAATAGTATATAATTTGTAATTATATGATTATTTATTAATAAAATAAAAAAAAAAAAATAATCATATATGATTATATCGGAACTTTTTTCGTCGGGTATTAAAAAAAAAGTATAAGTAAGCATACATTTTATAGGGTTTTGCTAGTGATATGTTTTCTTTCTTCTTATGGTCTTATGAAATGCATTTACAACAATGCTGCATATCTTAAAGAAAATGTATGCATTCATATATGAATACCAAAAAAGACGGTCTACAACAATTATTATTTCCGTTGTTGGATGCGCAGCAAAAAACATAAACGTCAACAATTTCTTATATATAAAAACTGTGAAAAAAAATCTCGCAAAATAAAGTATAAAATTTGTTGAAAAAATATTTGAGGACTAAAACAAAATTGTATAAAAGTTTTTTTGACAAACAAACATCAAACAAAATATATTTGTTTATTGCTATCTAGTGGAAAACGAGTTGAAAATTTTTAAAATGAAATACAAACAGAAACAAACAAGAAGTCTAACAAATATTACGTCTGTAATACGGATGCATAGTGGTGAAAGATTAGATGTTTTTGATTAAAACTTTTTAAAATAAACCAAGGATATGATCCATCCAGCAAAATTTTTTTGAACTGGTTACCTAAGAATCTATTCCAGCACAGCTTCTTTTGCCACCGATTGCATAGAAGCGATTCTATAACAGGTTTCTGGGAGTGCAAATGTAAGGCTGCACTGTCCCAAAACCAGTTTTATAGCTGGTTCTAGAACCTGTTCTACAGCAACCTGTTCTTGTTTGGAGGTAAAGAACCTCCTTACAAAAAAAATCAGTTGTAGAACAGAAATTATAACCTACTGTAAGTTGTTCTGCAACCTGTTATTTGGATTTTACTGAGCAATTTCAAATAAAAAATTCAAAGCCGCTAAAATATCAATACCGATTCAAAACCCCTTTCCACTGACTATTTTAAGCATTAAGAGCCGATACCAAAATAGTTTAAATACCGATACCATTAAAAACAAAAATTGGTAATGGTATTCCTTTAAAACCCGTCACCGAAATAAGCCTATAGCGGAAGCGCCTATAGCGGAAGCGCAGTGTTATGCCCTCGATTGACGAGTAACGAGACCTATCTCGTGCGGTAAATTAACTCATTTCTTAGATTATATAAATAATCTTTATAGTTTAAAAACAATTCTCCACATGTTAACATTAAAAAATTAAGCTCTAAACAAATCTTTTAAATAAAACTCAATAAAATAAGGGGGAAATTTTCCGGCACTATTTTCGCAGGGCGGGGGACAGGTGGCATAATTTGGATACCTGTAGGACCGCGAGACTTACGTGGCCCAACTACGACCTAGGGCGTACAAACTCTCTCCTGAGCAGGAGCAGGAGGGATGTCTCGAGGCTGACGGCTGTTCTGACCGGTCGCTGGCTGATTGGAAGGCATGGCAATAGACTTGGGATTGTACGCGGTTCGCATTGTCGCAGCTGCGGCATACCGGGCGAGGAGGAGACTGTGGAGCATCTTCTATGCGATTGTCCGGCGCTGCAGAATATTCGACTCCGGATCTTGGGTGACCATATACTGGACGACCTCTCGGTAATATCACGTGTGGGATTCGGTGATCGCATACGTTATCTTAACCGAACGGGGTGGGTCTAGTACTCCGGATACTAGTTCCTTACGGGTAGTGTGGACTCTTCAAAACGGAGTCGCTTTTTGACTCTACTTGATGCTCACGAGTAGCGTGAGCTGCCACTTAAACCAACCAACCAACCAATAAAATATTAGTCATTTTAGAAATTGTTGCAATTGCTTTTAAATACTGTTCTTAAAACTCAATTCCATTAAATGGCGCAAAACTCCTTTTATAAAAACTGCGTAAAATTAAAAATTCCGAAAATTTTGGTTTTACTTATAAACCACTATACAAAGTTTCACCAAGCAGCGTTATGGAACTTACTCTTTTAGTGAATGTATCTTTGAAGTCTTGTGACTCCATTTTGGAGCAAAAAAATAAAATTAATAAAAAAAACTATTGTAAGTTTTAAGTAATTTTTTTTGTAATTTTTCGACTTTAAATGGACATCAATTCTTTAGGTGAAGACTTTTCCAATGTGAAACTTTGCATTTCCTAGATTTTAAGAAATGTCTACCTTACCCTGTCCATACTTTCTCTCAATTTCTTTATAATTAAGAGACATCGAGAATTTTTGAAATTACTTAGATAAGTATTAATAACATTCATATAAATAATTAAAAATAAACTAACATTTTACTTCTAAATTTATAAAAAAAAATTAAAAAAAAAAAACTATATGTTTTATCAAAAATTATGACATGAGCAAGATTATTTGAGATCAAGATAATTAGTTTCTTTTGTTAATAAATATATTAACAAAAAAACATTGCAATGTTATTTATTAATACAAAAACATCATTATCTGCTAATGCAATGTAGATTTTATCTACTGAAAGTTACACATTTCATTTCGCGTCACCGAAATTCCTTTGAGAACCAATGAAAAACTGGCAGAAGGAGAGCCCAATTTTTACTTTTTTTTTTTAACTTGTAAATTGTTGAAGAAATATGAAAATGTATAATGGAATACTCTTGATTTTTAATAATTGTTAAGGATAAAAGTTCATATAGATTATCTTAAGTTTTCGAAATCTACATAAAGGGTCCGCCATCTAACGTTTTTTTTTCAACTAGTGCTTATTTCGTGAATGGTAACACTTAGTTCATGTCTGATTTGACAGATAATTAGTTTTATCCTTCCGCTGAACGAATATGGTTCTGTATACTCTTGAACAACGCTGGGAAATATTGCGACATTACTTTGAAAATCATGGTAATGTTGCAGAATGTGTGCGAAAATTGCGTACGGATTTTGGAAGAAGAGAAGCACCGTTAGCTCCGTATGTTCGTTATCTTGTGAAAAAAGTGAAAGGGGCACAGAAAACCCGCTCGCATACATTGAAAAGCCGATACACCCAAAACGAGTCACTGTTTGGTGCGGATTTTGGTCCAGAGGCATAATTGGGCCATTTTTCTTCGAAAATGAGCAAGGAGTGGCCGTTACAGTCAATGGCGATCGTTATCGGGCCATGTTGAACGAATTTTTGTTCACAAAAATTGAAGAGGAGGCAACATTTGGTTTCAACAGGACGGCGCTACGTGCCACACAGCCGAAGCTACACTCGATGTTTTGCGCCCTGTTTTTTAAGATCGCATTATCAGCCGCAGAGATGATGTCGTTTGGCCACCTCGGAGCTGCGATTTGACACCGTTGGACTATTATTTGTGGGGTGCCGTCAAAGATAAGTGTTACGCCAACAAGCCAGAGACAATTGACGCTTTAAAGGACAATATTCGTGAAGCCATTGGTGAAATACAGCTGCACACAATCGATAATGTGCTTAAAAATTGGACCGGTCGTGTAGGCTACTGCATGGCCAGCCGAGGCAGTCATTTGAATGAAATTATTTTCCATTATTAACCGGAAGGATTGTACTTTCAAATAAAAAAAGAAATTTGAGAAAATGTTCAGTAGTTTTTTTTTATAGCATTTTCAAAAAAAAAAAGTTATTTGGCGGACCCTTTACAATTTAAAAGAACCTGAAATGTTTTTCTTTTTAAAACAAAATAATAACTGACACAAGTTAATATTAATAATAAAAATCCTTTTTACGCAATAGCATTGTTTTGGCTTACATAAATAAAATTTGATATAATCTTCTTTATAAAGGGTCATTTACACCACTGTATATACATTTATAAGTGGATATGTGTGTGTGTTTGTATCAAACGGAAAAGACAGACACATAAACATTTAAGTATTCTAGCACCACTCTTTTTGGCTGAGAAAAGATAGACAGGAAGGAAATGCATACAAACAATATACTTAACACATACTCAAACACACACAAATACAAAGATTTCCTAAAACATACGAATATATATTCAAACAGATATATATTTAACAATTTACTTCACCATAACATCAAAAAAACCAGAAGAAGGAAAGAAATGCTCAACTTTTTCTTATTATTTTAATACGAATTTAACAATTGTATAAAATGTATGAAAGCTTGTTAAAAAAAAATGTACATACTAGTGTTAAAAAAGGATACAAAATAAATGTTAAAAAACTCTAGTATAGAATACTTGAACAAACACAAAGTTTCCTTTTGTTTGGCGCGCGCGAAAACTAAAATTCCATCTACATTTTATATAATATTTTTTATATTTTTTAGAGAGATGAAAATATATAAAATTGTTTCATTTTAACAAAAAATCCTTCAAATGTACAAAAATGTGGCCTCAACTTTTTTTATTATTATTATTTTTTTAAACTTTTGCTGTTAAAAAAAAAATTACTTAAAAAGGATCTGTGCTGTTGCAAAAAATAAAATAAAATATTTTTTTTTTTGGTTAAAAATCATCTAAAAGAATGTTGTTGTTTTTTGTTGCATATTATTATTATGAAAAAAAAAAACTATAATCATTTGTTTAACACTTTAAAAATGTAGTGCATGACTGCCAAACTCCTAGCTATGAAAAAGCTGGCTCATCGTTTCATTCAGTTGTTATTTCCTCTATCGTTAGCTTGTTATTCGGCTTTCTGTTGTCTCTTGAGGGTGCCATGGTAAAAAAAACAACAACAACAATAACGTATAAGAGGATCTCTAAACTGATGCCTTTTATTTTATATTATAAATTTTTTTTGTGGAAGATTAAAAAAGGAAACAACAACTATTTTCATAACTAACTTTTTAACATTTTGCGGGCAACTCTTAAGCAGTTGTTGGTGTTTTTTCTTAAATTTCCTTCCATTCTTTGTTATATATATTTTTATAGTACACTCGAAGAGAAATATTAATAAACAAAAAAACAACTGTTGCAAGTTATGTTAACCGGCAAAAGTTTCCAAATTTGCATAATAAAAAATTGAAAATTGTATTGATTAAAATGAAATCATAGATATATTGTAGTTATTTCTGTAGTGCTAGATATCTTGTAGTTATTCCTGTAGTAATGCATTTGTAGTTATTTTAACTGAAATTTCAGTTGTTTTTGTTTTTTGGGTAAAAAAAATTTCAATATTTTTGACAATTATTTATTTTTTAACAACCTACAAAAACTACTGCATTTACTTTATGTAGTTGTTTCAAATTTTTCAATAAACAACTACAAACACAACAATTTTCAAGTGTGTGTCTTTGGAAAAAACATTTCGCACACAAAAACAATGTGAAGCTTGTTTAGAAATTTTTACTCCGAAAAAAATCCATGCGTTGTATCAACGAGCATACAGGCTAAAGAGAATTCAAAATTAAAATTTCTGCAAATTCATGCTCATGAAATTTGTATGCATACTCGTTGCCGTGAATTTCCTTCACGAAAGCGAAGATGAAGGAAAATGAAAAAATATAAAAAAGTGTTTTCTTTTTTTCCTCATATATGTTTTTTGTTATGTCTTAAAGTGGTATTTAGTGCAAATATTGTTTATCAATTGTGTTGTTTATTAAAAAAAAAAAAAGTTAAAAGAATTTATATAGATTTGTTTGTTTTACATTAATTAATTCACAAAATCTGTTGTTTTTAAAATATTTGTAGTTGTTTGTACATTTTTACTGTATTTTATGTCTGCTGATATAGCTGCATTTGCAGTTGTTTTTACTGCAGTTGATTTTTAACAGTTACAAATAACTACATATTGAATATTAGCTACTGCAACTGCAGTTATTTAAACTGTTATTATTTTTGTAAAATATTGGTTATTTTTAGAGACCCAACAAATTCTAAATTATTTTGCAAAATTTTGAAATTATGTACTTTCTTTTCAGCAAAAACTTTAGAATGCAAACATTTTATGCTAAACCCAACCAAATTTTCGACATATGTATTACCATATTAATTGTCAATTTAAACGTTATAAAAAAATTAATTATTAATTTTTCCTTGAGTGTATGAATACACTGCCATTCACACACATTCACTCACATCAGAGTTTAGGTTCCGTATTTATGTTTTTTTATCATCCACTTTGTTATTCTATTCACATATACATACAGCCGAGCATCCATACATATGTATATGTGCATGTTTAAATATTCATACCACCGCATAATTGCAATTTGCGTAATTGTACCTCTTGGGAGGCGTACGTTTTTTATTCTTATTTCCCGCTAACTCTTTGCAACTCTTCTCACTACCTCTGAGCAACTATACATATCACTTGGGTTAAACTGCAGACGGAAGAAAGCTTTACTTATATGAAATGTAGAAGGAAGATATAATATTCATAATATGCCATTAACATCAAGGATGGTAAAGTGAATTGTTGAAATAGTACCGAAGCCTAACAAAATAGCACTTTTTGGGATACAATCACGTTTTGTTTTGTATATCCCAACGAAAAAAGTTTATATATAGTCATACATGTCTTGATATATCTCATGTTATACATAAGTTGATCTTTTTTGTCTCATCATATATGTATACATGATATAGTAAGTAGAGTGTTTTTTACAAAATTTTCTATTGTTTCTTAAATTTTTGTATTGAAAAAATTCATTTTGGGGAAGGAAATGTTAAATATTCACTACCCCTGGATCCGCGCCTGATGTAGCTAAATATGAGATTATATAGACTTCCATGTATAAATATATACAAGTATATATGATACAATAAAACCAACCAAATTCTATTTCTTTAATATATAATAATTTATGACATCATATATAATTCTTTATAAATATATGTGTTAAAATTAAAAAGAAAAATACTGCCACTTTTATATATAGTTATATATAAACATATATGGTAAAAATTAACAAAAATCGATCACTTTCAATATATTTAAAGCCAAAAATAAAATATTGTTTTACAATCGTATCGAATTAAAAAGAATTAGATACAAATTTGTACAATTTAATGTAAACTTTTGGGTATTAAATATAATTGTATTGAATTAGATATAATTTAATATTTTTGGCTAAGAGCTGATAAAAACAGTTTCTAGTTTTCTCAACAATTGTATCAAATTATATATAACTTCATAAAAACGATTATATGTGATTTGAAACAACTATTTTTATGTGTGTGATAACTAGAGATGTCGGAAATAGTGTATTCGAATACCGAATCTTTGCCGAATAGTTATTATTAGAGATAAGCACGTGAGTGAATTGTGACTCACATTCTCTCACGCTCACGAGAGAAAAATGTCACTCAGCACAATCACTCACGAACATTTCTTTTCTACTCACACTCAGATTTCAGATTTTACTCACACTAGTACAAATCACATGAATCACGCAAATTCACGAAATAAAATTGTACCCGAAAATAATAAAATGCTAAAAATATGGTCAATTTGAATGTTTAACTAAAAATGGCTCTGAATAAGAAATTTTGCAATTTATTCTGCATTTTAAAAATCCGCGAAAAAATTAAAGAATATATTGGTAAACACAAAAACAATTTTTTTTTTTTAAATCTACTCACGCAAAAATTTAACTCCCACTCACTCACGAAGAATTTCTTCCTACTCACACTCATTAACTCACTCACAATCACGTGAGTAAATTTAGGTTTCGCTCACACTTACGCGTGATCACTCGTGACCCACGATCCATGAGCAAAATTCTGCTCATGTGCCCATCTCTATAATTCTTTTTAACTGACAAAGTTATGGTAATTTTTTTCTTCGAATCTTCTTTTAAAACAACAATATTCTTAAAGTTTTTGTTTTCTTAAGTAAAATATGCCTTCATTTACCGAGCGCTTCCAAAGCAAATCCAGAAGGCATGATTTTTGTTCGCAATGTCCCACTTGGTATGTATCTTTTAAGCAGGTGAAGAGCGCAATAAATGCATACCATAAAAAGCGATTTTTTGTGCGTTTACAACATTAATGCTTCATTGTATGCATTCTTTAGTGCTTCATTGTATGCATTAGTCACTGTTTCAAAGAAGGCATTTAGGGAAGCACAACAGAATGCCTTGCCTACTTGCCTTGTTGTATGCAAGCGCTGTTTTGGGATCATACAAATGTAGGTACAGCTTACCAAATTGAGGTTAGTGTCTGGAAATTTAATACCTTCAGTATTTTTGAAGCAGTATGTACGTTAAGTTATATTTATAAAATTTTCTTCGTTTAAAAATTTAAAAATGACTGAGTAACATATCGCACACCCAGTTCAAAAGTGACTCAACTCAAAATTTTAAATTTTCGGTTTTATATGCCTAAACTATGCACAATATACTTGTTTATCTATTAAAAAATTATCAGTGTATTTTGTTGTTGTTAACTGTTGCTAAAAAAACAGTTATGTCTTTCTTTTTGCTTCAATTGGAAAAGAGTTGCAAATGTTTTTTTTTCGATTTCTGAAAAATGAAAAATTTTGAGTTGTGTCAATTTAGTACTAGGTGTGCGATATGTTTAAATGCGCCAGTCGCAAAAATACTGTTTTACCGTTATCTCGAAAACTTTAGGGCATATTTGCAACTTCTCAAGACTTACAACGTACACTAGGTCATTTGACGAGTGATTTTTCTGTATAGCACAGTGTAGTTATATATAAACATACATGCTAGAAACAAGAAAAAATTCGATGACTTTTACATATAATGGTATTTATCATCACATATTAGTCAAATTGAAATTCCGTCTAACTTTCCAATCCATTAATTTATACTTCAATTTTCATTATTATTTGGAATGTGAAACAAAATAGTAGTGCGGATTTTCAAATAATTTTATGAAGTTATACAAAATTTTGTCAAATTATATATAACTTGATGAAATTATATGGACCCATTTTTCGGATCAAATTGTATCAGATGAGATCTCATGGGATCTCATGGGATAAGGTTATGTATGCCATTTTTCGGATCAGCTATGATATGATGTGATAATGAATTATATATATTATTATATGTGGTTATATATACCTATATCGGAACTTTTTTCATCAAGATATTATAGGATTTCATATTTTTGTAGGATTTAGAACTATTAAAAATATATATGGCTTCTTAATACAGTGTATCAGACTCTGAAAAGGATTTTACATTCTAAGAATTTGTTCACTTTCTGAAACATTTCCGTTTTAAAGTCCACAGATTTTTAAATTTTGTGTACCATTTTGGAGTTAAAGACCTGTTTCTTTTAAAAGTTAGTTATCGCAATTAAAATTCTTATGATTTGCCAAAAAAAAGTCCAAAACCGTTCACAGGGTACTGCAATAATTTAGCTTGCAGTGAAAATAATACTGAATTTACCATCCCTGATTTATACACTTTTAGCTAGTGCTGCAACTTTTGTTTTGTAATGTTATGTACCTCCTTTATTACAATAAGTAGTGCAAAACTCTGTTATATATGTGTTGTAATGTTTTTTTTTTTTTCTGTAGTATTTTTTCAGTTATTTGCTGCTATTACAAGTTTATAAACAAATGAAAAATTACAAAAAATTACTGTTTCTCATTTGCAAAAAATATATAAAATTATAAAAATTATAAGTAGTTGGGAGTGGAAACCATAAAAAAACAATAACAAAATTTACGTATAGAAATAAAACATTATTTTATTTAAACCACTAAGATAATATTAATCTATGGAAATGTTAAGGGTAGTAGTAGAATTTTTTATATTCTTTACTCTCTGATGTTTGTTTCGTTTAACCATAAATATAATCACTGCTATTATAGCAGTTAAAAGAGATAATAATGTTACAAAATGGTAAAAAAAAAATCTCTAAAGAATATACAAACTTACAAAAGAATAACAAGCAATTAATCATTTTATTACAATATTATTTTTTGTAATGGATTAGTCGAAAAGGATACGGTTTAAAAGGTGAAAGAAAAATACTAACTATTTTATTAAATATATAATTTAAAAGGAACTAATGTTGAATTTAAGTTTATTGACATTGAATTTAAGAAAAAAAAAATATAACACCATCATGGGGTTTTCGGTAAAAATGGTATAAATAGCATTTAACCCTCAAATGCCTGAGGCGGCCAAATGTCACTGTTTACATTTATTGATATATCTTTCTAACGGAATATTCCAGACTACTGAGAATGGTTTCATTGGAAAGCTGACATAACAGAGATTAAATCAAATTTTGGTCTTAATTATGTGGCGTTTTTCGTTTTACAGTTATTAAAGTGAGTATTTAAAATTTGTGAAAAACATGGTAAATGAATATTTTTCTAAAAATTGGAAATTTAAAAAAATAATTAAAAATATTTTTGTGCATCGTATGTCTTTATAATTTATGTGGTAAGTAGAAAAATATATCAAGTTTTTATGTATGTAAATTGATTTAAAAGTTTAAGCTATATAGAATTCCGATTTGTCAGATTTATATAGGCTGCCAAATGGCAGCCTCGTGCAATTTTGAAAAGTGATGTTTTTTTTAAGCCAAGTAAGTTTTTTTTCGTTTTGCAGAAATGGCGTTTGGAAAGGGTTTTGCGTACTGCAAAACTTATCAGAGGATGAAATATCGTCAATTAAATAAAAAAAAAGCACGAGGGCATAAGTAGTTGCGATAGCCCAAATGAGGATGAAGACAACTATGATATGGATGATTTGAACTGCGCATTTGGGGATTTTTCAATTGATGATTCAACTGAATCAGAGGAATTGCCCCCACCGTCTCTATCTGAGAGAATTGAAAACCTAAGAGTTAAGCGTTGGGACAAAAAGAATAAACAAAATATAGATATAGACTCTAAATATAACAAAAATATGGGTGGAGCAGATTTAATGGACGGACTAGTTGACCGCTACCATATCCGCCTGAAAACAAGAAAGTGACTGTTCGCATATTTTATCAGTTATTGGATGAATTTGGAGATCATAGCGAAAGAAAAAAGTGTAAAATACAAAATTGTAACTCCCAAACTCAATCATTTTGTGTTATATGCAAAATTAATTTGTGCAATACATCACAAAAGAAATGTTTTTTTTTAATTTTCATAGCAATTAAGTATAAATTAATTTTGGAAAAAAAAGTTATTTTCTGTTTAAATTTTTTTAAAAAAATAAGTATTTTACACAAGAATGTTATTATTTTATGTTACGACATTATAATATTTTTCATCGCTGTATATAATGTACAAATACGAAATTAATTTTTTTATTTTAACTAAAACGTTAATTCATTTCTTTTAGTAGTATAAGTAAACAATGAAAAATCAGTATTGTCCATTATAAAGCCTCAAATATGCCAATATAACAATTTTTTACTATTCTCTACCTCATAACTCCAAAACAAGAGCCAACAGAGGCGAACTAATTTCAGATTTGAATT
The DNA here is from genome assembly GCA_021234595.1 of Delia radicum. Taxonomy (NCBI): domain Eukaryota; kingdom Metazoa; phylum Arthropoda; class Insecta; order Diptera; family Anthomyiidae; genus Delia; species Delia radicum. The sequence continues at coordinate 235,929,173 of CM037853.1, read as the reverse complement.
TCTCATGTTCAAATTACCCAGAATCACTTTGTATTTCAATCAAGAAACTATTTTTTTTAGTGTCATAGTCAAAAATTGCACAAGGCTGCCTTTTGGCATTCCAAATATTTTAACCTTTTACAGGTAAACGAAGCAACCTATTCATTTGTGTATGTCATTTTCGATGTTTTTAGGCCAAAATCAACCATAAAAAAAATATGAGCAAAACAAAAATTAAGGCATTAGAGGGTTAAATATAAATGATTGAGTTTTAACCTCAAAATCAAAAAAAAAATTATTTTTTAATTCCAGAGGGGGTTATATTTTTTTTTTTTGAGGAAAGCCCCATAAAGTGCAGTTTTGCCTAAAAATTATCTATTTCAAAGCGAGGTTTTCTTGGCCGTAGAGTAGTGTAAATAATGAGGAATTTCATTATAATTATAAAAAGTCGAAAATTAAACACAAAACTAAAAAAGTTCTTGCTTAGGTGACTAAAAACTACGAATAAATGCGTTCAGTTAATTAATTGTCCCTGCCCAGGCTCCTAACTAGTGAATACGGTGATCATACTAAAGTTAATGCTGGTATTATTATATTTTAGTATAAGAATATTAAAGAAAACACGATTAATCATGAGCTTCTCAATAAAAATATTATAAAAGAATATAATATATTAACCATTTGTTTAAATTGCCTTGAAAAAACAATAAAAATTGACATGACAATTGTACTCACAACGTTTAAATTTTCAACAAAATTAGTTTACAAGTGTAAATATAGATTTAAATGTTTTATAGATTTAAATAATTGCGCACGTTTCATCTAGCACATTCTTTAGAAAACCACTCAGGTGTCAATTAGAGAACTTGGAAAAATCCCCTCTGCTTTTTTAATACTTTTTTTGTAAACAATTGCAAATTTAAACTATTTATAAAACTAGTAAATAAATCTCAATAAGAAAAAAAAAGCCATGCAAATGTATATAAATACATAACAACAGAGAACAAATAACTTAAGAAAACTGACAACAATTTGTTTTAAATAATAGTTACCTAGTAAATATATATCTACTAGAAAACTAAACTACAAAAATATCAACAGAACAATGAATGAAATAAAAGAATGATATATGAAAAAAACTGAATAAGAATGAAATCTTAAGAATAAGGTCTTTGTTAAACAATTAAACAAGATTTTTATTATGAAAAAAAAGAACGAATGAATATACAACAAGAATCAAGATATACGTAAAATAAAACTTTGCAAAAAAAAAAAGTTAACTAATAATAAAATAAACATAAAAACTATCATATACGTTTTATTTACTTACGATATTATGCAGAAAAAGTATTGCGAATTTAAAACAACTTTAAACGACTTAAGAATTTATTAATTCTAAATAGACAAATTTTAAAATTAAGATTTCGTGAATTTAGCTGTTTTGACTTAGTTCTTTTAAATAAATGTAAAAGTACACTCAAAAGAATAAAAGTTCATCGGTAATTTAAAAAGTTAATCCGTAAAGTTGTTTCAATTGAATATGTAGTTAAATTATCAAAGAAATATATTTTTAACCCTTTCACGGCCGAACTTAAACTGCTGGAAAATTTCTTTTCTGCGGACTCGTGTTTATCGACCTAACATTTCTAAACAAAAGTGTAGTCAAAAATATTTTTTTCCAACTTCTATGAAAAAAATCCATGGGACATACATACATATATATCTCATTGGTCGTCACTGGTCAAAATTAGTGAACATATAATATATACCTTACTCAAGTAGTAATAGCGAAAGACGTGTCGAGTTTATTTCTATTATCTTGTTTACGTCATATAGCACATGCTAAACACGAATATGTTAAAAATTTTAAAATTCAAAATTGTGAAGGAATAGAACAATTTGGAGACGAGACTTGGCATCAGGAGACAAAAATCTAAAAACATCACTTTTTTTAAATCAAATCGAAAAAGTTTCTTAAATTTCTTAACGAACAAAAAATAAAAAAACCGAAGAAAAACCTCATTTTTTTTACCTTTGACAACCAATGGGATATATATATATATGTTGGAATTCGAAAGAATCAATTATAAATATCTCAATGCTTCTTGAAACTTGAAGGACTAGACCATGTCCTACCAAAAGTTTGAACTCCTATGTCAAATATTCATATTGTATTAATTTTATGGCCACCCTATTCGGCTCTGAGACCATATAGGTCCAAGTGGTTCGTATTATCTGAAACCTTCTTCGGATGGAAAGTGTAGCTAATACAACTAAATCAAACAATAGGACATATATCAACCAGTCGTAGTCAAAGGGTTAAATAGTTCCATTTTGTATTTTACAATGGGAAATTTTAAATTTTTTTTCAACACTTTGAAATTATGGCGCCCAACTTTGGAGCAACGTAATTTTTATTTAAACATGTACCATTTTTTTATTGTTTCATAATTAAATAATATTTTTTGTTCATAGTTTATTGTAGAAACTAAACAACCTTTAGATTTAGTTTAGAGTACAAGTACTTTTCTATCTATTTATCTTGTCACAAGTACGTACGAATACTTGTATATTCAAACCCGTACACATATTACCAATTCTTTATAATGTGCATTGATGAAAGAATATAAAATGAGAATATATAGAAGTGAATTTGTATGCGTTTATGTATAGGAATTTGTGTGCATGTGCTTGTTAAGATTATAATCCTTATAAAGCTAGTAATTAGTAGATAATTAAAGGATTTTTTTCTTTTCTTTTACAGTTGTTATTAGAGTGTTAGAAGTAAATTCAACAACAAGATGAGTAGTCATAAAATATAAAAAATCATATGTATATAACAAGAGTATATACGAGTCATAAACGTATATAAAGTGCTACATTGAAGAGTACTTGTACTACTTATATCATACTAAAATACTAGAGTTGCCATTGCATTTTTAGTCCCTTTTATGAAAGCTTCTGATTATATCCAATCTAATAGTTTAATAGTACATATTGCGAGTTTTGTTAATATGAAGTCAAACTATGGTTTAGCTCAAAATACCCGAGAATTTTTAACGGAAATACCGGAAATAAAAACACACTAAAAAAACAACTAAAGGGTCCGCCAAATAACTTTTTTTTTTTGAACTCCTGAACCAATTGGACTTTGTATGGCGTCATACCAAGGTCTTTATGCAAAACTTGTCTCAATGATGTCTCCGAAATGTTCAATTGTTGAGAACGACGGTGAATTGATGTTGAGGGCGCACACTTTCTGCCACAGCAACAATATTCTCGGGTGTACGCACTGTTTTTGGCTTTTCACGCTTTGGTTTATCGATGAGGATGCCAGTTTCTTTCACTTTTTTCACAAGATAACGAACATACGGACCATATTCGTTCAGCGGAAGGATAAAACTAATTATCTGTCAAATCAGACATGAGCTAAGTGTTACCATTCACGAAATATGCACTAGTTGAAAAAAACGTTAGATGGCAGATCCTTTATGTTTTCTTAACTAATAATCAGTAAAAAAGCAAAAAAAAAAATTGTAAATCATAAAAATGTTTATATGTATCTTTTAACTATGTCTGTCGAATTTTGTTCAATTTCAATAATCATCTTAGCTTCTCTGAAATTGATTTGTTTTACTCTTATTAAAAAAAAATAAAAAATCGAGGAAAAAAGTTTCGGAAAATTTATATTGCTCTTAGGGGTTAACTGTCTTAAGAAATCTATATAAACTACAATATTTAATTAAACAATTATAAAAAAATAATTTATTTAAAAAATAATTTTGCAATGGAAAGACATAATATTAAATATTAATTTAAAAATTATAATTTAAAATTCAGACTAACATGGCAACCCTGGTTGGCATTTCATTATAGAAAATTTTTTTAAAGGCAATATCTGGTGTTATCGTCTAGATATACATTTTTGTCATCTGAGAATACATTTTTTGTTTTTTTACCCACTCGGGTAAAAATATTTATATCTAGTCATATCAAATATAATTAAGTCCTATAATAACACAAATATATGTAGAGATCGATATGATTATATATGGTCCCATGCCAAGTCTTATTAAGCTATATGTGACATCATACTGAAATATTTTCCTTATAATTTTATATATCATTATATATAATGCCATACATATTTTGGTAAAGTTCAATATCCAATTCAGTTATCTGCAAGTTAAGACTTTATTACATATGGCTTCACTTATAACCATATTAACTTTACAACGAAATCATTTGCAAGTGATTTATTTTATATAATTTCAAATAAGAAAATATGTACATTGTATAAGACAATACCACTTAATTATATATTTTTGAAACACTAAATTTGTTATTGATAATTTTTAACTATCTCGTTGTTTCATTTAAAAAATGTTGCTCTTTAAAATTGTTGCTCTCTAGAAATTGTAATTTTAAACTTAAATACTTTTAAGAATAACTTCAAGTTACATAAAGCATACCAACTATCGGCTAAAATTTTATAAAATCAGATATATTTATATCCAATTAGATATAATTTAATGTTCCAGATATGGACAAATCTAGGATAAAATTGTATCAAAATATATCTAATTTGATATAATTACATACATGTAGATGACCCATTTATCGGATCAATTTGTATGTGCTTATATATAGGAACTTATCAAATGAGATGTAACTCGGGCACGAATAAATTATTTGGTCCCTGACGCAGCCGGATTTTTAAATTTTTGATTTGCATTAAAATGGTGCAAGGGTAAACTCAAAAATTATAAAAAAAACACCCAAAAAAATCGTTGTTTTTTATTTTTCAAAAAAACTAGTAGGCAAAAAATGTCTCTAAAATGTCTCTTAGTCAGGGACTTAATTTTTTAGTCCTCTGCAAACGCTCGTTAACGCTGCACGCTTGTACCCGATTTTCAATATGTTGTTTTGAGAAAAAGGCATTTAATGTAAATTTCGCCCATGTGAAATAAACGGCAAGCTTTAACTTTTTTACCCGATTTTCAATTTGTTGTTTTGAGAAAAAGCCATTTAAAGTAAATTTCGTCAAAGTAAAATAAACGGCAAGCTTTAACTTTTTATTGCTTTGAATTATGTATATAGAAAAAGTTCAATCTATCGAGTAGTGAAATAAAAAAATCAATAAGTAAAAAAATCTAAAGAGTGTTAACACCTTTATAAATGTGACCAGGGTTGTCAGATACGGCGATTTATCTCCAAACGTGGCGATTTTAAAACTCGTTTAACGACTTAAAACTGGAAATGTGTAAACGGAACATGATTTTTTCGCAAAATTTTCATTACAGGTATGTACCTATTCTGTAATTATTTTTTATAAAAAATGGTCAGTGGGTCAAACCAGTTACCATTATTTGCAAGTTGTGTGCTAGAGTTTTTAGATAAAACATAAAATCAAATTGCTCATCAAGTGCTTTAAAGAAGTGGTGGAACAAAAAATTCATAGAAATTTTTTTATAACAAGCTAATTGTTAGCAAATTTAAAAACAACCACAACAAAATACTGAAATTGCTAACAATGTCTCTCCAAAATCTTATTGTTTTATTAATAAAGCATTTTTTAACTGTTATACTTCGACTAAGAACTGAAAATAGTGTTTCTGAAGAAATTAAACACAAAAAATATTTGGATATTTTCTTTACTCCTAATCTGGCTATCCTGTGATCAACTGTTTTCGATTAAAAAGCGGGATATTTTATCAATACTTCATTGTTCAATTGTAATTGTTCAATTAAAAAAAATACTTTAGAAAATTCGCAAAACCCACTAAAAAATTTAATAAAAAGAAAGTTCAGATAAAAAAAAATACGGAAACTCTAATCGCATCATATTTTTTAATTGATAGAACTCCTTTCTCTAAAATCTTCAAGGTCTGATGACTTTATTTAAATTAAAGAAGGTCGATAACGAATAGATATTAGGGTTGTCTTTCAAAAAACAATTATTCGATTAGTCGAACGAACAAAACAAAATTTCGAACGAACAATTTAATAATCAGGATTTTCGAATAACGAATAATTCTAATCATAATCTTATTTAGTTTAAAAAAATCCTATATCTCGAAAAGACCTAGGGAAGCTTTTAATTGTTTGATTTGTAAAAATAAATCAAAATTAATTCATATTTAATTATTTAAATTGCTTTTTTTACAAAACAAAAAGTCACTACCTTGGAATATATTTTTATAAAAGAAGCTAAAATATAAGGCAAAAAGGGGTTTTCATTGGCATGCCAAAGATAAAATCAATAAAACATTAAAATACCAAATTATTGTTAAAAAAAACTACCAAATTATTGTTAAAAAAAAGGCAAAAAGGGGTTTTCTTTGGCATGTCAAAGATAAAATCAATAAAACATTAAAATACCAAATTATTGTTAAAAAAAAGTCCAAAAACTAATATGATATTGTCATATTAGAATTTATTTGTTGCTTTTCATTTTCATAATAGACATTACAATTGTTTCATTGGCATCACCCAAATCCTCAGTTTTCCGCAAAGGAAACGATAAGGCAGACAAATTCTCATAAAGTTGATTTTTTCTGCTGTATGTAATGTCACGGTTTTAGTTAAGACAATTATCGTTTTCGTTTACAGACAACTAAGGATTTGGGTGATGTTAATGAAACAATTGTGTTGTCTATCATGAAAATGATCAAACTTTTTGAAAATCAACAAATAAAATTAGGTAGAACAGTATTCTAACTTATCATATGAAAAAATAGAAAGTCCGGAAAACAATTTTTGTATTTTTTATATAAAAATTAAAACATTTTTGTGAAGCAGTTTTAATTATTAGTTTTAAATTTTACAAATACACTAGAGCCCCGACTTGCGTCGTCCCGATTTGCGTCGTTTCGATTTGCGTCGCTTTTTAAAAACTGGAAAAATTCGATTTGCGTCGTTGCAATTTCAAGTTGCGTCGTTTTGACCCCGATTTGCGTCGGTTCGATTTGCATCGTTTTGATTTCGATTTGCGTCGTTTCGTTTCCGATTTGCGTCGTTTTGATTTCGATATGCGTTGCTAAAAACGGTTAAATTTTTTACTGCAGCATTATGGATGACCATTTTTAGCATTTGATCGTCACCTGTACGTTAAGAAGTTTTCAAATTGCGTGAAATAAGGGGAATTCCCTTTTCTTTGTTATATAAGTGGTGCTAAGAACAACTGTCTGGTTATGGTAAGAATTTAGTGTGTGATTCGCCAAAATACCTTAAGGACGTAAAAAATGAGTCAAAGTAAAAGAAAAGTAATAAGTTTGGAATTAAAATTGGACGTAATAACACTTTTAAATCGGGAGAAAAGGCTGTTAATATAGGAAGAGCTCTTGGAATAGCACCTACAACAGTAAGAACAATTTGCAACAGCGACAGTGATAAAATAAATCAATTAGCTGAAATTGTCACAACACTCCAATCTAAACAAGACACTATAGCAAGAAATCCCTTATTGGTTAAGATGGAGTCCCTTCTTCCAATTTGGATACATGATCAAAATAAGCGAAGAATGCCACTGAGCAAGGACGTAATAAAAAATAAATCTCTTTCTATATACTCCGACCTTAAGAAAAATACTGCATCTAGTAGTAACGGAAATTCTGATGGTTTCGAAGCCAGCAACGGTTGGTTTAACCGCTTTAAAACACCGGCAAATTTACATAATGTGGCATTAAAAGGAGAGTCAGCCCGTGCAGATTCAGTAGCTTCAGAAAAGTTTAAGCTTGAGCTGAAAGCCATAATTGAAAAAGGAGGGTATTCTGCTAAGTAGATTTTGAATGCGGACGAAACAGGTCTTTTTTCTTAATTTATTGTTTTGTTATTTCTTTATAATAATTATAAGCATTTGTTGCAGTAAATGAAATAAACAAAAATGTGTTTTATCAAAAATACAAAATTGTTTGCTTTGTTTAGAATATTTTCCCCAATAAATTAGATTTCAGTGCATTTATATAGAAAAAGGTGATTTGATTTGCGTCGTTTCGATTTGCGTCGCGTTTTTCCGGTCCCCATTAACGACGCAAGTCGGGGCTCTAGTGTAATTTATTGTCAAACTTGAAATGACAATTTTTTTTTATAATTTTTTTTTTTAGTTTTTCATAGCAGAGATTTAAACTATCACATGCTTTATAGTTACGCCGGTAAATTGCTTAATGAGTATAAAATTATAAAAACCACAAACCGTGTCAAGAGGGCAATTTATTGGTATGGCAACACTGGTTTTTATTTCATATTACCAAAGCTATTAAAAGTGATAATAGAATGTATCTGGGGTAGATTTTTTAATTTTTTTATTGTTCAGTTAACATTCAGTTGAAAAATTGATTTTTTTAACATTTATTAGCCATTTTTATTATGTATGTACACTGAGAGAATTATCTTCACAGAATTATCGCAGCTTTAATGCAAATTGTCATTGGAACTCGTGCATTGAAACTTTTCATAGAATCTATTAATCAATGTTTAGGAAATGTTTGTAGAATTAATTAAAATCTTCATAAAACTAATGAATCATTCGGACAATGAAGTGTTTATGGAAATTATGAAACAGTTTCATAAAAATTTTGAATATTAAGCAGTTGCTTTGAATAAAACTCTTCATGAATGTCTTGAAAAATGCATTGGAATTAACAATGCATGGGTTCTTTCCGATATTAATGAAATTTGGTCGTTTCTTTTTGAACGCAGTTTCGCTAATATTGCCTATGTAGTCTTTTAGGGTTGCCATTTATTTAAAGTAAAGTCGGAAAAAGTCGCATTAAGGCCGAACAATTGCGTTTATAGGAAAAAGTTCAGACACCCCCTAATAATAAGGATTAATATACATATTTTTTTTAGCTTAATCCAACTATAATTCTTTAACAAAACGCGAGTTTTAATATCACTTAAAACACATTTTTTTAATAACAAAAATACTGAAAGTTATCCAATCTGTTTCGTATGCCAGTTAATGCGTCTCCAAAATATCTTTCATTTGCTACCCCATTTGTCTAAAATTTCTCTGAAGCAATTCGAAATAAGCTAAGAAAGCACTTTTTTTGACCCCACTTTTTAACCCCTAAACATGAGATTGGGCCGGTAAAAAAATGCGTTTCCCTGAATTTTCTTTTCTTTATCCCATAACCAAATTTCATTACGATCGTAGAGAACCCATCGTGCGACTCCCCTTGTAAGCCAGTGAATCGGTTCATATGATTTTTTAAACAATTTCATTGAAGTCCAAAATTAATAAAAGGCTACATTGAAATAATAAAGCACTTTATAAAATACGTAGAACACTAGAGAATTAAATCTTAAAACTTAAGTTTTAAATGTATGCAAATTAATGAAATTATGAAGTTTTATGATGAAATAAATAATTTCATAGCTCTAAAAAGTTTCATTCAATTTATGAAGAGTTAATTTTTTTTAGGAAACTATGAAATTTTATGAGAAAAGTTTATGAAAAATTTCTTAATATTAATAAAATTTTTTGGATATAATGAAATTCTTCATTGAATCTAAGAAAAAAAGTCTATGAAATTGCTTCATTAATATCATTAAGGATAATTCTTTCAGTGTAGTTTATTAACGTAAGCAGAATTTTGTTTGTTGCAAATACGTTTAATATATTTTCGCAAGTGAACTGGAAAACGTTAATTATTAGCTAATTTTTTTTTTTATTTTGCTGTAAATATTATTTGTTAATAATTTTCTTTGCTATATAATAAAAACACACAAAACCCTAGCCATGAAAAAACTTAAAAGTAATTTAGCTATAAGTTATTGCTAGAGTTTTTTAACCCCGTATTCATAAAAATATTAAACAGCATTTCAAATACGTTTTTAGTTAAGCCTTAAACTGTATTCATAAACGAATATTAGCTTTTACACTAGGTTCGAAATTGGTATTTTAAGATAATATTCGTTTATAAAACCAGTTTTAAGGCTTAACATGTGTTTTAACTAAAAACGTATTTGAAATGCTCCGAGTCAAAAAGGCAGTTTAAAATTTTAAAAATTTTCCAAAATTTAGTTTTTTTCGCATTTTTAAAACAAAAAAACACGACTTGAGAACATAGTTAGGTATCTAGAGTGAATCTTCACAACGGACTAAATAGATAAATGCAAAAAGATAAGATTTTTTCCATTCCTAGCGGGTACATCGGCAGTGATTTTCCAAACCCATTTCGCTTTGTGACAACTAAAGCGCGGTATATTAATAAAAGATTTTAATAAGCTTAATTTGTGCGCCCCGGTAGGCTAGTTGGTAGCGTGCTGGCTTATCAGTGCGGGGGTCGTGGATTCGATTCCCACCAGAGGCACTGGTCTGTTTTCACTACAAGCGCCGAAGGCCATAGTAGCTAGTGCTCGGTTAGGGTAATAGTATATAATTTGTAATTATATGATTATTAATTAATAAAATAAAAAAATAAGCTTAATACTTAAATCGAAAAAGCATAATTTTAAGGACTTTTATGGAGCAAACAAAATGTGCATAACCTCAATTAGTATTTAATATGATTTTCTGCAAATAAGTAACCCTAAACTCAACGAAATATCAATTTTTAAGTTCTAATATATGAAAAAAAAAATTTTTGAGTTAATTCTTATATTTTTTGGTGGTGTAAAATATATTTTAAAATGTGATAAATATCATGAGATCTATAAATTGATGTAGCTTTAAATTAAATCCGAGCAAAAACTGTAATTTTAATACATTTAACTTGCTTGAAACTTTAAAACGCCATAATTATTGCGCCGTTAAAGATAAATAATTAACGCGAATGGATTTATTATCCCAGCAAAAATACGGTAATGACTACTTATTATTTTATACATTACTTTGTAATAAGTACTTATTACTTTCTGCATTACTTTAAGTAAGTTCGTAATAAAAATGGGTTACCATTAACAAACTTATAATGCATTACTCTTATACAAAATATAAGGTGGCACAAAAGTAATCCTCCTATCAGAAAATGCTATACATAATAAATACATAATAAAACAAAAAACATCGGAAGGTTATTTTTGCGCCACCTTATATAATTGGAGAACAAAAATAGGTTATTCATTTTATTACTTCTAGGCAAGATATAATGATACAACATTTTTTGGAAATTTTTTTTACACTCATTATAATTCGTCTTTTTGTAAGCTTTAGGGTAAGATGTTAGTTTTGGTACATCTTTAACGAATTTACATAGAAGAAAAGTTAATTTATGTTTTAAACTATCAAATATTATATGCATCGGTAGTTTAGGGTATAGAGCAGCCGCCTGTTAATCTGACGACCCGGGATCGATTCTCGGTTAATAACATTTTTTTTTTAATTCGTATTCTTTTAAAAATCTATTTTTAGACCTATTAGTTTTTCCTTCTGGTAATGACTTCTTATTCATACCCTTGTATACATAAAGGTAACCCATTATAATTCATATTTACGTAAGGCTGCCAGTAATGTATAACTCATTACTTTTGGGACATTTCATATAAAAAAAAGTTAGAATTATAATATAAAGGGTAATACGACCAAACCTTCGAGTTTAGATTACTAGACTCATTATTTGGTAAGGCGTGTTTTTGCTTTGATGCTTAAACATCGGCTAACATATGCAGATAAGCAACATAATGTCAAAATCTGATTTTTAAATATTCTACCTCTAAGTGTAGAAAATTGTTGAATTTCGCCATAAATTAAATTTAAAATAATATTCGACTTTCAGTTGGTTTTTCTTGGTAAGGCCAAAACTAAAGTAGAAGTAACAAAAAAAACATTGAATTGAAAAAAGCTCTAAGAACTTACCACTTTTAAAACGCAAATTAAATTCGTTCAATGTAATTAGTTAAAATGGTAATATCCGTTAATAAAATAATAAAGTTTTAAACCGGGTTTTATAAACTCGCTATAAATTAATTTAAACTTTTTTTATTACTTGCAACTAATTTGTGTACTTTTTTTTAATTTTTTTTTTTTTTTCAAATATAAATTTTTTATATATTTTTTTTTTTTTTTGTGTATTTCAATTGGATTTTTGCTAATAAATTTTGTTAAACCAATATATTTGAATTTCTGTATATTTTTTCATTTAATAAATATCTTTTGAAAAAAAAAAATTGTTAATTTTTACTTTTTTCCCGTTTAATATTTTCGATTTTAACACCACGAAGTTGTAACTGCGACTAAATTAGCAACAGCTAGATTGCATTATTTTATTTACAATTATTTCAAACCTGTTCAGCACGAGCTTGACTGTTTTGGTATGATACGAATGATACGAACCTCTTAAACGAACACAATACAACTAGTTCGCGTTGTTAATTGTTGTTGTTATTGTATGGAGGTTTTGTTTTTTGTATGTAAACAAATAGTAGCTCCACTTGTTTTATTGTTTTCCTTTGTTTGGGAAGAATATAAACAAAACAAGCCGGCATTTAGATGGCAAACATGTGTTTTGGAATATTTTTGTTATGGCCAAGAGTTGCCATAACAATATTATTTCATAATTGGCACGTCATAGATCCGCTGGACATTTTTCAACTAAAATTTACAGATATATAGAACCGTTGTTATTCATTAAAAAATGTTTGCCCTGAAGTGGAAATTTAGACGGTTGAAGGTATTTTAAAAATTTAAATTTTTTATACACAAACCTTTATTATAAAATATGTACTGAAAATAATTTTTTTTAAATTAACTGACTTTTAAAATTCTTTGGAAAAAGGTCGTGGTTTTTTGACAAGGATGGCTACCGAAACGAATAACGGTAACGGTTTGCGTACCGGTATAATTTTGATCTTAATTTCGGTTAAGGTTATGGTAACGATTTTTTAGTTTTTTTCGGTTACGGTATAACTTAACCGAAACAGTGATACCAATACAATACCGGTATATAACCAAAATTAAATACAGTTATCCAATAAAAATGTTGATCATAGGTAACTACTCTGTTGATGCACAGAGAGAATTTTGTGGATAAGTTTTAATGAAATTTGTTCACTAAACTGATGAAGTTTTCTTCACAACGTGAATGAAAATTTCTTTCTTTAAAAAGTTTTTAATAAATAAAATTAAATTTTATGAAAAATTTCATTAAAATTCCGTAAAATTTTAATATTATAAAATTTTTTTAAAAATTTATTTTTATAATATATACACCGAAAAAATTTCTAAGTTGCTCAGATAAAAACGAAAAGTTATATAAAACTTTTTTCTGTTTTGTTGTTTTTTTTTTTAAATAAAATAATAGGTTTTTTGTTTTAAAGTTCTGCCTATTATGGAGGCTCTAGCTTCTCTAAAACTTCGGGTTCTGATGAGATCTTTAGCCAGATCGAAATACTAGTATCAACCTAGCTAATATGTTCGATTTGATTTATTTTTGTAAATATACGGAGGTTGAAAGCTCGTTATAAATTGAAAATAAAATTTTAAATTGTCATTATTTTTAAAATAATGTTAAAAAATAAAACAAATTTGAAACATCGAGAATTTAGACTAATGAGATTCCGAGCCGAAAATGCCAGCAAATTTAATCTCTTTAAATTTGTATGCATACTCGGAACTCGGATTTTACAGATATTCCAAGTGTTCGACCAAAACACTGAGGCTAACAGTTAAAAGAGTATTGAGCATACAAAATGTCATCTAAAAAACGAATTTACACAAATTGTACAAATCATATCTCCAATACTGGGTAAAAATAGACGGTTAATTATCCAGATCAGGGTTGTCCGATTTATTTTTCCAGCTTTCGCCAAACAGAGTAATAAAATTCGACAACAACATTTTTGATTAACTTTTGCATAAAAAAGGCGATAAAAACACATTTTTATTTTCTTAATCGAAGTAAACACTCAGAAATGCTGACTCGTAAATAATGAAAAAACAAATATTAACGATTTTAGATAGTAATTTTTAGCAATGCCTGTTAAATATCTTGTTAAATAAAATATAATGTTTTGCAAGATTTTTCTATTCTTAAATTTTCCAAACTTGTTTGCTCCAAAAAATGTCTAAGAGTTGTTTGTTCCACTGCTTCTTAAAACCACTTGATGATCATTTAAATTTTGTATGCCTTATCTAATAATTATATTTTACAACTGTCTTTGAAATTTATGAAAAAGTAGAAATTGCAACAAAACAACACACATTTAATGCATAATTTTATAATGTTATAAAAATTCGCAAAGCAGAGCTATAAAATGCATAGTCAACTTAAATTTTATACACCAAACAAATTTTTCAAAAATCGCCAAATTATTTACACATAAAAAGTCGTTACCAAAAAACTTATAAAATATTTCGAAAAAAATATTTGAAAATTTAGCAATAGAAGTTTATATTCTGGTAAAATGTATTTAGTTTTTGAATAATTTATGTGAAAAATCAATTTAAAAAATTTTATATTGTATTATTTATTAAAAATTTCATACGGCTAACAAAAAAGTTTCATAAAAAATAGTTTCATTAAAAGCTATGAAGTTTTTTCATAAAGTTTAAAAAAAAATTTATTCAAATTCTGCCGAACACTCTATTAGTTTTGTGAAAAATATCATTAAAACTCGTTCAAGAAATGCTCTCTGTGTGGGTGGAAAAAGGGACACTGTGTCAATAAGGAGTTAAATTATCTGATAACAAGCAACAAAAAACGTTTGCAACAAAAACGGTTTTTTATATTCGTAACTTTAACGAATCGTTGTGAACTTTATCGAATCATATTGCTAATATTGTGAAAATATTAAAATAATAATTATAATTATATAAAGAAAGAATTCTTTGGAAGCTCTGATAATGCCAATAGACAGATATTTTATATCGGATATGCAGTGCCGCCAACCCATTCTGTTGAAAAATCGTAAAGTTTTCTGGAAAAAATCGTTATTTAGAGAATAATAAATCGTCAAAAAATCATCAATCGAAACTCCTTGTATTTCAATACAAAAGGGGAAGTTTATTAAAAAATCGTTTTAATCGCTTTATTATTAGCTCCTTTACAAACAACTCTGAATTTAAATAGTAATTGTACTCACGATTGTGATTTGCACACGATGCAAATATGCACAGTTTGCATTGTGAATACTGCACAAGGCTGAGAGAATGCAAATAACCGTGTGTGCATATTTGAATCGTTTGCAAATGACCATCTTGAATGTCGTCAGTAATATAATCGACCTAATTTAAAATCTACAAAACTCCATGGCGAAATATTAGTTTCTATATTTCTTTTGATATTTGGTTTCACAAAATTTGAGCATATAAAATGTAGCACTCAAGAAAAATTTGATCAAAATAGTGAAAAATATCTCTTTTATCAATGAACTTTAAAGTAAAATGATTTTAATCATCCAAAAAATAAAATTTTCGGATTTTTCTTCCAAAAGTATTTCTCCTGTTTTGTTTATAAAATTAAAATAATTTAAAATAAATCTTTCGAAATGAAGAATATTATGTATATTTGATATTTTAATTTCTAAATCAATTATGTTTGTTCAATTTGTGATCGTTTTATGACATTTTTTTTTAAATGTTTTAAATTATAAAAACCTTGCTGAACTTTTATCAGAAAAAAATTGATATTTCGATAAAAATTTTAAGTTTTTAAAAATCACAATTTTCTATAACATAAAATTTCTAAAGTCGTCCGTCAGTCGCTATTTCATCATATTTCCCTACAAAAATCGTCGAAATGGATACAAATCGTCAAAGTTGGCAGCGCTGCAGATAGAACAGTTTTTGTTGTAACATAATGTTGCAACATGTTTGATTATAACCACTCTATGATTCGAAAATATGTTTCGATTCACACAGTTAATACACTGTAAATAAAATATAAAAAAACATGTATTGTCATATTTAATTTAAATTTAATTAAAATAAACCTAAAAAGGTTTTTGAACTTTTTAATGCCGCAAAATTGTTTATGAAATCTAAAACGCATTTTACTGACTAAAACGCTATTAACAAATTGGTTACTGCATGTTATACCAGAAAAAAAAATCCTGACAAACTGGTTAAATACAAATTTAAACAATTATTAAAATTGTGTGAATTTTAAATTAGAAAAAGCACTTGTTTTTGTATAAATCATTTTTTAAAAAAACATTTATTTTGAATGATCTGCATATAAAGGCAAAATCACAATAAAATACAAACATGACAATTGAAAAAAATGCGAAATGAATTAAATTAGTATTGAAACAAAACCTTACACAAACATTAAACTGACAATAAAATTAAAAACTTTCCGAATTTTTAAGTTTTTTTATGGCTACCTTAAATATATTTATTTCCAAAGTTCTGGTAATGCCAAAGGCATTTAAGTCTTTTTCTCGTAACTGCTTAAATTTTTCCAAATCTATTTTTTTAATGTTTTGAGTATTTGGTCATGTTAATGTCTTTCAAAAGTTTTTCTACAGGATTCAAAACATCTGATGGTGATTTAATTGGTAAAGATTTTTTTCCTTTAACTCCAAGTTTTTTAGTACCAACAAATTTACCAGCAGCAGCTCTTGCAGATTTTTCTTTTGTAGCATTCATAGAAGAGGTAGAAGATGTAGAAGAATTTGATGACAAACTTATAGCAGAATCTTTTGATGCATTGCTAATACTGCTGGAGGTGCTGGTACATTTTGATTCCAGATCTTCTTCAGCAAATTTTACTGTTATGGAAGGTACATTTTTAATTATATTTGAAGACTTTGTAGACGTTGCTGTAAAACTTGTAGGTTTACTTAAATCCGATACTGGTGTGTCATTTTGATTTGGATATAAAAAACTTTTAACCGATAAAGCTGAACAATTAATTTTAGTCGAATTTGCTAAAGGTGTAGTCGGAATATCGATTTTGTTCATTTTAATAAAAAAAAAAATTGAATATCAAATGTATCACTTAGTAATGTAGAGAAATTGCAGAGAAAATAATTTAATGGCTGCAATTTTATTTTACAGTTATAATTTTGCAATAACAAAAAACATGCAGCGCAAGATAAATTTATATAGGTAGTGTTACTAGAACAACAACTACAACAAACAACTACAAACAATACAAAAACAACAGGCATTTTGTTGTTGCGTACAGTACAAAGAAATGTCAAAACCAGCTAAGAAATGTCAAAATCAGATAAGAGGAAGATAAACAGCTGGGCTACTAGCACTACCTTATATAAATTTATCTTGATGCAGCGTATACCATGATGTACAACTGTAGCAATACCATGATGTACAACTATTAAAATTAACCCTATTATGGGCTGCAGTAGCAAACAATGCATATGTTATGAGCAGTGATGGGTCTAGCCCAAGATTTGGGGATGGGATATCATTTTTGAACATTCTTATCGGTATTGGTTTTGTTAAATACATTTCCAAAAATTTGATTTTTTAAATCATTAAAAACTCAAATTTAATTATTTTTATATAAAATACTAATTTTTTAATATGAACTTTAAGAACAAATTACTGAATGTGCCATTAAAATTTAACGAGTTTTTTAAATTTTTATGGTTTGGATTGCCTTGCAGTGCTTTATTGTTAAAATATTAGCAACCAAAGTTGAACTTCGGCAGAATATGAATCGTAGACGGCTTAAAATATGTAAACAACATTTTAAAAATATTTTAAAATTTAATTAATATTTTTAGAAAATAAAGTATATCGTCACCTAAAATCCAAAAGGCCCTAACTACACTTTTTAGTTTTTTTAAAAGAGAGACAAAAAACGTTATAAATAAAAACTTAAAGCATAGTGTCCAAATTTTAGAATTATGCTTAAGAAACAAAAACGGATTTGTTTCGGAGAAAAAAGTTCATGAAAAAAATATTAGTTTTTTTTTTTAATGTAGTTACGGCCTTTTGTACTCGATTTTTCTGAAACCAAAAAGCCGTAACTCCAATACAAAAATATATGCAAAAACAAAACAAACGTTTAAGATAAAAAAAATACTTCTTTTCGGCAGTAATTTAAAAAGGTTTTACTGAACTTTTGTATTTTTATAGATTTATTATGAGTTTTTTTAAATCTAAACGCGTTTTAACTATTTAAAAACTTTCGAGACAAATTGATAAAATTAATTTATTTATTTTGAGGAAATAAAATTAAACTGGGATAACAAAAAACAGTGTAAATCATTACATAAAATGGAAAAAACTGCCCTACACAACTTTTTGATTAATTAATATATTGAAATTTTTTGTTAGTTGCGGCCTTTTGGATTTTAAGTGACGATATATAACAATATATTCTTAGAGTATTTTTAATTAATTTTTAATCTTTTTTAAATTTTTGTATTGAAAAATATCATTTTGAAACCGCGCCTGGTTTACAAACATCAAAGACGTCTTCTGTCATTTTAGACATACTTATATATAATCCAAAACTGAAAAAATGTTCTGTTACTGAAATAGTTTACAATTTTGCGAAATCGATTTCCATTACAAATAACAAACCCTCCAGCAAAATTTTTTAGAACAGATTAACTATGAACCTGTTCTATAACACCGGTTACATGGAACCGGTTCTAGAACAGGTTCCTGGGAGTCAAAATGTACGGTTTAACTGGTGCTAATGCAACCTGTTCTAGTTTGGAGGTAAAGAACCTATTGCAAATAGGACAAACTCCTTATAAAAAGAATCAGTTGTAGAACAGAAATTAGAACCTATTATAATACAGTATAAGTTGTTCTGCAACCTGTTTGATGCCCTAAGAGAAATTAAATAAAATTTAAGTTACATTTACAAATTTGTGTTTTGAACCCGTTTTATGGAGGTCAATTATATGTAACTTAAAATATTTTAATTTAAATATATATGGATGTATCTTTCTTATCTATTATGTATTTAATTGTATCAAATATAATATAATTAGATTTAATTATATCGGGACAAAACTCGGATAGCATTGGATAGTTTTTTTTTTAATATATTGTCTATATTTAAATATAATTATTTCCAAAGTGATACAATTTAATAGAACCATTTTCGATCAAATTATATCCTCTTATGTTTGTTGAAAATGTCTCATCATATATAATTTTATACAAACTTTTTTACTAGAGTAAATACATATTGATATTTTATGCTATTTTATATGATCATATTTTTTATATTAAAGAATATATTGTTTTATATAAATTTTGTTCCTCGGGACACAAAGGCTAGCCAAGGCACGGGAGAGCAATTTGTGTTGCACGCGAAGTTGTGTTGAATATTTTTCAACAGTTTTACATTTATTTGGAGACAATCAAAAATTTCTATTAAAATGTATTTTCTTTTTAAAAATGTGTACTTTGAACTTATAATAAAGGCAATTTTCATAAATATTGTTGGTCTAGTTTTTTGGATGTAGATTATGGTTAAACTTAGATTAACGGAGTTTTTAAATGCGATACTGCTTCTAAAATGTGGTTTATTTAATTTTGTTATAATAATGTCCAAAATTCTAAAAAAATAAAGTTTTTCCGCCAATTCTTTGTTAATAAACTTGGAAATGGCAGACAAAATTCGTTGTCGGTTTAACCAAACAAAGTTTAACTGACATCCCAAAAACTCGGCCTAAAGTGCCTCATTCATCTTGAATCAATAATACATAAATTTACGAAACTTTTGTCATAACAACAAATTTTTTGATTTTACGAAAGTAAAATGAAACAAATTTTCAGTTACTTTACGAAATATTTAATTTTTTTGACATTTTTCATATTTTAGTTTCAAGGATTATTATCAGTGCACAAGTTGTAAACGTTAGATTTATGAAATTATTTTGGAACAGAGCCAATATCGATTCGGTGTATTTTTACCATCAAAAGAATCAAAACTCCCCTGAAATTGGTTCATCAACAAATTTAAAAATTATGTAATTTTTTGTTGAGAAGATTTTTTTTAAAAAAGGAAAATTTAAAGGTTTTAGAAAATTGGACAGTCTGCAATAAAACTGGATTTAAATTAATAATGGCTTTTAAATACCAAGAATATTTAAATTTGTGATAATATTTTGAAGAGAAAACTTATCAAGATTTCAAAAGTTTTCAAAGTAAACCGTACTCCCAGCCAGCAAAAGGGCTCAAAAATGAATCAAAGTGGGCTCAAAAAATATTACTAAAAATTAAAAATAAATTTATGAAAGTGGTTCATCTAAAAAAGTCTTCTTTTTAAATTTTAAAAATGTGGTTTAAAAGGCTTTTATGAATAAATTAGCTTTGATTCAAAAAAAGTAATTTTTTTCTTCGAGTTATTTTAGTGTCATATATTTAGTTATTTTAGTGTCGAAATTTACTGCCGGGGCTTTCAAATATACTTAAGGTGGCACGCGACAAATTTTTACAAACAAACTTGTATGTACTTGGCACGGAATGAAAAAATCTTGCCACCCTTTTATATACAGAAAAAAATTGTTTTGGTTTTTGCTTGAAAATTGCGATTAAATTCCAGTGTTTAAAAATGTTCGAAAATTCAATTGAGCTACGATTTAAAGCTTGACATAAAATGTTTTTAAAATGGCATGTTTGGTTTGAATTCCAGTATCCCTTTTTCTGGAGTATGATATTGAATTGCAATATAATGAAATTCAACACTTGGAATTGAAAAATTGGAAAAATGATTAAATTAGCCGGATTGTAAGCATCGTATTTTTATAAAAGTTAATATAAAATAATTTTTATTTCTATTATTTTTTTAATTTAAAATAAAAACGCAACCAGCTGATTTCGTGTGGAAATCCAATACGAATTCATTTTTATAAGGACCAAATTATTATTTGATATATTATTCAAATTTGCTTGCAATTTAAAAAACTATAACAAAATCGATGTGGACCAAATATTTTTCCGAATCAAAGAATTTGCAACAAAATGGCATCGGTTTATTGTAACATATTTTGTTATAAATGCATATTTATAATTTTTGTTGCATATTTTCAATTTAATTGCATATTTTGTAAAAATTAAAATGAAGTCTTAATTAATAATAAACACAAGAAAACATTTGCAACCCTGAGCATAGCATCTAGATGACATTTATATTGAATTTCCTTTTTAAACCAATAAGCTCCAGAAATAAATCGATTTTTTTGCGCATATTATTTGGTTTTTGTGCATATTTCGATTTAAATTTATGTTTTAAACGCATATTTTGCTGTTTTTCGTACCGGGCACTGACGCCCCTTCGTGAAATAAAAATTTGAAAACTATAGTTCGTTGATGTTGTAAATATGCACATTAAGAGGTATGCTTCGTTGTTGTGCCCTTAACAGCCCAGCAAAATAGTAAAATCCAAATAACTGGTTGCAGAACAGCTTATACTGTATTATAACAGGTTCTAATTTCTGTTCTGCAACTGGTTCTTTTTATATGGAGTTTGTCCTATTTGCAGTAGGTTCTTTACCTCCAAACAATAACAAGTTGCTTTAGAACCGGTTATAGAACCAGTTATAGAACTGGTTCTGAGAGACTGACACCTTACATTTCGACTCCCAGGAACCTGTTCTAGAACCGGTTCCATGTAACCGGTGGTAAAAGAAGTTGTTCTAGAACAGGTTCTGAGGTAATATGTTCTAAAAAATTTTGCTGGGAGTTAAAGAGTGTCCTTAACAGTAAAGAGTCACAAAGTTGAAAAACTTTAGCGTGAATTTTGTTAAAAAAACAGTTTTCTCATGGCACATACGCTGTTTAGTTTCAAATTGGCCAGTTTAATGCGTGAACTGATTTTTTTTTTTTGTATTAACAAAAAAAAAAAAAAAAGAGCATATAAAAAATTTAAATGCAAAAATTATATGGAGTTCTTGAAAATTGTTCAAAAATTACATAATTAGGTTTTGCTTTTTTAAATAGCAAACAATGATATTGACAGATTTTGAAAGCCTACAAATAATAGTGGCAACGCATATAATTGACCACCTACACAAATTTATTTCAAAAGTCACGGTGTGCTAAAAAATGTTCTCTTTTTATATAAACAAGTTTTGCTCCGGCACATCAACACTGTTGCACGCAATTCTTCAAAAAAGTGGAATTAACTTGTAAACCTTGTAAACAATACATTTTCTCTTCAACTGATTACTTTAATTTCAAAATTAAAATTCCACAACATTTAACAAACTTATAATCATTCTCTTAAAATATTCGTAAATGATAACGTCATGCTCTCAAAACCCCTTTAGCACGAACATTTTAAACAAGAACTACAAAATAAAATTTACCTTATTCATTTCCTTATCCGCTTAGTTTTTGCCAGAAGCTTTGTATAAATTTTAATACATTCTATAATATTATTTATTGCAAACACACAAATTTGTATAAACTTTATATTTTTTACTTTACTTTAAATTTTGCCACGGCTTAACACATTTTTCTTATTTTATTAAAAAGCTTTTACTAACACACAACTACTATAACAACCCATCTCACATATGTATTTATTGTAGATGAAAACAAAACACACGAAATAGAGAAAAAAGACAAACAACGATCATTCTGCTACTGCAATTTTTCATTAAATTTTAAAGGCTTTTTTCACTACTTTATTGTAAACAATTTAATATTTTTTTTTTAAATTATTGTTAACCGACACTATAATTACATTTTTCCACAAAAAGATTTTCATTTTCTTTATTATTTAACTACTAAATCTTGTTATATTTGAACTGGACTCCTGCCGGACAACCGTATCGTATAAAATTTGCGTGTTAACTAAAGTTTGCAAGAGCGAAAAGAGAAGATGAAAATGAAGTTGTCAAAATTTACACAAGAACGTCATTGTAATATATCAGGGATGGTACTGTTGGTACAATCGGACAATATTTTTAATAGTAAATAAAACACTATGTTGTTCACACATTTAGAATAGAAAATTAAAAAAAAAACTTTAAAGGCTCAAACATAATTGGCTTATGTGACTTAAGTCAGGTATTGGTATGAAATGAAAATTTTGAAATACAAGTACATACTTAAATTTTAAGTCACTTAAGCCAATTATGTTTTAGCCTTAATTAGCAAGATTTAGACCATATGATTATCATTAAGCACTCAGAAAATTCTTAGAGTAACTACATGTTGTCGGTCATTCGGGTAGTAAACAGTAGTAGTTGTTTTAACTGCTATTGTAGTAATTTTTCTATGAGAAAATTAAAAATTATGTCGAGTTTTTAAAAATTCTAGTTTAGTTTATATTTGTTATTATTGATATGTGCATAGCTTGCAAATAATAATTAAAAAATTTCATTGTATTTTCAATTCATAAGAACGTCATAACTTTAATATCTTTTGGAATTTTGACTTTGCATTTTAAACAGGATGTAGGAAATACAAATTTGTATTGTAATTAAAAGAAAAAATATTTTTTTATCAAAACATATTTTTTTAACACGAAAAATAAGTGTTAAAAACATTAGTTTTTACAACTTATCTTGTTTTTTATGTTCATTGTTTTACTGTATTTAAGGTTAGTTGTTTTTGAACGCTTCGTTAGTCGTTTTTACCACTATTTTAGTTGTTTTATAAATAGTTAAAAATAACTTCATCATTAAAAATAACAAATAACAAGCATTGATATTGACAGATTTTGAAAGCCTACAAATAATAGTCGCAACGCATATAATTGATTACCTACACTAATTTATTTCAAAAGTCACGGTGTTCTTGAAAATTTGCTCTTTTTATATAAACAAATTTTGCTCGGGCACTTCAACACTGTTGCGCGCAATTCTTTAAAAAAGTGTAATTAACTTGTAAACCTTGTAAACAATACATTTTTCTTCAACTGATTACTTTAATTTCAAAATTAATCTTCAAAACAAATTATAAATTTAAAATATCGCTTAAAATCAAAATTTTAATTATTTGAAATTCCACAGCATTTAACAAACTTATAATCATTCTCTTAAAAATAATCGTAAATGATAACGTCATGCTCTCAAAACCCCTTTAGCACGAACATTTTAAAACAAGAACTACAAAATAAAATTTACCTTATTCATTTCCTTATCCGCTTAGTTTTTGCCAGAAGCTTTGTATAAATTTTAATACATTCTATAATATTATTTATTGCAAACACACAAATTTGTATAAACTTTATATTTTTTACTTTACTTTGAATTTTTCCACGGCTTAACACATTTTTCTTATTTTCTTAAAAACTTTTACTAACACAACTACTATAACAACCCATCTCACATATGTATTTGTTGTAGATGAAAACAAAACACACGAAATAGAGGAAAAAGACAAACAACGATCATTCTGCTACTGCAATTTTTCAATAAATTTTAAAGGCTTTTTTCACTACTTTATTGTAAACAATTTAATATTTTTTTTTTTAATTATTGTTAACCGACACTATAATTACATTTTTCCACAAAAAGATTTTCATTTTCTTTATTATTTAACTACTAAATCTTGATATATTTGAACTGGACTCCTGCCGGACAACCGTATCGTATAAAATTTGCGTGTTAACTAAAGTTTGCAAGAGCGAAAAGAGAAGATGAAAATGAAGTTGTCAAAATTCATTGTAATATATCAGGGATGGTAATGTCATTATAATGTATCAGGGATGGTAATGTTGGTTCAATCGGACAATATTTTTAATAATAAATAAAACACTATGTTGTTCATACAATTAGAATAGAAAATTAAAAAAAAAAACTTTAAAGGCTCAAACATAATTGGCTTAAGTGACTTAAGTCAGGTATTGGTATGAAATGAACATTTTGAAATGCAAGTACTTAAATTTTAAGTCACTTAAGCCAATTATATTTTAGCCTTAATTAGCTAGATTTAGACCATATGATTCTCAATAAGTTTTGGAAGTACACTCAGAAAATTCTCACAGTAACTACATGTTGTAGGTCATTCGGGTAGTAAACAGTAGTAGTTGTTTTAAAACGACTATATTAGAAAGTGATTTCAAAAAAAAACTAACCAAAAATACTGTACTTCAGTAACAGTTATTTTGAGTAGTTATTTTAGTATTTTAATAAACAACTAACATAACAGTAATTTTTCATTAAACAGTTAATTTTTGTTACTTGGTTATTTGAAAATAGAAGATTACGTCGAGTTTTTTAAAATTCTAGTTTAGTTTATATTTGTTATTATTGATATGTGCATAGCTTGCAAATAGTAATTAAAAAATTTCATTGTATTTCCAATTCAGAAGAACATATAACTGGAATACAATTTGGAATTTTGACTTTGCATTTTAAATAGAATTTAGGAAATACAAATTTTTATTGTAATTAAAAGAAAAAATATTTTTTTATCAAAACATATTTTTTTAACACGAAAAATAAGTGTTAAAAACATTAGTTTTTTACAACTTATCTTGTTTTTTATGTTCATTGTTTTACTGTATTTAAGGTTAGTTGTTTTTTGAACGCTTCGTTAGTCGTTTTTACCACTATTTTACTTGTTTTATAAATAGTTAAAAATAACTACATCATTAAAAATAACAAATAACAAAAATTGATATTGACAGATTTTGAAAGCCTACAAATAATAGTGGCAACGCATATAATTGATCGCCTACACTAATTTATTTCAAAAGTCACGGTGTGCTTAAAAATTTGCTCTTTTTATATAAATAAGTTTTGCTCGGGCACATCAACACTGTTGAGCGCAATTCTTCAAAAAAAGTGGAATTAACTTGTAAACCTTGTAAACAATACATTATCTCTTCAACTGATTACTATAATTTCAAAATTAATCTCCAAAATTAATCTAAAATCAATATTAAAATTTTTTGAAATTCCACTGCATTTAACAAACTTATAATCATTATCTTAAAAATATTCGTAAATGAAAACGACATGCTCGCAAAACCCCTTTAGCACAAACGAACATTTTAAAACAAAAACCACAAAATAAAATTTACCTTATTCATTTCCTTATCCGCTTAGTTTTTGCCAGAAGCTTTGTATAAATTTTATTACATTCTATAATATTTATTTGCAAACACACAAATTTGTATAAACTTTATATTTTTTACTTTACTTTGAATTTTGCCACGGCTTAACACATTTTTCTTATTTTCTTAAAAAACTTTTACTAACACACAACTACTATAACAACCCATCTCACATATGTATTTGTTGTAGATGAAAACAAAACACACGAAATAGAGAAAAAAGACAAACAACGATCATTCTGCTACTGCAATTTTTCATTAAATTTTAAAGGCTTTTTTCACTACTTTATTGTAAACAATTTAATATTTTTTTTTGAAATTATTGTTAACCGACACTATAATTACATTTTTCCACAAAAAGATTTTCATTTCTTTATTATTTAACTACTAAATCTTGTTATATTTGAACTGGACTCCTGCCGGACAACCGTATCGTATAAAATTTGCGTGTTAACTAAAGTTTGCAAGAGCGAAAAGAGAAGATGAAAATGAAGTTGTCAAAATTCATGCTATAAACACATAGACGACTGCAGCTACACGACTACAGCCTGTCAAAAATAAAACACACACGTTTATATGAAAACGATTATTTTGGCACCAACACAACTACACGGCTACCCGACTACTTTTGCCGCTGTAGTCAACTTAGGTTAATTTCTATTTTTGTTGGCTGCAAAACAAAAATAGTGTTGACAATAAAACAAAATATGTAACAAATTAGTGCTTAAAAATATTTTATTTTGTTAAACACAAAAAACGTCGCAACATCAAATGGTATAATTGCATTAATATTCAAGAGGGGTTATATAAATTTATTTTCACGTTATAATAATGTATTATAAATAAGTAATTGTATTTTTAAGTGAACTTTATATACGTGTCTACAACCAAGCATGTTGTTCTATTTTAATAAAGAAAAAAAAGATGTAATTGGCACTACTGAAACAAAAATGTATTTGTATCAGGGATGTTAAATGGAGTTTTCAATTTTGTACCAACATCCAAAAAAATTGTACTTTTTGGACGTTGACGGTACCATTTTTTTTAAATTTATTAAAACAAAAAAAAAAAAATACATAAAAATTCTCTTGTACAGAAAAAAACAAAACATTCCAATAACATACATTATATGTATGAATAAAATAAGGCATAAAAAAGTCTTATGAATATATGAGACCAAATCATGGAATTATTTGTTTAGTTAATAAACTATTTGGAATTTCTACATCATAGCAGCATAAATTTGTCGCTCTTAACCAATCCTTAGTCTGTATGAGACTTGATAATGTTGGCTAATGTAGTCTGTTTCTTTCCTTAGTTTTTATTATATTTTGAAAAGAAAAAAACTCTTTCCACATTTGCAGACCAGTGTGGAATGGATAAAATTCCAGCAACGACTAGAAATGTCTGGAAACATATTGACATTCAGTTCATTTTGAAAATTAGCTACTACCGACCAAAAACTACAAACGTTTTAATTTTTTAACGACTTCAGTTAAAAAAATTTTAGTTTTTACTCTGGCTCAAGTAATATTTTTACTAAGAAGACAAGAATGGAGCAAAATTAATGATTAATCGGTTTTTTGTTAAAGTTCTGCCTATTATGGAGGCTATAACTTTTCTAAAACATTGGGTTCTGATGAGATCTTTAACCAGATCGAAATACTAGTATTAACCTAGCTAATATGTTTGATTTGCTTTATTTTTGTAAATATACGGAGGTTGAGAGCTCGTTCTAAATTAAACATATATAAGATTGTTTGGAATTTTCTTTCATTTCTTTAACAATAATTTAATTTTCGTTTGAGTTTGAATTTTAACGTCTTTTTCAGACAATTGCAGTTAATACTATAATTAATATGCAATTTTATTTAATTTAATTGTGAAAGGCGTGGTAGAGAAGAATGAGTGTATTTTCTAAAAATCATAACTACATTGCAAATATTCAATTTTTTCTGAATCAGACTGCGCAGTTTCTGGTATTGAACGTTCGTCAGTGACCCTGTTTTTTTTTTTGAATTTTTGAATAATGTAATATTTGTTATGTTTTTATTTGTTCGATTGCGTCTATATGAAATTTTTCTGTGCAATCACTGACCGTGGTATAGATAAACTGATTTCTAATGCCACATGCACTCGCACTACACGTTAGACAGAGCGCTTTAGCCCTCTGAGCTATAGTTAGGTCGAGTTTTGTTGTGATTAAAACTAGTTTTATTCAATACACGGTGTTTTTGTTCTTGCATACATAATCTCAGAAGTACAACTCCAACAACACAACAGTTCTATTTTTAGAAACTCACCTCACTCTAATGTCCACTGTTTTCCCATATGTTATAAGTGATGCCATATCTATATATCAATTTTCACTTCTTCAGAATTTTAATAAATTCAAAATAAAAGTGAAGTTGGCTGCAACAAGTGTCAATATATGTAAGAGCTGCCAGATAAATTTTGTAAAAAATCGTAAATTTTTAATCGATATTAAAAAAAAAAATTGCCAACTTTATTCTTCAAAATCCTTAAAATGATGATAAATCGTAAAATCTGGCGGATATAGTCGCATATATTTTAAGAGCTCATTACATAAAACGAATAAATGCAATGAAAAAGGACACAATAACAATTTGTTTGCTATACTAAAAATTCAAAAAGGGGGAAAAATTAAAAATGTTTAAATTGTACCAAATGAGTAGCGGTAGTACCACGGTACTTTAGAAGGTCAAAATGTACCAAACAAAGTACAATTGTACCAACTTTAACATCCCTGATTTGTATAAAAAACAGCTATTGATATTTTTAAATTGAATCGTGATCAGCTGTTTACTATGCTGCTGTCGTTTCCAAAATAATAAGTAGCTGACCACACGGCGACGATTGCAGTCAACGGCATTTGCAGTCGTGTAGCTCTGCAGTCTGCTGTGGTCTATGTGTTTATAGCATCATTGTAATGTATCAGGGATGGTAATGTCATTGTAATGTATCAGGGATGGTAATGTTGGTTCAATCGGACAATATTTTAATAATAAATAAAACGCTATGTTGTTCATACAATTAGAATAGAAAATTAAAAAAAAACTTTAAAGGCTCAAACATTATTGGCTTAAGTGACTCAAGTCAGGTATTGGTGTGAAAGGAAAATTTTGAAATACAAGTACTTAAATTTTAAGTCGCTTAAGCCAATTATATTTTAGCCTTAATTAGCTAGATTTAGACCATATGATTCTCAATAAGTTTTGGAAGTACACTCAGAAAATTCTCACAGTAACTACATGTTGTAGGTCATTCGGGTAGTAAACAGTAGTAGTTGTTTTAAAACGACTATATTAGAAAGTGATTTCAAAAAAAAACTAACCAAAAATACTGTACTTCAGTAACAGTTATTTTGAGTAGTTATTTTAATAAACAACTAACATAACAGTAATTTTTCATTAAACAGTTAATTTTTGTTACTTGGTTATTTGAAAATAGAAGATTACGTCGAGTTTTTTTAAATTCTAGTTTAGTTTATATTTGTTATTATTGATATGTGCATAGCTTGCAAATAGTAATTTAAAAATTTCATTGTATTTCCAATTCATAAGAACGTATAACTGGAATACCATTTGGAATTTTTAACTTTGCATTTTAAATAGAATTTAGGAAATACAAATTTTTATTGTAATTAAAAGAAAACTGTTTTTTTTTTTAACACGAAAAAATAAGTGTTAAAAACAGTAGTTTTTATAACTTATGTAGTCGTTTTATGTTGAAAAAAGTTTGCTGGTTTCTACATGACATTTGTTTGTATAAACTTAAAATAAAAAGTAATTAAAAAATATGTCAAACGGTTTTCAAATCAATCAGACAAATTTTTGACAAATTTTTATCTGAATCACTATTTAAGACAAAGATTTTTGTCATCTGTATTTAACGCAATACTAAAAAACATCCAAAAAGTAACTAGTGAGATCATTTGTGTGCTCCTTACATGCTTAATTACTCAGTAATGAGTGTTTTTGATGGGAACTTGAAATGCTTTTAAGTGAAAAAAAATTTCTTACGTTAAAGGGTTAATCAGAGTTTTATGTTTTATGACATTTTTTATCAACTGTAAATAACTGTAATCAAATTTACTCTCTTTACTTTCGTTAGAATAAGATTTTTTTCATTTTTGTTGGTGGTGTTAAGTCGATCGTATTTGTTGTCTGTTTTGTTTAATTAAAAAAAAATTGTGGTTGTTTAAATTGTTGTCTTGTTTTTAAAACTTAACTACTAATTCAATTTAAAATTTTATTATACAATTTCAAAATATAAGTATTTTTTTTTAATTTTACCATGGAACGTTACATTCATTTACAAAATAGTATGTGTTATTATTCCAAATTTAAACAACATAACCTCAATTTAAGCAATTTATTTCGTTTTCTATTTTCAGTGCCTAATTCTCCTTTAGCCCCTTTAACACCTTTGAGTGAAAATACCGCATTCGAGTTTAATTTTGGTGGCGATGGTTCATTAGACATGTACATTGATAGTGTTCGCCAGGAACATCGTATTGAACAGCAGCAAAAAAAGTTATTACAACAAGCTAATAAGACATATCATAAACCAGAATGTCCCATGCAACCTAAACGTTATTCAGAAGAATTTTTAAAAATATGTCATGTATTTGAAGGTCACGAAATGAAACAAGAACAGAACAGATTAAAGAAAAGTTTTAAGGAAGCACCAAATAGATATTGTAGTCATCACGAGCAACAACAACAAATGTATGTAATAAATCCTAAAACCCCCAAAGTAAAAATAACACATACTGGAGCCTCACCCATTACAAAAATATTAACAACAAACCAAAGAACTCCAACACCTTCGAAACTAGCAAGTACCCAAAAACTGGATTATGTTGCAACACCCACAAATGTTCGTACTCCTCGAAAACATAGACATCAAAATATTTTTTTAAATTTACCTTCAAAATCTTATCAAATCCAACAAAACCAGGAGGTTTCACAAAAAGTAATCAGCAACATCGTCGTAAAAATTTTCGAAAAGCTTCCCCAGTAGCTGTTAAGCCCTTGTGTCCTCATGTTGCCAAAATTTTACATCGGAATGGTTTATCCATGTACAGCGGACTCTTTCAGAGAGAAGAAATTGATATGTTTGCGTTTAAATTTATAAGACTACAAGATTTACATCAAATGGGCATAACAAATAAAAAACATTGTGAATTAATAATGGCTGATATTTATTATGCTGAAAAATATTATTAAAATTTATTTTTAAAATTTTATAATTTCAATAGTTTTCCAATTATTTAATGTTTGTCTGAATTTGTATAATTGTTATTGTAATTTTAAGTTTTAATTAAATATCGTGTCAATTTAGTTTTTAATAAAAATATAACAAACAAAAATTTTATCAAAGCAAAAAATGTATAAAAAATAGTGTTTTTACTACCAAATTTAATGTGGCTATACCAAAATCGCAAATTTTACATATTTTACTACATATCGGATTTCTTGGCGAAATTTAGTATGTAGCAGGATTTTGTAAATTCGTTCCGTTCGTGTTTAAAAAACTGATTTCTCTGAAAATTTCTTATTTGAATTCAACTTTAAAGACACGCTCTCTCGAAAGAGGCTTTTACAAGAAAAAAATAAGTCTTGGAAGCAACTTAAAAATTTTAAATCGGGGCTCTGACCGTAGTTACTCATTTAAATCATATAATTTTGTTTAAATAATTACTATCAAAAATAAATTAATATCAGCAGTGTTCTACTATTTAAGGGGCAAATCCCCTGTTTTATAACCTTTTTTTAACAATGTTCTTAACTTTGCAGTTATTTAAAATAAATACCGTTATATATCCATAGCTGCGGGTAACCTGTACCAAATAGTACTTAGTACTCTACAAAACAATGCTGGAATAAATGTTTTTTTCTCCTTTTCTTTTACAATATTCTCCTATTTAGTGATATCATCTGGCAACTATGTTAGTTTTTTATGTAAATTCTTTTTGTACGTCAGCAGAGACTGGCGGTGAACAAAATAATCGGCGGCTGAAGAAAAAACTTGCGGCGGCGGCTCAAAGACGGCTGTGAGTCGAAACATTATTGGCTAGCCGACTTTTGATCAGCTCATGCATAAAATCGGCATCCGAGGGAGGTATTCTGACCCGGACTGCCATATCTTAATGTTCGGATATGTTGTAGAGAATAAAAATGTTAGGGAGGCGTTTTTTTAGCTGCCCAATCTCATGTTTAGAAAAAATTAAAAATTTAAGAAAAAATTAAAAGCTGGTTTTAGTAAAATGTTAAAAGATATTAGTAAAAACACGTATTTTGTATCAAACTATGCAAATATATGCATTTATAGCAAAATATGCATTAAGATATGAATTTATAGCAATATATGTATTTATAGCAAAATCGAAGCCATTTTGTTCTAATTTGTGGATTCACAAATATATTTGGTATACTTTGTTCTCCAGCTAACGGCAACAAACATGTTTTCAAAGCCCTAGTCATAATAGCTGTTTTTGAAGAGTTTCATAAAAAAAACAATTGTAATTGCAGTTAAAAACAACTACTGATTGGAATCTTGCCAAATAAAAGAGAAGTAAAAATATATTAAAAAAATATAGGTAAAAGAAATCCATATAGTAATTAAAATATCATTCAAAAATCACTGGCTTATTTAAAGCCGGTCTTTAGCCAAAAATTTCGGCAGCTTCGGCTAACGAAAATTGTCGGCGGTTCGGCTCAGCCGAGTGGTGAATGTTGCCGGTTGACGTTGCTTCGTCTGAGACCTCTATCGTAAACTGCAACCGTTTACATTCACCACTACTTTTGATATATTCACCAACCTGGTGGATGATTTAAAAAAAAAACAAATACAAACACAGCAGCTGACTGTCAAAATAGGGGTGAAAAAAGCTGGACAAATTAATTCGAAAAGAAGTGCACAGAGACCTGCACCGAGCAAAATAATCGGCGGCTGAATGAAAATTTTGAGGCGGCGGCTCAAAGCCGGCTGCGAGTCGAAAAATGATCGGCTAGTCGACTTGGATCAGATCTTCCATAAAATCAGCTTAGCTGGCCAATAAAAAACTATTATTAAATATTTATATTTAAATATAAAAAAATTGCGAAATATCGATAAGATAATAAATAAAAAATATATGAATAAAAATCAGACTTCGAGGTTAACAAGTATTTTTTATTTGTAATATTGATAAGGTCAGAAAACACTTACATATTTAGATATTTATATTTAAATTATTAAATATTTATATATTTAAATTATTAAGTAGGTAAAAACTCATTACATGAATCCGCTTATTAATTTTATAAGCACGCGGTTTGAATTTAAATCAAATTTGTTAGTTGTATACAGAGTTTAGTAAGAATTAATTCGATTTTAGCTTAATTCACAAACAATTGAAGGACTTATTGTAAAAACTTATTGCGAAAAGGAGAGCAAATTCCACGCAACAGCATATTTCTCTTATACAAATAATTCGAAAGCACTAGATTAGAAAAAAATCCAAACAAGTGAATTCAAAATATATTAAGAAACTTTAAATAGAAGAAATCCATTAAGAAATTAAAAGGTTGCAGTTGCGACTTATCCAAAGGACGGAGGCTCATTAAAAAATTATTATTTCAAGCTGCCGGGTTTAAGCCGAAAAATGTTTGGCGGCGGCGTCTAAAAAATTTACGGCGGCTCGGGTCAGCCGGCTTAAGGCTGCACGGCGCAGGTCTTTGATGTGCAGTTTTACGAATTTTATTTAATTTCATTTTCTTTACAAAAAAATGTAAAAATTAGTGCATAAAATAGTTTTAAAAACATTTAAAATAAACTTAAAACTTAAGGTGAGTGTTATTGCCCTCAATAAACCACAAATAAATGACGTAATAAAGTGCTAACATTAAAAAAAGACCAACTTGTGAAATATGAAAAAAATGGCAGTGGCTGAAGAAAAAAATATAATGAAATACATACAGAATATAACAGCTGTATAGAAAAGAAATAAAGAAAAAGTATAAAGAAAAAAAAACTTAAAAATGCATAACAAAAAGTATTTTAAAGTAAATTAGGACGAAGAAATTTAATTATTTTTTTTATATTGGCAAATAAATATTTTTTTTGCATTCTCTTTTTATTTTTTTTATTAATGAAAAGGTATTTTTTGTGCAAAAACGAAACACAGCTAATGTGGCCAGATTGTTAAAGAAAAAAGCTATACACTTTGTTTTAAGCGCTATTTATTAATTTAATTATTTTTTCAATCATTGTTCCATTATTTAGCTATAATTATTATTTTAATTTGTAAAAGATTATTAAATCAATCGTGCTTATTTTAATGAAAAAAAAATACATACGGCAACATTTTTACATATTCTCCTTTGTCTACGATTTTCGTATTTCTTCTTTTGACACTTGTTAGTGTTAATATAAATATATGACAATTAAAGTAACCGTAACAGCTAATACGGTTACTTTTTAATTTTTTAACAAATTTTATAAAATAAAATATTTTCATAAAGCAAACAAAACGGATTTGATTTAGGAGTAAATCACATGCTATCGTCCATCTATGTATATACATATCTGCTACCCGGTATTGGTCATACAAATTGTCAAATTATTGTATATTCTCTTTTAAAAATGGCATTTCGTATCATTAATACGGAATTAGTAGATATGGATGGACAGTGGGGAATTGCGTGTGCCCCTTAATTGAATTTGTTTTTTTTTTTATGATATATTAATTATTTTTTGCTTATGTTTTATATCAACACCAACTACATTTTTTATTTTCAAGTATTAATAGTAGTTGTTACATTAACACCACTACGCGGTGTCTACTCGACTCAGGCTTACCATATCTGGGATTTTGTCCCCAAATTTGGCGGATCTTTTGTTGGTCTTGGGTACCGAAATTTTTAATTAGGGATAGTGGATTTCAAAAATATATATTACAAATATTTTAGAATGTAACTGAAAATTATTCAAATTCGAGGCCATACTTTTTTTTTTGTAGGATATTGTCCTAAAGAATAATTAGTTTTCAAATTTATTAATTTACCACTATCAGGAAAGTGTTGTTTAGAATATAGACTTACAACAAAATCCATCAAGTTATGACACCTCTCTCTAAGAAACCTTACCAGTGTTTTCAATCTTTTCAAAGGAGTATAAAGTGGCTTGAAAAAAGCTGATGTTATACATATTTTAGACCATGGCAAAATCATTTAAATGTAGACTTATAAGAAAACACATTCTCTCCATTAAATAAAATGTAACATACACCTACCCCAAAATATCGAAAAACTCAAAACAAAAAAAAAAAAAAACAAACAGAAACCAAATAAAATTTGTTTTAAAATGAAATCAATTTGTCTAATATTTGCAATATTTTTGTAATTTACCTTTATTAAATTCTGTTGTTGGTTTAAATCCGTAAATGTTGCTAACATTATTTATTCTTTGCGTTTCGTTTTATTTGTTAAAAACAAAAACGATGATTTTTATAATATTATTTTACTTAGTATTAGGCTCTATTAATTTTTGTGGTTTTTCGGTTTTTGCTAAAAATTTCTATTTCAAAATAGTTTTTTTTTATTATTTGAAATGTAAACAATTTTTTTTTTAACAAATACTTTGATGTTTTTTTTTTTGATATTCAGGGGTGTGTAAGCAAAATGGAAATTATATCAACTCTCCATAAGACAGACGTGGATCCAAGGGGACTGAAAATGGGACATTCCTTAAGGTTTTAATAAGAAGTAGGACCTAAAATGTTTATTAATATGAACCTTCTTTAAATGAGAAACGTTTGAAATTAAAAGTCCTTCAAATGTAATTGGGTTTTTAGTTGTTCAACGTTTTTTCTAATTGGGGATTTTTTTATTAGTTTTGGGATAACGAAAAATAGTATCTGGCAAGCCTGACTCTACCCGATATACGACTGCAAAGTAAAACGACGGTATGACTTTTTTTATATTTTTTTTTTTGCATAAAGTGTGTATTTTTTTTTATAAAACGTCTATAATTTAAGAAAAACCCTAAAAATTCAGAAAAATATCAATAAACTATGGCTAATTAATAAGAAATTAAGCAAAATGTGAAAATAAGGTCTCCTAACAGTAGAAAAAATGACTGTACACTAAGAAATGGGAAGAAAAGAAAAACATCAGTGACAAAAAAAAAAATAACAAAAAAAAGTGCAAAATATAAGAAAAACAAATATTTAACAAACCAACGAAGAAAATTATTAAAATTTTATGCTAAAAGAAAAATTAAAGTCCAAATACAAGGCAAACAAACCAAATATGTAAAATATCTTTATGTTTTTTACTCTTAACCTATTTTCTTCCATTTCCCTTAGCCGGTCACCGGTTTCCCTTTATTATTTTCAATTTCTTTTTGTTTAATAGGTAGAAGAAGCTATTGAAATTTTTAAGTTGTTTAAATTGAAAATTTAGTCGATTATGATATGCCCAATTTTTGGGATTGGATATATTTTGCTAGTCACTTTCAAAACTTTTGTTGAAGCTTAAAGTTACTACGAGCAGTATGCGGCTAAACTCTAGTTTAAGCACATAACTCGGAGTTGTTTTAAATTTTCACGATTGATTGAACTTTTATTGCTGAGCTCACAAATACACTTCTTTTGTCGGCAACACCTGATTCCCGAGTTATGGACTTCCAAAGTTTAGATTTTTAATTCTTTGTATCTTCGCCATGTGTAATCGGACTAAAAAATAGATATATTTATATCATTTAAAAGCTAGTTGAATCACCTTTTATTTAAGATATAATACTTCTACTTCCATTAACACATTAAGCGTCAAATTATTAGTGTCCGACCGAACAGTTCGTCCAAAAACCTATATATTGTCGGTTTTTTGATATCTAGAGGCAATGATGACAAATTTTGGTATTGGAAACATGTTTCTTGAGCGGATTTAATTCGATTTTGTGTATAAAATTTAAGAGAAAAGCCGAAGTTTAGCGAAAAAGTTCGGCCGCCGAACTATTTTCGATTTGGCCGAACTTTCTGAGGCCGAACAGTGAATTCATGCTTAATTGCAGACTTTTCTTCAAATTTGACACTCAAAATAGCATCTAATCAGTCCAATGAACATTTTTCCATTAGCCAAATTTGTCCATAATGCTTTCAAATACCGAATACAGACCAAATGCATTTTCTGGTCGAACTGTTCGGTCGGACACTAGAAATTATACATGAATTTCAGAAAAAAACGCTCATATATTTTTGTTTGAGTTTTTTTTTGTACTTTTATATATACCTATATAAATATATATATCTATCCATAAAAATTGTTACTCAGAAAAACTTTCCTCAGCGAAGCCGGCCTTTGATCATTTTGTGGGAGAAACCCCTACCCCGTCCAAAGGGCGGTTACGCGGAAATACTTTGCTCAGCAAGGCTAATAACTTAGTTATGGAAGAATTTTATACAGAAAAACTTTTCTCAGCGACGTCGGGCTTAGATCATACTGGAGGAAATAACTCCTAAGCCCTACCAAAGGCCGGTTAGGCAGAAAAACTTTGCTCAGCAAATCGACGAACTCGGGTGTGTCGCTGGATACAATCCAGTTGATTTGCTGAGATTTGTCAGGGAGATAGGACGGCTGTTTCTGGTAAGGGGACGTTAGGATCCGGTTTATGGGGAGTAAATATATTTCTACCTTTCTTTATATTTATCTTTCAAGCTATTTTTTCTGTCTATTTCTATTCTTTCTCACCGTTTTTTCTCTGAAGGGATTCACAATGGACCGTATTGGTCTCCGAGTGGAGTTGTGCCCTTGGGCACATAACCCTTCCTAACCTAACCTAAATCGACTAACTTATTTATGGAAACACACACATAAATAAAGTTGTTAAATTGCAAATTCTAAAAATATATTAATTACCTCCATTTTGAAAACATAAAATCATGAATTGGGTTGCAATGGGTTAATAGTTTCGAAAATTTTGTATGCCATTTTAAGGTTTTCTTAATAAGTTTTCTCATGATATCTATTTTGATTAGTTAGATATACATTAAATTTAATATTCAAACTTTAGAGGCCTATTCTAAAAATATGGGCTGCCGACACAATTTTTTTTATTGAACTCACCAATTTCACCTTGATTTCGGATTTTTTAGTATGTCTGTAAACTAGATTTGTTTCAAATTCTTTATAAAAATTCTTTATCAATATATATAAAAATTTTTGTATGAAAGTGGGTCATCCAAAAGATCCACTTTTTTATTTAAAAATTGGTTAAGAATGTTAAAGAAAAATTCTAGATACATACTCGAAAAAATTTTTTTTTTTTCAATTCTGAACCAATCCAATAATTGCATAGTTTCCTTCAAATTCAAAATATACCGGAAACTTAAATTTAAAACTAAACATACCTATCTCTTTCTAAAGAGCCTTATTAGTTATAGTAAAAGTATATGGGGGTCTTCTACCAGGACACGTTCTTTATATCCGGAATTGTCAAACAAAACACTGACCAATATAATCTTATGAACAACTGAAAAATTTGGGAATAGTGAAAGGGAACTAAATGAACTGTGAACTATAATGTCAAACTCTAAGGCCGAGTTTTGGGGATGTCAGTTAAACTCGGTTTAGTTAAACTGACAAAGAATTTTGTTTCCCATTTTGAAGTTTATTAACAAAAAATTGCCGGAACCCCTATTTTTGTTTAACATTTTGGCCAATATTATAACAAAATAAAATAAACCACATTTCAGAAGTAGTATTCCATTAACAAACTTCATTAATCTAAGTTTAAAGATAATCTATATCCCAATAACTAGCCCTAAAAGTTATTATCATTATTATATCAGAGAAGACAAAAACCCAAAATTCAATTTAAAGTTAAAATGAATTAAAAAAACAAATAAAAAAATTGGAATAAAACGTTTTTTATATTCAAAGATTATAGAAAAAATAATATTTTATAAATAAAAAACATTTTAAGTAAAAAAACCTTTAAAAAAGCAATTAGCATCTTAAGAAAATGTTTTTGAAAATATCGAATAATCCAAAAAAGCACAAATGGGTAAAAACATAATAAAGCAAAAAAGGAACAAATGTAATTGGTCTTCTCAGGATTTGAAATTGCTAGCATTTTAAATTGAATTTAAAATGCAAATTTGTATGTCAAAAATTCTTTATTTCTCTGTAGTTTTCAAATTTTTAAGTATTCGTAATTTCCGAATTACTCAAGACGAAAAACCAGTAAAATAGAAAAAAAAAAATCGACCTGACTTTAGATCAAGCGGTTAAAGCGCCTGTCTAAAGTGTAGTGCGAAGTGTATGTGGCAAAGAAAGCTGGTTCAAGCCACGGTCAGGATTGCATTTAATAAATAAACATTTCATATAGTTGCAATCAAACAATAAAAACCATAACAAATAATTACAGTATTTTCAAAAGGATTACTGATGAAGGTTGTGTTACCAGAAACTGCGCAGTCTAATTCAATTAAAAATTTTCAATGTAGTTATGATTTTTAGAAAAGTATGCTTAATCTTCTCTACCACGCCTATCTCAAACAATTGAAAATATGTGCATATTAATTATAGTATTAATTGCACACTGTCTAAGAAGACGATGAATAAAATTCAAAAATCTCCAAAAAAAAAAAACGGTTTATTGCATAATTTAGAAACCGTGTTTGACAACTCTACATTTAATTAATTTTCGACTCATAAAATAGGAACCCTCAAATAAAAATGTTGCTGCTGGGAAATTTTTGTTTTCAAGGAAAAATCTACTTGTTTAACATATAGAGCATAGATTACATAGATCTCAAACTCTTCTTCTTTTAACAACAAACATGTTTTTTCATATACATTCAAATATTTTTTGTATGTGTATACGACGTATGTATGTCCAACACATTCTCATGAGTTAAGTGCACTGATAGCTAATGTCAAAGAGTTTGAGATCTATGTAATCAATGATATAGAGTGCCAATCAGTTGAAATATTTAATTTAATCCTCTTAAAATTTTTTCTATGATTGACTTTAGTTTTGATTTATTTTTTATTATGCCGAATAAAAAAATAGATCCAGATTGATCCAATGAATTCCTTCTTTTAATTTAAACTGTATTTAATTTTTTCTGTTTTTTTTTAGATTAATTCAAAACATTTTCTTCGTCAAAATGTCCTAACTAAACATATGAAACTTTTAATAATCCAATTAAAAGAAGTGTAAATTAGAATTGTAAATTAAGTAAAAATTAAAAAAAAAAAAAAAAAATTATAAAAAATTAAGGAAAGTCTTTGAAAACGACACCTTTTTGTTAAAACAAATTAAAACTAAGCAAAAATTAAACGACAAACAAAAAATATTTAAAAACAAAAACTTGAAAATAGACATGTCCGACAAGGAAATGCAAGCTCATGACAATGTGAGATGGCGTAATTGGTCTCGAGCTGCTACACTTTATGATCAAATATTATCATCACCTCCTTTGGTTAGTACCCGTGCTCAAAAAGATCGTCATATTGTCTGTTTATTGGGACGTTGTGAATGTCTGGTGGAACTAGCCAAATATGAACCATGTCTAACAGATGCTCGTAAGGTATTGTCAATGCTAAGTGAACAACAAACAGATTGTTTAGCTAGTGTTTCCAGGACAAGAAGATGGCTGGTGCATGCATTGTGTAAACTTAAGAAATATACTGTGAGTAAAAATATTAATATCAATTTATTTTTTGTTTTAGGCTACGTTTCCATTAAAGGTCATGTTTTGTCCATTAAAGGACATGTTTTGAAACAAAACAAAAGCTCATGTTTTGCTCAAAACACGTAAGTGGAAACTTACTATTATTTATTTAAATTAAAATGTTTATAAGTAACATAAGTTATAAGTAACATTAGTACTTTATAAAACTTAATTAAATTTATTTCAAGATAACTACATATATTTGCTCCGCAGATCTTGATTTTGATGATGCAGTTTCAGTTTGTTATTTTTGTTTCCGGAATATCTTTGCAACCAATAGGAGTCTACTCCCAGTAGACTAAATCTAGGGTGTTTTCGATCCATTAAAGGGGGTTTGTCAACAAATACTTGGCAACACTGTTTAAGGACATTATAAGAATTATTTCTTTTAAAATTTGCAATAAAAACAAAAATATGCTCAAATATAAATACAATTTTTTTTGCGAACTCTTAAATTCGGAAGGATAATTGGAAAACATTTTATCAATGACTAGGATATTTTCCTACATAAAGCTTAGGATTTTTATCTCTATTTCTTATAACTTTATCCGAATATTTTAACAATCTTTCCTTTATAAAACAAAAATATTTTTTAGTAAATATATATTTTTTGTTACAGAAACCTGCAGCATAAAATTCCTTGTAATCTTTTAAAATTTTACATTACCATAATGTTTACCTATTCTATCTTATATTTTCATTGAAAAATGCATTTTAGGAAGCAGAAAAACTTCTAACCGAGTGGATAGCCGAATTACAAAATCAACAAGGATTTGGTGATATATGTAAAACTTTGGAACGTTATAAATCTGTCATACAAATGCTAAGTGGAGGCAATAAATCTACACAAAAAATTAATAATGCCCGCTTAGAAGATGAAATGACTATACTTGACACCAAATTAGATCATTGGGCCACTAACAATTTACCTTTGGATAAATATAGCAAACTATTGAGTAATAAAGGTGTTAAGAAGCGTGAAAATCCAACACAAAATGGCTCAACTAACAATATCACCGCCATAATGCAAAAGAATACCGATCTGTTGGCAGCCCTTAAAGTATCGAGTAACAAGGCCGCAACAGATGATTCAGGTGATAACGCCAATAGTACCACTTGTTCATATTGTGCTATAACATTTGCCACACGCAATGAATTAAGACAACATTGCCAAACCGAGGCTCATCAAAATGTCATTATGTCCGATGAGGGTAGAGATTGGAAGTGGAGACCACCTCCTCGTGGTTTTACTCTTGATTCGTACAGTCTCTGCGAGTCTTGGAGTGAGTCCCAATTATGTCATTATGGCAACCAATGTGTGGAGGCTCATGGCCCAGATGAACTCAATGAATGGAAAGATCGTTTTGAGTACAGACGTATGCGTTTGCAAAAAGCTTGTGAGAAGGAGCTTTATGGCAAATCGTATACAGAACAAGTACTAGAACGTTGGATACAATCCACAGTTCCGGAGAAGATAATGGCCGAAAAGGTAGAAGGTATAGAAGCCATGTGTGAACAGGATCTGGTAACAAGTATAAGTTCAAAAACCTCTAAAAGAGAATGGATATTTGTACTAAGAACTAATAACAAAACCCTCAAGGCAGTGGCTCTACTTCAAGACGCCCATCGTAGCCATTTTGCTATAAAAACTATTAAAACAGGAGAAACTATACATGAGCTGGATATGAAAACCAATCAAGAATGGGTTTCCAATAAACTTTCGACTTCGGCTTCAGCTTCTTCTACGCCAGCTTCACTGCAAAGCTCCTCCACAGATAAAGATGATGGTAAAAAGTCTACAGAAAATTCTGAATCATCTTCTACAACGGCAAATTCAGTAGAACATCAAGTAACCGTAGAATTTCATACAGAAATTTATGGTACATTTCGACAGGCAGTTTGTTTTGATTTCGGTACAGAACCCTTATTGGTACGCCACCTTTGTGTAGATGTTGTACCGGTAAGTGATGCAGAGAAGATTGAAGAAATCAAACGTGATATCATTAATAGTTCTGCCACCAGATGGGATCTTTCCAATACCTCACTGGTGAAATTTGAAACCACTATTGGAACGCACATGAAGACTGAAGGCTATCATCATGATATTAAGCATGAAAAAGAAATGCTAGAACGTTATCCATGCCCACGGGCTCAAACGTTTACACTGACCCAGTCCACAATATTGGAGAAACGTTTGACTCAAAATAACTATCGTTCTCGTATACATGAGCTGCTGTATGTAGAGGAAATTGCTCGTTATGAACAAATAGCCCGCTTTAATTTACGCACCAAATTGGGCATAACCTCCAATTATATTCTAACTCCCGCTGGTATGGCAACAAGTACAGCTAAGTATTCGTTATCGGGAGAACTATTCGCTCTAATGCATTTGGGCAAAGATGTTTCGGAAGATACTTCAGCGGGTCGTTTGATATTATCCAATTGTTCCAGTGTTTATATTTCACCTGTCGAAGAGGCCAATATGGGCAAAGATAAGAAACGCCATGTTTATGAAGCTGTTATAGAGGATAAAGGTAAAAATGTTATCTACCTAAAACTGGGCTCCAAATGTGTGGAAGGCATGAAACTAAAGGCCGATACTGAAATTCATGTAGACATACAATTCCAATTAAATCGTTTACCTTATTGTGAATGGCATCATGCGGTGGATAAAATAACGGATTTTAAAATTATCTTTCCCGCCACTGAAATAGAGCCCAATATACCATGGACACCCAAAAAACAATGGTCTGAAACATGTGAGCCTAAATTGAATGCCAAACAGCGTGAGGCAGTTAATGCTATTACCACTACACTAAGCATTAAATTACCGCCCATCTTATTGATAGGACCATTTGGTACTGGAAAAACTTATACTTTAGCCCAGGCTATAAAACAGTTGTTAACCCAGCCAGAGGCCAAGATATTAATATGTACTCACTCTAATTCAGCGGCTGATTTATACATTAAAGAATATCTGCATCCATGGATAGAAGCGGGTTTAGAAGAGGCCACACCCTTGAGGGTATACTATCATAAACGTTGGGTGGCTACCGTCAATAGTGTTGTACAAAAGGTAAGAGGAAAATTTTAAAGGTTATAAAAACTAAGAAACACTAAATGTTTTTATTTTTTATACAAAAATATATTCTTTCTATATATTTAATATGAGTTTTTTTTTCCCCCCCTTTTTAGTACTGTATTACTGATGGCGCTGGTAATTTTCGTCGCCCTTCGGTTGAGGATATTATGAAGCATCGTATTGTTGTTGTCACCTTGAGTATTTCCATGGAATTGGCTAATTTAGATCTCCCCAAAGGATATTTCACACACATATTCCTCGACGAAGCTGCTCAGGCTATGGAATGTGAAGCCATTATGCCTTTAGCTTTAGCCAACGATAGTACACGTATTGTTCTTGCTGGTGATCATATGCAAATGAGCCCGGAGCTATTCTCAGCATTCGCCAAAGAACGTAAGCTACATATTTCTCTGCTCGAACGTCTATACGATCATTATCCATCGAATTTTCCATGTAAAATATTATTGTGTGAAAATTATCGTGCTCATGAGGCAATTATTAAATTTACATCGGAATTGTTTTACGAACAAAAGTTAATTGCTTCGGGCAAACAACCCCGGCATGATAAATTCTATCCTCTAACTTTTTTTACTACACGGGGAGAAGATGTACAGGATAAAAATTCTACGGCATTTTATAATAATGCTGAAGTTTATGAAGTGGTGGAAAGAGTATCGGAGTTGCGTAAGAAGTGGCCTAGTTCTTGGGGTAAAATAAACGATGCCAGCATTGGCATTATGACACCATATGCCGATCAGGTATTTCGAATACGTTCAGAATTGAGAAAACGCCGTATGGGTGGTATATCAGTAGAACGTG
Organism: Delia radicum; assembly: GCA_021234595.1. Classification (NCBI taxonomy): domain Eukaryota; kingdom Metazoa; phylum Arthropoda; class Insecta; order Diptera; family Anthomyiidae; genus Delia; species Delia radicum. The sequence continues at coordinate 235,884,655 of CM037853.1, read as the reverse complement.
TGCTTAATGTTCAGGGTAAACAATTTCGGGCGGTATTTCTATCTACTGTGCGTACAAGAAGAACTTGTTTGCCCAGTAATATGGGTGGAGCAGCAGCAGGATTTCCTGGCCAGGGTAACAACTCAAACGAAGATGCCGATTATGGATTTTTAAGTAATTCCAAACTTTTAAATACCGCTATTACAAGAGCGCAAAGTTTGGTGGCTGTTGTAGGCGATCCTGTGGCTTTGTGTTCAATAGGGCGCTGTCGAAAAGTTTGGGAACGTTTTATAGAAATATGCGATGAAAGTAAATCCCTATTTGGTTTAACGATGTGGCAATTGCGTTCTCAGTTGGATGGTGTAGAATTAAAACGTGGCTATGTTCTAAATCCTCTGGCTCCAGAGTTTATACCACGCTCTCTGCAGCCAGAGGCATATTTGCGTGATCAAGCCGCCATGTATTTAGCCATGGCTGCCAATAATCATCATCCTATGGGACCGCATCCAGGTCACCATCACGGCCCCGGTGGTATGGGTCCTCATCCAGGTTTACTGGCTGCTGGCGGAGCAGGACAAATGCCTCCCCACCATGGCGGTCAACAAATGCCACATATGTATGGTCCTCACACGGCAGCCGCCGCTGCTTATAATGCTGCTGCTGCAGCAGCGGCGGTAATGATGAACCAGGGCATGGTTGGCGGTAAGGGAGGTCATCATTATCATAGTCATCCTAATCATATGCCAATGCGAGCAATTGGACCACCACCGCCAGCTGGAGGACCACAGCAACCACCACAACCACCTCCGCAAATGAGCGGGCAACAATTTAATCCACGAGGACCGCCGCCGCCAGCCGTTCATTTGGGGCAACCACCCGCGCCGGGAGGGGCCAATCAATTCTCTCAATATATGCCGTGGCAGCATGCTCAGCAGCAACTGCGACCTCCAGGCAGTGGAGGTAATTTTCCTGCCACTGTTGGTCAGCAGCCAGGAGTTCCAACGGCCCAAAATCCGAATGCCAGTCTTTGGGGACCACCGCCGCAAACTAATCCCTGGAGCGTACTGCCAAAACAGGCCCAATTACAACAGGCTTCTAGTGCCACTGCAGCAAATGGTCGCCAAATGCCACCGCCTCAACAAGCCGGGCAGAATATGCGTGGCAATAGCGTACCACTACAGCCACCTCAATTACCCAATCAACAAATGCGTAATAACCCTAATGATTTGGGCTACTTGGCAAATAAAGCTTTATATGCTGGCAAACAACATCCCGGCCAAGGAGTCCAGATACCACCTCCTCAACCCCATCCAAATTTTGCCGGTTTTGGACAAGGTAATGTTCCACCACCTCCGCCGCCCAACCAACTTCAAATGATGAATCAAAGAAGTATGAGTGGTATTCCCAATGGTCCGATAAGTCCCATGGATCCATTTATGCCAAGACCTCCAACAGCAGGTGGAGCCCCTACACAAAATGCATTCTTTGGACAAAATAATCTAACAGGACAATTAAAAGACAAAGACTTTCAATTTCTTAACAATGTGCATGTGCCACTTAACATTGGAGGTACAATGTTTCAAGCACAGGCTCAACAGGCACCTAATGCTATGGTTGGTTCGGCCAATAAACAGCAATCTCCGACAGCATTAAGGTTCCCTCAGCCACATGAATATGCTTCCTTATTGCCGCCTAATGTGAATATCTATGAAATGGCATTTGAACCTAAAGAATCCCAATATAAATGGTACTTAAAACTGTTGGAGACTCAGGGCCAAGAAGCAGCTAATAAATTTACCGAAGTTCTGAGGCAGGTAAGTGCAATGATGCAACAACAACAGCAGCAGCAACAACAACAACAACAGACACAACAAGTGAAACCTCCTCAACATATACAACAACAGTATATGAATGCCGGGGCTGGTGGTGGTGTTAATGCTGGTCAACAACAATTAATGCCACGTGACATTTTTATGCAACCCCTAATGAATTATCAACAACAACAGCAACAACAGGCTCAGCAACAAAGAAATATGAATCCTTATATGGGTCCAACTGGTACCGGTAATCTCATGCAACCTCCCCTAAATATGTCTACTATAAATGATGAAACTCCACCATTGGATATTAATTTCAATCAACAAATCGATATGGTTTTCAATTCGATTATCAATGGCAATGAAATAAGTCAACCTATACTGCGTGATCTATTTGGAGTTAGTGGAGGTGGTGGTGGTAATAATAATTCGGGAATGAATGGTGATATGCTGTTAAATACAAACACGTCATCAGCTAATACTATAATGTCTGGTAGTAAAATGTTTCCAAGTATTGTCGGAAATGTCCAGCAACAACAACCGGGTGTTGGTAATATGGCTAAAATGGGAGGCCCACCAAATATGATGGGAATGACGCCACAACAACAACAACAATCCGCCAATCATCAGGGCGGTTTTATGGGAAACAGTAAGTATATGTTTTCAGTTTTTAATTAATTTACAAAAATATCTTCGATTGATAATAAAGATGAGGCGTCCCACGAGTCAATCGGCCCGATTACGGTTGTCAAATTTGTAGTCTCATTTTTCGACTTTATACTAATTGGCTTGCTTAAACTGAAAATTATAAATAAATTTGACCTGAAAATGAAAAACCATTTTCGGTAGAAATATGTCCATATTATTTTGTTCCTCGCAAAATATTGATTTGTAAGATTCCAAAAATATTTTAATTTTCATTCTAGCATTTATAAAACTTTCACAATTCGTCTTTAAATTTGTAAAAAAACAATTATTTACACCCTTTAAGTTAAAATTGTGTATTAAACTCCATACTATGTAGATATTGTCCGTTGGGCGCCATAATTGGGAAAGTAAAACGCTTCAGAATATATTATACTCATGTCCGTAATTTCAAGCAATATATACCTACACCGGTAAGTATCTAAGCATCGGTAGGTATATTTTGCTTGAAATTATGTGCACCAACGAACCACGTTCAAACCAGGATCATGGATTTAGTAAATATATTTTGGTCTGATTTTTTTTTTTTTAAGAAAGTCGAAAAAACATAATTTTATTTATAGTAATTAAAATAACAAATTGTGAAAAGCAATCTGATGTAGGCGTGTCCCTATCCGGATTTCATTCCTGCCCAAGGAAATCTTCAGGGGACTTTGTTATTAGAATTTCTAGAGATATTTGTTATGGTAAATCACAAACTCAATGAGAATTTCTTGTCCTCGTCTAGGAGCGAGATTCAAAATTTAAAATATCAAAGAAAAAACAAAAACAACAACAAAAAATTGTCACAATTGGCTTTGTCATCTTAATTCTTTTAATTTTTAATAATTTTTAATTTAATTCTAAATAATTTTAATTTTTAATAAAAATTATATCAAACTTGAAAGTTTACATATTTTTTTTTTTTAGATCCTGCGATGAATAACAAAGAATATTTAATGGGTCCAAATATGTCGGCTGGTGGTTCAACATCTTCAAATTCTTCATCCGTGCCGCTTTATAAACGCCACGGTTTAGCCATGGGCAATGGTCACAATTTAAATAGCGCTGGAAATTCTAGCGCGTCCACTGGAGGGCATTCTTTGTCGTCTTCTACCCCAGATAATATATTAACTGGTAGTCCCAATGATATTTTGGCTGGATTAACTACAGGTGGTAGTACTCTAATCGAGGCCCTGCTTCAACAAGATCAACAACAACAAAATAATACCACTCTACAAAAATTGTTGTACAACAACTTTAATGCTACCGGTCTTAAAAACGATATGGATTTATTTATGGGCAATAATACCTTTGTCACAGCTCTGTCGGATGGTGTTGCCAATACATTTCATACACAAAATTTCCAACAACAACAACATCAAGCTAATAATATTCAACATCCTGTTAATAACGCTGGACCAACTGCGGTCGATAATCGTAATACTACGTATGCGGCGGTATTAAGTCAGGGACCTCAACAACAGGAGGCCGCTTTACAACAACATCATAATTTTCAACATAATTCTATGGTAGCCAATCTAAGTGGCAATGGTTTAGGCTTGGGTTTAACCGTAGGAGGTTCAGCTAATAATGGTGATTCGTCGGAAAAGGATCCTTTTGCAGCTATACGTGAGCTGGGTCAAGGTACGAATGGTTTTTATAATTATTTTCAATAAAAAATATGAATTTGTAAGGTAAAGGCAACAAGACTTAGGGCTTGAACTTAAGGCTGGCATAATCAAAAAAGAGCTCTTCTTAAAAGCTTTACACAACAGAGAGGGAGAGAGAGACACTTGGAAAAAGGAGAAATATGAAAGTATTTTTTTTTTTTATTTTATTTTGGAATTTCAAATTGAATTTTCGTCTTAAGTTTATAATAATTTTTAGCCTTTAGTTTAACTTTTAGTTTTGAAATTATTTTATTATAATATTTTGTATATTCTTTGGTATTTATAAATTTTTTCCTTTTAAGTTTAAAATAAAAGCTTCAATGAAACTTTTACCGAAAAGCTTTTAGCCAAATTATTGCCAGCCTTATTTTTCTCCAAGCCCTGTCAAGTTGTTAATAGTTTTTGTGTTAAGTCGTTAAATGACTTTTTAAATGTTCTCTTTTTTCATTATGAATTAATAATTTAATAATTTAGTTATTTAATTATTTTTTAAAAATAGCATAAATAAAAAACAAATATTAAAAAAACAAAAAAAAAAAAAAAAAAATATATACAATATATAAAATAAATTTGTAAAAAAAAAAATGAAAAAAAAATCTAAAAAAAATAATAATTGCACAGTTAAAAAATTATGTAGTCTAAAACAAAGATTAAGGTTAAACAAAATTTTATAAAAAGAGCTGAGTTTAAGCATTAGCTTTTTAATTTAAAATTATAGCATTTCTTTTAAAAAAAATAAATATAATATAAAATGAGTGTATTCAGAATGGTCATTTACACACGATGCAAATTTTCACAGTTTGCATCTGCAATACTGCTCAATGCTGAGAGAATGCAAATAAGCAACTGTATATATTTTCATCGTGTGGAATTGACCATCGCGAATACCCTTACTATATCCTTCACACTGCCTTAAAGTTGTTTTTTCCCAAAGAGTTCTTAATTTAAAAATATATATATATCTGTGTTTGTGTGGTAACAGCGTTAACTCAATTGTTTTTGACTGTTTCTACTGTCATTTTAGCTTGCAGTGATACTATAAATTAATTTTTAGAAATTAAATTACAAAAAGGTATTTTAAGTTTCAAAGTAATGTTTCGAAATTGATTTTAATTTTCTGTGGATCCCAATTGATTAATAAGTTAACTTTAAATAGCCAGCGCTATTTTGAGTTCCGAATCTGCATACAAAAATTGTAAAGAAAATCATTCAAATATTGGTTGGTCCTCTATGATCGACATCCAGATTTTTTTTTTTCAGATTTAAATCTATTCTAATTAAAAAATTTCTGAACCCAGAACCGTGGTGAATTTTTAAATGTTGACTCATGAGAGATTATTAAATTGATAAGATAAAGTTAAGATTCGTTTACCAGTCGGCTGTTCTGAATTAATTTCGTAAGAATCATAAACAATATATTTACTCAATTTATATTGAATACATTTTCGCAACAATTCCTTGTGATTTTACAATTTTACTTTAAAAAGTTTGTGGACTCAGAACGAAGCTAAATATTCTCGTTGAATTGAATATATTTGGAGATTTTGCAACTTGCAATTGTCTACAAGCAAAAAATGTTTTACAAAAGTTTGAAGAAAATAGTGGTTCAGCAATTTCTTTTTACAAAAAATGCAAATAAACCTTTGATAATTAACCAAGATTTAACGTAATTTATACAAAAAGCTATTTCACTCATCTTTTGGAAAAAAAAATTAAAATAAGAAGTGGTAATTTTTAATTTAATGAAATGTTCGTTAACTAAAATAAAATGAAAACTATCTGTGTTAGGGCTATAACTTATCTCGAAAAAATGCTAAAAATCAATTTAATCAATATACGCGAAACCCGTCAAACTTAAAAACGTTTGAGTCCTTTAATACCGATACGCATCGTTAGAGTCTTACTACTTTAAAATTTTAACGAAATAATAACTTTTAGTTTAATTAAACAAGAAAATTGTGTCGAACTTCAAAAAGGTTTATGCGGGAACTTTTTTGAAAACCTTTTTCGCGGTTTGTGTTTCTTTATATTTTTTTTGGGATAGATAAAATTTGATATATCAAATAGTCAATAGTGGATCGAAACACAGAATGTATTTTAAAATTTAAAAATAGAAAATCTTTAAATTTGTTTTAAAAAAATTTCAGTTTAATTAAGTTTTTTACTTAAACTAAAACATATAAAGTAATAATTAAAAAAAAATCAGCTCTTTAACTTTGTTTTTCTTTAATATTAATATTATAGACTCAAAAAGGCCGTAAAAAATCATTAAAAAAAACTTATAATAGAATTAAAATATTTTTGCTAAAAAAAAATAACTGAATAAGCTAATATTGAGTTTTTCTTTTATATCAAAAAATATAATTAAATGTAAAAAAAAAACATATTTTATAGTAAAAAACAAAAAGAAAGTGTTATTCAAAAAAAAAAAAAAAACTAAAATTTTGCAATCTTTGTAAATGAAAAACAAATAATGAAAAAAAAAAATATAAAATTTATATTATAAGATTTTTATTGTAAAACTTTAATATAGGACTCTTTAAACTATAAGCTAAAATTAACAACGCAAGAAAATTAAAAAAATATCAAAAAGTTTTTAATAAAACTATTAAAAAAAAAATTATAAAAAAAAACTAAACTGTAAATTTTAAAAATCCCCCACTCCCTCCTAAAATAACTAAAAAAAAACATCCTCTTGAAAACCCTTTACAATACATGTAGTGTAATTGTAATTTGTTTTCTTTTATTTATTATTAGTTTTCGTTCTAATAATATTAATTTAAAAACTACACAATCTATATTCATTTAATTTAACTTTCTTACTTGAAAAAAAAAACAAAAAAAATCCAAAAAAAAACAAAAACAAAAAAAATGCAAAAGAGAATATTATATAAAATTTGTTTATTATTAACAATTATTTTTTTTTTTTAAATATAGTTATTATGTACTACATTTTTTATGATTATATATTTCTTCTTTATATTAATAAATTAATATTTTTAATTATTGTCATTTACTAAAAGTAAAATAAAAAACATAAAAAATTTACAATTTAAATAGCTTATGTTAAATTAAAAACTGAAAAAATTAAAAAAAAAAAAAAGATTATTAAATTGTAACATAAAAATTAGTTATTGAGTTGAAAACACTACACATACTTTTTATTTATTTAAATTCAATTATATATTATATTAAATAGCAACATATTTTAATTTAAAATACAATTTAATTGTATCATGTTTTGAAGATATTTCGTCTAAACGTCCTTATTACGGTTGTCGTAGTAGAATTTGCTGAAAATTCATTAAAATCACAACTTTTAAACAGTTCTACATCTGAATTTATCATGAATAATAATCCGATTGCAGAAATATTTAAACAGGATTTAATTTCATAATACTTTTCAGTTTAGACCTTTTCGTATGTAGTCATTAGTGTCCGAACGAACAGTTCGGCCAGAAAATGCATTTGGTCTATATTCGGTATTTTAAAGCATTATGGACAAATTTGGCGGATGGAAAAATGTTTATTGGGCTGATTAGATGCTATTTTGAGTGTCAAATTTGAAGAAAAGTCTTTAGTTAAGCAATGATTTCACTGTTCGTCCTCAGAAAGTTCGGCCAAATTGAAAATAGTTCGGCGGCCGAACTTTTAACTTTATAGCTAAACTTTTCTCTTAAATTTTATACACAAAATCGAATTAAATCGGCTTAACAAACATGTTTCCAATACCAAAATTTGTTATCATTGCCTCTAGATATCAAAAAAACGACAAAATATAGTTTTTTGGCCGAACTGTTCGGTCGGACACTAGTAGTCATATCTTTATTTTGTATGTCCATAAAAAGTTGTAAATATATTTTTTATCAGTTGAAGTTTCGGTGATATTAAAAAATGTGTATTAAGGGGTTACCGCGCAACTTAATTCCAAAAAAAAATTCGAATTCATAAAGCTGCCGCATATTGTAGAAAAGAATTCTTAATAAAAATTTAATGTTTTTTATATTTTTTTCTGGTATCCTTACAAACGAAACAACAAAAATATGTTGGAGGTGAAAACAAAATTTTGAGGTGAAAAACTTTTTTGGATGTAAAATAAAAATTGTGTAGTGAAAATAACAAGTTTTGTGGTGATATAAAAATGTGATGTGAATTTTAAATAGTATTCACCTCTACGCGTCTGGTGGAAAATATGTCGTTATATTTCATACACCAGACGCCACTATGTATTTGTGCTTATATACAGTGTGTTATACACCAATTTATATGAGAAATTTAGAATTATCTTCACATTTTCACTCATAACTTTTGAAAAGGTGAACCGATTTTGCTCATTTTGTATACCAAACTTTTCGGGAAAATGTACATCGGTCCATGTAAAAATGAGCAGTCCGTATTGCGTTTTCGAGTCGTGATCGCCATTTCAGCAGACAGACGGGTATCGCTAAATCGCCTTAAAATTTAATAAGAATCAATAATATATATACTTTATATTTCGATGCGTTGCAAACGGAATGACAAAGTGGTATATACCCTCATCACAGTATGTGGAGAGTATAATTAAAAATATATGATTTTTGCAAAAGCTACAGGATTTCCGAATTCGAAATTTTTTTACAATCGAGTTGCGCCTAACCCCCCTGAAAAACTAAATTTTCAGTATACAGAAAGAATTTTCTTATGCGAGTTTTAATATAATTGTTTATTAACTTTAATGAAAATCTGAATTAGTTTAATGAAAAGATTTAATGATTTTATGAAAAAAAATATATATTAATATCACAAAGATTATTCTCTCAGTGCATATATTAAGAGCAACATTAATTTTTTATCTACAAAACGATATGTATTTTAAAAAAGCTGTGCATCGAAGTCACTTCAACAAGTCGTCAGCTTACTATTAGTTTGACCCACTCACCATTTTTGAAAAAAATTAAGGATTCCTATATATTACAAATATATTCTTTCTAAATCCGAAACCAGTTTATCGATATCCTGAATCATATCAGAGATATTCAGAATATTTGAATTTCAGCGTTTAATAAGCATTTTTTTGATGAATTTTTGGCATATGCAGTAAATTTAGTATATAAACATTTTAAAAATATACTGCAATAGACATATTGCATACAAAAGTTAAAAAAATCTACTTCATTATTGTTGGGCTGCACTACCAAAACAACTAAAGTAAATCAAAACTAAAAAGAAAACTGCTTTTACACGATCATAAATGTATGGAGGTGCAGAAAAAAATGCAAACTAAAAAATATATGCAGTACAAAACAATTTTTTTTTTTTTACAAAACCTTTATAATTTTTATATAATCAATATAAAAGTATAAAACTTAATATTTTTGTTTAAAATATGTGCCGCAATTAATAAGAAAACATAAAAAAAAATTGCATCATGCAGATTTTAAGAAAATTGAGTGTACCCTTATCCTTTTTCTCAATACCGACTTTTTGACATATATGTCAAATCAATAATAAGCTAATGAAATGCTGAATAAGAATTTATTTTTTAGCCTATGCGAAAAGTTTTCACTTCGAAAATAGCAAATCTACCATATTTAGAACTGGGCGAGTCACATAATATTAATTTTATACAAAGGAAAACTTCTCGCATAGTTACAGTATCGGACAAATCATTTGCAACTATCATACAAATTTTAGAATCAGTTCTAAAAAAGACGTGGGGTTGCGTTATTTTAATTTAAATTTTATTTATATAATAAAGTAAACTTCATTAACAATTTTAAATCAAAATTATTTGATTTTTTTTTCAATATTTCGAATTCTTTGTAACATAAAATGAACATAGTCACTACTTCAGCAAGACAAAACAATTGCAACTTAAAAATATTTCATGTTTAACTATTTTTTTTTTTTAATATTTCGTAGCGAAACCCTTATTTTCAATAACAGCTTTGCATCGTCGAGGCATGGACTCTATTAAATGATTAATTGTATCCTATACCATACCATGCATCTTGAATCCTGTTGAAAAAATCTTCGGTATTTTGAACGTTATTGCGATCAATTCTCTGTTTCACAATTGAACAAAGGTTTTCGATCGGGTTAAGTTCCGGTAATTGAGGTGGCCATTGCATTACAATAACACTTTGTTGTCTAAACCAAGCTTTTACCACCTTCAAGGTGTGTTTGGGATCGTTATTTTGCTGAAACGTCCAAAGTAACGGCATTTCCCACTCAGCATATGGCAACATAACACCCTCAAGGATGTTTTTGTAAACCCATCTATCCATTATACCATTAATACGATGAAGTGGGCCTAACCCATTGGCAGAAAAACATCCCCATGCCATGACATGGCCACCTCCATGCTTCTCCGTCTTTACACAAAACTCTTTTTGAACTTGTTTTCCTTTGGTCTTTCTTACATGAATTATACTATTACTGGCGATAATATTAAATTTTGATTCGTCGCTGAAAAGAACGTTTTCCACGATCCACTGTCCAACTAACATGATCTTGAGCAAATTGCAGCCGTTTCAATTGATTACGCTTAGATATTAGGGGCTTTTTCGCTAGCCGATAGGCTAACAAACCAGCGTCAACGAAACGTCGGGAAATGGTTCTTGCGCTTACTGGTAATTTTAATTCTTTTGCCAATTTCGGAGCCGATTTAAAAGGAAACTTTTAATCTCTCTCACTATTAATGAGTCTGTTCTTTGGTCAGTTTTTCGTGGCCGACCACCTTTGCTGATCACCTCCACAGATTTAGTTTTTTTTAAAACGCGATAAAAATTCGAGAAACTGATGATTTATGCACTTTATATTTAATAGATAGTCCTTTTTGAGAAATTCCCTAGTTGAAATCGTCCACAATACGCTTTCGTAATTTTTTTCCGAATTTATTTGGTGCCATTATTATCGATATTTCGAAATATTTATTTTTATTTTATTTATTTTATTCAAAAATCCATATTGTAATACAAAAGCCATCCAGGCCCAACTTGTGTTTCTTTTCAAATATTTTTGCAACTAATGAAAAATGTGACTTTAAAACCAAAAAACTGCGAATGTGATCAAAACAAAATAAAACATGACGGGTTTTAATCTATTAACAACAGAAACTTTAGGAGTTGCAATTGTTTTGTCTCGTCAAAACAATAACTATTTTCACATAATTCACTTTAGTAATGCAAATTCCGGATAACTAAACCCAAAATATCTCTAAAATTGTTACTGAAATAACAAATACCATGTAAGTTGCAAATGTTTTGTCCGATACTGTATATAAAACTGTGTGTGTTCTATAACTATGTGAAATGTTTTCACATCGGAAATATCCACTCTTCCATATTTAGAACAGTAATATAATATTAATTTTGTACAAAGGAAATTTTTTTTACATGCTACTAAGTAAATTTGACATCATGTGACTCGCCCTGTTCTAAACATGGCAGAGTTATAGTTTTCGCTGAGAAAACTTCTCGCATAATTATACAACGCCCCCACTGGATGGGTTTTGTATTCCAATATAGATTTTTGAAATAAATAATTTGAAATTACAATGCTAATGGCAACAGCCAAACGTCCATTCTCGTAAGCCATACGAAAAAGCTAATAGTGTAAGTGTACCAACGTCGCGTAGCAATCCTTTTGTAGCCTATGCGCAAGCGTTTCATAGGAATTGAAATAATGCCTAGTATACCAACGCCATAGTATAACAACATAAACAATGTAGAAATGGTATGTACTAAAAATTTTAACAAATTAGCTTTGGATTTTAAAGTATATTTATACTCAGAAATTTATTTTGGCATTTTTGTACAATAACTTGAAAACAAATAGGTTTAGGATCTTGAAATTTAGCAATTTGGACTTTTGCATTATTAGCCTCATATCACCTTGGACAGAACTTGTAATAGTTTTGAAATAAACCTACTAACGCCCACTGTCCCCATATGAGGATATCTCAATTTTTTTTTTGTTTTATTTTTTGTACCATGCCAAATTACAAGAATATCATAAAACGGATTTCAATTTTAAAAAACTTTTGATTTTACTTTATCCCATTTGACGCTTTTGACTATTATAAAAATGTTTTTATTGAATTCTCTTCGTCAGATTTTATTTGGGAGTAAGTGGGTTAAGGGGAATTTTATATTTGTTTTTAAACAGGGTTGGCATTATCTTACCATGATAACGGTAGTTGGCTCCCATAGTTACATCAGGACCGATTTCAAAAAAAAAAGCGATTAAATTTAGGATTTATTTGTTCTTGTATAACCGGTCATATTTTGCTATTTTACCTGTTTAATTTTGAAATATCTCGAACTAAAGTTGAAATAAAAAAAAAACAAAATTATTACCAAAAGTTTATTTCAAAATATATAAAAATTTAATATGCTTTTTCATAAATATAAACAAATAATTCACCAAGTAATATTTTTTTAATTATAGAATTAAAATATAAAGGTTAAAATATCCCTTGCAAAATAAATTTTCATAAAGTAGTATATAAACTGTATAAAATAAAATTTAAAAAAATAAAAAAAAAAAATTTAATGTATAATTATATGTATTTCAGTAATTTTAGTAAAAAATAAATTTTTAAAAATTAATTATATATGAAAAAAAAAAAAAATAAACAAAAAGTTATAAAAAGATCCCAAAGGGACAAGCTACAAAAAAAAAACACATTTACAACTTTTATTTTCTATGAATTTATATTTATTTCTTAAAAATATCTTAGAAACTAAAAGAAAATAAAGAGGGTGTTTAATATGTGCATTACAATATACTTAAACGGGTACATATAAAGTGGAGATGTCTTGTTTAAGATCATCGTATAAATCTTTGTAATCGTCATTCTCACGGACCAATAATGCTACAGTACCACGTTTAACACCCATGGCAGCACCCAAATCAGCACGACTGGGTGTATAAACATACGGAATACCCTTTTCTTCGCACACTGCAGGTAAATGGCACATGATATCAATTGGAGTTACATCTCCGGCAAAGATAACAACACTACAATGGGAAGACAACATCAAGATCATCACAGAAATTCAGCTTTCCTCGATTTTCATGAACTTACCCAGTTTCTCCTTTACGCAATCTTGTTTGTACATCCTTAAGACCATTGCGTAGAAACGTTTTATGTTTTTGGGCTTTTTTAATAAGTTTATAGCATTTTTTAGCTATTTTCTTGCTGGCCATTGGCTGACAGATGGAATTTACATATTTCATTTTATCATCGTAGTTATCTTCTTCCTTAATGCTAACATTGCCAACATCGGTAACACTTTCATCGACAGCTTCCTTCTTAATTTTGACCATTTTATATTTTAAAAATAAGAAATTAACAAGTTTTCACGTTTTTAACTTTCTTAAAAAACACACGTGTGTTTAGTTTATTATAAAAAAGAAACTTCAAAATAATTGTGTTATTGACACATCGAATACTAAGTAATCGGTAGTCGGTTTTTGAAAAGTAATTGATGTTTTGCTATATTTGTACATGCAGAGAATAAACTGATATATTGTGTAAAAGATTGATCTTAAGGTATCCATACACTACGCAATATTCTTGTGCAACTTTTGCTATTGTGCAAAATATTACTAGTGTGAATGTCATATTGGAAGGTTTGTACAATATATTGGAAAAAATCAAAAAGGTTTTGATTATTTTTGCGCAACTAAGAAATGTGAAAAATATTTTATAGTGTGTTGGCCACATTGTGCAATTTTTATAAACCCCCTAAACGGAACAAAAGTGTGGTGCCATATTTTGTGCAAAAGTATTGTACATCTTATTGCACTGTGTAGGACAAAATGACAATAATACTGGCAATAATATTGCAAAAGTGAGCCTGCATGACAACTGCTTTTTTTGCAGCAACTTTACCAGGGTTCTTTTAACAAAAAGTGAGCATTTTTTGACGTTTCGTTTTGATTTTGGTTTGAAAGTGTAAATAATCAAAATTCCTACTTTTCAACTAATTTATGCAACAAAACGGTTAAAAATCACTCTTTTAGGAATAGACAACTTCATTTTACATTCTATTGTTGTAAATCTGTTTGCCACTAGTTTTGAAGGCAACTTTACCAGAGTTTTTATTTCAAAAACTAAATTTTTTGACATTCCGGTTTTTTAACGTTTTATAAAAAACTGTTTATAAAATCTTTCTATAATCTTTAAAAAATATTGACGATTTTAAACAATTGTTAATTTTTCAGTACGAGTTTTTTAACAAGCACTACTTTTAAGAACATGTTTAAATTATTTTTTATGCAAGATTATAAACAAAATTAAAAAAAAAAAATTATTTTTGGCCTCAAAACGTTATTATTAAAAAAACGCCAACATAACGCCTTTTTTAAAATCGCTGACAGAAAATAATGCGAGTTTTGTGTAGTATAAAAGCGCTAAATTTGCATTGCAGACTGTCAGAATTTTTCGTTCGAACTTCATTATCAAATAATCAGTTGCCGAGAAAGGACGCACGTGTGCGAAAAAAGCAAATTCACCCAAAAATTGTTAATTGTATAAAAAAAGCAATACAATTTGCTAAATTTATTTAATTAGACTACCTCGACTTTACATAAATCTATTACAAAAATGGTAAGTAGTTATGTAGTAACTATAAAGGGAACCAGAGGTTTTGACTAAAAATATTCAAAATGATAAGATTCTCGATGTTTCTATGATGTTGATTGATAAAAATATGGGGGGCCGGTGTATTTGTTGTATGTTGAAACTGTTGTGTAATATAGAAACAAATAGAAATGGTGTTTTTTTTTTATTATAGACGCTAAATTTATGGAGTTTAATAGTTTAAATTAATAATTTTCTGTAATAATTTAGGCCGCCGCTATTAAGAGAATCATACCTATGTTGGATCGTATTTTGGTACAACGTGCTGAAGCTTTGACAACCACGAAGGGTGGTATTGTTTTACCTGAAAAATCTCAAAGCAAAATGATGCAAGGTACTGTTATTGCTGTTGGTCCAGGTGCTAGAAATTCAGTAAGATTAAATAAATTATACAGGAAACTTTGTCGATACTCATTTTTTAATTCTATTTCTTTTAGGATGGTGCTCCCATTCCCATTGGTGTAAAGGCCGGTGATCGTGTTTTATTACCTGAATACGGTGGCACCAAAGTAGAAATGGAAGACAAAAAAGAATTCTTGCTCTTCCGTGAATCTGATATTTTGGCTAAAGTTGAATAGGATACAACTTCAATCTGCATTTTGTTGTAAATTATCCATAATTTATAATCAGATTAACTATACTTGTTTTTCTTAATTTTAATAACTATGTAATTTTTCTACATCTCTATGAAAAGTAGAGATCCAAAATTAGTTTGTATATTCCATTTATATTATAAAAAAACGTGTGCCCTGGGAAATTGTTTTCCTTGTAAGTCCAGAGCAGATGTAGTTTTTGAATTATTTAATGTAAAAATAAAACGGTTTTACGCTTTATTTGTTTAACAAATTTGATTTTTTATTAATAAAACTGAGAAATGTACTACAATTTCAAATTGGCCAAACCATAAACCTGATTCATAACTGAACGTTCATTTAAGCCCGGCAAAGTTTCAACGGCTGCTCTTTCTCTAGATAATTTTACCAAAGCTTCAAAGGATCGGGGTTCCCAAATAGCCAAATCAGATAAGATTTTTCTGAAACAAGTTATGAAAATTAAAAGTTTCTAGCTTTATATTCTTAGCAAACCACTTGTTTAATAAAATGTTGCTGCGTGTAAGACCGTCTTTGAAAGTATCTAATGATAAACCATATTGCTCACAACCAGCCTGTACTCTAGTGGTCCATAACTAAAAATAGAAAATTTATTAAAAAAAAAAATCAATACCATCCATAAAAACCTACCGCGGCCATATCTAGTTTTTTTAATTTTCTACCCTTTGTGGCATAAACCAATGCCCGGTGGACATTGCGTATGGTGATGGAGTAAACATTCCTTCTACGTCCTCTATAATGCTAAAAGAAAAAACAGTTTCAATTAAATCCTTAAATATGTGTAAAAATCATTTTCCGGAAACTTACTGCAGCCAATTTAAAGATTTTACGTTTACGCCAAAATTCATCAGGTCCTCGAGAACGCACACATAAAGCCAAAGTTGGTGATACCATTTTTATATTATATTCTTTAAATTATTTTTCGTGTTTCTTGAAAATTTACACAATTTCAGTTTACATAACCTTATTTTTGTTTTTCCCCAGCAGATAAAGAACAGCTGTTAAAAGAGTTGCCATATTGATGCTGTATATACATATATTTTCGAATAGTTTAAAGTGAATTTACGTTATTCAGACTTCTTGTTATATAGCATATTTAAATATGTACATATATATTTTTTCCCCTATACAAATTCATGTATAGAGTTAAGTGAAATTTCGTTTCAAATTATGTACACGCAGAAAAAAACTGATGCGTTTTTATAAAAGGCGAAAATTTTCGGCTTATATAACTAAACTGCATTTTTGTTAAATTACACAAGCTTGCTGTTTTTGATAATTTTTCCGAGTTTATGCTATGTTAAATTTACATTGATAATCATTAATACAAAACATGCTATGCAAAATTTATATTGATGAAATTTGGAATATAAAATAAGGAAATTCTAATAAAAAGATACATTAGAAAAACACTTACAATTTAGGCTGACATACACAAATCAATGTTGCAGATTTATTATATATGTCAATAGCTAACATAATTTAATAATGGAGGTGAGGTCGAGTTTTTTAATCTTTTTATTTTGATGCAATTTAATTAAATAAAAATAATATCACATTGGCGGTGAAAAACGAAAAATTATAAAGAATGAAAGTAATTATCAAAATTCTAATTGTATTGTTTTGTTTTCCAGGCACAATATGTTGGATTTATTATGACGCAGAATTCGGAAACTTCTTAAGACGTTGGACATCTAGGTATTTATATTAGTTTTTATATAGCATAACAACAAATAACACATTTTTAAGTGTTATTTGTTGTTAAATAAATAATTAATTTTAATAAAAATATTATTTGCAATCCATTATGGAGTATTTTTTATTTACAAATAGTTTGTTGAACCTGGAAAACGTTGCAATAGTATACAAAAAAAAAAACATTTACCTAAGCGTTCTAACAAAATTGTCGTTAATTTTATGAAGTTGTAATTCCCACAAAACATTGAAAAAAAAATTTAACGCAAAAGCAACATAAAGAAAAGAAATATCACTCAAATGACAAAAATGAACGAAATTAGCGAAAGACCTAAAAGAGCTGAAGATTGCGAACTAGCTCACTAGTTCAAAGTAAAGACTAGTTCAATTGAACTATGTCGTTTACGAACTATTCAACTCTACTAGTTTTAAGATAGTTTTAAAGAAAATGTGTGAAATGTGAAAATGTGTACGTTCAATTAATTAATTTGTATGCTTTTTAGCAGTTTTGATTAAATTTTAAAGTTAATTTGTTGGCTAAATAACAAATTTTGAATTAATTAAAAAAGTAAAGAATTAGAATGTCAAAATATGAGAAATATATGCAAAAAAAAGAATAACAAGTGCAGCCATCAATTTCATTTTGTTTTTTTCCGCTAAGAAAATCTGAGCAAACAACATTTGAATGGTGAGTAGGAGAATAAAAAGTAATACGCTTTTCTTAGCAAAATTAATATTGTGTTTTTCTCAGTGATATTAATATTTCTAGTACCCCAGTAAATAATAACTTTTTACAAACCTTAAATTAAGATAAGTTTTGGCAAAGTGCACCTTTGTGACGGACATTGCTAAAAAAAAAACATGAGGAAAATAAAAATATTTCTTTTTCTATCTTGGGTCAAGGGATATGTGGCCTCTGGCCCTAAAGTGTGGGTATTTAATGAAACGAAATTTCCTCAGGACTTCAAAAATATAAATTTTTTTCATGATTCCTGAATTGTGTTGCCCACGAGTTATATATACTTTATGAACTTCCCTAAGAGTTCTCCAATTTCAAACCAAGCCCATATGGCCAAAATATGGCTTACTTACAACTCACTTATTATTTGTTACTTATTTAATTTTGTTTATTATTTAACTAAACCAAGTTTAACTTACATACTAAAAATTCTCCTTATGAATTTCCTTAGAATATTGGTATCTTGGAAGAATCTAAGAAATGTTATCTGATATATTCAGTAGTAAGAAGTAAATTCTAGAGTTATACCTACAGTCTTTTTATTAAAACTCTCTAGGAATTTGTTAGTGTTACTTTTTCTTTAGAATTATACGAAATTCAACTAAAGGCTTTAAGAACAACTTATTTGTGTTTAAAACAACAATGAGTGAACTATCTACATGATATTATTAATGCATTTTTGAATTGAAGCAATGATGTAATGGTTAGCGCGTTGGACTGTTACACGGATGGTCCCGGGTTCGATTCCTGGTGACGACAACATCAATTTATAAAAATAATATGTATGAGTTTTTTATCACTTATATGTATCGCTACACCCACCTTCGGTGTTCCCATAGCACTTAACCCCACCGAAGTAAAATAATGAATCAGGGCTATGAATCAAAAAGCTTCAATAAATTCGCCAACTCTTCATCAGGTGGCGAGCAACAACTGTTCTAAGACTTATCATCTCGCGCAATTACAGTGTTGCCATGTTTGAAGCCCTTCATCTTTCACCACCTTTCATCTCTCCACTATCCCCTTTCCAAAGAAATCAACACATTAATTAATAGGAAGAATTTCCTGAGTGTTGCTTCTCTTTATAAAAAAAAAAAAAATTGCAATGGAACTCGTTCATTAAAACTTTTTATTTAATTAATGAAAGCTTTCATAAAGTTTTATAAAAAAAGTAATTTTATTTATTAAAAGTTTCATTAAGTCAATGTAGAAGTTTCACTAAAACACTTGTTTCATAAAGACTATAAACTTTTCAATATTTTTAAGAATCTCTCTGTATAGTGAAACATGTTTTAAAATTGTAGTGGTTGGAAACCGATTTTTGGAGAGGGAACAAGAGGTTGAATACCTGCATAATAAATTTGTATATGCAATTAAACAGCTAAAGGGTCCGCCATCTAACGTTTTTTTTTTCAGCTAGTGCTTATTTAGTGAATGGTAACACTTAGCTCATGTCTGATTTGACAGATAATTAGTTTTATCCTTCCGCTAAACGAATATGGTTGTATATACGCTTGAACAACGCTGGGAAATATTGCGACATTACTTTGAAAATCATGGTAATGTTGCAGAATGTGTGCGAAAATTGCCATTTTTCTTCGAAAATGAGCAAGGAGTGGCCGTTACAGTCAATGGCGATCGTTATCGGGCCATGTTGAACGAATTTTTGTTCACAAAAATTGAAGAGGAGGATATTGGCAACATTTGGTTTCAACAGGACGGAACAGGAAGCCATTGGTGAAATACAGCTGCACACAATCGATAATGTGCTTGAAAATTTGACCGATCGTGTAGGCTACTGCATGGCCAGCCGAGGCTGCCATTTGAATGAAATTATTTTCCATTATTAACCGGTAGGATTGTACTTTCAAATAAAAAAAGAAATTTGAGAAAATATTCAGTAGTTTTTTTTTAATAGCATTTAAAAAAAAAAGTTATTTGGCGGACCCTTTATATGCCATCGATTTGAAACAGATTCAGTCTTGTCTTAAAATACATGGAAATATTAATTTATATTAATTTTTTTATTTTTTTAATTCTTACTACAGTAAAACCCGGTTAAGACGAACTCCGAGGGACCAAAAAAAAATTAGTTCGTCTTAAGCGAGGTTCGTATTAAGAGGGGTTTTTTTAACGATAAAAAATATGTATTTATTAAAACAAAATCAAGATTTTTACATAAATAAAAAATAAAATTAGCATTTCATGCATTCACAATTAAAATTCTTCATTTAAAAGAAAAATCTGTTATTATTTTCTGAATGACTGAATTAACGATTTCATACGCTATAAGTTTTTCTATTACCAAAATATGATTGTCAGCTTCTTCGGCACACGATTTTGTTCGAATACATCACTTGACAAGTTTTCAACATCGGCAGGATTAACAATTTCCAATATTTCTTCACCTGATAAAGTATGTGACGTCAAAACATTAGCATCTATATCTAGAAAGTCATCCACGGATATGAAATTCATATTAGGTCTATCCCATTAAACGGATAAAGAGTTTACTAAACATGGTAATTTGTATGAAAACGAGTTTTTGGGACTTCTTAAAACAGTTCGTAATAACCGAGGGTTCGTATTAACCGAGTTCGTATTAAAAGATGTATTTTATATGAAAATTGTTGCCAAAACGTCGGGACTTTTAAATTAGTTCGTATTAACCGCGGGTTCATCTTAACCGAGGGTTCGTCTTAAGTGAGTTTTACTGTAATACCTCTTAACGATACACTTAAATCACGGGAATCAAAACTGAAGCACATAACCTTCGTTTTGCTAGGATTAATGGTTAACCCATTTGTGTCCATCCATCGTGCAATCTGAACAAGGTAAATTTCAATGTTTGACTCGAAAACATTAAAGAATTGTCTTTCTCCAGAATATAAAATCTGTACATCATCTGCATAACCTAAGCCAATTTAGTAAATATATAATGTTTTACTTTTAAATTCTAAAAAATTAAAACCAAAAGTTTATTTTTCGATCTTTTATCATAAATTATGATGTGAGCAAGATTATTCGAGTTCAAGATCATTTGTTTTTTGTTAAACAAAAAACCGTGCAATGTTTATTTATTACTCAAAAAAGTTTTTGCCCGCTAACTTAGACTGTCAGTAGATAAAGTCTGCTATAAGTTAGCGGGCAAAAACTTTTTTGAGTAATAAATAAACATTGCACGGTTTTTTGTTTAACAAAAAACAAATGATCTTGAACTCGAATAATCTTGCTCACATCATAGTAAATATATAATTTTAAAACGACTGTAATTAGAAAACTATTGTTTTTTGAGACTGTATTTTTATTTATAGCACAGTATAGCCTATAAATTATTAATTCACGTTTTGTAGAGAGCCAACGGACCGCGATCTTCTATTTGTCGTATTTTATGCTTGATATACCTCCAGTCATGCTTTGGACGACATTCATGTTACTTTTTTTTACACTGCTTTTAATTTTTTTCTTCTAATTTTTCAGTGCATTTAGCTTCCCAACCACTTTCATACACTTTTGGCATAAAAGACTCCAAAAGTCCCCAATTGGATGTGCTTTTGGGACGTTTGGAGGATTTGCGTGTTTCGGTACAAAAGGCATGTTTATTGCATTAAGCTATTCTAACGCATTTAGCCATTCTAATCTGGCCAAAATAATGTGTCGTCTTTTGAGTGTCTATCTCTGATAAATTTTTCCAGTTTTACTAAACATCCGTGTTTACAACCATAGCTTTTGAATCCTGGATGTAAATTTGTAATATACCTTTTCCAAAATGGATGTCCACACTAGTACTTTCTTGTTCAAACATAGTTTTATCCGAATACTGTACCTTATCGGGAGTTGTTTTTTTCAAGTCATCAGATTAAAATCCAGAATTAACACTTCCATTGTTTCAACCAAAAAAAGTATTTTTCATCATCCAAAATTATTTGAAAATTTTTTTTCATGAAAATTTTTCTCAGTTACTTGGATTTTGTTCGTTTTTCTGTCAATTGTTTTTTTTTTACTATATTTGGGTACTCGGTTCCTCTGGTAGTATTTCACGTTTCCTTGGAAACTCGTTTTTAATGGGTTTCTTTGTGTTTTAGTTGATGGTTCTAGAGGGAGCCACGTAGCATAAACGATGAAACAAAATCCATTTTTGTAATACTCATAAAATTCCTTTCATTAAAGCACCCACACTTATATGATATTAGGCGTATCTTAACCGATATCAATTTAATTTTTTTTTGAGTATTCGGAAGGTGTAAAACTGGGTTTTGAACCAGATTTCTGTAAAGTGCCCATTTAGTATAAATAACTTAAAAAATAAAAAAATTCAAAGTGATGATGGAATTCCATGTTTTTCATTTTGTTTTCATGTGCTGTTTAATTAAAAATTGTATCCACAAATATGTCTGGATTTATTCTTTTACATAATTTAAGTGGAGTAGACACTTTAAATATTATTGATCAAATTTAGGTTGTTTACAACCAAAATTTAACGTTTGTACCCTGTATTGAAAGTTAATCAATAATATTTAAAAATTCAAAATGATTTCGATTTTTGTTTTTCAAATTAATATTATTGAAAAGTCTTGTTATTTGTTTAATAAAAAAGGACATAAATTATTGCAAAATAAAAAATAATCCCTTTAAGAGCAGTTTTATAAAAAAAAAACTGCGCCAAATTTGGCAAATTTCTTATAGAATGGAAACTGTTGATCAATTTAATTTAGTATATTGTTGTCTAAACTTATTGAAATGTGTGTGTTTAAAGATCAATAAAATGTAAATCAATTACATTTTACATTGACAGTCTGTGCTAGTCTTTATAATTTACTTGTTACCATGGTAATAAATACATAAGTAAGAATAATAAGTAAACAATATCAAAAATAATTTCAATATCAGAAAAGAAAATTAAACAAAGTACTCAAAATTATGTACAATTCATATAATGAATGGCCAAACGGAATTAGATCAATTGGCCAATGCAGAATTACAACGTTTACAAAGACAGGTATGTAATATTTCTTACGAAATATACTTTTTTTCATGTTATTTCACTTTTTCTTGTAGCTACGCTCCCTTCAATTGGAATTAAGAAGTTTATTGGATTATAAATCTAAACAATTAAAAAAACAAAATCATATTATAAATGTTTTACAGCAAGAACATCAACTTTTAAAGAATGAAATCACCACATTAGAAGGCGGTACTCATGCTAAAAAGAATAGTAATGTAAGGACTGTAACAAAATATTTAATAAAAAACTTAAGTAGTATTTTATTTCTCAATTCAGAAAGAAAAACATTTAAATTACTTACAAAATCAAGAATCTGAGGTACAAAGTGTATTAACAAATGAACGTGTTAATCTCTGGGAACTGGAGGGTCATATAAAAAAGGTTAGTTTTACTATTAACAATAAATTGTTGATCCCTGACAAAGACATAATCTTGTTCATTTCAGATGGAAAAAGAAATTGATGGAATGCGAATATTAGAAGTGCCGGATAGTTGTTATAAGGATACTATATGCAAAGTTCAAAAAAGTGTTGTTAAGTTAGAAAATCGCTTGGACGTGGTAAATAAAAAGTGTAGTGATGTTTTAACGGAAAACTCAAAATTAAGAGATTTCATTAATCATATGCTACAAGATCGGTAAGTTAATATTCTTTTAAAAACAATGATGTTTAGTTTTGCGCGAAACCAAACATTTATCTTAATGTGTAAATTATTTAATCTACAATATTTCCTGCTCAAATAAGCACACTTTATATAGCATTCATATTTTTTTTTTATAAATAGCGCCAACTTTAATGAAATGTGGCAATCTATGGTAACCCAATTCAATGAGGGTAAGAAATACATCATGGACTTAATAGATCAATCTACTTTGGCTTTTGATCAAAGGGAAGAACTTTGTAATAAATTACAAGTTTTAAAAGATCGCAATGAAAATGATAAAATTATGCATATACAGGTAAAAAGAAATTAAATACAGTTTTTATTTTACTAATCAGGTATTTTACTAATCAGAAAAACTAGAACAAATTAACACGGCTTAAAAAATAAATATGTTTGGCTATCCACCCCTGTCCACCCATGTCAAGTATTTTCCACGTTAAATAATACGAAATGTAATTTTCAAAACAGAATTTACAATAATTTAGGTGAATTGGCCATAACGATGCAATATTTTCAGAACTAACTCATGTGGTTTATTTGAAAATTTAAAACAATTTTGAACTGTTTGCATTTATTTTGATAAATAATTGATTTTTATATATTTAGTTAGAATATTGTTCTACCTCAAGTCCAAAAATCTAAAATCTAATCTAAAGTTTGATCATTTTCATGATAGTCAATACAATTGTATCATTGGCATCACCCAAATCTTCAGTTGTCTGCAATAGAAAAAGATAATTGGCTTACATAGTGTCCACACTAGATATTAACTTTAATATTTTTCTGTCAGCAAACTTCAAATTCAATCTCAGAGAGAATTATATTACGTGTGAACCACACATTACTGTTACTGTTAGTATTATATCTGAGATAAACATAGTGTTGTTATCAAAAATCTCTAAACAACAATATCATGATATGAGCTGTCAAAATACACACACACATACATAAAAGATTGTAAACAGAAAAAGAAATAAAAGCCTAAAATTAAAAAAAAATCCAAGAAGAAAAAGTGTATTGAAAATTGTTTATTTGTTATAAATCAAAAGTTATTTTTTAATCGCATATTTGAAAATTGAATGAGTAAACGGATGTCTTTACACAACTAAAAACAAAAAATTATGAGAAGACATGTTATAAATATGAATACGTGTTCTCCACCCTAAACATTAATGTGAACATAGATAATTTAATTCCGTTTTTCTATTGCCGCTTTCGCACATATTATATTCAACTTAATATCTAATGTGGACGCGGTGTTAACTCAACCCGAGACATTACATACAATAAGGATTACCAGATCAGGCAGTTTATACACTAAGGCAGACAAAAGGATTCTCATGAAGTTTATTTTGTCTGTTGTATGTAATGGCTCGGTTTAAGTTATTTGTTTATTTATTCAAGTTCTGTAATATAAAGCCAAAAATATATATTACACAGTAATAATAATAACCTGAATTCTTATAGTAATTTAAATAATTAATGTTATCGATAGAAGGTTCCTTAAGTAGATTGAGACTACTGTTGAATATGTATTTAGTTTGAAGACTTCTTAAATTTGGAAAAGTTAATAAAAGGTGTTTAACTGTAAGTATTGATGTGCATTTGTTGTTAAAGTTGCTGTTTATTAAATGTTGATTTGTGGTAATTGTGTGACCCATACGAAGACGTGAAAAGGTTTGTTGAGATTTGTAGGATATATAGGAATTTTCATATTTGGATTGATCATTGAATAGTGAGGATGATAGTAGATCATCATGTCAGCAACTCTCTTAAGTTCTAGTTTTTTTTATAATTAAATTACGAATATCAAATTTTTCGGTCGATGTATCTTTTACAATTGGCGCCAAGCAAGCATGTTTCGCAATTGCATCAGCATAATTGTTTCCATCAGTGCTGCCAACCCAATTTGTTAAAAAATCGTCAATTTTTGTGGAAAATATCGTCAAAATCGTCATTTTGAGAATGAGAAATCGTCAAAAAAATCGTCATTCCAAAAATCATTCATATTTTAATAAAAAAAGGGGAAAGTTTACTCAAAACTTCGTTTTATTCATATTATTTGTAATTATTTAACCATTTCGATGCCCCTTATTTTTAGCTCCTTCACAAACGCCTACAAGTCTTAAGAACACATCTTCCTATACTCATTATACGGAATAGAATTTTAAAATTACCGATCTATTTTAAAAACTTCAAAATTTCATGACGAAATATTAATTTTTATATATTTTTTTTCGATATTTAGTTTCACAAAATTTATGCATACAAAAAATATATTCAATAAAAAAAAGGTGGAAAATCAATTTTTCTATCAGTGATTTTAGAGCTAACATTACTTAAATTATTAAAAAATTTACATTTTTGGATTTTCCTTCCTAAGATATATAAAAAAAAAGCCCTTTGGTATTCTTTACACACAGAGAAAATTTAGTTATTTGCCAACTGAATTTCGTTTACTGCGACTCAAATTAAGTTATTACGAATTTCAGACGGTTGGCACAACTTAACATTAGTTTTCACAACAAAGTTCAGTTAATTCAACAACATTTTTGTAGCAATACCCAAAATATTCAGAAATCTAATGTAAATGTCGTTGCACTAACTGAATTTATAAGTTGTTACCATTAATATACACTTCTACATTCGGTTGGCACTTTATTTCTCTGTGTGTACTTTTTAAATAATATTAGAATAAATGATGAAAATTATATAGTTCATCTTTATATTGGTAAATGAATATTTGTTGCTTGATTTGATATCATTTTATTACATATCTTAAGATGTTTTAAATGAAAAGAAGCTTGATAAAATTTCGTCAGTAAATTATTAGAAAAAAATTCTAAAATTCGACGAACATTGCAAATTTTAAAAATCGTCAATTTCCATACAATTAATTTTGTAAAATCGTCAATCGTCATTTTGCCATATTTCATTTCAAAAATCGTCAAAATGGAGACAAATCGTCAAAGTTGGCAGCGCTGGTTTCCATATATGCCGGCATGGCCAGGAATCCAGATTGATTTTATTTTACCTTTGTAGTTTATTAATAAGTCACGAATTTTGTTTATGGATCGCCAGTTGCTGTTTGCCAGGTTGGTTATAGCTGTGATGACTGACAAGCTGTCTGAAAAGATTAAATTTTTTTTCTTGGACTTACTTGCAATGTTTATTGCAAGGGTGCCCAAGCCCTATGCGCTTCGTGCTCATTTGTTTTTGTAAAAACACTTAGCTATAGGCTGTGTGTTTTAATACACACATAGAGCGCTCAGCACTAGCAATACGAAATACACAAACAACTTTGTCTTATTAGTTTTTTTTTCTTTGTATGTATTGGTTTTTACAACAAAAAATATTGAATAAAAATTAGTTTTTCTTTAAATGTATTGGTGTTTGCTCTTCCATAAGGAACTCTTGGGCACTCCTGGTTTATTGCCTGTAAAATGCCAGCTGCTTCACCAGTAAAGATTGATGAAAAGTCAGACAGTGTTTTTGTGATTAAAGTGGTACCTTTTTAATCTACCACTGCGTAAGCTACATAATGGTTATTCTTAGAAGCATATGTAAAAAGATGTTGCTATTCTGAATTTCTGTAACACGATATCAGTTGATAGAAAAGTTGAATGTACATGTCATTAGAAGTATTTTGTTTTTTGTATGATGCAAGGCTTATGTTGCATGAGTTGTAGTCATATGTCCATATAGGATGTATGGTGTTGAATTTAGAAAGTTTTGTTTATATTTTATTATATTGTTATTGATGCATTTGTGTATAGTTGATTGTATTCTTGGAGTTTTTTTGGCAGAGGTAATTTTAGTTACGTCAGTATCTACAATTGAGTTGTTGTATGATAAAAGTTTTGGTAATAGCCGGTTGTTTCCAAAACCCTATGTTCTAATGATGGAAGGAACATTCTACAAATACCATCGGCTCCCCAGCCATAATGTAAAAAAAAACGCAAAAGTAATTAACACAGCATAATGTTCCAGAAGTAGGGTTTCAATTAGTAGTAACACATTAAAAAAAAAAAAAAAAATTGAACTATAAATAATTCAGCCAATTATCTTTTTCTATTGCAGACAACTGAAGATTTGGGTGATGCCAATGAAACAATTGTATTGTCTATCATGAAAATTATCAAAGTTTTTGAAAAGTAACAAATAAAATCTAATATGACAATATCATATTAGATTTTTGGACTTGAGGAAGAACAATATTCTAACTAAATATATGAAAATAAAGAAAGTCCGGAAAAACAGTTTTTGTATTTTTAATACAAAAATTAAAACATTTTTGAATAAAACTACTGTATTATTTAAAATCATTCAAATAAAACTATCGAAAAACTATCCTATTACATCGGCATAGATAGGTCTAGATATCAACTGTTGGACTGCTTTTCAGATTGTTTTCAAAAGGCACATTCCAAACTTAAAAAATGTTTATTCAACAGATGTTTACTACCGAGTCAAAAGAAATTAGTCATCAATTTTCTATATATTGTCACCTAAAATCCAAAAGGCCGTAACTACACTTTTTAGGGTTTTACACGAGAGACAAAAAACATAAATAAAAATCTACATAAAGCTTAGTATCCAAATTTTAGAATTATAAGTAAGAAACAAAGACAGATTTGATTCTGAGGAAAATTTTGCACGTAAAAATAGTAGTTTTTAGGTAATTTAGTTACGGCCTTTTTTACTTGATTTTCTAAAACCAAAAGGCCGTAACTCCAATACAAAAATTTTGCAAAAAAACATGCATTTCGGCAGTAATTAAAAAAGTTGTTATTCAACTTATGTATTTTGATCTATTTTTTGTAATTTTTTTTTTAAATAAAACGCATTTTAACTATTTAAAAACTTTCGAGAAAAATTGATTAAATTTATTTCCAGAATATAAAATTAAATGAAATTTTTTAAACAAAAAACAAAAAAAATCATAACATAAAAGGCAAAAAACAGTACTACACGACTTTTTGGTTGGACGAAAGCGTTCAAAATTTTGTGGGAAGGTGTATTTTGGTTAACCACATTGTAATCAATCAAAAAAACAGTTCTGAATTTTTTGTTATTTTGGATTTTAGGTGAAGATATGCAGGTGCGGTATTACCTAACCTATTTAGAACCTCCGTAGTGCTTTTCTTACAGTTTGATTTTAAAGTTTTGAGAGAATATAAAAATTCACTTCAAGCTGTTTCATAAAAATACTGCATACAATGTTTAGTTATTAAACGAGTTCTCACAGACTATTTACCCTTTTCCTTAGGAAATGCGCGAAATGCAAAGACGTTTAGAACATGATGCAAAATTACAAAAATTCTTTGACATCAAAGGTCAAAAAAGGCTTAATCCTGAACTGGAGCAAAGAGAAATCGACAAAAAGTTGGCACAAAAAGAGGCATTTGAAAAACAATTGGAGGAATATCGTGAAATAATTGATCGTATGAAGGTAATTTGTAAAAAAAACTTGAGTCTATAATGTATTACAAAACAAATTTTTAGGAACTGTATGAAGAACCCGATTCTCAAAAATTATCGGTACAATTTAAAAGACAAGAAGAGGAAAATTTTGCATTATTTAACTATGTTAATGAACTAAGCCATGAAGTGGAAGTATTAAATGATACCACCCAAGAATTATCAGATGAAATCGGTAGGATTAAAACGCTTTTTATACTACAAATATTTAATATTTACAGTTTCATTAATTTACAGAACGTCAAAAGTTGGATTTATTAGAAAAAGAATTAAAACAAAAAATTGAAGCCCTGGATTATCTAAATGATCAGCTGGAAAAGGCGGAATCGCATAACAATGAAGCTAAAGAAAAATTAAAAATTTTAGACTCACGTTTACAACAAATGCTTTTGGGCATAGCAGAAATATTTAAGTAATTTATGCAAATTTTTAATATTAATTTATATTAATAATTTTTTTTCTTTCAGACAATTATCTTGTGATGATGCTCCAATTTTAAATGTTTTAAGCTCCAAAACCTCTATGACTTCACATAATGTTAAACTTTTCATAGGAGTCATAGAAAAACGTATAAATATTATTATTACTAACATAAATATCGAAGATTCTTCTACTAAAATTTTAGCCAAAAAAGATCGTATACCAAAATTTAATGTAAAAGAGTCGGCTAAAACTAAGAAATAAATGTATATCACAGATTGAGTAATCTTATGAAACATGCCTAAAGTCCAATTGGACTTTTATCTACAAATGTATTACAAATCAGTGATGCTTAAATTTAGCTGGTTCTTGAAATTCATTACATTTTAGATCTAAAGTATCTACAATTTTCTTTAAAAAAATTCTTAGCTATAAATCTCTGTATTGTAAATCTCTGTATTGTAATGAATGTAAAATAAATTAAAAACGTTGACATGATATAATTCCTAGACGGTTGATGATATTTAAAATTTTTTTTTTGTATAATTCTGTGCACAAATCTTTATTCAAAAATATTTTAAAAATTATTTTTTTTATGTTAACCGATTTTCTAAACTTTTTGGAAACACATCGTGGTTTTTGACCATTTTTTTAAATTGTCATATGGCATTTATGACATTATATAGGCGTAATATTATTTAAATAAAAACCAGACATTGTTTATATTTTGAGAAAACGGAATAAATTTTGAAATATTTTAAAATATTTTTGACTTAGAAAATTTCATGGTCTAATCGGTCAGGTTTTAAAAAGGTACCTGCAATCGATGAACTATTCGCCATTTCAACAGACAGACGGGCATAGCAAAATCGTCTTAACATTGAACATGAATCAAGAATATATATACTTTATGGGTTCTTAGACCTTTATTTCGATGCGTTACAAACGGAATGCCAAACTCATATATACCCTCATCACAGTAAGTGGTCCTATCAAAAAATGTCAAAAACTTTTTTTTTTCGAATAGTTATTTGGCATCTCTGGATGACAATCTTCCAATTGTATTCCCGATTGTAGACAAGGTGTTTAATAATTGTTTAAAATCACTGAATATAATTAAAATCGATTAATGTAGCCGTTAAAAAGTAATGAGTCGAAAAAGGGTCGCTCTGGCGTCTATTAAAAGTGTTACAAGTTTTAAATTTAAATCAACTAGAATTAAACCCATTTCAATATATGTTTTTTTTCTTTTCAGGATTGCCATAC
This sequence comes from Delia radicum, assembly GCA_021234595.1. Classification (NCBI taxonomy): domain Eukaryota; kingdom Metazoa; phylum Arthropoda; class Insecta; order Diptera; family Anthomyiidae; genus Delia; species Delia radicum. The sequence continues at coordinate 235,853,992 of CM037853.1, read as the reverse complement.
GTCTAAAATGTTAAAAAAACGAAGAAACTAGCAATCACATTTGGGTGGAAAACAGGTAAGTCAAATTAATTTTGAATTTAAATTAAAAATACACTAGATATTTTTGTGAAACTTTGCTAGAAGAAAATGGGATCTTTAATTTAGTGTTGGTAAAGTGAACCATTTCCTCTAAATAATCAGCTCCGGCAAAATAACAAGATAAAGTTTGTAAAAAAAAATTTTTGTCTCTTTGTCTGCCAAGATTTTTGCATTGGGGAAAAAAATCATTTATTTTTGCAAAAATACATAAAAACTATTAAATTTAGCTTATCTCATATTTAGTACATAAAAAAAAAAACAATTTATTTGCAATATAATCAATGCGACAACTTTTTATTCAATACAAAATCTCTAAATTCTGTGAACATTTTTCTATATGTATTAATCAAAAAAAAAATTATAACCTACTTCCAAAAATATGTTTTCTATAAGTACCTACATTTTTATTACAATAAACTACAATTTTTGAAAAAAGTTTTTCTTCATACAAAAAAATGCCGCTCTAGTGCCTGGTATGTATGTAAATACAGTGGGCCCTCGGTTAACGAACACAATTCGTTCCAGAAGCGTGGTCGTTATGCGAAACGTTCGTTAAGCAAAACCATTATTTCCATATATATCAGTGCAAAATAAAATAATGCGTTCCAAGTCGGAAAAAGTACACACTAACATATTTCAACATCAATATTTATTGAAAGTAATATAACATATCGATGGCTTAATATAAAAAAGGCGTAACTCGATTTTTTGTTACTTTACAGGAGAAGGAAAAAACTGAATAAAATCCGTAAAATCTTAGATACAAAAAAACTTTGAATGCAATTTTTAATAAAAAGAGGCAACACATTTTTTTTCTCATTTAAATTTTTATTTATTTTTTATTTTAATGAAGTTAATTAAGATTGGCCCTTTTTTCATTGATATTTTTGAAAAAAAAAATTAAGTTAGGGCTTTTTTAAACTGAGTTTAAAATGAGACATATAATAATAATTTAGGTTAAAATAATAAAAGGAAATAATTCATGAAATTGAAAGGATTAAATCAGAAGTGAACTGTAAAAAATTAGTTCTTATAAGACAAGTTATCATAAAAAAGATGGCAATCTGCAGGTAAAAACTTTTTCAAATCCTGTAGGTGGTCCCATTTCTTTTTTGTGATTGCTATTTTCTCCTTATAAAGTGAATCACCGACTTCGATCTATTTGGGAGAAATTCGTAATCGTCTGTTATGTCTGTTTTGAAATATATTGATCCGGATGGGTCATACGCCAAGGCTCGTAGCATATTTATAGTAAGATCACCAATACGTCTGCCTAAAATTTGAAATAGAAGTTTGAGTACACACATTTCTAGAACTTTTATAGTAAGCAATATTTTTACCAGGACGAATCGAAGAGTATCGTTTCGTGCCTCCTTTATTAATTGCACAAACTGTGAGGGCAAATTTATTTGCTTATTTTTAATTTTTCTTTCAATAAGGGAATGGCTAGTCACATTCCATTTGCGTATGTCCACTTATTAAAAATTTTTGTTCAATCGTTATTTGTGTTTCCATACTAAAAGCCAGCAATGCATTAGACAGTATTACATTGCGGGTTTGGTAGAAACAGCCGTCTGAGTAAATAATTACGTGATGGATTTCTGGCGATCGAGTTTGGATCTTCCTCAAGTGTTCAATAATACATATCGCAAAAACGGAAGCCACTAGACATCCATCTGTTTCATCCCAAACATAATTGTCTGATTCGTGTGTTAAAATATTGTATATTGTGAAATTATGTCAGGGGTGCCCACGGCCTATGCGCTTGGTACTCAATTGTTTTTGTAAAAACACTTAGCTATAGGCTGTGTGTTTTAATACACATATAGAGCGCTCAGCACTAGCAATACGAAATACACAAACAACTTTGTCTTATTAGTTTTTTTGTCGTTCTTCACTTTATACACGCAAGCGCAAAGCAACAACACTTTCGTATGCTTTGCTGGTAAACATTGAAATATTTTTTTCTTTTTTCTTTGTATGTATTGGTTTTTACAACAAAAAATGTTGAATAAAAATTAGTTTTTCTTTAAATGTATTGGTGTTTGCTCTTAAATAAGAACTTTTGGGCACTCCTGAATTATGTAGTTGTAGCTTCATTTTATAATATGCAGCACTCGTCTTTAGTTGAGGAATTAATTTTACCGCTTGCACATCCATACATATAACTGCACATACTCTGGACTCACCATTTTTTATGTCATTATATTTTTCTTCACGCATTTTTTTTTATTTCTTCTCTATGTTTTTTATAGTCTTCATCTGACAAATTACTAGCTTCATGTGATACGCACATATCGCACTGATCTTTCCTAGGTTTAAATATGGAATAGATGATGATGCCAAATTTTTATCGGTTAATACATAACTTGGCAGCATGTCTTATAATGTCAAAGTTGTCAGCATTGTGCTTAAATGTCAAAATTTGAAACAAATATTTAAAGAAAACTTTATTAAAGAAAATATTTATTTAAAAAGTCGAAGCTTAAATGGATTGTGTTTTATTGTGGAAAGAAGATAGTGATGAAAAAAATGATTCTATTCCGGAAAGAGTTCAAAGGAAACTTATAAGAGATTCGTCAGATATAATGAATCTTAATGAGACAAAGTAAGAAAAATTTAAAATTTTACCTTTAAGATTAAATATATTCCTAATAATATCTTTTTAGTTTCATAAAAAACTTTAGGCTTAGTAAAAATGCTTTTACATATGTCTTGAGTTGTGTACAAGATGAATTTAAACCAGCAGAAAGGTCAACTGCCATCTCACCTGTATTAAAATTAGCTGCCACACTTAAATTTTTGGCGCAAGGTGGATATTAGCGTCAAATTGGCCAAGACCGCCTATTAGGATTTTCTCAAGCATCAATTTCTGCGTGTTTGTCTGAGGTTTGCGATGTTATTGAAAGAATTCTTTGTCCCAAACATATTGTATTTGAAATGACAGAGGATAGGAAGAGAGAAGCTGTATCTCTTTTTTGAAAAATGTGGAATACCTGGAGTAATTGGAGCAGTAGATGGTACGCATATTCAATTAATCAGACCTATAAGGGATGAGCAATTATATTTCAAAGGGACCAAAATTTTCTCGGCCCACCTCCAGTCCCTGAAATACTATTTCGGTTTTCCCGGCATTTTACCTTTATGTGGTGTTTATAATCTGGCCACACCTATAAACATATGTAAATTTGAATAATACCAATCTATAAACCGACAATTGATAAATTGAAAACGTACTTTTTTAAATTTCGTTATATCATGAGTCGGAGGGCCAGCTGCATCCAAATCCAAAGACAATCTTGTAAACAAATCCTTGGACTTGCTTCTAGCATTCGCTACATTTAGGTGACCTTTAGCAAAATCCACTCCTTCAAAGATTCAACATCGTGAAAAAAAAACAATGTTTAGTGTAAAAACATAAAACATTTGATGTTTTTTATTTTTACTTATTTATTTAACACTTTTTCTTATATTTTTTATAACGATACTTACATTTTAATTTTTTTTTCTTTTTCGACAACAAATTAGCTCTCGAATAAAATACGAATGTTTTAACGTTTGTGAAGTTCGCTTTCGTATTACATAGTTGCATTTACGAAAGGGTAATTTTTGTTTTCGAAAGGGGGATAAAAAACGGCCGGTTCGAAAAAAAGTTTCCGTGCGTTCGTAAATACATTTTCGAAATCGTACTACAAAATACAATTCATACGAATTTACACATTTTTTCTTTCGAATCGAATTACATAATAACCCCCCTGTTTTTTCTATTTACGTTATAAGTCCATTCGGACTTTCTTGCAATATTTTTCCTTGTTCGAACACCATCTGCGTTCCCCGAATCAGAGTAAGAATTTTCGCTTGCTTTTATATTATTTATTATATTATTTAAATTTTAATGTCAAAACTTTTCTCTCTTCAACAATATTTTTACACAAAAAAGCCAAGTGTACTGATCGGAACACACATAATAAAGGGTGTCCCAAGAAGAGCGCAATTTTTAAATTTTAAATAAAACAGATATTTAAAAAAAAATCGTGAAACTTTATTATATCGTAAAGTAGACAGAATGAGGTTATCTATGGAACAATATATCGTGCAGATGGCCGCCGCGGCTTTGCTGGCATGCACGCGATCTTTAAATGAAATTTTCAATGACCGTTTTGCATGAATGCTGCGGTATTTCATTAATGCAGCGTCCAATTTCCTCTTTTAAGGCTTTAGTCGTCGTCGGCTTATTCGCGTAAACCATCGACTTCAAAAAACCCCAAAGAAAAAAATCTAATGGTGTTAAATCGCACGATCTAAGCGGCCAATTCTGATCTCCAAAACGCGAAATAACACGACCGGGAAATGACTGATGCAGCAATTGAATTGTTTCTCTGGCTGTATGACATGTGGCGCCGTCTTGTTGGAACCACGTGCCCTCCACATTCATTTCTTCAATTCTAGGCAAGAAAAAACTGGTTATCATTTCACGATACCGAACACCATTGACTGTTTGCGCTTGACCTGCCTCATTTTCATAAAAAAAGGTCCAATGATTCCTCCAGCCCAAAAACCACACCACACCCCAAATGCGACAATTCTGCCTATTGACGAAGCCATCAAGATGAAAATGGGCCTCGTCACTGAAGATGATTTTATCGGCAAAATCAGCATTTTCATGTTGTCTCTCCAATACCCAATTAACGAACTCCCTTCGCTGTCCATGGTTAGCTGGCTTCAGTTCCTGAGTCAATTGAACTTTGTATGCATGAAGATGCAAATCTTTCGTCAAAATTCGCTGCAAAGTGGATTTGGAGACACCAATTTGCTGAGCTCGGTGTCGAATTGAGGTGGATGGATTTTAAGCGACATCATCACGTACAGCTGCGACATTTTCGGTCGATCGACCTGGTCGATGGCGCGTTGTTGTCTTTACATCACTAACAGACCCAGTTTCGGCAAATTTATCCATTAATCTCTTTACAGTTGACTCTTTTGGAGCATTATTGTGACCCCAAATTGATCGCAATTTGCGAACTGTAGCCGCAAAAGTTTCACCATTTTGGTAAAACAATTTCACAATGAGAATGCGTTGTTCATTCGTGTAGCGCTCCATTTTTACTAACCTCGTACCTTCTACTAGCAAACAATAACAATTGTTCAAATGTCAAACAATGACACTTCGAATGTTGCCAGATTTAAAAATTGCGTTCTTCTTGGGACACCCTTTATTTGTAAAAGTAATTATATTGGGAAGTACCGTTTTGTTAGTATAAAATGTTTGCTGATTATCAAAAACCAGAGAAACAAGTCGATCGATTTATAGTCGGCCACCGCCGTTGTTTTTGAAAACTCGAGCCGCAGCCAAATACATAAGATTGTTACGATTTTTAAATGTTGTTAGGATTTAAAAACGGCATTGTTTATTTTAATTTATACAACATACAATACTATTTTTCTTTACAGCATAGAATTTTATGTTTCATTCACGAATTTGCATTTAAAAATTTATTAGTAACCGGCGGCTTGTAGTAAAGTTTTTTGCTTAGCCGCCGGCGCAATTTTTCCATCAACATATTTCTCCGCTAAAGCGCACAACTACAGCTGCGCTGACAGATTTACCTTGTATTACTGTGTCATGGTGAAAACTAATCAAACAAAACAAAAAAACGAGTTAGGGCTGTTTCTTTCAAAAATTCTTTGACTTGACTTAGGGCTTTTTTAAAATCGTTATAAATCTGTTATTTGGAATTATATCCCCCTGAAATTTTGAGGCAAGGTACAGCTGACATTTGTCTACCAGAATAAACAAAAAACGCTATTTTGAAAAAAAAATGAGTTACGCCTTTCTTATATTAAGCCATCCATATATTTATCAACATTTTTAAGGAACTGAATATAGGACGAAATGAGACAATCTGCAATGGAAAAAACGAAAAAATTACAAAAAAAATAATTTTGTATGATACCTGGACGCATACCTAGTTCTTCTTTAACAAAAAACTGTCTAGAGTCGTTTGTTTTTGGCGACGCTTCAAAATTTGTTAAAATGCGACACAGCATTATCATTGAATAAATCTGTTGCGCGTTTAGCCACTGTCTGATTGGGGTGATGCTTTTTAATGTTACGTTCACTGTTGCCAGGTTTGACGATTTATCGTCATTTTGACGATTTTTATTACCTAAATTACTAAATGACGATTTGACGATTTTTGCTTCCAAAATGACGATTTTTTGACAAACGTTTAATATGTCAGCAAAGAAGACAAGAATATAGCAATATTGATTATTAATAGGTTTTAAGTTAAAGTTCTGCCTATTATGGAGGCTCGAACTTTTCTAAAACTTCGGGTTCTGAGGAGATCTTTAGCCAGATCGAAATACTAGTATCATCCTAGCTAATATGTTTGATTTGCTTTATTTTTGTAAATATACGGAGGTTGAAAGCTCATTATAAATTGAAAATGTTTATTTGCTATTATTAAAAAATCACCGGATCTATTTTGGATTTTTATTATTTCGTTAAAATTAAAAATTATTTTTTATTGAAAGTTTAGCAAAAAAGTTATTTTATGGATTCATGTTAGGTTTATTTTAATTTATTTTCTGCACTTAGAATAAAGGTAAAGACCACTGCAAATGTAGCTAAAAACAAGTGAAATTTCACCTGAAAAAAGAACGACTTACATTTTAGTAAATTCAACTAACGTAGTCATTTGTTTTTTACTGTTCAAAAAATTAACTACAATTGTATTATTAATGAGTGGTTCAGTCAGTGCAATAAAATATAAGCAAACATTAATTTGTTTTATTTTTTTAAATAAAAAAAAAATACTGTACAAATGAATGTAAAATCATAATACTTTAATTTAATGTGGGTTGTTTTTTAAATGAACTACAATTGTAGTCAAAAATTAAATTTCTTCTACAAATGACTGTTTTTTCACTTAAAAATAAAGATACTGTATTAAAACTGAAACAACGACAAATGTTTACAGCAGAAGTTCCCTGAGTATGTGCTTACTTTTTTCATGGTTGGGAAACACTACCTTTGCATTACAATGACAGTTGCCTGCCACGGCCACAGGGTTTATTTCAAAATTATACCCATTAAATTTTGTTACATCAACAAAATATTGTTATAAATCGTCGTTTCGGTATTTTAGCGTTATTTTGACTTTAACTAGTTCAAGATATTTCAAAATCAAACAGGTTAAATAGAAAACTTAAACCGTTTACATAAGAAGAAACATGTCTTTAATGGAATCGCTTTTTATAAATTTCTATTCCGCTATTAGTGTTACTGTGATAGCCAATCGTTATTATGAAAAGTCATTGAATGCCAACCCTGCTTTTTTTATATTTATATTTTTATAAAGTTTAATTAGTGTAAGATTGAGATAAAAATAAAATATTTATTAAATTAAAAAAAAAAAAAAAAACATCCAAGTTTTTGCGAAACAAACATCGAGTTCGAATATTCTGATTTATAAATCGAAAAATAAATCCGGTGCTTAAAAAACAGGCCTAGTAATAATATAAATACAGTGTTCCAAAGTGAAACTTCAGATATTCACAATTTATATTTGAAAATGGAAAAACATGCAGTAATAAACAATATTTAAATAAAAATAAATAATAATATAAATAATAAATAAAATAATAAATAATTTTTAACAACATTAAAAACCAACCCAAAAATATGAAATAATCAAAAATTTCAAAATTTATTGTATTAAACTGTATCATCACATGTAATGCAATTTGAAACTTTAATTCGTTAATGGAAGTCCAAATTGGTAAAGTGCTATTGTTATAAAATATTATGATTTTCGAAGTTTAAATTACAGAAAAGTGTAAAAAATCGTATTATATTGTACCGATAGTACATGAGCATTTGAAATGTGAATTACATTATTATTCTTTTTTTTATTAAAACTTTATCCCACTTGTAACAAATATTTTTTGTTTTGACGATTTTTTGACGATTTTTGAAAATAAAATGACGATTTTGACGATTTTTATTGGAAAATTTGACGATTTTATGCTCAACATACCTGGCAACACTGGTTACGTTACACTTTCACAAAAAATAACAACACGTCTTGTTAATTGTATGAACACAAGTGATGCTAAAGCTAAACACAAACAGAGAAGTTTTATGCGCAATTCGGTAGTTCCCCTTTTTTAACAAAATCAAATAATGAACATGTACTATGTATGTCTCAACACGTCTTCTGAACACCGACAGAAGTTTTTCGCGCAATTCGGTATTTCCCATTTTGCGTTGGTCGTTATACGAAACTTTGTTCGTTAAGCGAAACATTTTTTTTTTTAAATGTGTTCGTTGTGCGAAATGTTCGTTAAGCGAGGCGTTCGTTAACCGAGGGTCGACTGTATGGCCGAAATGTGATTTAGATGATTCTGCACGAAATTTGTATGATATTTTTCTATATAAATATAATAAAAAATTAGCTTTAAAATCTTTATATTGGCCTGGCTTCTATATTCCACTACGAAGTGAAAGTGGAATCGTTTTTAATTCCACATTTTCAATTCCGCTGTGTTCTGAAAAACGAGTGAATCGTTTTTTTCACGACGATTTCATTTCATTTTGTTCTTAACAACAACATAAAAAAATGCGGGGAAAAAACAAATTATCACTTAAAGTGAATGAAATTGCAATAAAGAAGAGTGCATTTTTTAAGAAAAATAAAAATTAAACAAAAAAAAATACTTATTTTTAAAATAATATAAAATGAGTTTCGCAATTGTGATTTAATGGTATTTAATTAAAAAGGAAAAACAAAGAACGGAAAATCTAAATAGAAAAAGGCTTCGTGACTGTTCAAATCCTTGGAACTACCAGAAAAATCGTAAGACATTAATTAAAACTGAGTCGCAAGTGTTTAAAATTAATAAAAAAAAATTGTTTTATTGCGTATTTTAGATTAAATAAGTATGCATTTATGATGGTTTTAGAAGAATTATCACCAATGGCTAAAAAGACAAGCATTCCAATTATTTTGCAATTGGACACATCACAACGCTATTTCGGACAAGGAATTTACCAACAAATGACCGCAAAAGACTTCGATCTAGCAGTGGAAAGAAGTACAGCGTCAAAAATTTTAACAAATATGTGTAATGTTTTGAAAACTGTCATATGCCCAAAATGGATTAGATTTGAAAGTCGCGAAGAAATTGAGAAATCAAAAAGGGAAATCATCGGTTGCGGTTCCTCATTTTTTATATTTTCAGTACCTTCGTCATTTTTATTTAATTTTTGTAAAATCACGTTTACTACATTGTCGGAACTGGTGCCATCTAAGTTTGACAATTCAGTAGATGAATTTGTGATTGTTTACCCTTTGCTAGTCGTCCGAATGATTTAGCTGCTGGAACACCTTCGACTGCTGTATAAAGGCCAGAAAGTTTGGCAACTGAATCTTTTTGGATGATATGTGTTGGATATTATTGGGTCCTCCACCTGTTGCCGTTACCTCTGCTCTATTTTCGGCCAATTTTTTACGAATGGTAGCCTTCCAATCAGCCCAAGCCTTTTTCCAACCAGTTGCATCGTTTTCTGGAGGTCCTAAGCTGTTTAATGTACTTCCTAAGTCCTTCCACAACTGGTCTTCAACTGTTTTGTCGCCCCTCTAAAAACCTTTGGCCAAACCAGATTTTTTTTCCATGAATGTTAAAAATGGGGCTTCTTGTTATGGATTCATGTGTTTTAACGTAAAAAATTCAACACTTTTCAGTTAAATAAACGTATATTAACAACATATCACATTTACTTACATTGTTTGATTTTTTTTTTACGTTTAATATTAAAAATAATTTTATTTTCTAAAAAGTTTGGTTTTTCACTCAGTTAACTAATATCGTTTTACAATTACTTTTTTTGTAGTGAAATTGTTTTATAGAACACATCAAATCACTTCAATTCCACTAGAAACAAAATGAAAATGAAATTTTTCTTTTCAAATCACTTATGTGGAATTGGGAACACAAATTGAGCGGAAGTTTCACTTTCACTTCATTTTCGGAATGTAGAACCCATTCGATTGTGTTTAGTTTTGATTTTTCACATATTTAGAAAATTTTTAAAAAGTGCCTGTCTTGGGGCCACTGCTTTTAAAATCAAAATTATGGACAGTTAAAAAAAAAAGAGTTTAAAAAATTGTTGTGTGCAAAATAAAAATGTACATCTGTGGCCAAAAGATACCTATTGTGCTTTCATATGGTATATAACAATTTAAGATATCTTATTCCGTTTGTGCTCTAGGGCAATATTTCAAAACCATGTCCATCTTGGGGTCCTGCCCCTGTTAATTTTGTTTAATATTAAAGTTGTTTCTTGTACAGAGTTTTTTTTAATAATAATAAGAAAAACACGTTCACCTTCTCTTTCGAGTCGGAAATTAAGAAACCGAATATCTATACAAATTTTAAAAGAGTAAATTTGCAGACATTCTCATCATGAATCCCATTTAGTCTTAACCTTGTTTTTGTAAACTGTCTTTATCAAAAATTATATATTTTTTTTAATGAAAATGTAAATTCTTTTTATTTGCAGGTCCATGTGTGTTTCAACTATGAAACTTGAATGTAATGATAAACATCTAACAAATAACGACGGCGACGCCTGTTGCCACGCCTCTGTTGCTGTATAAATGTCTTATTAAAGGCGGTTTTTGTACCCAAAAGTAACTTTTTATTAATCGTATTATGAAAAATTCTATAATATAGTATATATCGGCTATTCCATGGTAAGTCTGGTCAAATTTTGACTTTGGGTTTTCCTATTTAAATTATATTTTGCACGCAGAACCTCTACGGAACCACTTAACTATTGGTGTTTCTATTCTAAATTCCAAAAGCCATGGTTTTAATAGCGATTTTCTTTGTTTTGAAAAATAAAACAATTTTCAAAAAGTGTGTAAGTTTAAACTTTCGTAATTTCTTGAATATATGTACATTAGGGTGATAACTTTTTTTCGACAACATTCTCCCCAGGGGTTTTCTAATGGCAAATATTGTATTAATGATAAAAAAACTATTTCAGTTCAATTTGGTAAAAAACCTTACGCACCGACAGCGATTTCTAAAATGCCTTTAATATATTAATATGTGAAAACAGATTTTTTTTATATAAAAACTGCAAAAAAAAAATAGCGGAAATTAAAAGCAAATTTGGAAGAAAACTATTCCATTCACTCGAAAACGGACTTTACTATTGAAATCAGCATGCCTTAATTATATAGATGTGATGGTCAGACGTTGAGGCATAAAAAAAAGTTTTTTTTTTTTAACTTTGTTTGATTCAAAACTTTAACGCGTTTGGTGCGTAACCTTTTTTAACGATAGCGAAAAACTAAAAACGATTTTGTCTGGGGAGATTTGATATTTGCAAAAAATGCAAAAAGTTATTACCCTAATGTACATAGGATCATTGTCATTTTAAATGCATTGGCATCCTGGACTCCTCTACTTTTATACTACCGATTAATATTATTTTCCAGCGCCAAATAGAGTTGCATTTTTCATGCAATTTATTTTTAAAATGCATTTTTTCTTAATTGGCCATTTTTTATGCAATTTGAAAAAAGATACATATTTGCAAAATACGGAATTTTTACCCACAAGTTGCACATTCACGTTTTTCGGTCCCGTGGTTTAACTATTTTGAATGATTTTATGAAAAACTTCAATTTGTTTTTTTTCTTTTTATTTTTCAGATTTATTAAGATTAAATTTACAAATGTAGTGTTAAGGGGCCCTTTAAACGTCTCTATTTTTAAAAATATACATTTAATTTTTAAGTTGTTTTTTGTGCGTAGAATATAAAGGAATCCGCTAATATGTATATTGTTTTAAAAATTAAATGTTTAACCATTACAAATATAGGATTTGTTATATAAAGAAACATGGGGTAGAAAGGGTTAAAAATTAAATTTTTAAAGCATAACATTTTGGTTGATTCATTTATCTTTCAAGTACAGAAAAAATCTTAAAAATTAAATGCATAATTTTAAAAAAAGGGAAACATTTAAACGGCGTGATAGCACTACATTTTTAAATACAATGTTTTAAATAACAAATAGTTGTTTTTTTCTATGGAAAACAGATACAAGTTTTTTTTTTTAATAATTCATTATTAATAGGTATAAACCCTGGGACCCAAAAAAAAAAAAAAACGACAGAGTTGTCGTTAGAAAAAATCCCATATTTTGTAAATATGCATCTTTTTCAAATTGCATAAAAGTGCATTTCTTTTTAACGCTGAAAAAATGTTTATGCAGCAATATAAAAGTAGGGGAGTGTGCCATGCCAATGCAATTTAAACGGTGATGATCTTTAATATTTAAGTGGGTCCATATAGTTTCTGCATGGAAGATCCAAGGTCAAAAAATGCCCTTTGTTGGCCGGTCTTTGATTTGTAAAATCTTGGCATATAATGGATATTACTTTTTCAAGAGCAATTGCAAAAACTATTTTGCATATATTTTTTGTAACATTATGACCTATTAGACGTTGAGTTAAATCGGTCCAGTTATCGAAATTCTTATGGATATCTGTGGACATATAATAGCCCATTTAATAGCTTCCATTCAATCAAATTCGTTCAAATATCTCTGCTGGTTCCAAGTTACAGCAATTTAAACAAAAATCTACCCAGTACAAGTTTTTACTCGCTAGGTAGGGTTCGCATAGTTTACAAATATAAAAACACGGGGAAATTGGCAACCTAGTATAGAAAAAGTGATCTACAATTTGATGACAGTGTCAGTTGACAAATAATATTGTATATTGTTGAGCAGGAAATGGAAATAGAGTCTGAAATAATAGAAAAAATTGTATACAAAATTTCTATTTTTCCACTTTTTCGTTCGTTAACTTTTGTATATTTGAAAAGTTTTTTATTTTTTTACTAGTTTTTTTATTTTTTTTACTAGTTTTTCTAAAAATGCACTCAAACAAATCTAATTTTTATGAATAAAAATATCATTTAAAGGCAAAAAGTCTTAAAAAAAAATTTTAAGTCCATAATTCTTAAGAAAAAGCAATTTAAAGCTCAAAATCTGTATAGCCCAAAGAAAAACATAATATGCGATATTTGTCGCGGGGAATCAAAAATTGTTTGTTTTTAATTTAATTGTTAAGGAAAAATCGATCGGTTCAGTTGTTTAAGAAATAATTGGAAAACAAAATGACTATAGATATGAAACACTAAGAGTATAATTCAAATTTAAATCACGTCTAATATTCCAATCCATTGATTTATATTAAAATGTTTATCATTATTTTGAATGTGATTTCCAAAGAAGTTTATGAAGTTATATCAAGTTGTATCAAATTATATACAACTTGATCAAATTAAATAAACCCATTTTTCGGATCAAATTATATTAAATGTGTGCAATTTTTTTGGATCAGCTGAGATATGGTGATATGGAATTATTTATATGACTATCAGAAGACAAATGTGCTATTTTAGCTTTTTGTGCCATTTTTATTTTGCCATTTTCTTGATTTTTAATTTTTGGGCTTTAAACCAGATTTTTCTTAAGATGTTTGAGCTTTAAAATTTCAGTTTCAAAATTTTCTTCGCTTGAAATGATTTTTTTTTCCAAAATTTTTTGCTTTATATTTTTAAAGTCTTACTTTTTTACCTTTTTGTAGTTGTGCTTTTTTGCCTTTTTTCAAATAATTTTTATTTTGCCATAAGCACCACGGATTTTGAAATTTTTTATATATAGAGCAATTCCATATGAAAACGATCAAAATTGGCAAATTTTTGGACGACCCCTCTCCGATTTTAAAATAAATAGTCTCAATCGATTGCCCAGCAAAAAATAATGTACCTACATATTTTTTTTTTTATAGTGACTGGTTTAGTGGTGGTGTGCACCACTGTCATGTGACAAAATTGAAGAATTCTTCATAAGGGACCTCATTGAAAGTTGTTTAAAAAAAATTGAAAAATAAAATTTTCCTAATTTTTCTTGTTAAATAATTAAAAATAATTCAATTATAAAAAATATAAAAACAATGAGAACAAGGTGGTCTCTTAAATGCTCTTCTCCTGTCCAAACAAGGAGTCGAGGCCCATTTTTTATTGCTGATTCTTAAAGCAAAAATTATGAGGAATCCAAAAAAAATAAAATTAGCCGGAAAATTTAGGAGCTTCTGTGGAAAATCGGAAAATTTAATTTTCATGGGAAAATTTAATTTTCATGGGAAAAAAGGTAAATTTCTGAGAAAAATTAGGAAAATTTTATTTTTCAATTAAAGCCTGATTCAATACCTTTCCAACGAGCTATCACTCGTTGCGATCGCTTTAGTAGTTTTTTTTTAAAACAACTTTCAATGAGGTCCCTTATGAAGAATTCTTCAATTTTGTCACATGACAGTGGTGCACACCACCACTAAACCAGTCACTAAAAAAAAAAAAATATGTAGGTACATTATTTTTTGCTGGGCAATCGATTGAGACTATTTATTTTAAAATCGGAGAGGGGTCGTCCAAAAGGTGATCGCTTTCATATGGAATTGCTCTATAACTACATATATCGTAACTTTTTCATCGGGTTAGCTAATGCAAACATATTTATAATTATATGGGCCCATTTCTGGGATAAAACTGTAAAAAAAACTCATATTAAATTATGCATGATTATATAAAGCATCATATAATTTTTTTTTAATCGGTCATAATAACATTTTTGTAACAGTTGTTTAAAACAGTTATATTTAGTAATATAATAAATAACTACTAAAGCAGTACTTTTTTGTAGTTAATTTTAATTTCGTTGAGTTGAGTACAAAAGTTCTTGTTTAGTTAATAACTAATGAAAATTAACTGTTTACTACTGCAAAACAAATGCTTAAGTAGTACGGCATTAATCTTTAATATTTTTTAAATTACTGTCAAAATAGTGGTTTTGTATTAGTTCATAAAATAACAACAGTAAATTCAGTTAAAAAGAACTATTGCATTCAAAAAAAGTTATTCAGTTAAAAAAGATTTAAAATTAAAAGGTAATTACCGTTAAAATAACTAAAAATTCAGTTAGTCGAAAAACAACTAACAAATGCAGTAAAAATAACTAATGATATCGTAAAAATAGCTGACAATATTTTATTACAACAGTTTTGAAACAACTGTTAAAATTGGTTAAAACTACAGAGTTATTTTTTTCGGTATTGTAAAAATATTTTTTTTCTTTTATGTACATAAAAATGTGTATTTCCTACTACCTTTCTATGTAGGATAGAATGTAACTTCAAAATTTCAAACCGTACACCAGTTATGACGTTTTAATGCATTGAAGATACAATAAAATTTTCTAATTATTATTTTGTAAACTATGAACATATCAATAATAACAAATGTAAACTAAACGAGAGTTTTTAACAATTCGCTATAATCCTCCATTTTTAAATAACTAACAAAAATTAACGGTTTATTGGAAAATTACTGTTTTGGTAGTTTGATAGTATTTTTCTTCAGTTGTTTTTTAAAGTAACTGGCATAATAGTTGTTTTGTATTATTTCATAGAAACCCCACTGCAATTGCAGTTGAAAACATCATCTACTGATTACTACACCAACAACTGTCATTTTGTAACTGTTAAACTTTTTTTTTGAGTGTAATTATTACTATATAAAAAACTGTCAATATTTTTGAGTGTACTATTTTTATTATAAATGTTTTCATAAAAAAGTTACTCCCTCGCATAAATAACCGCCTTCTCACTCCTAACGACAAAAAAGCAATGAGTAATATAACTTTCACAAATATATTCTAAAAAATATTTTTTGTTTTTGAAACAACAAATTTTGCTGTAATTGTTTTAAATATGCAGGACAAAACAAATCAAGTTTAATACGCAACAACAAAATACACACATTTTTGGATTAGTATTTTGTGTTTGAATTAGTGACGATTCAATTTAACAAACACCCCCTCACAACTAAAACGTTATACACAATAGCATGCAAAAATGTGCCTTCCGCTCGCCCATAAACTTAACACTTGACAAAAAAACAACAACGATCTGTATTAAGTATTTTTTTGTTTTGTTGCACTGCGCATGTCATGAATTTAATAGTATTTGTTGTTCCTGCGTGTAAATCTTATATTAGTAGTTGTGTTTCTTTTTCTTGCAAACCCCTTACACCCAAAACGCCATAAACAATAACCATGTTAAAATGTTCCCCCCCTCGCCAACATTTAAACATTTAAAAATGTTTTGATTTTTGTTTTTCTCTATACTAATTTTGCTGCTCGCCTGTTACAATTTTTTCATTTTATACTTGCAGGCGTGTCAAAAAAGTTTTATTTTTCTATATTTTTATTTTTTGTAGCCTGAAATTGGTTTTAAAATACCAGGCGAACAGAAAAATTAGCAACCTGAAAAAATATGTTAAAAAAACATTTTTTGTTGAAATATGTAGTAAAAAAAACGAGTGATGCCAACGTTGGTTTTTCACGCTACACTTCGGCGATTTTGTACTACCTAAAACTCGATATATTTTCTGTTATCTATTTTTAGTGATTTTTCCTTAAAACGTTTAATTTTAATAATATTTTACCTTTTTTAGCCAAAAATATTTTTTTTGTAAATTTAGTTTACAATATAATCCTTAAAAGCCATTTTTTATGAATTCACACTGAAAATAGCAATTAAAAAAAAATTAACTTTTCTACACTCAAATAAAAAAGTATGTTAAAGTATAAAAATTTGTAATTTTATACAAAAGCTAACTAGTTTTAGACCAGCAAACCATTTTGCTAATTTTAGCAAAATGTAACTTAATATTAGTAAAACGAATATATTGGTAATAGAAATAAGAAATTAAGAAAATATTACTAAAATAAGTAACTAGAAAAATAGTTTACTATTTTTTTTTTAAACTGAAAAAGTAAAAAAAAAATGGCTGTTTTTAACAAATCAATTTCCATTAAGGGTCTAAAATGTTACTAAAATTCTGTGTTACTAAAATTTAGTAACATTTTAGACCCTTAATAAAAATCGATTTGCTAAAATAAACAAATTTTTCTTTTGCTGATTTTAACAAATCTATTTCCATTAAGGGTATAAAATGTTACTAAAGTTTTGTGTTGCTAAAATTTATTAATATTTTAGACAATTAAGTTTTTTTAATTCAAATTTTTATACATTTTTCGATTATAAAAATTCTCAGTTTAAATTTTAACATTTCGAGTTTAAAAATTTAGTAATAAAAATTAATACAACATTTTCTAAATAGTGAATAAAAATTTGGCAATAGAGTTTGTGCTTAAAATTAGTACAAAAAATTAATTGGTATATAAAACGTTATACTAATTTCTCTGCTGAATTTTATTTAAGTGTACATTTAATAAATTGTTAATTGTTCAACTAATGTTTGACATGGATGGTTACCTTGAACTCGTTTAAAAAAAAAATGTTGAACTCAGAAATCTTGTACCTTTCCAAAAAAAGAAAATCTTTAGGAAAAATCGTACTTTTTAATTTTTATTTATAGTATGCAAGAATAGGAATTATATAGTAAAAAAAAAGTAACATTTTTGAAAATAATTTTTTTTTACAATATGCAAGATTTTAGAAAATATTTTTCGAAACGACTTAAGCGGCTACTCTATAGTTTTTTATTTTAGTTATTTTTTTTGTTTTTACTATTTTGTGAAATCACGATTGACTTACAACTAGTTAAGGGTCGAATTTTTTGAGTGTACTGTACCCTTAGCGCATTTATACTGTTTCGTCCTATAAGTACACATTTTGATCACAATTCATCATTTAGCGCTTTTTTGTGGTCCTTATTGATCGTTTTGCTTTATAAAGTTGACATCACTGTTAAAAAACCAGCCACATTCCATTGACAACAACAAAATTTACATGTTACATTCGTATGTGTATTTTGTTCTTGGCAATTTAATGTCTTTTTTTTTTGCTTTTGTTACACTGCGCATGTCATAAAACTAATAGTTGTTTTTGTTCTTGCGTGTAAAGCTTGCACTAGTATTTGTAGTTTTTTTTCTAAAACGTGAATTTTTTTTTGTTTATTTGCATTGGTACCAAAACTAGTAAGATTTAAACGCAGGAACAACAACAAAAATTTCTTTCTTGTTGTGTTTATTTTTCTTGCACCCCCCTTACATCCAAAACTCCCTAAACAGTAACATGTTAAAATTTTCTCCCCCTCGCCAACAATTAAACATTTTTTGATTTTTGTTTTTCTCTATACTAATTTTGCTGCTCGTCTGTTACAATTTTTTCATTTTATACTTGCAGGCGTGTCAAAAAAGTTTTATTTTTCTATATTTTTATTTTTTGTAGCCTGAAATTGGTTTTAAAATACCAGGCGAACAGAAAAATTAGCAACCTGAAAAAATATGTTAAAAAAAACATTTTTTGTTGAAATATGTAGTAAAAAAAACGAGTGATGCCAACGTTGGTTTTTCACGCTACACTTCGGCGATTTTGTACTACCTAAAACTCGATATATTTTCTGTTTTTCCTTAAAACGTTTAATTTTAATAATATTTTACCTTTTTTTAGCCAAAAATATTTTTTTTGTAAATTTTTTAAAATTTAGTTTACAAAATAATCCTTAAAAGCCATTTTTTATGAATTCACACTGAAAATAGCAATTAAAAAAAAATTAACTTTTCTACACTCAAATAAAAAAGTATGTTAAAGTATAAAAATTTGTAATTTTATACAAAAGCTAACTAGTTTTAGACCAGCAAACCATTTTGCTAATTTTAGCAAAATGTAACTTAATATTAGTAAACCGAATATATTGGTAATAGAAATAAGAAATTAAGAAAATATTACTAAAATAAGTAACTAGAAAAATAGTTTACTATTTTTTTTTTACACTGAAAAAGAAAAAAAAATGGCTGTTTTTAACAAATCAATTTCCATTAAGGGTCTAAAATGTTACTAAAATTCTGTGTTAGTAACATTTTAGACCCTTAATAAAAATCGATTTGCTAAAATAAACAAATTTTTCTTTTGCTGATTTTAACAAATCTATTTCCATTAAGGGTATAAAATGTTACTAAAGTTTCGTGTTGCTAAAATTTATTAATATTTTAGACAATTAAGTGTTTTTAATTCAAATTTTTATACATTTTTCGATTATAAAAATTCTCAGTTTAAATTTTAACATTTCGAGTTTAAAAATTTAGTAATAAAAATTAATACAACATTTTCTAAATAGTGAATAAAAATTTGGCAATAGAGTTTGTGCTTAAAATTAGTACAAAAAATTAATTGGTATATAAAACGTTATACTAATTTTTCTGCTGAATTTTATTTGAGTGTACATTTAATAAATTGTTAATTGTTCAACTAATGTTTGACATGGATGGTTACCTTGAACTCGTTTAAAAAAAAAAATGTTGAACTCAGAAATCTTGTACCTTTCCAAAAAAAGAAAATCTTTAGGAAAAATCGTACTTTTTAATTTTTATTTATAGTATGCAAGAATAGGAATTATATAGTAAAAAAAAAGTAACATTTTTGAAAATAATTTTTTTTTACAATATGCAAGATTTTAGAAAATATTTTTCGAAACGACTTAAGCGGCTACTCTATAGTTTTTTATTTTAGTTATTTTTTTTGTTTTTACTATTTTGTGAAATCACGATTGACTTACAACTAGTTAAGGGTCGAATTTTTGAGTGTACTGTACCCTTAGCGCATTTATACTGTTTCGTCCTATAAGTACACATTTTGATCACAATTCATCATTTAGCGCTTTTTTGTGGTCCTTATTGATCGTTTTGCTTTATAAAGTTGACATCACTGTTAAAAAACCAGCCACATTCCATTGACAACAACAAAATTTACATGTTACATTCGTATGTGTATTTTGTTCTTGGCAATTTAATGTCTTTTTTTTTTGCTTTTGTTACACTGCGCATGTCATAAAACTAATAGTTGTTTTTGTTCTTGCGTGTAAAGCTTGCACTAGTATTTGTAGTTTTTTTTCTAAAACGTGAATTTTTTTTTGTTTATTTGCATTGGTACCAAAACTAGTAAGATTTAAACGCAGGAACAACAACAAAAATTTCTTTCTGGTTGTGTTTATTTTTCTTGCACCCCCCTTACATCCAAAACTCCCTAAACAGTAACATGTTAAAATTTTCTCCCCCCTCGCCAACAATTAAACATTTTTTGATTTTTGTTTTTCTCTATACTAATTTTGCTGCTCGCCTGTTACAATTTTTTCATTTTATACTTGCAGGCGTGTCAAAAAAGTTTTATTTTTCTATATTTTTATTTTTTGTAGCCTGAAATTGGTTTTAAAATACCAGGCGAACAGAAAAATTAGCAAGCTGAAAAAATATGTTAAAAAAAACATTTTTGTTCAAATATGTAGTAAAAAAAACGAGTGATGCCAACGTTGGTTTTTCACGCTACACTTCGGCGATTTTGTACTACCTAGTTTTAACTCGATATATTTTCTGTTATCTATTTTTATTTGAAATCATTTGTGAAATCATGATTAACTTACAACTAGTTAAGGGTCGAATTTTTTGAGTGTAAATGTACCCTTAGCGCATTTATACTGTTTCGTCCTATAAGTACACATTTTGATCACAATTCATCATTGAGCGCTTTTTTGTGGTCCTTATTGATCGTTTTGCTTTATAAAGTTGACATCACTGTTAAAAAACCAGCCACATTCCATTGACAATAACAAAATTCACATGTTACATTCGTATGTGTATTTTGTTGTTGGCAATTTTATGTCTTTTTTTTCTTTTGTTACACTGCGCATGTCATAAAAATAATAGTTGTGTTTGTTCTTGCGTATAAAGCTTGCACTAGTAGTTGTAGTTCTTTTTCTAAAACGTGAATTTTTTTTTTTTGTTTATTTGCATTGGCACCAAAACTAGTAAGATTTAAACGCAGGAACAACAACAAAATAGTAGTTGTACTTCTTTTTCTTGCACCCCCTCACACCTAAAACGTCATAAACAATAACACGCAAAAATGTTCTCCCCCCTTGCCAACAATCAAATATTTTTTTAATTTTTGTACAGCTTACTGTAGTTTAGTTATCAATCAATGCAAATAAACAAAAATATATACTAACATACATACATACATATAACATGTGTATTTTGTTGTTGTCAATGGAATGTGCTTTGTTTTTCTACAGTGATGCTAACATTACAATAAAACGAGTAATTACGAACTTAAAAAAGCGCTAGACGATGCATTTGATCAAAATGTGTAGTTGTCAACTAATTTATAGGAACAGTTTAAAAGCTCTAAGGGTGCATTTACATTTGCACTCAGAAAATTCTTTTAACTATATGTCCGTAATTTCTGTAGTCATCGGTAATAGTAATTTTTAAACTGTATTCACTGTAAAATATTTTTTTTTTTTTTAAGTCAGAAATGTAACTTTTACATACCTTTTTTATTGAAGTGTAGCAAAATTTTAAGAAAATTCTATTTTTAGTGCAAATTTATATAAAATTTCACTTTTGAGACCAATTTTCAATTATTTTGTGAGCTAAATTCGAAAAAATTTAATATTCTTTTTGGCCTAAAGGCAATATTATTTGGGAAACATTTTTTATTAAAATTAAACGTTTAAGTAGCGGCAACAATAGAGCTAAATAAATAAACCACATTATTGGGTAGTGCAAAAGCGCTAAATGTAGTGTGAAAAGTGCCAAGTTGGCATCACTGGTTATTTACTGCATATTAAAACAACAAAAATGTTTCGATTTAAAATAATTTTTCTGCTTGCTGCTTTTTCTGTTTGCCTGGTATTTTAAAACCAATTTTAGGCTAAAATGAACCAAAATTGAAAAGAAAAAAATATTTTTGGCCTGTCGTACAAGTAGAAAATGAAAAAATTGTAACAGGCGAGCAGAAAAATTAGTATAGAGAAAAAAATAACAAATATTAAAAAAATATTTGATTGTTGGCAAGGGGGGAGAACATTTTTACGTGTTATTGTTTATGACGTTTTAGGTGTGAGGGGGTGCAAGAAAGGAACTACCACTACTAGAACAAGCTGGAACAACAAAAACCAGTTCAATTCATGACATGCGCAGTATGACAAAACAGCACATTCCATTGACAACAACAAAATACACATGTGGGTGCATGTATTTTTGTTTATTTGTATTGGTATTATACGCAAGAGCAATAACAAAAATTTCTTCAATAAAAATACATTTTTCTGCTTTAGTACAAGCTTTACACGCAGGTACAACAAAAACTGTTCAATTCATGACATGCGCATTGTAACAAAACAAAAAAAAACTTCGATCGTTGTTGTTGGTCATGTGGGTGTAAGTTTATTTTTATTTTTTGTTTCACTGCGCATTGTGTAAATTGGTCGTTGTTGGTGCTTTTGCGTGTAATGCTTATTATTGCAAATGTGTGTATTTTGTTTGTTTTGTCCTGTATATTGCAAAATAATATTTTGTTTAAAAATATTTTTTCTGCTTGCTGCTTTTTCTGTTCGCCTGGTATTTTAATACCAATTTCAGGCTAAAATGAACCGAAATTGTAAAGAAAAAAATATTTTTGGCCTGTCGTACTATTAGAAAATTAAAATTTAGTAACAGGCGAGCAGAAAAAATAGTGTAGAGAAAACAAAAATTAAAAAATACTTGATTGTTGGCAAGGGGGGAGAACATTTTTGCGTGTTATTGTTTATGACGTTTTTGGTGTGAGGGGGTGGAGTATAAGAAAAAGAACTACAACTACTAGTACCTGCTTTACACAAAAACACAAACTCATCAATTCATGACATGCGCATTGTAACAAAACAAAAAAAACTTCGATCGTTGTTGTTGGTCATGTGGGTGTAAGTTTATTTTTATTTTTTGTTTCACTGCGCATTGTGTAAATTGGTCGTTGTTGGTGCTTTTGCGTGTAATTCTTATTATTTTTTTTGCCACGAATACAAATTAACGCAAATGTGTGTATTTTGTTTGTTTTTTCCGCTGTTGTTTCAAAAACAAAAAAAAATATTTTGTTTAAAAATATTTTTTCTGCTTGCTGCTTTTTCTGTTCGCCTGGTATTTTAATACCAATTTCAGGCTAAAATGAACCAAAATTAAAAACAAAAAAATTATAGAAAATGAAAAAATTTTTGGAACAGGCAAGCAAAGCAGCAAAATTAGTAGAGAAAAAACAAAAAAATGTTTGATTGTTGGCAAGGGGGGGCGGGGGCGCATATATTTGCAAGTTATTTGTTTATGTTTTGGAAGTGCGGGGGTACACAGAGGCATGTTTATGCAAAGGATTTAATTTTTCAAAACATTTATTAGAGGAATAATACACTCAAAAAAGTTCGACAGTTACTACATGACAGGTTTTTATGTAGTAATCAGAATTTGTTGTTTTTAACTGAAATTACAGTTGTTTTTCTATGAAATAATGCAAAGCAACTATTATGACAGTTATTTTAAAAATAATTAAATAAACTATGACTTATTGTATTCAGTCATTAGAAGGTAAAATTTTTAAAGAATAATATTGTATTTTTGTAAAGTTAGTTGAAGAAATTATTTAAGTATTATAATAATATACAACTATTTAAAAAGTTATTTTTTGCATTAAGTTAATTTATTTCAGTTATTTAAAAAAAAAAAAAACACAATTTCTTCAAACAAAATTGTTAATATTGTGCCATGTATGGAACCTTGTATATCATTTAATATCATATATGTACATATAATAATATCTTAAGTTGTATTATATATATCGCACCATCTCAAAAACTATAGAAAAATAAAATTTGAAATGTTAATTTTTTAAAAAACCCATTAAATTGTCTTTAATTTATCAAACAAATTGTGTCAGTAATGAAAGAACATCAATATAGCAATCGAACAGTATATAAAGCATTGCTTAATTTTCATATCTAGTATGATTCTTAACAGTCTAGGTAAAAAAAAAAATTTTTTGCATTATTTACATTTTCACATTTAAAATGATTTCTTTGAAAGCCCGGGAAGTGCTCCTTAATAAAAAAAAATTTTTTTTTTTGTTGAAAAAAATTATAAAATAGATAAGACTTTATACATATGTATATAGTCTTATCAAATCATATTTTTTTTATTTTTAAATGAAAGGAAACTTCCTGTGCTTTCAAAAAATCAACATTTAACATCTCATTTTTTTGTTAGTTTTTGAGAAAGTTTAAAAACTGTAAATTTTGAAAAAAAGGAAAAAATGTTTCTGCAAAATTTACGTTTTTTTAAATATCTCAAAAACTATAAAATATTAAGATGTGAAATGTTGATTTTATGAAAGCCCAGGAAATTTCCTTTTCTCAAAAACTAATAAAATTAAGATGTGACATGTTGATTTTTGAAAATCCCAGGAAGTTCCCTTTCATTTAAAAATAATAAAAAAAAAATTTTTTTGGAAAAAATGAAAATTTGATAAGGCTATAGTCTTATCTAATTTATCAATTTTTCGACAAGATTTTTTAATTTTTTTTTTATTTTTAAATGAAAGGAAATTTCCTGGGCTTTCACAAAATCAACATTTCACATCTTAATTTTTTATAGTTTTTGAGATATTTAAAAAAAAAACGTAAATTTTGCACAATCATTTTTTTTCCGTTTTGCAAAATTTATAATTTTTAAAGTTTCTCAAAAACTAAAAAAAAAATAAAATGTGACATGTTGATTTTTGGAAAGCCCAGGAAGTTCCCTTTCATTTAAAAATAAAAAAAAAAATAAATTTTTTTTGGAAAAAATGAAAATTTGATAAGGCTATAGTCTTATCTAATTTATCAATTTTTCGACAAAATTTTTTTATTTTTTTTTTATTTTTAAATGAAAGGAAATTTCCTGGGCTTTCACAAAATCAAAATTTCACATCTTAATTTTTTATAGTTTTTGAGATATTTAAAAAAACGTAAATTTTGCACAATTATTTTTTTTTCCGTTTTGCAAAATTTATAATTTTTAAAGTTTCTCAAAAACTAAAAAAATTAAAATGTGACATGTTGATTTTTGGAAAGCCCAGGAAGTTCCCTTTCATTTAAAAATAAAAAAAAAATAAAATTTTTTTTGGAAAAAATGAAAATTTGATAAGGCTATAGTCTTATCTAATTTATCAATTTTTCGACAAAATTTTTTTATTTTTTTTTTATTTTTAAATGAAAGGAAATTTCCTGGGCTTTCACAAAATCAACATTTCACATCTTAATTTTTTATAGTTTTTGAGATATTTAAAAAAACGTAAATTTTGCAAAATAATTTTTTTTCTGTTTGAAAAATTTTTAAATTTTCTCAAAAACTAATAAAAATTAAGATGTGACATGTTGATTTTTGTGAAAGCCCAGGAAATTCCCTTTCGCACAAACAAATTTTTTTTTGTTGATTATACTGAAATTAAAGGAAATTTACTGGGCTTTCCAAAAGTGCACGTTACGATTTATTGTTTCTTACTTTTTGAGAAAATTGCGAAAATGTAAAATTTGCACAAACTTTCAAAACTTCAAAATTAAAACTATAATAATGATTACTAGATTGTTTTCAGTGATGAATTACAGTATAAATGCAATTAACGAGCTATTTTTACACATATATAGCATCATCTAGTGTGTAATTTTAGAACTAAAATCAATATGAAAATAACAAAAAAAAAAATGAATTTAAAACTTTTAATAACCAAACACATATAAAATCACATACTTAACATATTCGTACATATTTTGAAGTATGTATACATTTTACAACTTAATTATAGTATCGCTTGTACTTGGACTACTACAAATGATGGTTTATATACACTTTAACAACTAAATTTTGTTAAAATGTCAATTTACCAATTGCATTATTACTTTAATTCTATAATAGTTTTTTTTAACAATTTATCGTAACCAGCGCTGCGACTTCAAATAGATATATATGTATATAACATTTACATTTTATTAATTTTAAAAATAAGTTTCACTTTTTTTTTTTGTTTCATTGTCAGAATTAAGGCAAGTAGGTGAAATTAAAGCTTTTATTAAAAAAACGTCATCTCTATTTTTTTTGGGTTTTTTCCTTTTTTTTTCTTTTTTTTTTTTTAATTTTCTACAATTTCTTTTTTTAAAGTTTTTAACTTAGAAAAAATGCTTTGATTTCGTGCTTTACTCAATTCTAACTTAATAAAATAAAAATTTGATTAGTATGTCTTTATACTTAAATTTATGCTTCGTTTACACTGAAATATCATCTACACCATTTGCAATTGTATTTTAGAAGTAATCAATTGTATTTCAGAAATTATCAATTGTATTTCAGAAATTATCAATTGTATTTCCGAAATTATTAGTTTTTCAGAAATTACCAATTGTATTATAGAAACTGTCAATTGCATTTAAGAAACTATCAATTGTATTTCACAAAAAAAAAAAATTAATCATTTCTGAAATACAATTGATAATTTCTGAAATTCAATTGACAATTTCGAAATAACAATTAATACCTTCTGAAATACAATTGATAATTTCTGAAATACAACTGATAATTTCTGGAAATAATTTATAACTGTTTAAATACAATTGATAATTTCTGAAATACACTCGATAAAACTGAAATTCAATTGCTGATTTCTGAAATTCGATTGCAAATTTCTGAAATTCAATTGCTAATTTCTGAAATACAATTGATAATTTCTAAAATACAGTTGATAACTTCTGAAATACAATTGAAAATGGTGTAGATTAAACCAATGAGAAAATTTAGATAAACTGCCACATCTTTATATGGAACGAACCTGTTACTTGTGCATGGCGTTGCCATAGGAGGGGGAAATTGACTTCTTGTGTCATGGAACAGACCGAATCTGTAACATGACAACGAATTATGTCTTTTAGGATAGTTCTGTGGCATGTCCTAGGTTAATCTAGTGATATATTTTAGGACATGTCACAGAACTGTGTTTTTTTAAGGAAAGTTCTGTGACCTATCCAAGGTTAGGTCTGTGAAATGTCATAATGGGTCAATTTCCCCTTCTAATGACAACATCATGTAAAAGTGATTTAAGAAACTTTTTGTCTAAATGTAGCATAAACGCAATATTTAACTGCACAGAGAAATTAAAAAAAAAATCGTCTTTTAAGATTTTAGTTGTGTTTACATAAACTTAACGAGAATTAGAAGTGATATGTTGTGCTACGACTTCTATTGAAATAGATTTAAATATTCAAATATTCGGAGGTGTTCTGAAAAACGAATCCACACAAAATTATTTGTTTTTGTACAACAACTCATACACCTCTGTCCTATGTTTCACATTTCCATGAAAGCTTTGGTTTTCACATACCCATTTTTTTTTGCTTTACTTTTCTGTAGAAGGTAAAACGAAAACAATTTTTTAAAAATCATAAGACTGCTTTATAAATAAAAATTTTGCATTTTGGCAGAAAACGTTAGTTTTCGAAAATATTTCCACATTTTTCGGACATCAGTTCAAAATTTTATACATTTATGGGAATTAGAAAGCACCAAATTTCAATTTCATGTGTTTTTCACATTCATTCGTATTGCAAAAGTAAGGAAGCATATAATTTTAAGTTAAAACAAATAATTTTATGTGGTTTCGCATTTCAAATACCCCCGATTGTTTAAATCAAATAATATATATATATATAATTAATTTTATAAAATATTGTTTAAAGGCTAAGAAAATATTTAAAAATGACAAATTGTGAGATTAAAAAAATCCAAATTTTGAGATATAATTTTTACCAGTAAAATTCAGTAATTTTTGTTGTTGAGATTTTAATAACCCGAGTAAAAAATGTATATATAGTTATATATATTTATATATAATTATATGTATGCACAGCGCATACTCTAGAGACATTTATTCGTTCCCCCGCATAGTTTAGGGACAAAGTTTTCGCGCCTTTTCTTATATCTAGCGTATAAGATGAGAACAATTGGTTCTATACACCGCATATTTCGGGGACAATTTTGGCCGTGTCCCTAAAGTATGCGCTGTGTATACATATAATTATATATGGCACCATATATAATTATATCTGTTGTTGATAATTCAAAAATTTGTTTATATGGTGCTATATAAAAATATATCTTATTTTATATAAAATTATATATACACATTTTTCTGAAAATATCAATTTATAAATATGTAGTTATATGCAAACATTTTCTTATATAATTATGTATAAATGTTGGCTTACATAAATTTTTTTAATCGGGAAGATAGAATGAAAATTTAATATTAATATTTAAAAATTAAAATATACAATAGTTTTTCTTGCAATAAATACCTCCAAACAGTTACAACATTATAATTTATCAAAGATTTTAATCATTTAAATATAGTTTTTTTTTTTCAAAAACTTCTCACATTTTGTCAATTTTAAATAATAATTTTTCTCTTTAGAATGTTAAATTATTTTATATCTAAAAAATTAAAATTAAAAAAGCGTTAATGTTTCATTACTGTCATATGTAGTTTTATATAAAATAATGTGTATAAAATTTAAAATTTTAACCTTTAAAACATTTTTGATTTTAGATTATGAAAAGGTACTTTTTCTTTTAGACATATTATTTTTTTTAAGGATTTTCAATATTTTTTTCTCTTACTCACTCGAATATACAAAATACAATTAATTTAAATTAATTAATTAAAATGAATTTGATTAATTAAAATAAAAAGTAATTAGAATATAGTTTTATACAAAAATACATTAAAAAAATTAATTGAAAGATTTCACATAATTATAATTAAAGACGCATAGCGCCACCATTTCAATGACATTAGATTATCGTTGAAAAAGGTTCCATAGTTTATAGTTGGACCAACGTTTGGCTAAATTAGCAGCAGCACTAGTTTGTTGAGGTTCTGAGGATTGGACTTTACGGTTAATCATTTTTGAACGCATTTGTTCTTCAATCAATTCTTGCATGTCCATCTAAGGGGGAAAAAGTTACAAATATTCAATATTCGGAAACTTCTTTAACAATTTTGTTACAAAGTAAAAATATGGCTTCAAATCATAGCTAAATGTCTAAATCATATTTACTCGAAACATTACTTTTTTGCGATGTCCCAAAAGTAATAGGTACCCATTATTTTGTGTTTTTGTAAGCCAGAGGGTAATGAGTATCCATTTTTGTGTGCCCTTTTGTAAGCTATTTATTTTTTGTCATAGCGATCAAAAGTAATGTTGAAGCCATGCTTTGCTGGATATTTTTGTTTTATACTTTAGTATACTAACCTGCCACTGTTCTAATTGTTGTGATAATTCAACCTTTTGTTGTATAGATTCTAATAACTGAGAATTCGCTTGCATGAGTTCAACTCTGGTCTTGGCTAATTCAATTTCGGCTTTGGTACGTCTTTCATTAGCACTATCACGTTCTTTTTGGGCTTTAGTCAATAATTCATCACGATCGGTATTATCTACCAAATCACCTCTAGCTTGGTCTCTTTCCTCTTTGACATTTGTCAACTCAACATCCGTAACAGCCAGCTAAAATTGAACAAATTATGATGTTGGTAGGCAACTATCGTTATAATAAAAATGAAGTGTTAATCTCTTACGTTAGCTTCTAATTGTTGTATTAATGAATGAGATCGTTTAATTTCATCTTCTTGTTCCAATACTAAATTTCTGGTTTGGTCCAACATTTTCTTGAAATTACCCGCATCTAGATTTAACAGCAAACGTGTTAATTCATCGGACATGGCAGATAGCATGCCTTGGCGAAAATTGATGGCATTGCTGCCTTGTTCGCTATTACCGGTGGTTGATATTGTATTATCCATAGATTCCAAATCTAATGATATGTCTGAATTTAAACCTGTAAAACCTTATTGGTTTAAAATATCATATCGCAATGAACGAATTACTAACTACAAACACAAATTATTACAAAATTTCAATCTTGACATACCTGAGTCATCATCATGACTGATTTTTAAAGAATCGACTAAAGATTTTAATTGTATATATACTGAACGAGCCTCTATCCCACATTTGTGAGGGTTTACCATCTTCTGAAAAACTGGCCTCATCTTCATCACATTCCATTTCGTATTGTAAGGACTTTTTACCAGTGGAACCCGTATAATTATCCTTTTTTAAAGAGGTTTATTAATTAAGAATATTATTGGTAATTTTTTCAAATATTATGAGACCAATTGGGTTGTTCAGAATTTTAACAGATTTCTATATAATTTTATAAACTTACCGCTCCCAACCGCTCACTAAGCACATTATTTTCTCTTGTTGATCTTTCGAGTGCCTGCAAAGTAGTCTGTAAATTACATATATTTTAAAAGAAAAAAATGTTATATTAACAAATTGTATTAATTTTTTTCAAGAATTCACGGATGTCTTGATCAATATTAGTATTAATTGCTAAAATGATGATTATTCAATGCTGTTTTTCTCCTCCATTTTATACTTTGCACAAGCAAAGTATACAAAATTACTTTTCATTTGAGCATAATTATGTCAATATTGGTTGAAGGAAAACTAACTCCTCTACCAATATCTCGGAAAAACAGAAAATTTATGTAGACAAATTGTTATGGTTTTCAATTTTATACACATGATTATTGAAAGAATATTTACTTTAGCTTTTGATTTTCAATAATTAATGTTTTGATTGTTGTAGCACTAGGTCCGAAATTTAAGAAAAAATCGGATTACTTAACCCTTTGCCGGCCTGCGTCAAATTAGCACTTTTAGACCTAATACTATAATAATCTGAACAATAAATTGAAATTTTTCAAAAAAAGGTTTCTAATGCACATATTAATTCGAATTTCATAAATTAGAGTATATTGCGTGCAGATATAGTTTTTCAAACGAGGTGTTCTCTTAACTAGAAAAAATGAATACTGAGTGTCGATTCTGTTTGGTCTCCGAAGCTTTGAAGTGATGCAAACACTTTTTCAGGAGCGATTGTAGAATTGAACTTAAAATAGGTTCATAACACTGTGATAGTTTTTAACCCGAAAAAAATGAACTTCGATGAATAGGGGGCAGTCCCCTGAGTGCGAAAGTACATTTGGAAGTGTCAGATTGGCTCCAGTTTTTGAGAAATCGTTATATATCCATTTTTCATGGATATAGCAAAGTCTGCGCTATTTAAAAAATTTTATTCGACTGTATTAGTTTTTTTTGCCTTCTTAACTTTCTTTTACGGAATGTTTTGGATTTTTTTTTTTTCAAAATTTCACGTAATTTAACCCATTAATGTCGATCAAAAGTAACGAATTTTGGTAAGACTATCTAAAAACCTGAAAAAATGGCTAAAAATGGTCAAAAATCGTTACTTTTGATCGACATTAATGGTTGAAATTACGTGAAATTTTGAAAAAAAAGTCAAAACATTCCGTAAAAGAAAGCTAAGAAGGCGAAAAAACTAATACAGTCGAATAAAATTTTTTAAATAGCGCAGACTTAGCTATATCCATGAAAAATGGATATATACCGATTTCTCAAAAACTGGAGCGAATCTGACACTTCCAAATGTACTTTCGCACTCAGGGAACTCCCCCCTAATAGTTCGAAAAGGATTCATCGAAGTTCATTTTTTCGACTATCACAGTGTAATTGTAGTTTTTGTGAAATAACAGGAGAGAATAAAGCAATGAAGTATAAATATGATTTACCATTTGTGGAGTAATCGCATTGCGAAAATTAAATCTTTATTTTTAAACTTTTGTCATTTTCTATAATGTGAGGTCTTTGATTAGCCAGTTCAAACATTACCTAAACTAACGACCTTAAAGCTTAAAATTAAATGGTTTTGAAATAAATCTTCATAAGAATTTCAAAGTTTCAAGTGGGTTAAAATTTGGTTTATATTTTTTTTTTTTTTGATGAAAACTAAACAACAATAACATTTTTAAAACAACAACGCAATTTAATGTATTTTCGGTCTTACGGCTAGAAAATATTTTTAGAAAAAACTAGAAAAGATAATAAATATCATTTATTTTTTGTTATTTTTTTTGTGCAAAAATGATAACAGGAAATTTCATTAACGAAATTAAAACACAATAGAAAAAATAAATCAATATTTAAATAAAAAACTTGAATATTTTAAAATTATACAAAAATATAAAAACAAGATTAATAGGGAGTTTAGACAGCGAAATTAATCTACTTGATTAAAGTTAATTCATCTTTTTAATCTAACTCGTTTACATATGCAGGTTTTGACAGTTATAAGTTTAACTTGGCATCTAATAGGGAGTTCAGACTGCGAAACTCATCTACTTGATTAACGTTAATCCACCATTTTAATCTTCCTCGTTTACATTACATTTTTTGATTAACTTGGCAACTGAAAGATTAACTGTTAGTTTAAAAGCCCAAGGTGGCTCCGATAGTGATACGGTATAAGAAGAACAAGAAATACGCCGGCATTAGCAAAAATGTTTGTCGTTTGTCTCTTAACGTTAATCTTTACCTGGCTTTGTAAAAACACAGAGTTGCGCACAATTAGTAGTATAATACAGAGGCGGTTAGAAATATTATTCAGATACAAAGTTAGATTAACTGTTAATCAAAAATATTAAAAAATTGTTTTATCGCCTTGTTTGTGCTTGATTAAGCAGTTCATCCCATTTTGATGAGATTAAATTTTCTATGTGAGTGCCCTTATAAAATATTAACTTTGTCAGTTCCAAATAATAACAAGAACAAGGAAAATGTCGGCGTTAACCACAGCTTCTTAACGTTAATTTTACCAGACTTTGTATGTATGTTTTTTTAGCATTGCCAACCGAAATAATATCAGAACTCAGAGTTGCACGTTATAAGTAGTATGAATACATAATCGTTTAGA
This sequence comes from Delia radicum, assembly GCA_021234595.1. Lineage (NCBI taxonomy): Eukaryota > Metazoa > Arthropoda > Insecta > Diptera > Anthomyiidae > Delia > Delia radicum. Next base: position 235,821,074 of record CM037853.1, on the reverse strand, counting down.
AATAGTAGCCAAATTAAAATTTGTGTTAACTGTTAATCAAAAGGATAAAAAACGGTTAAATCGACTTGTTAAGTGCTTGATTAAGCAGTTAATCTCATTTATAGTAAATTAACTTATCTGTGTAAATGCCCTATAAGGGTGGTTGCAACTAGCTTAACTAAATGTAAACGAAACTCAGGTTTATCAATTTTGATGAAGTTTAAAAAAAAAAAATTTGAATAGTGAGAAATTTAAATTGGAATAAAGCCTAAAATGTATTAAAACTTGACTGTATTAATTAACATACCTCTAATTTTGTCTCTTGCTCCCGGGCATGTCTCTCCAACATATGTATACGATCTGAAGCCTCTTCTAAAGCTGAGCTTATATTTTCTTTTTCTTCTTGGGCCATTTGTAAACGTTTTTCCAAATCATGACGCTTTTCTGTGGTTAAATTTAATTCAGTTTTAATTGATTCCAGACTATTAACATGTTCCTAAAATATAAAATTAATTTAGAGATAAACAAAAAATATTCAGGCATGTCACAGAAAATCATTTCGTTTTTTTGTTGCGTTTTTTAATAACAACCACACAGAAATCGATACGAAAACGGAATTTTTTTACGATTTATTTTCTGTGACACCACAATAAAATAAAATTTACCTGTAAACTTGAATTTCTATATGAGTACTGATCTTTCAGTTCCTGTATTTGTGACATTAATTTCATTTCAGTATTATGAGCCTCTTGTATTTGCTCTGTTAGACGGGTATTTTGACTGGATAATTCTTCAATTAACATTGTTTTCTCTTTTTCTGCTTGACGTATTGCATTTTCCTTAAAGAATTAATTTATACATTAGCTGCAGTATTCATAACTATAAACGAGTGTCTAACATCGAGTGCACGACTTTCCCTTATGGGAATTTGTGTGTAGAAAAAGTTAGGCACTCGATGTTTAAATAAGAGTAATTCACTAAAATCTATTTAAATTAAATAAGTTTCCGATTTTTTGTGATAGTTGTCAAAAATCATACATTTTTATCATTGGGGGCCATTTTCAATATTTAATAGACAACTAAAAATGGTTGCCAAGGTATTAACTCTTCAATTAAGGCTAAACTTATTTATGAACAAACCAAAAACATATACTATATAAATCCTTACCTGGGCCAGCAATTTGTCTTTAAGTTCATTGAGATCTGTTTGTATTTCCAGCACCCGTTGTTCACTTTCTTCTTCAGCAATTGCAAGTTTCTGTCGTAAAACATGTTTTTCTTGTTCCAATTTCTGTAATAAAACAAGATTTAAACAAAGGTTAAATATCGTATATAAATTCATGATTTATTTGTTTTATTTAAATTTGTATTTATCCATAAAATAATGACTCAACTGTGTTTTCGATTTACACTACAATACATTTATAAAACTTCATATATATATAAAATAAATATTTATGCACGTTTAATACTAATTAATTTATTTTTTTTTCGAAAAATTTAATACTCTGACTACTTAATGAAACTTTTTAGTTTAAAACTTTTTTATTAGAGAATAACATTAGAAATTAATTTTAAAATTTAACGCTTTAAACGCCGTTAAGTAATGCTCTTGGTATATAAATTGTATCACGTCTGGATTAAAAAATGTATATCTTGTACATTATTCACGTTTTTTTAGAACCTAACTGAACCTCAGTTGAAATTCTGGTAACAAAGTGTTACAGAAGAGTTTTAAATATAGTTTTGAAATTTTATTAAAAAAAGTGTTAAGGAAGAGTCTTAAAAACGTTATACTATAAACTCATTGACATTGATTTGACGTGACATGCATAAACTATACAACATTAAACTAATGGTAAAGAATATTAACCCTCTAACTGGCAAACGATGTTTTGCAACGAAATTCATACCATGTTTTCCACGCGAAAAACAAATAATAAGTTTTTCAACAAAATTGATTTACAATTAAATGGAAAATACAATTTAAATGGAAAATCACTGATGAGCCTGTCCATAAAAAGGCAGAAACTAGTCTAGTCCGATTTAAAAATTAATAGTGTTTATAATTTTTAGAGAAAAACGTTATTCTTCTTCTTAACCTCAACATTTCCAAATTAAATTTGTCAAATGCATATAAATTAAAAATTAATTACGACTGTCTATATGACTTTAATATAACACTGTAATAAAATACATTATAAAATTTGCCCTGTAGCGATGTCTCAATTTAAAACCATACGTCAATCTGGTAACATTATGAAATAGAGACAGAGGAGATTAGAAAAATTAACAAAAATCTAAAAATAGAATATTTGTGCTGTTAGTGTTGTCACTTCTGAGTATACTATACAATAACAGAAAAAGCTAATAGGAAAGAAAACAGCAATTTAGCTGCATTAGATTCGAGGCCATACTTGGGTGTGATCGCTAAATGGTCATGACCTGGTATTGTTACGTTGTAATGTAATATGAGTGCAGGTTTGATTCTTACAGCCGCAGGTTGTTGAAAAAATTTATCATATAGAGAGAATCTAACAATTATAAGACACAAATAATAATACAATTTAAATAGAAAATCACTGATGAGCCTGTCCATACAATACAACTCTCATATATGGGCAGGGGCTCCACTGTCTATTCTGAAGCTTCTGGACTGTGTTCCGGGGAGGGCGGTGAAGCTTATCAATGACAGTAGTGTATCCAACTCTATTGATTCATTGGAGCATCGTCGGAATGTGGGTTGTGTGACACTTTTCTATCGATATTACCATGGGAGATGCTCATCTGAGATAAGTGAACTTATTCCACGAGCCCGTTTTTATTCGTAATACTCGCTTATCTAGTAGAGCACATCCGTTTGTAGTTGATTGTCCTGTGTTTCGCACAACGCATTACAGAGAAAATTCGTTTTTTAGTCGAACGATTCGTTTGTGGAACAAACTTCCCGCAGAAGTCTTCCCTGTTACTTACAATTTAGAAAAATTTAAATCAAATATCCACAAACACTACTCCCTCTTTCCTCCTTTCCATACCTTATTTTCCTGATCAATACAATGCACTGCATGAGTAGGGGGCATCCCTGAGTATTGGTTAAATTATAAAAAAAAAAAAAAAAAAAAAAATTGTTTATCGTTGCCTTATTTCTAATTTCTACCTGGTTAGTTAAGTGATATTTTTGAAACTTAAATTAACCTTTAACAGTTATTAAGGGTCTCTGGTTTTAATATATAATATCCAAAAACACCACAAGGAATAATTTTAAAACACAAAACTTGATCATGACACTACCCAGCCAGAAAAATACGAACGGCAAAGCATTGGCCCAGTGCTTTCAACGGTGGCAGAGCGTTGGATATCTGAAGATTTAAGTGCTTTGCTAACCCCAAAATGATAACACCGGGCAGGGCTTTTCCATTCCTTTTTGAAAACGTTGGCAAAGCACTATCAATGAGCGCTTTGCCAGTACCAAAACCATAATTTTAAAACGTTGGAAAAGCATTGGTAGAACAGCCAATAAAGTGTTTTTTTAATAATATAATAAGTGCTTTGCCAACCCCAAAATGATAACACCGGGCAGGGCTTGGCCGTTTCTTTTTTAAAAAGTTAGCAAAGCACTGGCAATAAGCGCTTTGCCAGTACCAAAACCAAAAACGACCAATGAAGTCCTACTTAGTAATTCACTTTAGTAAAGAGTTGTATTATTTCTTATTGAATGATTTTTGGTAATTTTAACAGAAATAACAATAGGCTTGCTTCAGCTAAGTTAATTACAAAATAACTGAATATTTTTTATATTAAATTATTTTTGTGATAAGTTAGCACGATTTTTTACTACAATTTACTAAAGAAAGAAATTTGAAAATAAATTTCTCAAGTAAAATTTTAGTACAAAAACTATACTTTGTGTTGACTATAATAGGAGACCTTAATATTCTTAACTTCAAATCATAAATTGCAATTTAGTTCTAAATTTTTCCACTCTTGTTGTGACCATAGTGAATTAGTGCTCTGCCAGTGCTTGATTTTTCAGACCATTGGCAATTTCTGGCTGGGTAGTTTAGTAGTGATAATAACGCAACCCCAAAGAGAGGGTTACAAACCACGAAAATTAATAATATTTCCAGTACGGTTTTGGACGACCTAATACAAATGAGTTTCGTTAGATGACTGAAATTGATAGTATACTACATAAAAATTAATGCCTTAACATTTAAGAGCAGCATTTACATGCTAGTATAGAAAAATAAAGCATTTGTTGCCAAAAATGTACTATTTGGGCCAAGTCCACAAATTCAATAGTCATATAAATTTTTTTTTTTTAGTAGTAATAGAAACACAATTAAAACAATTTGGAATGTTTAATGGGCCGTGTTATCGTATACGACGAATTCAATTAATTACTAGTGTCCGACCGAACAGTTCGGCCAAAAAACTATATTTTGTTGGTTTTTTGATATCTAGAGGCAATGATGACAAATTTTGGTATTGAAAATATGTTTGTTGAGCCGACTTAATTCGATTTTGTGTATAAAATTTAAGAGAAAAGGCCGAAGTTTAGCTATAAAGTTAAAAGTTCGGCCGCCGAACTATTTTCAATTTGGCCGAACTTGCTGAGGCCGAACAGTGAATTCATTGCTTAACTACAGACTTTTCTTCAAATTTGACTCTCAAAATAGCATCTAATCAGCCCAATAAACATTTTTCCATCCGCCAAATTTGTCCATAATGCTTTAAAATACCGAATACAGACCAAATGCATTTTCTGGCCGAACTGTTCGGTCGGACACTATTAATTACTTTTGGATTTACTTAATATTTCCGCATGATTAATACGACTAACCTCCAAAAATGGCTTACGACCGAACAATGGAATCCAGTTTTTGACGAGATAAAAGCTTCAATTTACAACAATTTGCCCAATTACATATAAAAACTGCAAAAAGTTTGCGAGTTTTTAAAACAATTTTTAACAACACTATTAAAAATTAACTTGGTGCAAAAGTGTAACATTTGTCTTGCAATAGAAAAATAAAATTATTTTCTTCGCTATAGCAAGTAGTTTAAAATTTGTTATGATTTTGAATAAGGACACACTAACGCACAGAAACAGCTAAAAATAATTATTGCATTTCTTTTCATAGATACAAATTCAAAGCAATATATCCGTTACACTTTTGCTCCTAACTGTATGTTTCTCAAATATTAAATAAGAAATATGGTATTGGTAGATGTTTAACATCGTTTACATTTATCTTAATGAAAACTAGTAATTATTTTTGGGTGACATAAGATAGACAGACAACACATATGACTAATAAGTACTATATGACTAATAAGTCCATACCTTTTGTAAAAAAAAAAAAATATATGCCAAAATAAGATAAAAAAACTTGAAAAAGTAATTATAAATAACAATAATAGAGGATATGAAAAGTTAGAAAACAAAGAATCTTAACTTTCATATCTTGCAGCAGAATGAACTCAATTTTCTTAGTTTATTGTCATTTAAATATTTGTATTTAGTTTAAATTTGCATACAACTTCCAGGGCATAGTGGGGGAAAAAGGCAAATTTTCCCCACTGTGCAGAGGTGGGAGGAAAGGGTGTACAGAGGTGGGAGGAAACATTATAAAAAAAAATATTATTTGCCTAAAAACCCAAACAAGATGTAAACAATAACAATGGTTAGTAAATACATACAAACAAAAAAGAGTCATAATGTTAAAACATACAAGTTTTTTAAGTTTATAATACATACTTAATACTTTCTCTGTTACTATTTCACGCTCAATGAAATCTTTTGATGATGTTAACGATTACGCTTTTATTATATACAAAAAGTTTTATTTATTGTAATAAGAGGAATTTTGAAGATGGTACTGCCGCCATCTATGGATTTTTCCATCTATTTTATACTGGGCGATGATTTGAAGCGCAACAACGGAAGTTGCCAACACCTCTAAGTAAAATATGTATGAACATATGTAAAGTATGCGATGCGAAATATAACCGGCGAAATTTTTTTAATTATAATATACGTTACATATAATTCAACTCATATGATATATGGTAAATATAACTACATTAACAAAAAAAGAATAAAGAAACTTAATCAATTTTGCAAAGTAATTTTTGGGTTTTTTTTCATATTAAATTTAGCCCAATTTGACCGAAATATTTTCTAAAATTATAATTGAAACTTAAGTATAATAATTTAATAATCAATTAATAAAATTAATTACAATTAATTAAAATTAATTACAATTAATTACAATTAATTACAATTAATTACAATTAATTACAATTAATTACAATTAATTACAATTAATTACAATTAATTACAATTAATTACAATTAATTACAATTAATTACAATTAATTACAATTAATTACAATTAATTACAATTAATTAAAATTAATTACAATTAATTAAAATTAATTACAATTAATTAAAATTAATTACAATTAATTAATATTAATTACAATAAATTAAAATTAATTACAATTAATTAAAATTAATTACAATTAATTACAATTAATTACAATTAATTACAATTAATGACAATTAATTACAATTAATTACAATTAATTACAATTAATTACAATTAATTACAATTAATTACAATTAATTACAATTAATTACAATTAATTACAATTAATTAAAATTAATTACAATTAATTAAAATTAATTACAATTAATTAAAATTAATTACAATTAATTAAAATTACACTCAGGGAACTTCTGCTGTAAATATTTGTAGTTCTTTGAATCTTTATTTTTAAATATTTGTAGTTGTTTGAATCTTTATATTTAAGTCAAAAAACATCATTTGTAGAAGAAATTTAATTGTTGATTACAATTGTAGTTCATTTCAAAAAACAAACCACATCAAATTACTGTATTATGATTTTGCATTAATTTTAAACAATAGTTTTTTTTATTTAAAAAGTAAAATAAATAAATGTTTGTTTATTTTTTTACTGCATTTGTGGTTCATATTTACACAATTGTGGTTCATTTTTGAACAATAAAAAACAAATAACAATGCTAGTTGAATTTACTGCACTGTAAGTCGTCCATTTTTTCAAGTGATATTTAATTTGTATTTAACTACATTTGCAGTTTTCTTTACCTACATAAAAAAATTTACCCTTAAATTGCGTATACAAAATTGGGTGACTTTTCATATAAAAACTGACCCAAACATTTTATGTATAAAATTTCTTATACAAAATTACCCAACACTTTTTTATACAAGATTTGATTTTTGATTAAAATTAATTACAATTAATTAAAAGTAAATAACTATAAAAATGATTTAATTTTCATATGAAATTTTGGGTTACTTTTCATTAATGCACTGGACTACAGCCTAAAGAATTAGCTTTTTCCCTTTGACGACTTATGTTTGATATATGTCCCATTTTAATTTTTTGTTGTATTAGCTACACTTTTTAATCAATTTTTGCGAGTCAAAGAATAGATGTAGATTTCAGATCATACCAACCACTCGAAGCAAAATGGTCTAAGAGCCGAATAGAGTGACCCCAAGTTAAAAAAATATTCATTTTCTCGGACGCTATTGGACATAGGGATCGAACTTTTGGTAGGACATGGTACAATCCTTCAAGTTTCAAGAAACACTGAGATATTTGGAATAGATTCATTCCATTTTCTACAGTACTCTGATACAATATGGGACATATATATCCCATTCGTCGTCAACGGTAAAAAAGAGGAGATTTTTGTTCAGTTATTTTTTTATCGTATAAAACTTTAAGCAATTTTTGTTTGATTTTATTAAAAAAAAAATGATATTTATAGATTTGTATCTCCTAATTCCAAGTTTGTCCATCACTTCAGATTTGTCTATCACTTCTCAATTTCTAAATATCGCATAAAAATTATATTTTAGGACTACAGTCAAAACTTGACTTACAACTCGAGCTATTTTAAAATTTTTGACATATTCGTGCTTAGCATATTAAAATAAATCAAAACCAAGTAATAGAAATAGACTCGACACGTCTTTCGCTACTCCTTGGGTGAGGGTATTTGTTCACTAATTTTGACCGTTGACAACCAATCGGATAGAGCTTCATTTTTTTCGATTTTGATCAATTATTGTTGAGATTATTGTAGCCCCATGGGCTTTAAAATTACAATAAATGAATTTAAAAAAAACTAGGTCTAATGGTGCGAATTTGAGAAAAATCGGATAGCATTAAACCGTGGCGCCCCGAGAACAAAGTTTTCGATTTTAAACTGCTTTAATAAAAAGAAGTCTTGCGATACATAATTTTTAATTCATTTGGGCATGCTAAGCACGAATAATTTGAAATCGGACTAACGGTTTTTGAGATATTGTTTGAGTTATACCAAAAATTTAGTTTCTTTTTCTCCGTTCTACATATTTTTTTAAAATTATCGTATTTTTTTTTTTGTTTTGCACTAGCAAAGTAGACAAAACTACTTCTTATATGAGCATATTTAAGTAGTAAAATTGTTGTGCTTTTGAATTTTATACACATGATTATTGGGGAATATTTACTTTAAATTTTGATTCTCATTAATTAATGTTTAATTGTTGTAGCACTAGGCCCAATAGTTTTGTAGTACGAAATTTAATAAAAATTGGATTACTTAACCGTTGGCAGAATGCGAATAAAGCCTCTGATATATGGAAAAAAATGTAAATTATATTCAAAATATATTTTTTATAGTACATCATCTCTAAATTCAGACATAATTATGATTAAATTAAAGCATGTTTTCTGTAGTATTTGAGTGCAAAAACAAAAATTCTGGGATGATTTTAAAAAAAAATCTCTAAAATAGAGGAAAAAGACGCCACTTTTAGTGAAAATCAAATTGCAATATCTCGAAAACAGTTAATCCGATTTCAAAAATTTAAATATTCGTGTTCAGCATGACAAAATTAATAAAAAATTATGTGTCGCAATACATATTTTTATTAAAGCAATTTAAGAACAATTTTCAAAAATCGAAGACCTAATACTAACTACTAATCTGAACAATAAATTGAAATTTTTCCAAAAAAGTTTATTTTTGACGACACTTTTCTTTAGAAATGTTGGGTCGATAACCCCGAATCTGCAAAAAAAAAATTGCAAATTTCCAGCAGTTTAAGTTCGGTCGTAAAAGGGTTAATGTGGTGTTACAAAACGTTTGTTTATTTCATAATTTTTTTAACACATTTTTTTCTAAGTGTACTCTAGAGTTAAATAGTTGATTTAAAATAAATTGCGGTCGTTTTCTATTGTATATAAAATTGAATAAAAAGCTTATAAATATGAATGGGTTATTTAAATTAATAAAAGGAATTGTTTTCTTAAAAGCAAACTATTTTTATAATATTAAAATCATATTAATTTTCACTTTTTAACATAATTATAATATGTTTAATGAGAAAAAGACTTTCTTGTTATTAAGTAAATTACTCATATCATTGACTTTGATATTTCATTATTTTATCATCTATACCTTTAAATATTAATGGTATTGCAAATTACACCTTGATTTACATATTGGCTTTAAAAATAACAATTATTTGTTGTGTAAAAAATATTGTAAATAATGTATTTTTGCTATATTTTAACACTGAATCATCAAAAGCCGTCATCATCGCCAGCCACCCGTTGGCATCATCACTTATTATAAGTGAATTGTGAATGACAGTCATCACGAATTCTTGATTTTAAGTTTTTCTTTATATAATTATGATTTCATTAGGTTTTCTTTGATGTGTTTGGTAGTTTTTAAATTGAAGTGCTTAAAAAAACTTTATTTCAATTTATAAATTATAGTATTATGCAATTTTTTTTTAATTAAAAGTTTTTTTTTTGAATACTCTAAACTTAAAAACATTTTTGGTGTTTTTTTTTCCATTTAAGTCTAAAGTGTAATTTGCTGGTCAGTTACCGTATAAAGCACAAGGATATGGCTTTAATTTTATTGTAAAAGGGGCAACATTTATTAACATTAAATTTTACTTTACTAATTGACCTCATGTCTTGCGATTTTCTTTATATTAAAAACATATCGCACACCTAGTACAAAAGTGACTCAACTCAAAATTTTTAATTTTTCAGAAATCGATAAAAAACATTTGCAACTTTATACCAATTGGAAAATAAAGCAACACATAACTGTTTTTTAGCAACAGTTTACAACAACAAAATACACTGATATTTTTTTAATAGATAAACAAGTATATTGTGCATAGTTTAAGCATATAAAACCGAAAAATTAAGATTTTGAGTTGAGTCACTTTTGAACTGGGTGTGCGATATATTCTCTAGTTATTTCTCTAATTCCAAAAGCACTCGATTCCTACGGTTGTCTTCTTTCGCATTTATGTAATAAAAAAAAATACATAAAAAAATGCATTTTTGTAAATAAAAATGCAATTTTTAAATGCATTTTCAAAATTGTTCTCCTCCTTCAAAATTTTTTAAACATGCATCAATATAAAACTTGACATTTTTTTATATAAACTTAAATTTTGTTTTTCCTGTAACGCTAATGCCATCTAATTTTCTCGTTTTTTTGAAAAACGCCTTATCTATTATTTCCATAAAAAAAATTTATTTTTTGTATAATTTGTAATTTTTATATTTTCAAAATTAAAACAGCTTTAAATTTAGAACACGCTATTAACAATACAAAAACGTGATTTAGATACACTTAATCTGTCTAAAAAAAAGTATTTTTGTTGCAGATGGAGCTTTTGCAAAATGCATCCCAAAATGAATCCCAAAATGCATCCAAAAATACATTTTTTTGACAGATAAACCTGAAGAAATCTCTCTTTCATAAAGAATGTATTGTGAATTTTAAAACTGTTTTAAAACCATTTGAAAATATCAAAATTAAAAATTAAACAAAAAATAAAATTTTTTGTATGGAATTAATATACGAGTATATTTTTGTTAAAAAAAATCGAGAATACTAAATATCATTTACGTCACAGAAAAAGCAAAATATAATTTAATATAAAAAATGTTAACTTTTCAATTCATTCATGTTTAAATAATTTTGAAGTTGGAGAAGAATTTCAAAAATGCATCTAAAAATTGCATTTGCATCAAAAATGCATAATTGTGAAAGAAACCCACATGAATCGATTGTTTTTTGAATGAGAGAAATTCGATATTAACTTTCGAAAATAGAGCTCCACAAAATTACATAATTTTTGATTTTTAGAATTATTTTGGAATTTAAACCTTAAAAAATAGCAAGTTTTTAAAAATTGAATATGAGCTCCATTGAGTAAGTGTGTGCAAAAAATTAAGCAAATATAAACCCCCTTTGTCAATTTCTATGTGATGTATCGAGTTCTTTGATATAGAAAATTTATTAATAATTTAGTACACTTAAAAAATTGTGTAAGTAAACCAAGCAGAAAATATATCTATTGCCTTTTTATTAAAATCAAATAATTTCGGAGCTATCAAATTGGGCCCCAAAGTGAGAAATGAAAAATGACCACCAAAAAAGGAGAAAAAACATTTGAGTCATATTTTCATCTTTTGGGTCCTTTTTCATTCTGCAAAATTTAAGTAATGTCTTAAAGTATAAAGGAAGAACATTTTTAACAAAAATCGTGACTTTTGGCAAACATTTTTAGTTATTTTTCATTATTATTTTTTATTCCCCCCCACCAAATTGCTACTCATCTGTCTAATGTTTACATTTATTAGTATTTGCCTTAGACATATATTTTATATTAACTGTATTTTGTATCTACAATTTATATTAAAATAATACAACAAAAAAAAAAAAAAATCTATCACATAAATTATATGGAGAGGAAAAATTGCAGTGTAATATAAAACGCATCTGAAGCGTAATTCGAGAGCAAATTTATTGCCAAAGTTTGTTAGTAGCCAAACACCAAAACAAAATAGTCGGGTGTTGGTATAACGGTTAGTGGCTAAGGAGTGGTTTATATGAATTGTGTAAAACAATTGTAAATTGTTACTCCACAATTGTTGGAAAATTCTGCAAAATGCAAAAAAAAAAATAAATAAATAAAATATAAATAAAAATATTGAACAATACAAAAATACGACTTATTAACCCAACTGGTAAGATAACTACTTTAAGTAGAAATATGAAATTTTAGTCAGTTTTTAATGAAAATTGTTTAATTATAAAAACTTTCTTTTAGTTTGAATAATTAAATGAATTTGAGATCTGCTAATTTATCTCAAAATAACCAAAGTTTTGTTCGTAACCATAGTTATGGATGTCAAATTTATATGTAAATATCTGTGATATTAACGAATTTTTGCATTAGATCTATGAAGCGCCACTGGAATTCGTCCATTGAAACTTTTCATGAAATTAATGCAGTTTTTTCTAAAATTTAATGAAAAATTTAATTTAATTTATGAAAAATTTCATACGCCTAATGAAAAAGTTTCATCAAAAACAGTTTCATACAAACTGTGAAGTTTTTTCATAAAGTTTAAGAAATTGTTCATTTACTTTGTGAAGAAAACTTCATTAGTTTAGTGAACATTTCATTAAAACTCGTCCAAGAAAATTATCTCTGTGGTTAGTTTATACTAAATGGTGTTTCGATCTGATTTAATTCCAAAACTCTTCAAAATTAGATTTTGAGATTGACGTTAGTGGTAAAAAAAAAAATAAAATATACATTTTTTTGCAATAAACCCATATAATTCATTATTTATATTATTAAATATAATGGCGGATAACGTTTTATACAAAATCACTATTTGTAGATAAATAATAAAATAAAACCATCAACTTTTGATTTTATTTTATTAAAAGAATGAACATTGGCTAAAAGAATTTTTGATAAGATAAGAAAATATAAACAACATTGATATTAAATCATATTTTTTTGATACAAAAAATGTTGAATTGCACATATGAATCATGCCGTCAGGGCCACAATTAATAGGCCTTAATAAACTTCATAATAAAATGCAATAATTTAGGAATTGATTAGAAACAATATACACCAATTTGTTATTTTTTATATCATTTATAATATATAGAACAATTAGAGGTATTCAAGATTGGTTAGACATTTTGAAATATAAATACATTGTATGCCTCAAAAAAAAAAAAAAAAAAAAAAAATTGACGAAAATTTCAAAGAAATCTTCAGTACATGCATTTAAAGTTTTCGATGTTGATGTATATCATGAGTTTTCTGATTGATATGAATTCACCGGCGATCTTGAAATTAGATTAATTGTGCACACATAAAACATTCCCATATTCATTTTTTAAAATGTTCAAAAACTCGAGTGAGAAATTTTTGAGAAAACTGAGTTTGAAAGTTATTATCGGATTTCTCCGATTTAAAAAGCATTAGTTTCATATGGTTGTCCTATTTGAGACTAATGCAATAAAAAAATACATAATAAAATAAATGCATCTTTGATGCAAATGCAATTTTTAGATGCATTTTTGAAATTGTTTTCCTTCTTTAAAATTTTTCAAACATGCATCAATCGAAAACTTTACATTTTTTATATAAAATTAGAATTAGCTTTTTCTGCGACGCGAAAAAAAAACGTATTTTTTATTTAAAAAAAAAATATTTTAATTTTTGTATAATTTGTAATTTTTACATTTTCAAAAGCTTTTATTTAGAACAGTTTAAATTACAAAATAAAATTTTGATGCAAATACAATTTTTAGATAAGAAAATCGAAAAACATGAGGTAAAAAAATGCCGATTTTTTTCGGCAAAATACACTAGTATTAAAATCTTCAATCGCTGGTGCTCATTAATACGTATCGTTTGAGTGTTATTGCTTCAAATAATTCGCAAGTAAGCCATTTATTACGGACATCCAAATATACAGTATATATACGGAGGTTGAAAGCTCGTTATAAATTGAAAATAACAATAATTTATGTTGTTGGCTCGAAAGGCACGAATCCTCGAAAAAATTGCATTTTCAGCGGTTTAAGTTCGGTCTCGAGATGGTTAAATTAAAGGTTTTAAAAAATTAGCATAGATCATAGATCCGCTTGACATTTTTTAACCAAACTTTTAGAACAATGATTTATTAAGAAATTTTTGTAATTTGTTTTGCCTTAAAGCGGCCTCTAGTGAAAATATTAATAATTAAAGTTGAAACCTTGACAGGATATAAATCCAAAAAGGTTGAAGAGTTTTTTAAAAATATAAATTTTGAGAACAAAACATTATTTAAAAATATATGAAACATTATGTTCGATTACTAATCATCAATTTTTAAAATTGCCATAAGGCAACCCTGACATTATAATTTTTATCAGTTTAGTATTATATTAATAAAAATCATCCATTATTTATACTTTGAGTGAAAACGGAATAAACTTTGGAGTATTTACGACTTTGTGTATATGAAAAATTCATCGTCCGATCGATTAGATTTTCAAAAATTATATAAAATCGATGAATTAATTTCTTATATTTTCATCATAGTAACAATTAAAAATATAAAAAATTACGTTTATTTTATTTTTAAATAATTTTTGAAAAAGGTCCCATTGATGGTTACAAATAATTACTAGGCAACTTTGGGTAGCAATTTTATATTTATATGTATATTGCACATATAAACCTGGCATATTTTCTAAAAATAAATCTGTTAAAAAAATTGAATATAAGATGTATTTTGGTTATCAACGTTAAGAATTGAAAGCGCTATATCGTTTCAAGTTTTTAACAGGTAATGTTTATAATATTAGCGGTATACTCGAAAGTGTGTTAGCAATAGTTTTTAGTAAATAACGTGAAAAAGTTATGCTAGAGATAAAAAAGTATTAACGTTGAAATTTCAGAGTTGATAATTATCCAAGTTGAAAGTTAACACGTATAAGAAAAGTTATGTTTAAGTTACCGCCTAAAACACATTTAAGTGTACTTTGAGTTTTTTAGAGTTAACGGATATAGTTAGGTCGAAAATACAGCTACAGCAAAGTACTATGGAAATCTAGTATTCTCTTAAAATATGATAAATATGAAAACACGATTTGTTAAAAAAGTTTTATATTGAAGAAACAGCATTTTTACAAATTTTTTACTGGCTTATTATTCAATGTATTTAAAGCAGAAAAATATTGTAAAAATTATAAATATTATATACTATTACCCTAACCGAGCACTGGCTACTATGGCCTTCGGCGCGTTGTAGCGAAAACAGACCAGTGCCTCTGGTGGGAATCGAACCCACGACCCACGCACTGATAAGCCAGCACGCTACCAACTACCCTACCGGGGCACACAGTAAAAATTAAAACGTTCAAAGTTAATTAGAAAAACAATATTTTATGAGGAAAAAGCCAAAGAAAATACTATTTTTAAAGCTCAAAATCGGAAGATTCAAAAAAGACACAACTGAATAAAAAAAAGCATAAAAAAGCTAAAAAAAAACATAAAAAGCATGTTAGTCTTTTCTGCTTATTATGGATGGTGGTCACAACCGATTTAAGTACTTTTCGTACAATGTAACGTTTCACAAAAAAACAAAATCAATTTCATCATATTTATGAAATGCTTAACAATATTTATAAAGCATATTTTGTATTAGTAAGGATTTCATTATTTTTGTGTAGAGACCATGATATGGTTATTATAATTGTTGTTGTTTATGAAATGTTTCATTAATATTGATGAAATTGTTACATTGTACGAAAATTGATGAAATTGATTTCTGGTTTTTCTCTCTGTGTACTTTATGGTTTTATATCAAATTTTGTTTAGTTTTCAAAGCTATTGCTATATTAATCAAGTGTAAAAGGTCATAAAATTACAAATAATTTTTGCATAATCCAATGTCATTTGAAAAAATTGATTTATTATAAGACTTGCAATAATATTATTTTCAAATCATCTTGTTTACTGCACAATGCAAAAAAAAAAAAAAATTTTTAAAAGAAATTCACTTTGCTTTAGTTGGCGTGTTTAAACAAAATATTTTTTGAATATGTTGTGCCTTAATTTTTAACCTCTTTTTAAAGTTGCCAAAAAATATACGAGTAGTTATTAAAAGTTTTGGTATATATTTTTGTTTTGACCTTACTATATACATATACAAATGCTGTATTTAAAACAACTCTAACACCGCCCCATCGTGACAAATATTATTCATTGTTATTTTTTAACCAAAAAAAAAAACCAGGCGAATTTTCAACAAAATCTAATGCAATCATACATTCGGTGGTCTTTGGAATATAAAAAATATTAAAAACCTGGCTTTGACAATCAATTTGTTGTTAGTTATCTGGTAGGTTATGCTATTATACATTGAATTATTTATTATTGAGAGAGAGGAGTGCTTCACATGACTAAGCTGGGCTTAAACATTTTAAAATTCAAAATATTATACACAGTGTGTACTAAAAAACCATGAACACGATTGATAAGATTAATTGAAATGTTAACTTGAACATTTTGATCTTTGAACTTAATACGATTTTTAACGGTTTAAAGTAATGTTTATTTTTTTTATACAAATCAAGTTACTTATTAAGTCAATGATTACTTTTTACCATAAGTAGATCTTCTTTACTGTGAATACCGCAATATTTTTAATATGTATTAGGAAAAAACTTGTAATTTTCGAGATATCGGACTTAAAATTTGAACATGTCAGACTCGCTCTTAAAAGATCTTTTAATCAGATAGGAAGTTATAAAGCAAGCTCGCTACGGCTAAGGCATAATATTCTTTTCTCATATTGTCAGTTTTTTTTCATATTTAATTCAACAGTGATAATTTTTTGTCATTCACTGTATTATGGTGCATATACCACCTGTGTAGACTCTAACCGTTGTAATATATATTAAATTTGTAATAACCTCTGCCAATTTAGTAGTTGGACAATTTTAAAACGCTTGTAGTTAAAAAAATAAATATTTTTTTTTTTCTAAAGTTTTTTTTTTATTTATAATACAGTATAGACTATAAACTTCACGGTGCTACAAAAAAAAAAACAAAGTTACTATCACTTTTCAAGTGACCTAGTGTAGATTTTAAGTCTAGATGAGTGTATTACAAAACCGGTCTGCGAAGTTTCAATATAGCCTCAAATTTTCGAAAAAACGGTACAAAGGTATTTTTTGCGACTGGTGCATTCCCAACATTTGTAACTCAATCATTTTTCAACCGATTTTGAAAATTTAAAAGGTATTAAAAAAATACCTGGTCTTTTTAAATATATACACTCATTAATATAAATAGGTAGAGACTTTCTTAAAAACAATTAAAATTTGAAATTTTTTTAAACTTTTTCAACTTCTACGGAGCAGCAACATTCTTTAAGTTAATATTTTCTTGAGTAAAAGGAGCCTTCATATGTTAAAATCGGTTGCAAATTGCAAAGTTATGGTACTTTTTCTATATAGTATATAATAATTAAAATTTAAATTTTTTTACAACTGTTGAAACTTCTACGAGGGTTTTTTCGAATCTTCTTTCAAGGGGGGACATGACATTGGCCGTTTTTTGAAATCGACTGTTTTTTTTGTATTTTAGTAAATATTCATGGAAAAATTCCTACAGGTTCAAAAGTTAGAGCCGGATGGATTAGTGAGAGCGCATTTTTATTTTTAACCTTTTTTTTCTTTGTTCACAAACTTTGATCGCGTTTATCTCGAAACCATGTTTTTCGTACTGGTTGCGACACTAGCGGGTTCATTTTTTGACGAAATTTTTTTTTTGTTTTTTTTTTTTAAACTTGATTAGCTATCGTATGACACGAGCTTTTTTTAAAAATTTTTTTCGATTTTTTATGAATTTTTAAAGTCAATATTTTTTTCGAAAAAACACACTTTTAAATTTGGAACATAACCAAAAATTGAAAAAAAAAATTTTTAAAAAAAACCTCGTGTCATACGATAACCAATTTTGTTAAGATTTAAAAAAGTAATTTTTTTCCAGATCGGACAATTTTTGCGACTTCCAGCGCTGCAACCACGAGGCCCCGTTTTTTTCTCTGCCGCCAGTTTGGAGCTCTATAAAACCATGTTGGAGTGAAAAATATATTTTATATTTATTTATATAAAATATATATATTTTTTCTTGTAATTTGTTCAATTCTCTACAATAAAAAATTTTTGGAAAAATGTTTGTTTTTCACTGAGTTATGAATTTTTACAAAAAAAGGTCTGTTTTCTCTGCCGCGAATGTAATGTCCCCCCTTAAACAACAATATTCTTCTGTTTTACCGAGTCTTCATTTGTTAAAATCGGTTGAAATTGATCAAAGTTGTGGTACACACAGAGAAAAATGTAGCTATTTGCCAGCTAACATTCGGTTACTACGACTCAAATTCGGTTATTACGAATTTCAGACGGTTGGCACAACTAAACATTAGTTTTCAAAACAAAGTGTGGTTAATTCAACTGAATTCTAGTTGCAACACCTAAAATATTCATAAATCTAATGTAAATATCGTTGTACTAACAGAATTTATAAGTTGTTACCATTAATATACACTTTTCAATTCGGTTGGCACTTTATTTCTCTGTGTGTACCTTTTCTAAATATAGAAAAATTTAAATTTTCAGTTTTTTTACAACTTTTCAAATTTTACACTAACTTAAGGAAAGTAGAAGTTGAAAAAGTTAAAAACAATTTAAAATTTTAATTGTTATTAAAAAAATCTCTACATAGTTATATTATATTAATATTATAAAGAAAGTGCATATTTTTAGAAAGTCCAGGTGATTTTCTTTTAAATACCGTTTAAAAATATAAAATCGGATAAAAAATTACTAATTAACAAAAGTTATCTCGAAAATTTGAGGGTATATTACAACTTCTCAACCCGGGTTTGTAATGCACTCAGCTAGACTTACAACTTAGACTAGGTCATTTGCCGAGTGATTTTTCTGTGTAGCTGTGTTATTAATTAACTTTTTGTAGAGCGATAACGGAAAAAACATGATACAGCATATTTCTGGTTGCCCTGCTTATAATATAAGATTAGTAGTAATATATATTTGAATTTTTTCCATTTACTTAGTTGGCATAGGTTATCTAACATATCTAACATTTTGTGTACCAATCTTTTCATTACATTATTTGCTACGGTATTTTTGCAGCTTTTTGTTTTTTCTTCCTCTTAAGAAGACGGCATGTAAAGGCAATCAGTCAGATTTCCTAGCATGAAATGTGTAAAATTATTAGGCCAGAAAGTTTTTTTTTTAGTTTTAATAAAAATTTTAAAGAATTGTTTATTTTTTATTTTAAAATGTTTAAAACTATATCGCACTTGATCAACAAGAGGGTATTAACTCAAAATTTTTAAAATATCACTTTTTCAAGAAATCAACTAACAACATCAATATCTATCTATTGTAAAAATTTCAACGTATTCCGATTACTCTTTCATCTCTAAAACCACTTTTGAGACCATTTTCATGATAATGTAGTGATCACTAGTGTCCGACCGAACAGTTCGGCCAGAAAATGCATTTGGTCTGTATTCGGTATTTTAAAGCATTATGGACAAATTTGGCGGATAGAAAAATGTTTAACAGGCTGATTAGATGCTATTTTGAGTGTCAAATTTGAAGAAAAGTCTGTAGTTATGCAATGAATTCACTGTTCGGCCAAATTGAAAATAGTTCGGCGGCCGAACTTTTAACTTTATAGCTAAACTTCGGCTTTTCTCTTAAATTTATACACAAAATCGAATTAAATCGGCTCAACAAACATGTTTCCAATACCAAAATTTGTCATCATTGCCTCTAGATATCAAAAACCGACAAAATATAGGTTTTTGGCCGAACTGTTCGGTCGGACACTTTACTGCATTTGTCAGTTGATTTTGTACGTTTAACATAACGACACATTCCAGTTGATTTAATAACAAATGTAGTCTACACCTTTTTAACTGCAAATTCAGTTATATAACTGCCATTAGCAGGTAATTCTTGATAATATTTGTAAAATGCTGGTAATGTTGGTTTAGCATTTGCAGTAGTTTTTACTGCATTTGTCAGTTCATTTTGTACGGTTAAAATAACTTCATAAGTGCCATTAGCAGTTAATTCTACCTACATCATTTTCTGAGTGTACTAAAATAAAAAAATCTATCTAAAATTTACAAAGCGGGAAAAAATTCAAAATGCGATCAGCCTTTACAAATCAGATATAATTTCGCCAAAATCGGGATGGTTGGTCAGGTTAGTCTTTAGTAAAAAAAAAATGCTAAATAAAACAGATGTATAACTCCATTTGCAGTTGCTTTTACAGTATTACTGCCATTTTTTGTTAGTTGTTTTAACTGCAATTGTAGTTGTTTTTACTACACTTGTCAGTTGATTTTTAACAGTTAAAAAACTTCATATTGTAGTGGGTTTTAATGAAAATGTAGCGTATGCTTTCTTAACTGCTGATTCAGTTATTTGCACTTAATTCTTACATAATTTCCTGAGTGTATATTCAAAATTAAAGTATAATTGTTATATTTGTCACGACTTAGTTTGTTTCAAATTGTTTCTTTCAAAAACTATAACCACTTCTTATATTTGTCTAAATGTTATAAAATTAGTTTTATGTTCGTCAAATTTATGATGTTTTTTTTGGGTTTGTTTATTTTTATAAATGATGTTTTAAACATTTTAGTTTAAACTTCCTAGTTATTTAATTAATTTTTAAAGCTAATAAATCTTAAACAATGCTTCCAGTATTATGAGTAGTATGTCTTTAAATAAAAATATTTTTTTTGCATAATCAAGCAATAAAAAAAAACAATTAGCTACTAATTTTTCTTAAACAAATTTTTCAAATTGTTCAAGTCAAGGATTTTTCTACATATAATAAAACTTTATATATTTTGCAAAGAAATTTCTTAACAAAATGTTGCAGATTATAGAAAAATGGTTAATTAATTTAACATTGGCTTTTCATAGGGAGGAAGCAATCCAAATATGATTTTCTGGAAGTTTTTCTACCTGAACAACTTCTTTGGAAGTTATTTAAGCATATACTATTCCTTGAAAATTGTTTCGCAGTATTATATAAACAGATTCCTTCCTATGACAAGCCAATGTTAAATTCATCGATGAAAATGCTAAATGTGGAATTGTTTGTAACTTGTTTGTCTTATAACGGCATTTAGCGGAAATATTGGCAACAAATGGTGGACTTTTGATATTATATGAAACCCAGACGCTTGAAGATATTTAAAAAAAAAAATTAATACTGTGTAATTTTATGAACACGTTTTATTCAAAAATATAAAAACGTTTTAATTTTGAATCAAGAGATTTTTAATTTTTTTTTTTAAATATAGTGTGTTTTGACCATTTTTTAAAAGTGTAGTGGTATTTCAATAAAAACTAGCCATCATTTATGTTTTGAGTGAAAATGAAATATAATTTATTCCATTATTAATTTTTGTATTCAAAAAATTAATGACCCGATCAGTCAGATTTACAAAAGTTATATACAAACAAATTTTAAGCACAGGAATAATCTTTCGTATTTATTCATTAGCACTCCAATTAAAAATATAAAACTTAAATCTTCTTTATATTTTTAAATAATTTTTTAAATATCCCCATCAAATAGGGCAAATAGTGATTTTTTTCAAATGAATATTTTAGAGTTGTGTCGTTGATGAACGAACTAGTTCAATTGAACGACTCACTCAATCGAACGATATGACTCGTTCACCAATATTCGATCTTGTCGTTCAATCGTTCATTTCGTTCTTTTTATTCACAGAACAATTGCATCTCTATTCAATTAAAACTGCTTGTAAGAGCATTTTTTTTTTTTATGAAATAGTAGTAATATTGTTTCAAGTTAGGAAAAGCAATTATAGTCATACAAATAAAATGTTTTTTACACAAAAAAAAATAAATTTTTGTTAGAAAAGTTGCAATTTTATAACACTTTTTGTCTATGTACAGTAAAATTTGTGAAAAAACTCGTAAAACATGAATAGTGCGTAATAATTGTAAAACGAACGACACAGTTCACAACACGCAGATCAGTCACAAGTCAAAGGAAAAAAGAACGATTTGAACGAACTAGTTCACTGACTCGAATTGAACGATACTGACCGAGTCACCATAATGAACGATTAATCCCAACTCTAGAATATTTGACAATTTGGGGGGTAATAACTTTCTACTACTATTTATTTACGCTGTATTCAAGTCAATGCGTTAAATTATTTTATGGTTTTTAATTAACCGGATTAAAACTATCATTTAAAAGTACTGGGATGTAAACGAAAATTAGATATGTTAGAATCTACTCAAAATGACAGTTAAAAAACTGTAAATTCAGTTAAAAAGGCGACGAAGGTAATTACCGTTAAAATAACTAAAAATTAAGTTGTTTTTAACTGTTGAAAAACTTCTAACAAATGCAGTTAATATAACTTACAATGTCGTAAAAATAACTGACAATTTTTACTACAACAATTTTGATATAACTGTAAAAATTTAACAGCAATTTTTTCGTTATTTTAAAAATTTTTAATAATTTTTTTTCTATCAATTACATTAAAAATGTGTGATGTAGGAAACATCGTTAATAAAATGCAATGTCAAAATTCCAAACGGTGCTCGAGTAATGAAGTTTTTATGCATTTTAGATATATAGAAATTTTATAATTATTTTTAATACATAAACATGTCAATAATAACAATTGAACAGTTCATGCGAATAAAGACGAATAGACCATTTGTAGAATTTTACAGGGGACAATAAAAACGCAGGAAACGGTTAAAAAATAATATTTTTGTCAACTTTTTGGTATTAGCTTAAAGATTTAAGTCACATCTACCTATATACAAAGTTTTAGTAAGGTATTCGAAAGAGAACTTGCCAAAAATTGGACTTCAATTTTTGCTTAAATGGAAAAAGGGCGAATATCCAAAAAAATGTATTGAAATTTGAATAAAAATGTGTTATTTTGCAGCAGATTTTGACTACATTTTCATGAGACTTGCAAAACTTGACGAACTATGGTTGATATTTGTTTGTAACACTTTAAGGACTTCAAGGATACACTTTTTAAGGACTGCAAGGACATGCAAAAAAAAATTTTTTTGTTAATTTTTTTTTTAATATTCCTGCCATTTGATTTGATTTTTGATTTTGATTTGATGAAGACGGTTAAAATATGCTTAGACCATGTATTCGTGGTTATATGATCTTAATTACGCGGTAACTTAGACCATGTATTCGTGGTTATATGATCTTAATTACGCGGTAACACTGAAGATTTTTTTTCGCAAATCTGGTTAATTTGTTTGTATGTGCTAAGATTGTTTTTTTTTGTGTACAATTTCAAATTTTAGCTAATATCAATTTTAAACTCGCAGCTAAATAATTTTTATATATTTTGTTAAGGATGGATATTCTTCGCCCTTTTTGCTTTCCACACTTTAAAGTCTTATAACTCAAGAACGGTAAAATTTTTTGCCAATATAATAAGTGTTTTTTGTTCCTCGTAATGTTCTTTTAACACATTGTTACCGAAAGTAAAATTTTTGTATGTTTTTGTGTTGTATTTAATCAAAATTGTGCTTTAGTTCACTCCCAATTTAAACAAAAATATACGAATTATTGCACTTTCAAAGTCATTTTTTTAGCCTTAAAAGTCAAAATTTCCCCAAAATTTCTGCATAGGATTGTAGGGCTCTGCTAATAAAATGCATTTATGCAAAAAAACGTGTTTGCGAAAAAGTGGTCTATTCGTCCTTATTCGCATGAACTGTTCAATTATTAACTAAACGAGAATTTTTGAAAACTCGACATAATCTTCCATTTTTAAATAACTAACAACAATTTACTGTTTACTGCAATATTAATGTTTTATTTATTTATGCGTTCTAGTACAAAGTTTATTTGGTACCGTTTTGTCTTACAAAATGGCTCTAAATAGGAACAAATAATTAGTCAAATTTTATATAATTTTCACTTAAAAGGTTTTTAAAAATTTGCGTAAGTCTAACCATAAAGTGGCTAAATTGGCAACACTGCCAACAACTGTCAAGTAAAGTTACACATTTAAACTTTTTTGAGTGAGTAAATAATGCATTGGTGTAACCCATAGTGTCCGACTGAACAGTTCGGCCAAAAAACTATATTTTGTCGGTTTTTTGATATCTAGAGGCAATAATGACAAATTTTGGTATTGGAAACATGTTTGTTGAGCCGGTTTAATTCGATTTCGTGTATAAAATTTAAGAGAAAAGCCGAAGTTTAGCTATAAAGTTAAAAGTTCGGCCGCCGAACTATTTCAATTTGGCCGAACTTTCTGAGGCCTTGCTTAACTACAGACTTTTCTTCAAATTTGGCACTCAAAATAGCATCTAATCAGAACAATAAACATTTTTCCATCCGCCAAATTTGTCCATAATGCTTTAAAATACCGAATACAGGGCAAATGCATTTTCTGGCCGAACTGTTCGGTCGGACACTAGTAACCCACAACTCTGAATGAGTCTTTGGTAGGGGGATAGAGGGGTCTAAACTAAAAAAATATTTGTTCTAGAGGGTAAAAATATGGATTAAAGCTTCTTCGAAAAAATACTCGTTTTTAATGCTTATGATGATAAATGCTTAACCGTATTCTATAATTAATATTACTCATACGCTTCAGGTATGCTTTTACAAATAAACGTTTTTAAATAAAGATTTTTTATTTTAACGCATTTAAAAAAATATAAAATGTTAATAAACATTTAAAATTTCTGTTGAATATTTAAATATATACTTTTGAAATTATAATGAAATAATAAAATTTCGCATTGTAATGTAGATTTAAATAAAATTTGGTAAACTAATTAATAATATGCTAAATAGTTTTTTTTTATTTTGGAAATTCACAAAAGAAAATATTAATTATTTTAAAACAAATACATATTTATATTTGACACAATATAAACTTAATTATAAACCAATTAAGCTCTTTTTAAATATTTTGTTTTATTTTTTTTTTTTGAAAATCTAACCTTAAATTTCAAATATCAAAACTATAAAATTTGTCTTTAATAAACACTTGTATCAAGTTGTGTGTGGCACCAGTAGTTCATAAATCATCAAAATATGTATGCTTTTTAACGTTAACTTTAATAGACATAATTTGATTAAAATGGTAATTAAAAAACTGATCAAGTTAAAAAAAAAAAAAAACCTGCAAATGGCTTTTTAAATATAAACACTAGACTTTAATTAATGATTAACCCATTTCAAGATATCTAGTTTTTTTTTGTTTGTATAATTTGCAATAAAATTCCAATATTTTTATGTTTAGTTTTTTTTTTTTTTTTTTTTTTTAATTTTTAAATTATAAATAAATATTGTAGTTCACACTTTGTTAAATACATTTCAGGCAATTCATAAAACATTGTTAACTTGTGTGTTTTTATTCGTGATTAGTCAGAGATTTTTCGATTTGCTGCAAAATAGTTTGTTGGAGTAATGACAAACCTCCTTACCCCCCTCTTAACGTTAAAAAGTAACCACGTAAATTTTAAGACTTACGTTATAAAGTTGTTATTATTGCAATTACATAATTAACGTTTTCTTTTAAAGTGGTTTTTACTTTTTTTGCAAAGCGTTTTATATTGTTTCTAAGGTTTAACCCTCAAACGGTACACAGGTACATGTCTACAACCTAGCGAATTTACCTTTGGTAACCATATGTTAATTCGCGTACATACAGGAGTGGAAGATGCTTAAGAAAGTTGAATATTTGAGAATTCGCACCAGTTTACCGTTTAAGTGTGTCAAGTGGTGGTTTATAAAAAAAATAAAAAAGTGATTTTTGTGTCTTTAAAAATTAATTTGAGTAAAAGGCAAGTAAATTTGTTCTTTATATTAACCCTAAAACGGTACGCAGGTTCAAATTCGCATCCATGAAAATTTCAAAGCCCTGAAACTTTTGCTACAAGTAACTTTAATGTTTCTAACCTTTAAGTTAAATATGTCAATACACCAACAAATTTTCTACGCATACACAGATATTTATTCACATGTGCATCGCCGAGGAATTGACATGAGAAAGTTTAATAGGTGAGAATTATCACCAGTGTACATTTTATGAGTGTCAAATGAAAAAATAAAAATTGTGTTTTTTTGTAATTTGGTAAACAAATTAGTAAATTTGTTCATTATTATAACTAATAATAGAGACATTATTAGTTTATTTATTAGTTTATTTTATTCTTCTAATCCTAAGATGAAAATCAAAAATATCGTTTACGTATTCTGGATGATAGTGTACCGGTTAAGGGTTAATACTAAAAAATGCAGAATTGTTAAACCCTCTTACCGGCAAAACCGCATCCAGGCGCCAAATGAGTGTATTATATAAAGAAATTAAGCCCTTTGGACAGAAAACTAAATTTATTGAATTTTTCATGAAGACATTTTTTGTGTGCAGTGTACGGCTTGAAAGCGAGAAAGTATTACAATTATTATTTTCAAATGTCTCAAAAACATATTTTTGTTTTTTGTTTGAACGACATCGTCTTAACTTGAAAACGAATGGACCAACCTTAATGCAATGTGGCAGAAAGAATATATGTATATGTTTGGTATAAGTAGCAATGTGTTGAAGTTTGAAGACGAGGTACGTTTTCGCTCAATTTCGTATTTTTCGCAAAACGAAAATCGCCATACAAAATATCTATTTTTTGGATTGTATTTATATCTTTGTAAGATTTAATTGATTCTTTATTTTACTTCGGTGGGGTTAAGTGCTATGGGAACACCGAAGGTGGGCGCAGCGATACATATAAGTGATGGAAAACTCATACATATTATTTTTCTAAATTGATGTTGTCGTCACCGGGAATCGAACCCGGGACCATCTGTGTAACAGTACAACGCGCTAACCATTACACCACAACGCTCACACGTTTTGGTAGGACATGTATCCTAAACGGTTAAAAATATTAATTTGTTGTAACTTTGTAGAAAGAATTTTTAGGTAAAAAAACAAATTTTTTTTTTTTGTATTATTATTACAACAAAAACTAGCCATAATTTTCATTTGCAGTGAAAATGGAACAACTATTAGCGTATTATTGATTTTTTGTATTTCAAAAATGTATGACCCGATCGGTCAGATTATTATAAAATTCCTTGATCGAATTGGCCAAATTTTAGCACATAATGTTAATTTAATTAATTTCATCAAAAAACCCATCAAGTAAACATCAAAATTTTCAGAAAACTCCATATTTTTGAGGTATAAAAATAAATGAAATTTTTGTAATTTCAACCATTTTTTCTTTAAACTAAAAACGAAAGTTCGCGAATTTTTTCATAAATAAAGCAACCCTTGATGTTTAGTAAAGAATCATATTAAAATTTTGGATTTTTTCTTTCCGCTGTAGGGTTGTGAAAAATGAGAAACTTTAAATACATGCATAGGGAATATTATCGCATCTTTTGAAGCGTGTAGTAGTATGTCAAATTAAAAGGTATAGTACATACTTTTTGAATGTTGCAAAAAAGTAGCATTATTATTTTCAATTCTGTATTTTTTGCAAAATGTTTATCCAAAAAATTTAAATTTTCTACAAAAAGTTTTTTGCAAATATATCTTTAACTATATCTAACTTTGAAATTCTAAGGCCATATTCGTGAGCTGCGTCCTAAAGTCATTTAGAAATGATAGGTCGCAACACCGAATCATCATACTTTTCTGATTTTGTTAAACTGTGTAAGAGATGTTTTTTTGCTATGGACATAAATTGATTCGCTGCACTAATAAAAACAAATTAGTAAATCTAGTAGTAAAAACTACTAGAAATAAGTTAAAAATGTCGTTACCGAATAAAATATTAGTGAGATAAGATTGATTGATTCTACAAATATTTAGTTATATTTGAGCTAAATTTAAGTTAATTAAAAGTATCAAATTAGTAAATATTAGTAGACAAAAAAAAAAAAAATTTATAAACAAATGTGACATTTTTAAATTTTTTTTTTACTTTTTTTATACGAATAAAAATCAGCAAACCCTTTAGCAATCTACAATTTCTTAGCAAATATTTTTCTGCTGATTTTAGCAAAATATACTGTTATTTGCATTCCACTAAATTTAGTGTAAATATAGCAAAAATGTTGTTGATATTCCAGTTTTTGTTTGCTGTTTTTAGTCTACAAATGTTTGGTAAAAGCTTTTGCTAATTTTAAAAGAATAAAATTCTATTTTCAATTAACGAAAATTTAACTCTAATATAACTAAAATTTTAAAATTAACAGTTTTAAATTTTGCTGTTATTATTTTATTAATATGTAGCAAAAAAAAATCTGCACACAGAGAAATATTTAGGTATTTGCCAACTGAAATTTGGTTAATACGACTCCAATTCGGTTAATACGAATTTCAGTCCGTTGGTACAACTAATCATTAGTTTTCACAACAAAGTTCGATTAATTTAAATGAATTCCAGTTGCAGCTCCCAAAATATTCAGTCATATAATGTAAATATCGTTATTCTAACTGAATTTATAAGTTGTTTCTATTAAAATACACTTTTCAATTCGGTTGGCACTTTATTTCTCTGTGTGTGTTAATTTAGCAGTTTTTTCTGCAACGGCATTTTTGGCTTTGTCTGATATTTTCACAGGTTTATTTCTATGAGCATAGACTTTCAGTTATATATTTATTAGAGTTCGTCACAAAAATTTGATTTTAGGATATCATCACCTTTTTTGCATCAATAAAAAAGTGGCGTTATTATTTTTTTTTAAACTTCAACTCCTTCCACATGCGCGGTGGTCAAAAACGCTAATTTAAACATTTTAAAAACTAATGATACCCAAAAACAAAGAAACTATACTTTTCGGGCGAACTCTAATATTTATTACTTTTATTTAATTTTTGTTTATATTTTAACTTTAAATTATTATTTTTTTTTTTTTTTGTTAATTTTATAAAATAAATAATTACATGGCTTTGTTTTAGTTCATGCTATTTAAAAAAAAAGAAGAAAAATCATTAAAATATAAAGAAAATGCAAGATGTTTCTTTATAGATAAAATAGTAGTGGCAAAATGTGGATGAACGTAGTAAGTATGTTTTATGTAATTGTTGCATTTTAAAAGGTGATTAAAATAAATGATTGTATTTTTCTGTTGTATTATTATAGTCTCTTCTTGCCACATTTAAATTTTTTTCAACATATATGAACTGGTTGTTTTTTTATTTTATATTTCGTGTGGGTCCCATTAAATTTAGCAAATGTAACATTTTTATTATTTCACAGCTAATTTGTTCGCCTTATTTTGCAAAACAAAATAAAAGACAACAATTACTTTATATTTAATTTTAGTTTAAGGAAAAAGTTAAGAAAAATAAAATAGGTTAAATTCCTAAATCATGTTGTTACATATTGTTATTCATACGAAATATGTGGGAAATAATCAAAGTTAAAACTGACGAAATCACAAAATTACTAGAAAAATGTTTATTGTTAGTTAAATTTTTTTTAAAGAAGATTTAAAAAAGTTTCTATGAGGCGTATGAGCAATTAATTAAACTAAAAATTAATATTTCGCAAAAATTTTAAAGTAATTTGACTATTACGATTCCTATCGATCTTAAAGAACACACACTTTTTTAAACTTGAAGTGTTTCGCGGATTTTGATATAAAAAAATTATAGAGTTGTTTCCCGTTATGGGTATTAAAATTGGCAAGACAAAGTGCACATTACGCAAAACGTAATTTAAAATATGTTGTGCAGTAATTGTGGTACACTAATGCAACTTTAATGGTAAAAAGGTGATAAAAAATGCAGTTCATGCGGGAGGGGTTTGATTCAAAATTAAATGAAAAAAGTGATTTTTATTACTAATACAATATTGCCCATCACTTGGGGATAGGTAAAAATTTTGCAAAAAAAAGTTATACCCTAATGGTAACCGATTCGATGAGGTTATCGCCGAGAGAACCGCTATTTTATTTTATTTCGGTACACATAGAGAATTTGATTGGACTAGTTTTAATGAAATTTTTCACTAAACTAATGAAGTTTTCTTCACAAAGAGAATGAAAAATTTCTTAACCCTTGTGAAGAAGGTTCATAATTTAAATGAAACTATTTTTTGTTAAACTTTTTCACAAGGCTTATGAAATGTTTAATAAATAAAATGAAAATTATCTGAAAAAAGGGATTTTTATTACTAATACAATATTGCCCATCATTTTAGGATAAAAATTTGCAAAAAAAAAAAAGTTATACCCTAATGGTAACCGATTCGATGAGGTTATCGGCGAGAGAACCGCTATTTTATTTTATTTCGGTACACATAGAGAATTTTCTTGGACTAGTTTTAATGACAGTTTTCACTAAACTAATGAAGTTTTCTTCATAAAGAGAATGAAAAATTTCTTAACCCTTATGAACAAGGTTCATAATTTAAATGAAACTATATTTGTTTAACTTATTTAAAAGGCGTATAAAATGTTTAATAAATAAAATAAAATTTTTCATAAAGTTTATGAAAAATGCATTAATTTAATGAACATTTTCAATGAACGAGTTCCAGTGACACTTCATAGATCTAATGGAAAAATTCATTGATAACATGTAGATAAATCTCTTAGTGTAACGGTATTTTAGGGGTATCGATATTTCAGTTATTTCGGTAACGTTTTTTAGCGATAACGGATTTTTAATTGTTTCGGTAACGGGTTTTTAGCGGTAACAGTATTTTAGTTGTTTCGGTATAGTATTTTTAGAATAAAAGTTTTCATTGATTTCGGTAACCGTTATTTCGGCATGCACACCATGTTTTAGCTTCATCATGACGGAATTCCACTCACTGGCTATTTTATGATCAAACATTGGGAAAACACGTCTATTTACAGGTATTATTTTATCTAATTTTGTCAGATTATTTCGGTAACCGTATTTTAAGGATAACGCAATTTGAACTATTTCGGTAACGGCATTTTAGCGATAACGGTATTTCAGTTATTTCGGTAACGTAATTTTAGGGATATTGGTATTTGAGTTATACTATACTGTATTTTACGCATAAAGTTATTGCAATTGTGTCGGTAGCGGTATTTTAGGGATAACGATAGTTCGCATCGATAACGGTATTTTAGCGCTATTGCCTACCATCCCTGTTTTCACCTTAACTTTTAGTGACTTACAAGGGAATCATTCCATTTGCCTATTTAGGTAAAACTCGAATATGTGATAAAAAATATGATGCCAATCTTGCACATGGGTACTCTTATTACATTTCCGAATTTCGTTATAATCGGCAATTTTATTTCTTTGTGCGTAAAAATTGTGTATTATTTCTTAAAGAGAGATTACCTTATACAAATTTTAATCATTTACTTACTACTTTTGATCAAATTAATTAATATTGAATTGAAAACTTACCTGAAAAGATAAAAAGAAAATAATATATTAATTATTTGAATTAACAAAAAAATATTGTTATGGAAAAGGATTTATAAATTTCTACTAAACTGGAGTAGGGAAACATGTGCACTCAAAAAAGTTTTACAATTACTATATGACAGCTTTTTGTGTTGGAATCGGTTTCTGTTTTTAACTGCAATGACAACTGCCATTTTCTATGGCAAATTACAAAACAACTATTTTGTATTCTTTAACAGTTTTTTGAAGCAGTTTTTTTTAGTATTTTTTTTTTAATTTATTTCAATTATTTCGGTAACGGTATTTTGCGATAACGGTATTTTAGTTATTTCAGTAACGGTAGTATAAGGATATTGATATTTTAGTGATATCGGTAACGATATTTTACGGATAACGATAGTTAGTTGAAACGGGTTTGAATAGATAACAGTATTTTGAGCGGTATTGCCTGCCATCCAAGTACATTTTTGTATCTATTGTTATGTCATCAATTAATTGTAAAGCGATTTGAATTTGATAATAAATTTTAATTCGTTAATGGAAGTCCAAATTTAAAAATTAAAGAAAATAACATTGTTAAAGAATTTTATTTTTTTTTTTTTAAAGAATTAAAGATTTAAAAACTGTAAATTTTTGTTCACGTAATTATGTAGAAGGGAATAAAAGTTTAAGGGGCCGTTATTACAACTTGCCTTTAAAGTAAATGTTAGTAAAAAGTAACTTTAGCTAAAATGAGGAATAAAGTGAGCTATAATGTTTTTCGTTATTACAACTTCCCTATAAAATAAAATTAATATTTTTGATAATGTGGCAGCACCAAACTAAAAACCGATTATTGGTTTATGAATTGGTTTATAAAAATACGTTGTGGCAACGTAATTTTATTTATTTGTTTACAAACAAACAATAATTTGTGAAATTCGGTATTTCTTCTTCTTTATAGAACAGAAAATGTGGTAACTTTAAACACATAAACCTTACGTTTAAAGTTAAATGCAACAATATCTTCCCTTTAGCTTATCGGTCACTTTTAGCTTAACCCTTAAATGCTCACTGTATCTTTAAAGATACAACCATTCAAAAATTTCCTACGACTTTATTTTAAGCTTAATCAAAATGAAAACTTCACTAGTGTGTTAAGAACTCTCAAGCGCTCTTTAATTAAATACATTTATAAATAAATATTAAGAATCGTAACTTTTGTTAACCATCAAAGTCAAAAAAATTAAAAACTTCAAAATTAATTAAAAACTCAAGAATTGCGCTTTTTATGATATCGAAAAAAGGGCACATGTAATTTTAGAAAGTTTAAATAAAAGGCATTAGTGTTAAGAGGCAAATATAAGCTTTTGAATGATATATCTTTTTTGTTCCTAAGTCACTCCGTTTTTGTGTAACGGGCAATTTAAAATTTTGAAAATTTTGGATTTTTGCTTATAAAAAGCGTAAAAAAAATTATTTGAAAAATCTTGGTACGCAGTTTTTTTTAGTTAGCATTTCATATCATAAAAACAAAATTTTATTCTAATCGAAGCTGTTGAGCATTTAAGGGTTAAAGTATACTTATAATAACGAAAAACTAATAATCTGTCAGATAACATCCGAACTTTAGCTATTGGCAAGTTGTAATAATGGTTCTAAGTGTTGATATAAAATTTCATGAGTTTGGAAGTTTAAACCATAGAAAACTGCAAAAAAAACAGTCTTATATTGCAACGATAGCATGTTCGCACTTGAAATGTTAATTATATAACTGTTTTTTAATTTTTGAATTATAAATTTATCCCACTTATAAAAAAAAATTTTTAACTTTGACGATTTTTTTTAAAAGTTTTTGACGATTTTTAAAATATGATGATGGTTTTGACGATTTTTTCAGGAAAATTTGATTGTATGCTTTGTCACCTTTTTAACTGAAATTACAGTTGTTTCAACTGTCATTTCCTGTAGATTCTATTGTAAAATATTTTTGAGAACGGTCGATTTTTAACGACTTGTAGTTAACTTTTCTACTTTTGATATTAAATGTTATAAAAAACATTTCGAAATCTCAGTATGTATATAATTTTATTTGAATCACTTGTTGAAAAACAAATAATTTGGTAATATATATTACTAGAGCTTAGTAAATCATACAAACTTCCTATATATATACATAAATATATTTTAACATGTTCGTTTTTGGTATGTTGTGTCAATGCCTTTTTGTAAAATTATATGTAGTTTAAATTTTATAACAAAATGATTGTTACGTATTTGAATTTATATCCCCCAAAGATATTGCCGCCTATTTTTATAAAACATGAAACAAGCTAAAACAATAATTGTGTAAAATTTTCTTATAACAAAACTAGAAAAACTACGACTTAAAACTAAAATTAAAAACTGTCTTTGTAACATGCAACATGAAAATTAAAATTTCAAATCACAATAAAATTAATTACAAACAAAAACAAAAAAAAAATAAAAAATTTAATACAATTGCCTAGACTTTGAAAATAAAATAACTAAAATTAATTATGAATATTTAAAAAATTATTTTCTACAAAAAAAAGACAGGATTTTTTATAAAACATCATTGTAGTATTACATTTTCGAAATAAACATGGGACAAAGTTTGTAAATTAATAAAAAAAAAATCTGAGAAAAAATTATTATGAAAACATAAAAAATATTAAATCAACACTTGCAATTTCGTTGGTGGTATTATTGGGTTTATTGTCTGGTGTGAAGGTGAAAGCATTTTCACTTTTTAGTAAAAAAAAAGAAAACTTAAAAAGTACACACCGAAATCTCTGAACAAAGGAATTATATAGTATATTTAACATTTTAACTATAACACTATATTTATTGACATTTAAATAATTAAAATATTACAATTAAATTGATTTACAGAAAAAAAACACGCAATATTTATGATTAAACGGAGTGTAGGTATGTATGTATATAAAAGTATTTATTTGAACGTGTGTTGTGCTATGAAATTCCATAATAAATTTTATTTAATTATTTTTAATTACAAAATATTTAATTTAACTCTCTACCTTATTGTGCAGATGATATACATATATTAGTTTATCATTCTGTTTGTAACAAATCAAATACAATTTTAATAGGCATCTATCTGCCTATTAAATTTATAATCACGCCCTTAATATGGGTGTAGATCACTGTTGCCAGGTTTGACGATTTATCGCCATTTTGACGATTTTTAGTACCTAAATTACTAAATGACGATTGGACGATTTTTGCTTCCAAAATGACGATTTTTTGACAAACGTTTAATATGTCAGCAAAACATGTTTATTTGCTCTTATTAAAAAATCACCGGATCTATTTTTGGATTTTTATTATTTTGTTAAAATTAAAAACTATTTTTTATTGAAAGTTTAGCAAAAAAGTTATTTTTTGGATTCATGTTAGGTTTATTTTAATTTATTTTCTGCACTTAATAAAGGTAAAGACCACTGCAAATGTAGCTAAAAACAAATGAAATTTCACTTTGTTTTTTACTGTTCAAAAAATTAACTACAATTGAATTATTATTATATGAGTGGTTCAGTCAGTGCAGTAAAAAATAAACAAACATTAATTTGTTTTATTTTTTAAATAAAAAAAAAAAATACTGTATGTAATGAATGTAAAATCATAATACTGTAATTTAATGTGGTTTGTTTTTTAAATGAACTACAATTGTAGTCAAAAATGAAATTTCTTCTACAAATGACTGTTTTTTTTTCACTTAAAAATAAAGATAATGTATTAAAACTTAAACAACGACAAGTATTTAGTTTAAATTACAGAAAGTGTAAAAACTCGTATTATATTACACCGATAGTACATGAGCACTTGAAATGTGAATCACATTATTATTCTTTTTTTTTTTATTAAAACTTTATCGCAAATATTTTTTGTTTTGACTATTTTTTTGACGATTTTTGAAAATATAATGACGATTTTGACGATTTTTATTGGAAAATTGGACGATGTTATGCTCAACAAACCTGGCAACACTGGTGTGGATTCCGATTTTAAGTAAGATTTTTTGTTAATATTTTAACCAATTTGGTATTAAAAAATATTAATCTCAGACTGTGGGTTAAAAAACTATGAGTAAAAATGTAAAGAGACCTTCAAAATTATGATTTATTTTTTTTTATAAGATTTCATAAAAGCTAAAAGTAATTTTTTTTGCAT
Source organism: Delia radicum (assembly GCA_021234595.1). Taxonomy (NCBI): domain Eukaryota; kingdom Metazoa; phylum Arthropoda; class Insecta; order Diptera; family Anthomyiidae; genus Delia; species Delia radicum. The sequence goes on along the minus strand of CM037853.1, from coordinate 235,785,504 downwards.
TTACTGTGAAAAAATAATCGTAAAATTTTGTCCATTTAAATTGTTTGACATTTTTTTTTATTTTATTGTTTAAATTACACAGAAGGGCAAAATCATAAATTTTTAAAATTTATAAGGTTATGACCACCAATTCCATATATTTCCGCCACACTGATATCAATGGCGTAATTTTTTATGGTACAGTTTTTCCACAAAATGACTTTAAATTTTGGCGGATGTAAATGCAATGCAATTGCAAATTTTTGTATATAAAAAGCAGCATGAAGATGCGTTAAACTTTGCGACATCTATCAAAAAATACAGCGAGCCATTTATATCACCATGACCGAAATATATAGAACTGATGGTCAGAACCTTACTAATTTTTTTGATGTCATGAGGTGTTATTTTAAAAAAATACATTGAGTAGGGTGCAAAAGCACACTCGAATCAAACACTCTTACTTTTTTTTAAAATATCTTTTGTATTTTAAAATCATAATTATTTATATTATTTTCTTGTTATTGTTATAATTGGTTAAACTATTGTTCAAATTTATGTAAACATTAAAAATAGCAAAAAAAACTATAATATAACTTATTGGTAATAAATATAGAGCGATGACATCTCACGATAGTAAAACTGAAATTATATTTATTTTCAATAAATCATCAACATTATTTTGAATGAAAAAAAAAAAAAAAAAGTACCAAGGAAAAAATATTTGTTACACATATAGAAAACAAAAGCAAAATAAACAAATTAGCAAGAAATTAATAATTGTACGAGTTTTTAGGTAGGGGTCCATATAATGGGTGTTGCATTATAAGGGTTAATTATTTTTACCAATAACCATTCCTTCGCTATATGTATTTTCTAACGCTTCTTAGCATTAAAAACCAATTTAACAAATCATATCATCTCGTTGAAAATATCTTTCTTTTAATACCCAATATGATGCTTTCCCAGCCAACTGTCCAACTAAAAAAAAAAAAATATCTCAGCAATGTCAAACTAACAGTATTTACTATACCTACATGAGACGAGCAAAAATGGAATAACTTTTATAAATTTTTCCATATATGAGTGGCGTATGAGCAATATATAATATATATATAGTAAAATTCCTTACACGTCATGTAGTTTTTACACAGATATATTGAAAAAATATATAAAGAACAATGTTCAACGAATTCGAGCTGGTGCGAGTTAGACGATGAAATTTTCTGGATCAGTAAAAAATATCTAACTTTTTTTATAAATAAATTAGCCAATTAGATACACTCATCGCTGTGTCGCTAAAAGGTGATGCTACGAGTCATATAAAATACATTGATCAATTAACACATAAAATAACCGCTAATGAGTCCTTTGATGGGACGAAACTGCAGCAGTCTAGTATATCCCCTGTGTCCGTTAAATTTTTCAATACAAATCTTTCCTTCTTCTTCCCCCCGTGAAATTAACTCTAAATAAAATTGTTGGTCGATTTTTAGGTAAATTTAGTTTTCTCTTATGTTAAAAATTCAAAACTATATCCGAATTTTTTAAAAATATTTAATTTTTTCATAAAAGCTCAAAATGTGTCAATAATTAACCATGCCCACTTCACCCACTTTTTTGCATCACTGTAAGTTTGACATTGATGCGATAAACTTTTTCCTATAGAGCGGCAGTTGACTTGGAAAGCGCCATATACCTAGAAGGATTTTCATAACGCTACATGAAAAAGTATGTTGGGTTATTGTAGAACTTACAGTTTACTTTTTAAAATTTTCAAAAAAAAAAAATGGGCGAAAATGGGTTAAAAATATTAAATTTAGGATTTGTTTGAGGGATTTATAAAATTATATAATAATATGTATATGACCTAACTGAAATAACAAATATATGAATTTTTATTAGTATCTTCGATTTACAATATTTAAAGAATATTTTCTCCAAAATAAGGACAGAAAGATTTATTTCTTTTTTCATAAAACAAATGAAGTTTTCTTACAAAGTGAATGAAAAGTTTCTTATACTTTATGAAAAAGCTTTAAAACCGAACAAATAAAATCTCACACATAAATTTATAGATCAACGATAAAATCCACTAAAGCTTCATAATATTTACGAAACTATTTTAAATGAAACTTTCTCATTAGTCGCTTTGGCCGAAATTCGTTACTACTCCCTCTAGCGCTGATCCCCACAAGATTTGTTTCATCTTCTCTTACATTTAGTAACAATTAGTGCTTTCTATTTGTAATAGTAACATTTTAATTATGATCTCAAACCTGACAATTTAAAAATGAGATGCAATTTTTAATAAATAAAATTAAGTATTTAGTAAAATTCAATGAAATTTATCAATTAAAAATTTTATTATATCAATTAAAATTTTATTAAAAATATGAACTAAGTTCCCTCTTTTTTTACATTTTCTATTTTTAAAGAAATTTTTTAAACTCTCAATTAAATTAATTGATAACATTTAAATTGTAATTGGAAAAATTGCAATTATTTTTTAATTTATGTGACTAAAGTTTAGTTGGCCGCAAAATTATAAATTTGTATTTAAAAATATTTTAATTGAAATTCGACAATAGTTTTTCTGTACAAGATTACTTTTCCATTCTTTCGGAAAAAATTGTTAAAGTTGTTTCATTTTTAATTGTATCATATTGGACATTAAATGCTGTAAATTTGACACTGATGTGATATACTATTTTTCAGCTGGACAGTTGGTTTGGAAAGCCTTATATAAATCATTTTGCCTGCCTTTGTTAATAAAAATTGTACGCACCCTGTAGGCAAAATTGAAGTTTTTTTGTTTGTTCCCAAATGAAATTAACACTTATTATAAGAGTTTTTTTATATATTTGAAGTATATCTACAATATGAAACATATTGAATGAGCAAAAAGTTAGTTTGTAGACAAAAATAAAACGATTTATGAAATCGTCTAATATCTTTTTTTTTCGTGGCCAAAAATTATTAAGCAAGTTAACCAACTAACGTCAAAATGAGTATAAGTATTTGCAAAAACATAACAAAAATTATAATTGTATTTGTATAAATATCTATAAAATGAAATCGTAAGCATTTATTTAGTATTCACATTTATTTTGTCATAGAGACCAAACTAATAGTTTTTTTTTTTTTTTCAATATTTAGTTTTTTGTAGCAGAGCTGAAAATTAATGTTAAAAGCCAAACCAAAGTTACTAGACAACCACCACCAAAGTATTGTAAGGTCTTTAACAAAATTTATGAAGACAGTATAAGTGATTAACTCACAAAAATATTACAATACAATGGAAAAAACGAATTAAATTGGCTGCTGATACAATTGATGAAATAAAAAATAATTATATTTATAAGCAATTAATTAATAAACAAGGCACGCGCATTTAAATATTAAAATATATTAATATTGTAATGAAGACGATAAATAGTGAAATATAAAAATTAATAAAATATTTCATTTGATATTATATAAAAAACGATATTTAAATTAAGGGTGGGTTTCTAAAGCTAACAGAAAGTTGGTCTAAAATGGGTCCGGAGTGACTTAATATCTAATTTAAAAAAACAACCATTTGACACATTATCGATGTATTTGTAAACCTCTGTTTGTGACTGATTTGCCGATTACAGGGTTTAAATTAGAGATGGCCACATGAGTGAAATTTGACTCACACTCACGAGAGAAAAATTCTACTTACGCACAATAACTCACGAGAATTGATTAACTACTCGCTCGCGTGATAATGTGCGATTCAAGCAAATTCACGAAACCAAATATAATCGAAAGAAATAAAATGTAAAAATTAATGTAAATTGTGAATGTTTAACTCAAAACTGCTCTAAATAAATACATCATTTATTTTGTGTTTTTTTTTTTTTTTTTTTTTTTTTTAAAAGAGAAGCAACACTTAGGAAATTCTTCCTATTAATTAATGTGTTGCTTTCTTTGCAAAGAGGATAGTGGAGAGATGAAAGGTGGTGAAAGATGAAGGGCTTCAAACATGGCAGCACTGTAATTGCGCGAGTAGATAAGTTTTAGAACAGTTGTTGCTCGCCACCTGATGTAGAGTTGGCGAATTTATTGAAGCTTTTTGTTTCATAGCCCTGATTCATTATTTTACTTCGGTGGGGTTAAGTGCTATGGGAACACCGAAGGTGGGCGCAGCGATACATATAAGTGATAGAAAACTCATACATATTATTTTTGTAAATTGATGTTGTCGTCACCGGGAATCGAACCCGGGACCATCTGTGTAACAGTCCAACGCGCTAACCATTACACCACAACGCCACATTTTAAAAACCCAAAAGCAGAAAATCGCAGTTTAAACTAGATTTCGATCATATGGTAGTGTATAAAACTATACTACAAGTAGATTTCGAAATCTAGTTTAAACTGGATTTCGAGGGTAATGTAAATGCAGCTTGTTTATTTTAAAATATTTATTAGTTAATTTTGAAATAAAATCTTAAAAAATTGCAGAATTTAGGAAAAAAATATTATTGTGGAGATTTTTTTGGTGATTTGTAAAAAAAGACTTGGCAAACGCTGAATTACTTCTTAATTTTTTCAAATGACAGATTAAGAGTAAAGCTAATATATTTATAATACGGTTTAAATATCGTTAACCTTATAACGAAGCAATTTTGAAATAACGTTATTCTTTTTAGCAACCTTGGAAATTTTCCAAAATCGCAGTGAGCTTTATTACAAAAAATGTCATCAACAAATCAATTCAATTACAGATTTTCAATTGGATATTTAAAATTGTTAAAAAAAACTTTAATCCGTTGTAATCTTGTTTGTCACGGTTTGAACTTAATCTAGGTGATGTTCCATATTATTACAAGGTCTGATTTTTTTCAAACAAATTACAATGCAGTAAAAATTAAACAAAACCTCCCCATTAAATCAAAACGATAAAAGAAGATATTTAACCTTTGAAAATAAATGACGATTGTTATAATGTTAATTTTGCAGTTTTAAACAAAAGATTTAAAAAAAAAAACAAAAAAAAAAAAAATGTAAACACATAAAAAATGCCGATGGAATTTTTTAATTTATTCGATGTTAATTAAATTTAAAATAAACAAATTAATTTGTATTCCCAGTAATGTACAACATAGTGTTAATTAAAATAATAATTTGATAAAAATTATAAACAATATGTAATTTTTTGTTTGTTTAATCATTGTAACATAAAAGTTACATCTAAAATTCCATTAATGCAATCATAATGATGTTAATGACACTTGTAGGCTCATGTGATTTTAAAGTACAAAGAATTAATGAATAAGAAGATTTCATGCTATTTTATATTAGACAAAAAAAAAAAATTCCCCGTAAAAATTAATTAATTAGCCATGGCCCATGGTGAAGTCAAGTGTAAACAGTACAAGTGTGACAGTACACAGAAAGAATTTTATTGGATGAAAAAAATTATACAATTTTCCAGCAAACTAACAAAACCTTAAAAAAAGAACTAAACTTTTATAAAAATTAATAAAAAGCTTTACAGTTTTTCTAAAACGAGTTTTCAAATTGAAGCTCATTCACTGAATTTATGAAAATTAGAATACATAACAAGAAATTTTTCATAAAATTTAAAAAACTTTCATTTATTTAATAAAGACGTTTCAGTGATCCACTTCCAGTGCAATTTCATAGCTTTTATGCCAAATTTAGTTAATATAAAAAAAAAATTCTCTCAGTGTATAGTAGTATGAGCTGTGGTATTTTATTGTTTGTTATTTTACTTCTTTGTTTTAAAATGACTTCATGCTTAAGTTTCTTTACCTATAAATTCAAGTGTATGTGGAAATACTAAATAATATTAATGACTGGCATTGTCACCCAAAAACTTTATGACAATTATGATGATTAGGGAAACCAAAAATAAGCTAGAGCACATTTTTATTTGAAAGGATAGAACTATTTATATTGAACACAAGTTCTGATCTTAAAATCATGACCATTTTAAGCCATATTTCTTAAAAGCTGTTTTAGCTTATTTTTTATATTTGCTAATTTTGTAAATAACAGCTTATATATGACTTTTTATTTAAAACGCCTTTAGGATTTTTTCTTTCCTCAAGCCGTTGTTAATCCAACTTTGCAAGTTTTAAACTAATTTTTAGTTGAAATTGAAATTTTAATTTAAAATTCTGCTATTTTAACTTGATGAAATACTAAATTTTTAACAATTTATTTTTTGCTGAATTAACTAAATTCTAAAAATATTATTTTGATAATCAAAACCAGCAGTAGTTGTTATACGATGTTTGCTTTTCAGTATTTGTATATGTTTTTATATTGTGTTATATACAAGTGAAGTGAACACGTCGTATTAGAAAACAGATTTAGAAACATTTATGCATATGGTTTTTTTTTTAAACTATCCAGCAAAACCACACATTACCAAATCATGGGTAAAGTAATGTATCGGCATAGGGCTTCACACATTACTTTACACGTTACTTCACTGATGAATTTTACAGGCGATGAGCCTTAAAGTAACTCATTACCTTGTAGTGGGTAAAGTAACTGGTTACTTATATGGTTATATGGTGGGAAAAAGTAATGTGTCTATAAATAGATTTTCATTGAAAAAATGCAACAAATTTTTTTTGTATTTTATTTTTTTTTATAATAAACACAAAGCTGTATTTTAGTTGTCTTATTATTTATGAAAAAATGTTCACGAATAGATGGCGCTTACTTTTCATGCAAACAACTAAAAATTTAACTAAAATTTTGTATATTTTACAGTTTTTTTTTTTACTAATATTTAGTTTTAATTTTACTAATATTTAGCAAAAAGATTCTGCTAATTTTACTGCTTTTTTCGGCAACTTTTAACTTTAAAGTACCCAGCAAAACTTTGGTAATGGGTGCGATAAAGTAAATCCTTACGTGTATCATTATTTTCCAACAAGAAGTAATGAGTTACCCATAATTGAACACTCATGGATTACCTTGTAATGATACCTCATTACATTTTACATTACTTCAAAACATAACATAATGACTTACCGATCATCAATTACATAATGCATGAATTATAAACGTAAAGTAAGTATTAATATATATTTTTGAGAATCTATTTATAGACACATTACTTTGTGATTTTTTGTAAGCATGAGGGTAAGGTGTATATTTTTGATATCACTAAAACACGAAGCACAACAACTCATTTACATTTTAAGCATCAAAATATTATATGTATCAATAGCTCAGTTGGTAGAGTTCTCGCCTAACTAATTGTTAAATACCAGAGACCCCAGGTTCGAATCCCAACATGACCACGTAATTTATTTAATACAAAAAAAAGTTATTTATTTATCTTTTGTTTTATTGAGCTAAAGATCCTTTATTTTATAATTATAAATATTTATTCCAATATTTCGTCTTCGCATTGGAAGACTTCTTCAGGGAAAATTTTTATAATTAAAAAACTTAATTATAAAAATTTTTCCTGAAGAAGTCTTCCAATGCGAAGACGAAATATTGGAAATAAATATTTATAATTATAAAATAAAGGATATTTAGCTCAATAAAACAAAAGACAAAAATTTATTCAAAAAGATCGAAGAAAAATAAGAAAAGTTATTTATTTAATTAAAAAAAAAAATATCTGTAAAAAAAAAAATTGTATGCATTTTTTATGAAAATCTATTTATAGACACATTACTTTTTCCCGCCATGTAACCATATAAGTAACCAGTTACTTTACCCCCTACAAGGTAATGAGTTAAACCCATTACTTTAAGGCTCATCGCCTTTAAAATTCATCAGTGAAGTAAGGTGTAATGTAATGCGTGAAGCCCTATGGCGATACATTACTTTACCCATGATTTGGTAATGTGTGGTTTTGCTGGGTAATGAAATTAAACGGTTTATTTTTAAATTTTAAGCCTTATTTTTAAATTTTTTATACTTATTTTTAGGGCTGGTTTTTGGTTGCCCCTATGATGATGATGATGACTACTAGATAAAATCCATATGTGGACATGAATGACTTAACACAACCCTGTTAACCAAGCAGAACGTCCACTTGATATTTTTAATTTTTATAATTATTTATTTTTATTTTCACAATTTCCTTTGTTAAAAATATTAAACTATTAACATTGGACAGTAAATTTAAAAAATAAAAAAAAAAAAAAACGTTATTTATACTAGTTTATATAAAACTGTTGTTTACAAATTTTTGCTATCCTTTTAAAGAGGTGTTTCATGGCAGTCAGATGTCAAAGTTTTTTCATATTTATAAAACAGTTTCATTGGACGAAAATTAATAAAGTACTGGTAAACTGAGAGATTTATCATCAATGAATTTTTGCATTAGATCTATGAATTGTTACTGGAACTAGCCCATTGAAACTTTTCATTAAATTAATTTAAGATTTAAAGCTGTTGCCTAAACTTGTAAGAAAACACGAAAATAACTCATGTTGTTCGGGTAATCAACCGGGTAATTCGGGTAATCACCGATTTTCTGTGGTTGATTGATATATATACCTGATCAAACCTTGACTTTCTTGTGGGTGGTAGATTAGAATGAGGCTGAAGATGACCTAGCCGATTAAGTCGAAAGTGCGGCACTCCCTCTAGCGCTGATCCCCTCAAGATTTTTTTCATCTTCTCTTACATTTATAAACCATTAGTGTTTTCTATTTGTAATAGTAACATTTAATTATGATCTCAACCCTGACCATTCAAAATAAATGCAATTTTAAAAAAGATCAACAAAAGTTTTTCATAAAATTTTATGAAAAACTTCATTTCATTTATCAAAAATTTCATATGCCTTTCATTAAAAATTGTTTCTTAAAAATTATGATAATTCTATCAGTGTAGTGGTAGTAAAGCCGTATAGTTTCATCAATATACATTGAAGTTAAGGTGCGTTTTCTCTCAATTTTGTGTTTTTCGAAGAGTAGTGGACTGTAGTTATATCTTGGTAAGAGGAATAATTTATGCTTAAACTTATACATTTTTAGGGATTAGGTTTTGAGGTTATCTCTAAACCTATTTCGGACCATAGCGCCTAAAGTAGGCTGTGAAAAAAATTTGGTAAAAGAACATATTGTTTATTTTCATGTCGAACGCGTGGTATAAATTTCATTGCAAAAAAGCTTAGGCTGGTTTGAGGGTTAAAATAACTTAACGAAATATATTTGAAATAAAGTTATCAAAAACCAATGAAAATGAAAGTTATCAAAAAAGGCTGACCGAATGAATCGGTTGCCAACCCTACTCATAGCCGAACTTCATTAAGATAGGAGGAAAAATATCGAGATAGTTTCTTTGTAAGGAGTTTCGTCCTTTTTTGACAAAAAGGTCCTAAGAGCCTTAAGGGATAATTTGTTATAACAAAAACTGTTGCGATTTAAAGTCCATTGCCATTTTTTGTGTCTTCCAAATGAAATATTTGTGTTTTTTTGCAATCACTAAAAGTTGACAGAACTTCTTAAAGGTTCATGTTGCTTTTCTTGATTGACCATATCCTTTTTTAAATTTAACCTTAATTCATAAACAATTCCTTATGGCGTTGTTCGGTGATACATTTGTATTTCATTTTTTTCTTTCTTCAAAACAAATGTTTTATATTAAGGTTAAATACTTAATTTATAGCTTTAAGCATAAATACGACAAAATAGTAAATACAAATACTGAACATGAAACAATGTATGGTAATGGTAAATAATTATAATTTGCATAAAAGAAACATACAACCAATATACTAAATAGTTATGGTTAAAACAATAAATACATACAAACAAACAATATAAAATAATACTACCGCATTAGAAATATATTTACACCGGTAGATCGCATAACGGACTATCTAGCTAGGAATTAGTTTGAATAAGTCCGCAAAAATTTCAAAAATAAGTCGTTATTTTAAAATAAATTCCCATTCCCTTGTTAAGCATTTTATAATTGGTAATATACTTCAAAAATTCAAATTTTATTACACATTTATACAATCAAAATTTTTTTATTAATATTTTATTTTATTAATTAATAATCATATAATTAGAAATTGTATACTATTACCCTAACCGAGCACTAGCTACTATGACTTTCGGCGCGTTGTAGCGAAAACAGACCAGTGCCTCTGGTGGGAATCGAACCCACGACCCCCTTACTGATAAGCCAGCACGATACCAACTAGCCTACCAGGGTGCACAATCCGAAAATATTACGTAATTTTTGTATTAAAATAAAATCTTTAAGAATTTTAATTTGTTCAGTAAAAAATTGGAAAATCTGAATATTTTAAAAGGACTTTACAAAAAAAAAAACCAAACGAATTGTAAAATTAAACGTCTCGTTTTCTAATAATCGGAAAATTTTATATAGAGGGCGGTCCCAAAATTAGCTGACCTTACGTATAGATGGCGGCAGTAGTTTGAAAACAATTACTTTGGCAGTTGCAAGGCCACGTTGTTTAGTATTTTTTTTTTGAGCCATCTCAATGAATTTGTAAACATGGTACAAATTGGTCACCGTTATCTAATTCAATACTTTCATTTAAAAGGTCTCAGTCCAACCAATATTTAAGCCGATCTTGATTCTACTCTAGGGGAGTCTGCTCCTTCGTTTTCGATTATAAAATATTGGGTGGCAGATATTAAACGAGGCCGTACGAGCTGCCAAGACGAACACCATGGTGGTCGACTAATTGAGGTATCCACGCCAGAAACGCTTAAGAAGATCAACAAAATTGTATTGGATGATCGTCGGCTGATGGTGCGTTATGCTGGCTGAAATGATAAGCGTTTCAAAAAGTAATATAAATCGCATTTGGAGATGGGAAAGCTGTGCGCAAGATTTGTGCCGCGTTTGCTCACAATATAACAAAAACAGCGGCGTGAAGATGTTTCAATAGTGTTTGCTGATGTTTCACAGCAATAAAGCTGACTTTTTGAGTCGATTCGTAATCATGGATGATACATGGGTCCACCACTTCACACCTGAGACAAAGGAACAGTCAAAGCAGTAGACTGGAATATGAGAATCGTGTCCAAAGAAGGCGAATACAGTTAAATCTGCAAGCAAGGTCATGGCGTCTGTTTTTTTGGGACGTGCGTGGGATAATTTTTATTATCTTCAAAAAGGAAAAACAATCAACGGCGAGTATTGACAATTTATTGCAGCGTTTAAGTGTTTAGCTCCCTCAAATTATTTTCTTCTTCCAAATTTGAAAAAAATGGCTCGGTGATAACAGAGTTGCCAAACCAACAATGAAGTCTGCGGTTGATGGCTATTTTAAGGAACTAGACAGTTCTTAATATAAACAGCATATCGAAGCTATTGAATATTTGAATATTTCGCAGAAAAGTGAATCGAGCTAAAGGGAGCTTATTTTGCGAAATAAAGAAAATATTTTATAAATTTGTTGTGTTTTCCTTGTTAGGTCGGCTAATTTTTGAATAGCTCTCGTATTGCCAGACTTCAAAACGCAAAGCGCGTTATATTAAAAAGCTCGAAAGAATTCTTTATTAAAAACTTGTGTTTCAAAAGAAACACAGAAAAACAGTGGAACAACAGTGCAATTTGTAAATTCAAACACCCTCATTTATAAATTCAAATTTATTTCAAACAAATTTTTTGTTTGTAAATTGTAGATTTACATATAAAATTTCTTTACAAAACAAAAAATTCAAAATAGTACAAAAATCAACAAATCGGTGTTTGTATTTACAAATCATAATTGTTGGTGCCAATTTAAAAAACATTTTTTTTGTATATCCAAAAATGTTCTATGAAACTTGTTTAATATTACAAACATAATTTTGTAATTGATTTCTGTGAATGAGTGCAAAAAGCCTCCGTTATTTCAAATAAATTGAGCCGTTAAGTACGGGAACAGTGTATATCAATTGAGTTTTTTTTGTGTTTTTAGTAGGGAAACCTAAATAATTTGTAAGCTAAGGTAACACTTTTTTGCTAATATTGTTGAATTATTTTTTATATTCGTAAAAAACTTTATTTCAACCGTCATCTTGTTAATTTATTACGATAAAGGTATGAACGAAAGAAACAGCTTAAAAATATATTACGTTCAAATTTTATTTTTTATATTTTGCCAAGATGATTCATGATTTTTTATGATTTCTTTTGTGATGATTTTTTTATTACTATACTATTCTTAATATTTGGTTTGTTATTTGTTTATAAATTTTTGGTTTTTTGAGAAATTTGTAAAAAGCAAAATACAGCAGAACTGGTTTTCACCAAGATTAACTGATAATTTGCATAAGACCATAAATTTTATAAAATAAAATTTATAATTTTATTGTGCAAAATTTAAAATCTAAAATCTTTAAACAAGTTTGAAACAAATTTGGTAAATTTTACAATACACAGAAGAAAGACAAAAAATAATGAAAGACAAAAAATAATGAAAGACAAAAAATAATGAAATTTTTCGGTAAATCAACGAAACTGCTCTTTATAAAATGAACGAATATTTTCTTAAAATTAATGAAAAGTGTATAAAACTTTTAACTTAATTTTCTGAAAACAAGCATTAACTTGATGAAAAGTTACGATGGGCCGAATTTCAGTGAAATTTCATTGATTTTATGCAAAAATTCATTAATATCATGAACAATCGAATTGAATCGTCTGTAATTTAATATAAATTCTTTTGATTGTCAGCCTAACAAAAATCTGTTAAATTTCAAAATGTGTCAGTTAAAATTATTTCTACATATACTAAATAATGTTAAACAACAGATTTTATTTCCGGTTAAAAATCACACAGAAAGAATTTCCTTGGACAAGTTTTAATGAAATTTTTCACTATAGTAATGAAATATTCTTCACAAAGTTAATGAAAATTATCTTAAATTTTTTTTATGAATTGTCTTTAACGAAACTTTTTCATCAGACGTATGAAATTTTCCATAAGATTTTATGAAAATCTACATTAAATTAATCAAAAGTTTCAATGGACAAATTCCAGTGACACATCATAGATCTAATGCAAAAATTCAGTTATATCATGCATATAATTCTCTCAGTGCAGAAGTATTTAATAAACAGACGTTTTATTTGAGTGTATAGAAAGTTTTACCAAATTAGTTGTAATATTTTGAGTGTGATCGGCACATACTTACATTTATTTTTTATTAAATCTTGATTTGGCTTTTCAAGTGTTTAATTGCAAAACATTTTTAGTGGTTTTTGATTTCTTAATATTTTGTATATGATTTTGTGGAGAATTATTTGTTCAGTAGGTGTTATAATTGAATTTTTGTCATATCAAATTCTAAAATCTTTTTTCTGCCCACTTGTTTTTAACTTTTAGAATGTTTCTTTTTAGTTTTATCATTCTTTGGACATTTAAATAATTCAATTTGTATTATGTTTTATAAGATCTTTTTAGTCTATTCATCAAAATGTTTTGTATTTTATAAATTTTCTTCGTTTGCTATTTTGATTTTGATGTACAACATGTGTCGTGCTCAAAGCGATTTATAATATTTAAATACTTTCTAATTAAATTAACGTTCAATTAACACTTTTATGTAAAACAAATAAAATTACAAAGTTATGGATAATTAAAAATGATGAACCCATATTTCTTGATCTTTGCAACGAAATTTTCAAATACAAAATTTAATCAGGGTGTTTATGAATTTTTATCGCAATGATTTTTCGATGATTCCGCTATATCGCGGATTAAAGTAAAATCAATTTAAAATCTTTTATTTTGCAATATAATTTTTTTATGTACTAGACTAATGGCCGTAATTTCAAGCAATATATACCTACTGGTGCTTAGATACCTACCGTGTACACGAACAAAATCGGGTAGGTATCTAAGCACCGGTAGGTATCTATTGCTTAAAATTTCGGGCATAAGCAGGGAATTTAAAACGCAAAATTTTTCAAATTCTCAAAATTGAAAAAGGTCTTGAATTCGTACTTTTTGGTGTTTCGAAGTTTATGTTACAAAAGAGTGTTTTCAAACAAAAACTGCTTGGAATTTCAAGATTTTTCAAAGGAAACATTTTCAGAATATTGGGTGTTTCTGTAGCAAAAAATTTTCAAAACGTGAAAGAATTTGTTTAAGCAAAAATCATTTGGAAAAATATAGGGTTTTTACATCAGTCATCTGTCTAAAGAAGAAGTTATCAAAATTTGAATAAAATTTTTAAAATAAAAATATGTTTTTTAAATACTTAAGGCTCAAACGGTTTGTGAGACACTGTTACCGAAATATTTGAATTTTGTAATATTTTAAGCTAAACTAAAGACTTTTGCTTTTTCCTAAATTAAAGTAATTTTTTTTAATTATATATTCTTCTACCATATAATATTATGCTGTCGGTAACAAAAATCCATTAAGAATATACATAGAAAATAAATATTTAATAATCTCTTTAACACATTGAAAACCTCAAAACAATAATGATATTATGTGAAGAAAAAACTAAAATTTGTTTTTAACATTTACAAGTAGTTTATTTTGCCATAATTGTTAATAATGTGGGCTGTATAAAATAATAATAAAAAAACGAGTCGATTTTGAAATTATGTTGTATTTAACAATAAATTTAATATAAAAAACACTAACAATTTGCAATATATGGTTTTTGGTATTAAAAATAGTACGTTTTAGCAAAAAAAAAAAAAATCAGTTAAATGACCTGGCAAAATAAAATGAGATAATTTCGTAAATATTGCATGAATCAACAATTTCCAACTAAAGTTAATGAACTTCAGTTTAAATTAATACATGCCACCAAATAAAAAAAAAAAAAATGGTAAAAAACCAACTTGTAATCAAGATTGTAAAATAATGGTTTATTTTGACCATTAACGATTTATGTACTAACTAGTTGTACAGATTGAAAATAAGTTTGATAAAGAACTTTGTATGGATTTAGTTTAAAGGTGGGTCAATTACAGGTTTTGAGTAATAAACAAATGTTTTAATTTTAAATAATTCAATATTATTATTTGGAAAATTATCCACTTTGCATAAAAATGTTTCGAAAGTCGCATGGTCTTAATAGTTCATTTACATTTATTGAACTAGTTCGTTCTTTTAGTTCGACATTTTTTTTTCAATAATTCATAAGATTGTATTGTTAAGAAAATTACAAAAGAATGGTTAAAACTGAACTAGTTCAGTGTTAACCGTACATTTGCGATTTACGCTCATACCTTGAAGATTTGTTAAACAAACCATTGACCAACAATATTAACAATATGAATAACTGGAGAAAAAAAATTCGAACAAGTATATGATCTAAAAAGAAGGAACTAGTTCAATAGATGGAAATAAACAAAATGAACTATAAACTATTAAAAGCTACTGAAATGACCGGTACATCACATTTTTAACTTGGCACAAGTGATGTGCCACCAATATTGCTTAAGGTACATTAAAAGGCGGTCCGTGTGTGTATGTTCCAAATGTGACTGATTATAGAACAAAGCCAAAAATTAACTACAAGTCAATTCACCAATTTTTTTTTAATATGTTTCGTTTTTTTATTCGATAACACTGTGCAACAAGAAATTGTATCCGAATAAGTCCAACGGGAAAGGAAAATAGACAATAAACAGACCAAAACCCCCAAATTGTTTTGAAAACTTAGCTCAAATTTAAATTGTCTAGCTTTTTGAAGTTTGGCTCTTTTTGACCGTTTTACCACTAAGGGTGAAAGTAAAACAATTACAAGATTTTTTAATGCACAAAAAGCATTTCTTAGCGAGTTGTCTTATTAAACAACAAAAGAAAATATTTGTTTTTCTAATTTTTTTTGGCTTTTTTAATCTTTTCGTATTTATTATTTTGGAAAAATGAGCTGTCACAATGGTGACATTTGGGTACAAATCTACATAATGAAGTTCATATATGGGCTTATATGTGTATATGCGATTATTTATTACCATATATAGTTTAGTATATTACCATAAATGTTCAAATGTTAGGATCCGAAATTTAAGGGTATATGATTATATATGTTTATATATGCTCCACATATATCCGATCATATATGGTCATACATCCGATCATATATGGTCATACATGAGGTCATATATGCTAATATATATATTACGCCGCATATGGTCATATATCATCAGATATATCCATATATGATCATATACAAGCCCATATATGTTCTTATATGATACCATTTTCACTGTAAAAAGAAAAAAAAAAGTACAAAAATAAATAAATTGGCCTAAAAAAGCTAAATCTAAGTTTTCGAAACCCTTTGGGGTTTTTGTCTTCTGATATTATACTTTCATATCCCGTTGTTTTCAATAGGGATACAACCGATGACCTTAAACTGGTTGCACAGTGTAATTATTTAAGAATTAACCAACTTTATTTTTCAAATCCGTTTTGTTTTTGAAACGTGTTTTGTTTATTTATTGTATATATTTTTAACTTTTTCTTGTTAAATATTTAATTGTTGTATTTGTATATGTATCTAGCAAATTATTATTTGCTAAAAACCACTTGAAAGCTGTATTTAATTCAAGGTTTACCACTACATATTCATACTGGCGGTTTTTTTTCAATATATCACTCAAAAAAATTAAATAAAAAACAATGAGTGTCCGGTTAATAATATCTGTGTAATTTTAACAAAATCGCTTAAGTCGACTTAAGCGAAAATCTTTTTATTGTTAATTATTGTTTTAAAGCAGAAATCATTTAAAAAAAATAGCTTAAGTGAAAGTACATAAGCTTTTTTTGATGGATATTTTTTCTTCTTAAAAACTTAAAATTTTTTTTTTTAAAATAGCTTAGTCAATACTTTAGTCAAACAAATTTTCGTAATCTGCTTTATTATTATAGTTTAAGCTACTTAAGCTATTATAATAAATTCAAGAACTAAATTTGAATTAATCACTTAAGTGCAAAACATAAGAACTTCTTAATTTATATTTGTTTTCTACTTGGCCATCATATTTTTATTAACATTAATTATTATACGTTACATAATTTTATTTTTACAAAAAATCAAAAAGAAAAAAATTTAGTTAAAATCCGTAATATCCCAAAAGTGCAAATTTCGACTTAAGCGATTTTGCTAACATGACACAGAATATAATAAGCATAAAATAACATTTTAAAGTTAAACAACAAAAAAATTATATATAAACTTTGGCAAATTATATTTAGACTCAAAAGAGTTATTAACAACATTTTTTAACTCAAAAAAAAAAAAAAAAAAAAACGAGAAATGAATCATTAGTCATTTGAGTTGAATTGATAAAATTTCAAATAAAACAAATAAAATGTTTAATTTTGTGAATGACTAAAATTCATTCACCTGCTATTTTAAAATTGTATGTGCAACAAATAAATCTGTAATTAACAAGAATTATGCAATGAAATTGGGGGAATATGGATTATAGAATTGAATGGGTTGAAAAGACCAATTTAGTTTTTGTTTTTTCACCAGCGAATTCAGCTTATGCAAAAAAAAAAATATTTTGTTACGTATGAGTTTTAATTACTAATTATTTAATTATTTACTAAAATATTACTCATACGCCCCTAATTATATTATAATATGATTTGTCTTTGAACAAACAATAACATACAGATTTATGTAAAAATTTTACATATAACCAAACATTAGAGTGGGCCGAAAAGCTAGAGAATATATTTGCCATAATTAATTGGGCATAACTTGGAAGAATTTTAGGGAAACTCGTATCTTAATATTGATGAAATTTAGTTTTTTCTCAACTCAAAACGCTTTTAAAATGGCAAAACAAAACTTATTTATTTATTTTATTACGTATGAGTAATATCTAATTCTTTTTTAAAATATAAATCATACGCCCGTAATAATTACTATTGAATTAATGTGATGTCTTTTAACGTAAAATTTGTGCATATAAATATAATAGTGGGCCCAAAATCTAAAGAATATAGTTGCCATAACTAATAGACAAAACACATGTTGCAAACATTTTAGCGAAAGCTCGTCATGCTTTTTTCAAATACCATGAAATTTATGATTTTTTTTTTTTTTTTCAACTTATAACGTATTTCGAAATTACTTTTTTTTCTATATTTGACTCATTGTTTTAGAAATTATGAGAACTAATCAACCATTAATTTTGTAAACCTAAAAAAATATAATTAATCAATTGATAATAAAAAATATTAATTGTAACTCCATTAACTTTGAGTTTCACACCCAAAAGTTCTGCTTTACACAAAAGTGAACCCAAAAACTTGTTATTGTTTCAGCGTAAGACTACATTTTATAAAGTTATTACTAGGGCAAAGAATTTGATGCAACTATAAAAGGAAAATATGCTCTTAAAATATGCATTTAAAAATCCAAATATGCGCTTTATATATGCATATAAATCGAAATATGCACAAAAAAGCAAATAATATGCACAAAAAACATAAAAGAAATATGGACGTACAATTTTTGAATGTCTAAAAATCAGTTTATTACTCGAGATTGTTGGTTTAAAAATGAAATCCAATATAAATATCTAACAAATGACACTATAACTTTACGCCCCTGAAGAAGTTTGAATAAAGCAAACGAAACGTTGAGCAAAAACATGATAAATTGATTTTTATTTACAAATAAATGAGATTATTGACCAAAATAGCCCGTAAGGAAACCCCTTTTTAAATGCAATTAAATTAAAAATATGCAACAAAAAAATGCCAAAATATGTCATAAAATATGTTGCCATTGCAATTTCTTTCATTCGGAACAGTATTTGGTTAAAATCGATTTTGAGCAACTGGCTACAAACATGCATTTGCATGAAACTCCTTGCCCTAGTTATTACTAAGAAATAAATATAAAACATCGTTTAAGGGCAAAACAGAAAAAGATCCCACAAATATCTTTATTATCTTTTTCTAAAACACCGCACTTAAAATTCTAATAAATTTTTACTAAACTTTTATCTTTAATAGAAATGTTGTCATGTTTATGTAAAATGTATTCATTATATTTTATACTAATGATGCCTTCTGGGACATCAATACGATGAACAACATTTTCCCACGAAAACATTTTTTTTTTTGTTAATTCGTAATAAAATAGCCTAGCCAGCCCTTTGGTATTGGCTAGAAAAAAAGAAAAATTTATACTTTTTGGCAAAAAAAAAGTTAAGGTTTTTTATCTTAATGAATTAAAATTGTGAGAGTTTAGTAATTGAAATGAGTGCAAAAATATTTACCTTGAATTTAAGAAATATTTTTGGCAGTTTTTTTTTCATGAAAACAACAGTTTAAGCAGGTTAAACAATTTTTTTTTAATATAACAGGGGCAATCACTTAATTACATGTAGTTTTAAACTCTTTTTGGAATTATTTTAATTAATAAAAATCAAATCAACATTAGAGTGAGGTAAGTTTCTAAAAATAGAACTGTTGTGTTGTTGGAGTTGTACTTCTGAGATTATGTATGCAAGAACAAAAACACCGTATATTGAATAAAACTAGTTTTAATCACAACAAAACTCGACCTGACGATAGCTCAGAGGGCTAAAGCGCTCTGTCTAACGTGTAGTGCGAGTGCATGTGACATTAGAAATCAGTTTATCTATACCACGGTCAGTGATTGCACAGAAAATTTCATATAGACGCAATCGAACAAATTAAAACATAACAAATATTACATTATTCAAAAAATTCAAAAAACAGGGTCACTGACGAAGGTTCTATATCAGAAATTGCGCAGTCTGATTCAGAAAAAAATTTAAAATTTGCAATGTAGTTATGATTTTCAGAAAATACACTCATTCTTCTCTACCACACCTTTCACAATTAAATTAAATAAAATTGCATATTAATTATAGTATTAATTGCAATTGTCTGAAAAAGACGTTAAAATTCAAACTCAAAAATTAAATTTATTTATTATTAAATTATGAAAATTTGCCACCTGCTTATGAGTAATATTTATATTAAAATATAAATCATACTCGCCCATTTACTATTACGTAAAAAAAAAGAATCAAATTAGCTTGCCACATTGAGAGAATTATCTGCAAAATACCAATGTTTTTGTTGCATTAGTTCTATGAAGTGTCACTGGAATTAGCCTACTCAATTTTATAGAGGCCAAGACCCTAGGACTAAAACAAAATTTTCTAAAGACTTGACCTCCATCTCTTTCTCCAACTCATCAGGCTTTCGAGATATCTTAAAATAAAGTTTGGAAAATCCCAAGTTTTTGATATGTTCGCCAAATTTGTTCTGTAATCTGAAATTCCTCCCTATTGTTTTTAAAACCTTTGAGAAATCGTATGTTGTTTTTATATAGATTGGAATAAGATATTAGAAAGGTTAAACTTGAGTTTTGAAAACAATAGGAAGAAATTTCATATGACATAATAAAATTTGTGACAAAGTCATAACCCGCGATGTTAAAACGTCCCGAATATAGCAAAAAACCGGGTTTTTCTAAACTTTGTGTCAAGATATCTCGAAAGAATGATAATATATGGGAAAAGTTAGACCTGAGCTATGAGAACAACACCGAGGAATTTCAGATGACGTAACAAATTTAAAAAATTTTAAATTTATATATAGACTTTTTAAAAAATATGGTTTTCTAAAGTCCAAAATGTAGTGTTTTCCAACCCTATACTCACTTTTTGTGAAGTATTTTTTGTCAATACTTAATTCTAGACCACACAACTGTAAAATTTTCTGCGATTGACAAAAAGCTTGTTAAGGCTTAGCTTTTTTTCAACTAAATTTTTAGACAAACTTTCAATCTATTGTGAATGCCCTTATTATATTCATATGTAAAATGTTTATGTCAGGTGTATCATACTAAAACTAGGTGAGGTCAGTATTATTTTGATAATTTTCAAAATATAACAAACATTTAGTTTTAGTTTTGTTCGCAAAATTTCTAACGCTTGAAAGGATTTGGATTTTGGATAATATATTTGGTCTTTATGTATAACTTTCATATGTTAATTAATTCTTGTTTTTTTTTTTTTTGTTAAAATGGCTACAAAAATATACATTATATAAAATAAAAAACAAGTATTTGACCATCACGAAATATACATATAAATTCAACTGACGTAAGTAAGCTAAATTTGAAAAATATCATGACATTTTATTTTTAAGGTGGGAGTTTTTAATTTAATTGTGATTAACTTTTATTAATACCATTCTAAAATAACATCACTTTAATTGATTATTAACAAATGTTTTCTTTTAATTATTAAATTATTAATTATTATTAAAATAAAAAGTGAAAATCAATTATATAGAAAGACACATTTTCTTTAATAAAAAAGAATAAATATACTTAAGAATTTAAAAAATTATGCAAAATTTTAAATAATAAAACTTTCTTTTATTATTTCTTTCTTTTTTTTCATTTAATACATGAGTACATGTCTACTCTATTATTACCCAGTTTTATTATTGTTGCTAATATAAAATAGTAAAATTTGATTAACAATTCTTTATTAACTATTTTCTGTAGTACACTGAGAGAATTATCTGTATTTCAATTAATTTTTGAATTAGATATATAAAATGTCGCTGGAATACATCCATTGAAACTTTTTATTATATTAATGCAGTTTTTCATAGAATTTTTTTAAGACAAATTTAATTTTATTTATTAAAAATTTCATACGCCTATTGAAAAAGTTTTATTAAAAATTGTTTCTTTAAAATTATTAAGCCTTTTCATTTCAAGTTTAAGAAAATGTTCATTCACTTTGTGAAAAAACTTCATTAGTTTACCGAAAAATTTCATTAAAACTAATCCAAGAAAATTCTCTATGTGTATAGTTTACGTAGTTTTCTTTTATTCATTCTACATGTGTTTTCTTACAATTTTTATATGTGAATAAATTTTATTGAAATAATTTTTAACCAGTTTCTAAAGGGTCCGCCATCTAACTTTTTTTTTCAACTAGTGCTTATTTCGTGAATGGTAACACTTAGCTCATGTCTGATTTGACAAATAATTAGTTTTATCCTTCCGCTGAACGAATATGGTTGTGTATACGCTTGAACAACGCTGAGAAATATTGCGACATTACTTTGAAAATCATGGTAATGTTGCAGAATGTGTGCGAAAATTGCGTACAGATTTTGGAAGAGAAGCACCGTCAGCTCCGTATGTTCGTTATCTTGTGAAAAAAGTGAAAGAAACTGGCATCCTCATTCGATAAACCAAAGCGTGAAAAGCCAAAAACAGTGCGTACACCCGAGAATATTGCTGCTGTGGCAGAAAGTGTGCGTGAAGCGCCATCAACATCAATTCACCGTCGTTCTCAACAATTGAACATTTCGGCGACATCATTGAGACGAATTTTGTATAAAGACCTTGGTATGACGCCATACAAAGTCCAATTGGTTCAGGAGTTGAAGCCAACTGAAAATCCAATTCCTTTTCGCCAGAGACAATTGACGCTTTAAAGGACAATATTCGGGAAGCCATTGGTGAACACTGCTGCACACAATCGATAATGTGCTTAAAAATTGGACCGATCGTGTAGGCTACTGCATGGCCAGCCGAGCCAGCCATTTGAATGAAATTATTTTCGATTATTAACCGGAAGGATTGTACTTTCAAATAAAAAAAATGAAATTTGAGAAAATATTCAGTAGTTTTTTTTTATAGCATTTTCAAAAAAAAAAAGTTATTTGGCGGACCCTTTATTATATTTTAGTTATTGAAACAGCTTAAAATATTTCATTTTATATTCATTTATGTTTACTAGCAAAATATTTTTAAAATTATTAATTAAAAATCATAATTAAACGCAAATACCTTTAGGGAATAGAACGCATCAAAAATATATCAAAGCACTTTTTATAGTTAGTAGTCTGGTTTAGATTAATTTTTTTATGCATAAGTATTAAAGTTTTTCAATTCTTTTGCGTTTTAGTTTTTTTTTATAAAAAAAAAATCTATCGGACATTTTCCGCTTAACATTTTTGTGTTTGGCTATTTTTGAAATGATACTAACTTCTTTTTGATATTAAAGAAATTTACTTAACACAGTACACATATTTTGGTAGTGATTCGTAGAATAATATTTGTATACAATTTCAAAACTGTATCTTAATTCTTCCATTCGAAACCACACAATTTCAATACTAATTGAAATTGATAAAAATTTTTACGAAAAACTTGAGAACATAAGCCCAGTTTTAAGTCGATATAGTTAAAAATTATAAATGTTTCCAAAGATTTAGCATAATTCCAAAAAACAAAAATTACACACTAAAAAACCTACTTACAACAGAACTTTAATAAACCTAAGCATCTGATCAAATTTTTTTCTCATTTGCAGTTTTTGAAATATCGAGGTTTTTATATTTACATCAACCCATGTTTCGCAAAATCATGATTTTTTTTTTAGAATATAAATCTAAAATTTTAAAGTTTCATTATTTTGTGTAGGTTTATATTCTGAAAAAAAAAATCGTCATTTTGCTGTTAAATTTCGAAAAATTAAGCAAAAAAAAAATGGGGTAAATATAAAAACCGTGATATTTCAACAACTGCAAATGAAAAAAAAAAAATATTTGACAGATTTGGATTCAGCGTACCTTATTTTATTAAAAAATATGCATTTCAAAGAGAGGTTCTACAATAAAGTGAAATTTGTCGAGTACTTTTTAATTACAAAGCTGGTAAAATTTATCTTTGCTTTTCTCAGCAAAAAACTAAGTAAATTGTCCAGGTTTTTGCAAATATATATTTTTTGGCAATAATAACACTGTGCTACACAGAAAAATCACTTTGAAAGTGACCTAGTGTAGGTTGTTAGTCTCGGTGAGTACATTACGAAACCGGTTTTAGAAGTTCCAATGTACCCCGAAATTTTCGAGATAACGGTAAAAGTGTGATTTTTTTGCGACTGTCAAATTCTAACATTTATAACTCAGTCATTTTTCAACCGATTTTGCATTTTTAAACGGTTTTGAAAAGAAAATTACCGAGTTTTAAGTGTTTGGAAAAATGTACCATAACTTTGTCAATTTTCAACCAAATTTAACAAGTGATTGTCTCACTTTAAGAATATTGTTGCCTTGAAAGAAGATTCGAAAAAAACTCTCGTAGAAGTTTAAAAAAGTTTAAAAAAAACTGATAATTTTAGTTGTTATGAAGAAAATTTCTACATATTTATATTAATAATAATCGCCCTTATTCTAGTTGTCGACGTCGACACAAAACGACGTCGTCTTGTGTCATCTTTTTAAAATTGGTATTCCAGTTGTCGTTATCGACTTGTATCGATTACTGTTGACTAATATTTGGTATTCTCTAAGAAAACTTAACGACGTTATTGTGTTGACGCGACTCTGATTCTGTCGTCGTCATTTTGCTAACGACATTTTGAAGTAAAGTGTAAAAAAAAAATAAGAAATAGAAAAAAATGGAGAAAATGGAAAAAATTAAAATAACGAACGCGAAACAATTTGAAAAACTTGTTGAAGAGTTGCAGAAAAATCCATCACTTGCTCGAGGATTTTGCAGGGGCACTGTTCCGAGTAATTTTAGACAACAATGGGATGAAGTAGCAAAAGTCCTCAATTCTCTTGGCCCACCAAGAAGACTTGGAGATGGGTGGCAGAAGGTAAGGAAATCATAAACGTAAATAGGCATTATAAAATATATATATATATAACTTCAAATTTATTTACAGGTTTGGCGAGACTTTAAATTTAAAGTGAAAAAGAAAATCGTAGCCAACAAAGTTGAGTGTAATGCTACTGGTGGCGGAAGATTTAAGCAGTTTACACTTAGCCCGCTGGAGGAAGATGTGGCGAATCTGCTTCAGTTTCAGAAACAGCTGAACCCTCAGGGCGCCACTCAGGGAGTACAATGCGACAACCAGGGCAATGAAATTGAAGTCCCAGAGATAGATCTTGCTTTTGAATATGGAAGAAATATCTGACACTGTTGAACTTTGCGCAATGGATTTGCCAATTGACCAGGAATTACCAGAAAGTTCATCCAGACGCACCATTCAGCACTCAAAGCCTGTAAGCATTTCTCTGCGGAAAGAAAGCGAAAGCTCTACCCCATTGAAAAGCAAGGAAAGTTGTACTAAGGAAAACAAATGTAATTGCAATGGCCGTCAGAAACTGCTCCAAAATCATAGCGATGAACAGGCAAGACTATTGACAGATATTTCTAATACATTGACATCAATAAAACGTATCCTTAGAGACGAAA
Source organism: Delia radicum (assembly GCA_021234595.1). Taxonomy (NCBI): domain Eukaryota; kingdom Metazoa; phylum Arthropoda; class Insecta; order Diptera; family Anthomyiidae; genus Delia; species Delia radicum. The sequence continues at coordinate 235,760,308 of CM037853.1, read as the reverse complement.
ACAGTTACAAAAAACAATTGCTGGATATCGAGAAGAAAAAGTTAAAGTTATTGGAAGAAAAAAATAAAAGAGACGCAGAAAGAATCAAAGAGAGAAAGAAAACCATGAGAATGAGTTAAAACTAAAAAGGATTAAAATGTTGATCAAGGAAAAGGAGCTTGAACTCCTTAACAAAAAGTAACACTACACACTGTTGATGGATGTTTTAAAACAGAATTTTTACTTTTTGTTCCTTAGAATTATTATTTATTTTACATTTTAATTTACTTTGAAAATTTTAATTTACTTTGTTATAAAAAAGATAAATAAAAAGACTGAATTGAATTTAGAGAAAACTTTGTTTTATTTGATCTCTTATTTCAGATGCCTCAATACTTTGCGTAATTTCTGCATCATGTACTTCAACATCAGGTTGGCTATTTTCTGCACTGCATGTATCCTCATATGTAATATCTAAGCCATATTCAATGCATATATTGTGAAGTGCAGCGCAAACATTGACAATTTTAATTGATTTTTGCAGGGGTGTAATGAAGTTGACGGGCTCCAAGCAGACAACGAAATCGGTTTTTTAACACGCCAATTGTTCTTTCCACTATATTTCTTGCTTTAGCATGCTTTGTATTAAAAATAGCCTCTGCACTTCCTTCAACAGTAGACCGATATGGCGTCATTAGATATGGCTCAAGGGGATAGCCTGCATCACCTACAAAAAAAAAAATACGTTACACAGTGAGGTATTTGAAAAAAAATAATGGTAATAAGTTTTAAACTGCTAATCCCATCGGTATTAATCGTATTGCAAATTGTAAAGAAGATGTTAATCCTTCTTAATCCTGTATTTGGGTCACTCTGCTTTAGTGCAGGGTGTTTGCACAGAGTTTCAAAGTTTAGTACTTCATATCTGAAAAATCTTTTGGGCGTTTAACTTTTGTAAATGTGAACTTATTTCAAAGACTTGATCTGAGGTGATACATGTTGTAAGACACAATTCGCACGAAGTACTTAGGTAAAATACAAATTGAAAAGTATTTTGTATAAGTTAATACAAAAATGCATGTAGATTTATACATTTTTCGATTTTGTTAACTTGCCATAGCTTTTGGTCAATTACATTCTGAAGCACTTCAAAATTTGTTAGGTTGCCTAAGTTTTTTCATTTGTAACTTATCTAAGAAAATATTATTTTTTAACTTAGATATTTTGTAACTAATCCAAAAGTTTTTTAAGTTGTATTTTACCGAAGTACTTTGCACTTTTTATTTTTTCCGTGCTCTTAACCCATTTCCTGGCACTGATGGATCCGGTAGGAATTTTTGTTCACTTATACAGTGCTCCCTAGCGAAAACACATCCATTTTTAGTTCAAACTTTGACTTTCAAAACACAAAGAATGTATTAAAATTTTTTTCAAAACTAAAATTTGTATGTGTTTTCTATATGAAAATGTACGTAAAATATTTTTAAAGAAAAAAATTCGCACATAATCGATCAGTGGCAGGAAATGGTTTAAATAACAATAAAATTTTTACCTAAAAGCCATGAATTCCGTTCACCACCATTATATCGTTCTTGCAAAACTCGTTTTGCTTGGCTAACATTCCAGATTAATGAATCATGAGCAGAACCTGCATATCGGGCATCCAAAAACCGTATCCGCATTTTATGATCACAAATCTACATGAAAGCCAAATATATATAATTATAAAATGCAATTAAATATTTAACATACTTACGATCATAGCGTTTAAACTAAAACCCCTTTACGGTTGAAGTATAGATGCTGGTCTTCTTTAATTGGTGCTAAAATTTTGATATGGGTTCCATCCACACACCCAATAATACCAGGAAAATCTGTTTTTTCAAAAAAACTGTAATTTTGCTTCATTTCTTTCAGTATCTGTCATCTCAAATTTTATCCATAGGGGGCAAACTGTCAATTCTAAGGCATCCAGAGTCTCAGACAGAATCTTGGAAACTATTGGCTGTGACAGTCCCAAGTTAAAGTCATTTCCAACACTAACCTGGTACGATCCCTGGGCTAAAAATCTCAATGTAGCTGCCAATTTGATTGTTTTCGAAATGAATGTTGATCTAACTCCGCTTTTCAAATTAGGGGATATTATTTCCAGCACACGCTTAAATGCTGCTTTATTAAGTCGAAAGTAACTTTCAAACCTTTTGAAGAAATGACAAAATATTTTTAAAGGCAACAGTCTTTGATTTTGCTACTCACTTTTCATCTGGTAAGTTGAAGATGTCGGACTTCTGTCGGAGTAGTCTTCTTTGCAATATTAGATTTTGTTTACGAGTATTTTCTTCTTCACTCGAATCAGAATCAGAAATAAAAAACATTTTCCCACAAAAATAATAAGTAAAATTAAACAGCTGACTCAAATATTAGAGATGTGCTTTTGTTTTTTTTCAAATTACCGATAAAACAGTCGACGTCGTTACAAAACTCTTAGAGAATACCAAATTGGTGTCAAATTGATGTCGACGTCGAAAGAAAGTGATGTTGACTCAAAACGACGACGGCATCGACGTCGACAACTAGAATAAGGGTGAATAATTTTATTTTCAAAACCGTTTAAAATTCAAAATCGGTTGAAAAATGACTGAGTTATAATTGTTAGAATTTGACAGTCGCAAAAAACTACACTTTTACCGTTATCTCGAAAATTTTGGGGTTATATTGGAACTTCTAAAACCGGTTTCGTAATGTACTCACCGAGACTAACAACCTCTCGATACTTATACGCCGATTAAGATAAACATCGCCTAGGTAACAGAAAATAAAATAGAGGGTTGGAAGTTTTTTTTTTGTAAGTCATCTCCGGCTTTAAGAGGGTAAAAAAAGGAACCAAAATTCGTTAAATAATTCGTTAAATAAAAAGTGGTATTATTGGAAAGATATTTGTAAGAGCAATTTTATGGTATCTACACTCAAACGAGTTTGTCAGTAGAATCTACTGAAAAGTTAAAACAATTGAGTTCAGATGTTACTCACATATTAGATTTTAATCACGGACATTCGCAAAATAAAATCTTACCGAAAAAACCTATATGTAAAAATTAAGGGAAATTGTGAATTTTAACTCAAAATTTATCTGAATATGTCAATATATGTATACTATGCCAATTATTTGCTATTTTAAAACCCAACCACATAAAATCGGTGAAAAATTAAAGAAATTATTTATTAAAAGCAAAAAAAAAAAAATGTTTGTTGGTAAAATTCTACTTACGAACATTCACTCACGAAGGATTATAACCTAAAGTAAAATTGGTTTTCATTCACACTCAAGCGTGTCATGTGAATGACTCAAAATTCTGCTCACGTGGCCTTCAGTTATTACTAGGGCTAGGAAGTTCATGTAAATAAATGTTTGTTGTCGCTGAAGGACAAAGTTAACCAAATAACTTTGCGAATCATGAAATTTTGCAACAAAATGGAGTCGATTTGTTAATGCATATTTTCCTATAAATATTTTACATATTTTGCTATAAATGCATATTTGAATGCATAGTTTGGTATTTTTTGTGGCATATTTTACTATAAATGCATATATTTTTCACATATTGTATTAAAATGCATATTTTACATACATTTTTTCTTAAAATTTATAAATTTTGTTTTTTGATACACGAAAACAAAAGTAAAAGAAATACTTTTTCTAACATTCTTACGATAATTAAAGCTAATTTTCAAAATTTTAACCACTTGTGATGAAAACGTTGAAAACATTAATAATAAATGCATATTTTTTAAATTTCAATAGCATTTTTTTTACGATTTTTAATGCATATTTTATGTATATTAAACACGATCTTAAATGCATTAATTTTCGAGCCCTAATCATGACAAATATAAACTAAACAAGAATTGTTAAAAACTCAACGAAAATTTGTGGATTTTAAATAACTAATAAAAAAATATCTGAAAATTAAAGGTTTTAGTATTTTGTTATGTGATAATAACTAAAATCATTGTTAAAACAGTGTTTTAACAAAAAAATAAATTGAGTTAAGAGAAGTTTTACAATTTTGTTAACTGACCTATTATTTTCAATGTACCGCCATCGACCGACATACATGCATATGTCAAACCTTAGAATACAATTTTAGTTTTAAATTTATTTCCTCAAACTCTCTTTTTTAAAGTTAATTAGAATAATTGCCATTTCCTAAAAATTTCTAATGAAATTATGTACTTTTTTAATTTTTACATTTTTAAAGTGTCACGTACAATATGTTGAAATAGTGCATAAATAATTTCAAGAATTGTATTTGAATAAGTTTTGAGTAATGTATGAGTACTTATAAAAGTGTAGTAAAAGAAAACTAAATAACTATTACAGTAGGGAAGGTAAGTAAAATACCAGGTGTAACAAATGTACACAAAACAACAAAAGCAAAGACATTTGATATGAAATTTCATCGATTTTTTTTTGTTCAACGAAGGCGTCATTCATGGTGTAGTTTATATAAAATTGTCATTTGTATTATAATGTACATATGTAAATATGATATTTATATGAATTTTGTTGCAATCAAGTAATAATTACTATTTCAAAATATGAAGCAATTAGTTTTAAATGGGCAGAAATGAGAATAAGAGAACAAATAATGATAATGTGATAGTTTAATGAGACACAGTTTTTATATAGAATTTATATCTAAAGGATTTTTTAAATTTATTCATATATTTTTTTTTTTGAATAGATAGATTACTTTCCCATAGTGCAGTTGAAAAAGTATTAGAACTTTTATCATTCATATCAATATTATTTATTACATGGTTTTTATTGATTTTTGTTTCAAATGAGTTTTTAAATAATATATGAATTTGTTTACCTTTCTTATCTTGAAGTTTAATTTATGATTCACTTGGTTAATATTTCATCATAAAGTATTTGGAAATATTTAATAAAAATAATATCAAAGTAAAGTACTTAACATAATTTAACAGCAAAGTTAGAAATTGTTTATCTTTCAACAAAATCCAAATAAAATTACATGTGGTAATAAGAAGTATTTGGATTTTCAACAAATTCTTTAAAGAAATTGGCCTTCAAATTTTTCCTTAAAGCGAAAATATTAGTATTCATTTCTTTTCTATTTATATGTATGTATGGTTAAAGTACTCATATTAACATGTTTATCTTTCATTATAATAAAAAGTTTTTCTAGATATTAAATATTCCATGAGTGAAATAAAAGTGTCGTTCAAATAGTCATGAAGAGACAATAGTTAGTTAGCATTGTATATTTGGAAAAGAAATATCGATCGATATAATAAAATCAGACAGCGTTGTCAAATTATTAACATACGCATATTTTTGGTTAGGTTCAAGGTGTGTCATTACCAAAAGTTCGTTACAATTTTCCCTTTGAATAGAGGATAACGGTTTGAATAACTATTCATAAAGACTAACCTTCAATAAGGTTATGTATTTTTTATTTTTGTTATCTAAAATATTCAAAGGTTTAAGGAAAAACATTGACATTTTATAAACATTTATGTATTCTAATATTAATTAAAAATTTATTCTGTATTGAAAGTAAACATTGTTAAACACAAAAGAGGAGTTTATCTGAAAGGTATTTGAACTTAAGTTAGAACATTTGTTTTTGTGAACTCATACTCCAGGTTAATGGCCAGCGAAACTTCGAGGTTTCTTAGGTTAGTTCTATAACATTTCAATAAAAAAGTTAATAAATGTTCATTAACATCAACGAAAATCAGTATCATATAGAAGATCTTCAAATAAATTTCTTAAAATTGATAATAGCACGTAAAATAAAAATTGGTGAAAGATATATAAAAATTCCATCATAAAATTTTCCTAGTCCATCCAAATTTAATAAAACATTTTGTGTTAGAAAATATGCCAATATATTTCAATTTATCACATTATAATATGGGTATTTTTAAAATAATAAAAAATGAGGTAAAAATTATTTTTAGGAAAAAAACAGCTTTTTTGAGGTGAAAAAAATGTTAAGGGGGAAAAAATGCCAGCTGAAAAAATATGACAAAATGTGTTATTCATTTGACGCTACTATCAATTTAAATGGAAAATTTTGAAATGTCTTCTCATTTTTAGGCCAAGGCCGATGTTGTACCAACATTTTCAATACCTAACTGCTCCTAAGTATGATCAATAGTTTACGTAAAAATATGTATGTTTTATGACTGAGATTTCAACAGAGACACACTTCTTTCCAAAATCGGTGTAGGTTTAAATAATGAGACTTAATTAAAAAAAACTTATTCAAATTATTTTCTATGTAGTGAGGAGTTTTTTAACATTTACAGAAATTCAAAATTTCGGATCCAAAATAAAATTTTAAAATTTTATTAAAATTTAATGTTTTTTTTTAAAAAAGTATTTTAGCTGTAAAAGCTCTAGATTTTTTGCACATACAAAATTTGAGTCGTTAAATTTAAAAATAAATGTATTAAATAAATATGTTTTAGATGTTTTGTTAAACAAATATTTTTATTGTTGGAATATGTTAAAACGCTAAATATTTGGTTTAAATTAATAAAAATAATTCCAAGTGTTTTTTCTTCAAACAACTTGTATTTAATAACAAAATTAGTAGTGTCCGACCGAACAGTTCGGCCAGAAAATGCATTTGGTCTGTATTCGGTATTTTAAAGCATTATGGACAAATTTGGCGGATGGAAAAATGTTTGTTGGACTGATTAGATGCTATTTTGAGTGCCAAATATGAAGAAAAGTCTGTAGATAAGCAATGAATTCACTGTTCGGCCTCAGAAAGTTCGGCCAAATCGAAAATAGTTCGGTGGCCGAACTTTTAAGTTTATAGCTAAACTTCGGCTTTTCTCTTAAATTTTATACACAAAATCGAATTAAATCGGCTCAACAAACATGTTTCCAATACCAAAATTTGTCATCATTGCCTCTAGATATCAAAAAACCGACAAAATATAGTTTTTTGGACGAACTGTTCGGTCGGACACCAAAAACTAGTATGTAGTACTAGTATGTAGTACTAATTAGTATGTAGTACTAATTACATTCGTCCCCTAATACTTTGACAAATTCAATTCCATGAAAACTAGTGATATTGAGTTCAAGAGCACCAAGACATTTGACTTAGTTTTATTTTTGTAAAATATTATAGGAACAGAAGAGTATGAAAATTTAATTTTTAAATTGTTTTTAATTTTTTGTATGGAATCAATTAGTCTTATTAAAATTGTGAATAAAATTGTTACCGTTTGCAAAAATCTGACTTGTAAAATTGTTTAGAACTTGTTGGTTATTCACTTTTTTTTTTTGCAACCGTCCATAAAACTAGGAAAAACGCGTGCATTCACGTGGAAACTTTAATAAAATAGAGATAGCGGAAATATAACTCGGTGACAGTTAACAGTTTTAACAAACAAAACGAAAAACAAACAAAAACCCGAAGAACAACTTTAGCGAACAGGCTACATTAGCTAACAATCCTATAATCTTTAATTCGAATGAAAGAGCCGCCTTAATGTAAACAGAGACTAACAAATATCGCTCGTTCGATTCGGTTAGTTATTCTGAGTAGATCGTTTTAAATACCCTGTTCTACAGAATTGTGTACATAGATAACTTTCAGTAAACTAATGAAATTCTTCTTTACGTTAATGATGAGTTTCATAACTTTATTGGAACTAGTTTTTAAATAAAATTTTTCCATTAATAAAATTTAATTTTTATACATTTTACTGACGAAAACTTTAATTAAAAGTTTCAATAAACGAGTTTACGTGAAACTTTATTGATTGTTTTTTGCAAAAATTTATTAATTTCATGAAAATAATGCTCTCTGTGTGTGCGATATAAATATCTAACATCCACTTATCTTTGATTTTTGGGTAATTTCAGAGATTAAGAGTTTAATAAGGGAAAGGAAGAATTTAACATCCTTTTCTAAAGTTGTAAAAAGTTTCTAGTTTAGGTTTATCAACTTATTAGCATCGACAGAATTTTTTTGGAACGCTTAACTTTGAAGCATGGATGGTAAGCGATTGGATGAGGTTATCGGTTAAACTAACGCTATTTTCTTTTATTTCGGTAACGACATTTTAGGAGTATCGATGTACTAGTTATTTCGGTAACGATTTTTTTTAGCGATAAAGGTATTTTACTTATTTTGGTAACGGTATTTTAGCGTTAACGTTTATTTAGTTATTTCGGTAACAGTATTTTAAGGATGACGCTTTTTCAATTATATCGGTTACGATATTTTAAGGATATCGGTATTTCAGTTATATCGGTAACGTTATTTTGTGAATAACGGTATTTTAGGGATAATGATAGTCAGTTGAAAGGGATTTAAATCGATAACGATATTTTAGCGGTATTACCGGCCATTCCTGCATTTTAGCATTTTAAAAGTTACAAATGTATATTTGTATGCTTATCATAAAAACATATTTGGCAAGACATTAAAATGTTAATGACCCCCTGATGTAAGATTAAAAAAAAAAAACTAATTAATCAATTGCCTAACAAATCTTAACGTGTATGTGTATAATATTCTGAAAATTATAAAAATAATTTTTGTTAAACACTCACCTCAATTTTAGCTGAATAATCCTCTATTAATTTTTCTTGTTGCTTAACCAATTCTTCATTTTTTTCTAGTAATGCTTTGCCCAACTCTGCGGCCAGTAAGATATCCGATTCTTTTTGTTGTAGTTGGGTCCAGACATCAGTTTCCGGGTTACGTTCAATAGCTGTTGTACGTGCCTCCATTGCTTCAATATACTGCTCTAAATCAATTGAAGCAACACTCGAATCTAATATTGCGGGATATTGTTGTTGTTGTTGATGTAGTTGATGATTATGGTGATGCTGCGGATGATGATGAAGATCATCAGTTGTTGTTGTTGTTGATAATAATGTTGTATTATTTAAAGCTGATGATGAAGTATTAAATGCAGTTTTTGTTTTATTGTAGTTTTTATTATTTAGTTTAGTTTTATGCATGATGTTTTAAAACCGCCAACAGCAAAAATATTTAAATTTACAATAGCCAATGCAACAACAATGCAACGTTTGAAATTTTAGGTAATATGTAGCAGTAGAAGTAGTTTTGATGGGGTTAGATATATGAACGAGCAAAGCGATCGTTTTGTTTGGTTGATTTTAATATTTATTTGTTTTAGATTTTTGATTTTTTCATTTGAATGTAGTTAAGTTTCAAACAAATACGATTTTTATTTTACAAATGATAGCAGATGATGATGGTGGTGGTAATAGCAATAGTTGTTTAAACATATTGTTTTAAATGTTGTTTAATTTTTATATTTTTGCGATAAAAGATGCGATTATTTTGTTGTTGTTTTTTTTTTTTGTTATTAGCAATAGTTATTATTGTATTAGTTACAAGTTTTAAGTAGATATTAGGTTTTAAGATATTCAACTCCCCGTGAGGTCATCATTTTTGATGGCAACATAATTGTTTCTTTGTTTTGTCTATTATAAATTTATGTGCTGTTTAAAAGATACAAAATAAAATACATATTTAGGTATTAAAATTGAAGATAAAATAAAAAAAAAAAACACAAATATCCCAGCAAAAATATTGTTAACAAGAAGTTTAAATTTGATATTTTAATCGATAAATGTAAGTGCCTTATCATAGGAAGATATTATACCATATAAGCTTCTTAAAAAACTTTATCTTTAAAAGTTTTAATACCTAAACAACTTCCAAGGAAGTGTTTTTTTCTTATGTAACAATTTCTAAGGTGGCTTATATGGAATACATTCTATGACAAGCCCATTTTAACACATTCACGGACAAGACGGCATATGACGTCAAATTTAATGCAAAATGCTGGGACTAGACCATCATACCGTCAACAATAATTTGTTTGGACATGACGGTAAAAGCCGTCAAGACGGGATTTCCCGACGTGTCCTGTGTTACAAATTTGGAATTGTGGCTGGGACATGACGGCAATAATCGCAACATTAAATTGTTATAGTTTTACTTCAGTCCAGGATTAATTATCTTTTGTAATTCCGAACATATAGCCTATGTCCCATGTAAGGATAATGCGGATATTAAATGTCCGCGAATGTATACACCATTCAAAAACTAATATGAACTTTTTTCTGGGATATTATTAAAAAAATATGAAAAAAAAAATATCTATAGTACATTCAAAAAAGTTTCGACAGTAGAATCTACTGACAATGACAGCGAAAACAACTGTAAATTCAGTTAAAAAGGCTACAAAGATAATTACCGTTTAAATAACTAAAAACTTAGTTATTTTTAACTGTTGAAAAAAAAAACTAACAAATGCAGTAAAAATAACTGGCAATGTCGAAAAAATAACTGACATATTTTTTACTACAAAAACTTTGAAACAACTGAAAAAATTTATAAAAACTACTCTTTTTTTTGAACAATTATTTTTTCGGTATTTTAAAAATATCTTTTAGCAAAAAAAATGCTTTTCTTCTGATTACAAGAAAAAATTATAGTTCCTACATTGTTCTTAAAATGTAAAGTAAAAATTCCAAACGGTACTTCAAAAGGTATTACCACTTCATGCATTGGAAATACAACGAAATTTTCTAATTATTATTTGTAAACTACACTCAAAAAAGTTTTACAGTAGAATCTACTGAAAATGACAGTTAAAACAACTATAATTTCAGTTAAAAATGCGACAAAGGTAGTTACTGATAAAATGTAGTAAAAATAACTAACAATGTCATAAAAACAACTGTCAAATTTTTACTACAACAATTTTGTAACTTTAAAAATTGGCGAAAATGGCTGTTTTTAACAGCTATCTTTCGGTATTTTAAAAATAATTTTAATAAAAAAAAATATATTTTTCTTTCAATTACAATAAAAGTTTGTATTTCCAACATCCTACTTAAAATGCAAATTCAAAATTCCAAACGGTACGTTTTTATGCATTGGATATACAATGAAATTTTCTAATTATTATTTGCAAACTATAAACATATCCATAATAACAAATATAAACTAATCGAGAATTTTTAGAACCTCAACATAATCTTCTATTTTTTAAATAACTAACAAAAATTACTGTTTTGGTAGTAGTTGATTATTAAAATAACTGCTTCAAACTACTGTTGCAAAAGTTTTGTATTATTTCATAGAAAAACAACTGTGATTACAGTTAAAAACAACTACTACTGATTACTAACAAACAACATATAGTAACTGTACTTTTTTTGAGTGTCCGTTTACAATAAATCCTGAGAATTTTTATTATCCAAAAACCTCGATAAATTCAATTTTTATTTAATTTTGACTAGTACATTTGTTCTTTTTAACTGGGTTTAATTAGAATAAACCAAGATTAATATTAACTTTAAACGAACGTGAGATGGTCAATAAATTTAAAATTTGTATCTATAACTTAAACACAGAACGTAATTCAAGTAGACTTGTATCTTAAAACCAAACAAAGAGAAACAGGTCATGTATTTAATTTTATAAACAGAGCATTGTTTCACTTTCGTTTTTTGTTTTGTATTCCTTCATCAAGGATTAACTTAAAGAAAATATTTTTTCCTTTTCATTTTAAGTTTTTTGAAAACTGTTCTGTATTATTTCTTATTCCAACATGGTTTATTGATAATACAACGGAAAAAATATGTTAATATTTACATGACATGCAAAGTTAGATTATGAGCGACAAACAAATGTAATATGATGCGTTTTGAAAAAAAAAATTTTTAATATAAATGAATGTGTAAAACTGTATAAATGAACTAAATAACGTTACATTAACTTATTTAGTTTGAGGTGAAATGAATATTTTAACAGAAAACAAAGTGTTATTTAGAGGGTCACAATTGTGGTTGAATTCTGCTTTGATACACATGATAGATTTGACTCGAATAAAAATGTAAATCGAAAATAAAAGAAATTACATATTTGAATTCTGAAATTATTGAAATAAATTTAAATATTTGAAATAATTTTCAAACACATTTCAAAGTTTAAGAGCAAAACAGAAAATCAGATCAAAAATATAATTTTTGAAATATTTTAATTTAAAGCTTAAAAAATGTGTAAAAATTAAATTTGGTAACATTTTCTTCTTCAGCATTTAAATATATTTCCATAACCTTCGACTTATAGGAAATTTAGACAAATCTTGTAATAGTGAAATCGTGTAAATTAAGGGATAAGTGTTTAAGTTTCGACAATATTTTTTTTTTTTGTTGGGAGGAGACGTTTCTTAAATAGGCTTGTCCAATTTGATTTACAAAAATAAACGACTATTACAGAAAAAATTATTTTTATTAGAATTTAAAATTTATAGTTTTAGTTGAAAACAAAAAATTTCAATGTTTTTGTTGTTTGAAAAATTGAAGAACATTCTGAAAAAATTCAAAAAATTATTATGGCTTCTTAATAAAAAGCTATTCTGTGGCATAACAATTTCATATTCAAAAATAGATTATTCTTAAAATTATTAACTACCTGTTTGTAAGTAGGAAATAAAAATAAGACTACATGACATACACAGTGCAACACGAAAAAAAATAACCATATACGGACACCATTACGTGATAAAAGACTAAAAAAAAGACCCGTGTCTCCCAATTTTTCCCAAATTCATCTCCTCTTTTGTTTATGGGCCGCCAAAGATTTGGTGCCTCGGTATCATTTTTGCAAAAAAGTGATCATTTTCTCAGGCTCATATCTTGCAAACCGTTCAGAATTTCGATTTACTCTCTATGGCAAAGTTGTAGCTCTTGTCATAAAGAACAAAAATTGCGAACATATAAAATCAAAAAAACTTCACCTTCCAGATCAAAATCGCAAAAAACTTAAAAAAATTCGATTTTTTTACCTTTTTTCCCGTGTTCAGGTCCATAGGTAGCAAACCGTTCAAAATTCAAGGAAACAATCAACTACAAAAATTTACCTAAGATCTCAATAAACAAATTTCTAGAACATATAAACTTCCTGGGAATTGGGTTTGCTACCTATGCACCTGAACAGGAGAAAAAAGGAAAAAAAAATAAAATTAAAAAATTTTCACTTTTGCGCGCTACCTAAACAGTGTTAAGAATCATCTCTAGGAAGTTTATATGTTCTAGAAATTTGTTTATTGAGATATTAGGTAAATTTTTGTAGTTGATTGTTTCCTTGAATTTTGAACGGTTTGCTACCTATGGACCTGAACACGGGAAAAAAGGTAAAAAAAATCGATTTTTTTAAGTTTTTTGCGATTTTGATCTGGAAGGTGAAGTTTTTTTAATTTTATATGTTCGCAATTTTTGTTCTTTATGACAAGAGCCACAACTTTACCATATAGAGTAAATCGAAATTCTGAACGGTTTGCAAGATATGAGCCTGAGAAAATGATCACTTTTTTGCAAAAATGATACCGATGTCCCAAATCTTTGGCGGCCCATAAACAAAAGATTAGATGACTTTGGGAAAAATTGGGAGACACGGGTCTTTTTTTTTAGTCTTTTATCACGTAGTGGTGTCCGTATATGGTTATTTTGACATGACTTAAAAAATTACACACAGTGATATTATAAAGCCCGCTGATGATTAAAATATCCACCCACAAATCTAAAAGGGTATTTATTTCATAATAATTTTAATCATTTATACAATTTAGTCACCATTTTTTTTTTCAAACCAATAAGCTCAACTTTCCAACACCCGCATAGTTTAGCAAAAATAAACCGAACCAAAAACAGACAGAGACACACAATTAAATTAACCCATTTTATACCGTCAATGAATTATTTATAAGAACACTTTTCGGAGCGCGCATAATTAAAATTTTTAAATGATTATAGATGAATATATCCATTTTTCAGTTAAAACAAAGGTAAAAATGCCGTTAAAAAAGGCGAAAAAGGAAATTATCGTTCAAATAACTAAAAATGTAATTATTTTTAACAGTTAAAAAACAACTAACAAATGCAGTAAAAATAACTAGCAATTTCGTAAATACATCTCTCTTATATGGGCAGGGGCTGCACTGTCTATTCTGAAGCTTCTGGACCGTGTTCAGGGGAGGGCGGTGAAGCTTATCAATGACAGTAGTGTATCCAACTCTATTGATTCATTGGAGCATCGTCGGAATGTGAGTTGTGTGACACTTTTCTATCGATATTACCATGGGAGATGGTCATCTTAGTGAACTTATTCCACGAGCCCGAGTTTTTATTCGTAATACTCGCTTATCTAGTAGAGCACATCCGTTTGTAGTTGATTGTCCTGTGTTTCGCACAACGTATTACAAAGAAAATTCGTTTTTTAGTCGAACGATGTGGAACAAACTTCCCGCAGAAGTCTTTCCTGTTACTTACAATTTAAATCAAATATCACACTACTCCCTCTTTCCTCCTTCCCATACCCTATTTTCCTGATCAATACAATGCAATGCATGAGTAAGGGGCATCCCCTGAATATTAAAAAAAATAAAAATATCAATCTGACTACTAGGGTAGTATTTTCCTTTTTTTACACGAAATAATTGGTCGGCTTTGTCTTTTTGTTTAAGCAGAAAAAACGTTTGATCGTTTGCGAAATGGGATGATAAATTGTGCAAAAATGCTTAAATATAGCAAAAACTGAGCAAAAAAACTCAGATTTACTTGGTAATGCTACACATTTGTTAATGAAGAATCTAGGGTAGTATTTTCCTTTTTTTACACGAAATAATTGGTCAGCTTTGTCTTTTTGCTTATGCACAAAAACGTTTTGATAGTTTGCGAAAATGGGATGATAAATATGATAATTGTGCAAAAATGCTAAAATATGGCAAAAACTGAGAAAAAAACTCAGATTTATTTGGTAATGCTACACATTTGTTAATGAAGAATCCTTTTAATCCTTTTTTTACACGAAATAATTGGTCAGCTTTGTCTTTTTGCTTATGCACAAAACGCTTTGATCGTTTGCGAAATGGGATGATAAATTGTGCAAAAATGCTAAAATATAGCAAAAATTGAAAAAAAAACTAGGATTTACTTCGTAATGCTACACATTTGTTAATGAAGAATCTTTTATGAAGATTCCATAAAAAAACTAAAATAAAATATTTGATTTTTAAAATTTTAGCAAAAAAAAAAAAAAAAAACATGCAAATCTTTAATGCAAATTTGCAACAAATCTTTCCCCCATAAGTGAAAAAAACTGGGTACTCTATTAAAATCAGCGTGGCCGAAATATTTAGGGTCAGTGGTCGGTACTCTTGTTTTCGATTTAGGGGTCAGTTTTGTAGCGCTGTGTAGTTAAACATTTAACGGTATAAAATGGGTTAAATCAAGAGTGTTAATTTTTTTTAATGAAATTGTTTATTAATAAATGGGATTAATTTTAAGCTAGAATATTAAAACACACACATGAACAGATTAAATATACAATAATAATTGTATTTTTTTTTATATAAATTTATATAAATTTTTCTCTCTTTTTATAAATTTATTATTAATAATAATAAAAAAAAAATAAAATTTATTTTTGCTCACTTCACGGTTTGTTGACTCAAGTGCAGCAACACCAACTTAACATATAAGTTATAAAATTATTAATATGTTTTCATATATTTTGTTAAATTTCAGTATTTTATTTTTAAATTTTACAATAAACACAATAATTTTAACACTTTTTTTTTTTTTTTTGTAAAATAGCGTGTAAGGAAAAATTATTTTATATTTTTATTTGTTATAAACTATCCGTTATATTTTTCTTACTATGTAATTTATATGTCACTTTTTTGGTTTTGAAATTATTGATAAAACAAATTTTTGTTTTATTATTATTTAAGGCTTTTTCTATTTTAGCTTAATTTTATGATATTTCATTAAGCAGGCAAACAAAACAAAACTTTTTATTTAAGTTTTGCACACAATTTGTCTTTAAAACCTTCATTCATTCATTCTAAAGCAGTAGAATAGTTTTCTTTTAGTTATTTTTGTTGTAGTTGTTATTATTATTATTATAATAACCTTATGTTGTTGTTTTTGTTGTAAAAATTATTTAATTTTATTTTTTGTTTTCCTATTGCTGTATGTTCTTTTTAAGTTTTCTGATTTTTTTTTTTTTTTCAATACTTTATATAGTACTTCACTTTGAGGTCTTTAAAAACACTTCCGTCGTATTCAATTGTTTCCAAAATAAAGTGCAAAACTATACAGAGTTTGTCTTGCTATCTGTTATTATTGTTTTTGTTTTATTTCCACTGCACTCTTCTTTACATTAAATGCACTATTTCCGTTTTATCTTTTTTCTATCTCCACCACCTTGATGTGTGTGAGAACCGTTAATAGCAGAAGTAGAAAATGTTTGTAGATAAACGTTAAAATAACCCGTTTAATTGGTAAGCAAAGTTGTCAGAGCGAACATTCGTTTTAGACTGAATGGCCCAAACATTGAGTTACCAAGTCAACCGTCATTTGTTTTGTTAGTAGTTCGCTTTTAGTGTTTCGTTTTTAGTTACCAACAACACCAGCTAAACTGAGTATAGAATCGTGTGAGGGGTCCCAAACGTAGTTACCAATATTTGTTTTATTTTATTGTTGTTGTTTAAGAGGGAGCATTAAAATGTGGCCAAAAGAGTGTTTAATAAGAGAAATATGGTGTCAACGAGAGTTAAATTAAAATTGTGTAGCCCAGCAAATGTTTTAAAGAAAATTACTTTGAATATTTAAGTAAAAACTATCTTTTTTTTTTTTAGGCTCACAAGTAGTCTCCCGATGGATTCTCTCCGATCTTAATGAAATTTGGATATGTGAAAGAGGAGACCAAAATAAGAGACGTATTTTTTTTTTAACTGCCCAAACTCAGGTTCAGGGGTTACAAATCGGGTTTAATATGGGTATAACAATTTTCTTTTTCTAGAAATTCAGAAAACACTAATTGAAATTCAGAATACATCAATTGATATTTATAAAATATCAATTGAAGTTCAGAAAATATCAATTGGAATTCAGAAAATATTAGTGTCCGACCGAACAGTTCTGCCAGAAAATGCATTTAGTCTGTTTTCGGTATTTTAAAGCATTATGGACAAATTTGGCGGATGGAAAAATGTTTATTGGGCTGATTAGATGCTATTTTGAGTGTCAAATTTGAAGAAAAGTCTGTAGTTATGCAATGAATTCACTGTTCGGCCTCAGAAAGTTCGGCCAAATCGAAAATAGTTCGCCGGCCGAACTTTTAAGTTTATAGCTAAACTTTGGCTTTTCTCTTAAATTTTATACACAAAATCGAATTAAATCGGCTCAACAACATGTTTCCAATACCAAAATTTGTCATCAATGCCTCTAGATATCAAAAAACCTACAAAATATAGTTTTTTGGCCGAACTGTTCGGTCGGACACTAGAAAATATCATTGGAAATTCAGAAAATTAATAAATGAAATTATTATAAAATATTTTCTGAATTTCAATTGATGTATTTTAAATTTCAATTGATATTTGCTAAATTTTAATTAATATTTTCTGCATTACAATTGATGAGTTTCTGAATTTCAATTGATATTTTCTAAATATCAAAAGATGTTCTCTGATTTTCAATTTTTTTCAATTTCAAATGGTATTTCTTCTGCATTTCAACTAGATATTCCAAATTTTAATTGATATTTTCGGAATTTTAAATTAAAAATCTGATTTTCAATTGACATTTTTCTGAATTTCAAATGGAAATTCTAAATTTCAATTGATATTTCAAACGGAATTTCTGAATTTTAATTAATATTTTCGTAATTATAATTGCAAAAGTTGTAGAAAATTCTAAATTTCAATTGATATTTCAAACGGAATTTCTGAATTTTAATTAATATTTTCGTAATTATAATTGCAAAAGTTGTAGAAAATTATACATAGCAAACAAATTCTCAAAGAGTTGATAATATAAAGCTGACGTATTTGGGTTTGGAATATTCCACTAAGTTTTTTTTATAAAGACCAAAAACCATATTTAGGACCACATTAGAAACCATTTCCTTTAAGAATTTCGTGGTTTTTTAAAAATTATTGTTTAGTTTACATTATTATTGATATATTAATAGTTTGCAAATAATAACTAGAAAATTCCATTGTATCTCCAAGAGCTAAAAATGTAATAATAATGGACTACCATTTGGGATTTTGATTGTAGATTTTAATAGGATATAGGAAATAAATTTGTTTGTTGTAATCATTCAAATATATGTTTAAAATACCGAAAAATAACTGTTAAAACAGTAGTTTTTTCCAATTTTTGTAGTAAAAAGTTGACAGTTATTTTTACGACATTATTAGTTATTTTTACTGCATTTGTTAGTCGTTTTTCAACGGTTAGCCTTTTTAGTCTGTTTACAGTTGTTTTATCTGTTGTCTTCAGCAGGTTCTACTGCAGATTTGTAAATAAAATGTATACAAACTCTCAAGACTTTCAATTAATAAAATTTAAAATTCGTTTAAAAAAGGGAAATAAAAAGTTTAAAAAAAAATCGATAAGAAGTACCTAAAGAACGGAAAACAATTATAATAAAATAGAATCTGAAAATCTGAGGATTTAAATAAAAAAAGTTATTTTAAATTGTGGTGAGATTTTTACGAAAAAAATTCCAATTTGTGGTGAGATTTATAAAGGAAATGTTGTTTTAAGTTTTACAAGTTTTAAATGAAAAAGAAGCTTAAAGAAAATTTTTTAAGGTGGCACGCAGCATATATTTACAAACAATATGGGTGTTTTTGGCATATACCGAAAAAAGTTTTTACATCCCTGATTTAATAAATAATTATTTTTTTTTAATCGGAAGAAAAAGTTATATTTTTATTAAAATATATTTTTGAAATATAGAAAAAGTCACAGTTAAAAACAATAGTTTTTACTTATTTCTTCAGTTGTTTAAAATTTGTAGTTGACAATTTCAGATATTATTAGTTATTTTTATTGCATTTAAATATTGTTTACAACAGTTCAAAAACTATTGGAAAGTAAATACCTTTGTCGCCTTTTCAACGGAATTTAAAGGCTTCGAGAGGTATTTCGAATAACATTTAATTCTATAGAAAAATTTATAAATAATTGTTTTTTTTTCAAATTTAAACAAAAAGTTTGCTGGGTTATATTTACCAGTTAACCTCATACCAAGTTAAAACCACCTAAACTTTTGCACTCTTAAAAAAAGAGAGACTTTTTATTTGCCCATTTTTAAGTAAAAACTTGAACAAAAAAGTCTGGTTCTTCCGTTTCTTACTTGTATGTATTTAGTTATGACTTATTATGGCCTTTGTATTCCTTTTCATATTCCCAAAACTACAAGCCATCGACAATATGACGAACTCTTTTTCTTTTTTTTTTTTTGGGTAAAAGACAAATATTTTCTGGGTCTCAAATAACCAAAGTATGTTTGAACTACAAATAAATGTACAAGAAACAACAATTTTAAATACAAAAATTAGTACACTACTGGTTATTATACATTAAAGTTTGTAAGACAAGACATGATTATGACCAAGTTGCATGTTTTACTATGGGTTTGAAATTAAGCAACAAAACAAAAATTTATAACAATACGCCCGTTGTCTTGTTGTTAAACAATGTTTTATATGTTGTTTTTATTTATGTTGACCACGTTTTTAAAAATTTTCGTGTTAAAATAGTTTTTTTTTGGGGTTTTAAGATTTGCGTAACTTTTCATTTCATTTATTAAGTTTAATTTGGAGTAGAGGAATCCAAACTGTAGAATTGTAAAATAAAGTAATAAAACTACTTAATTTCAAACACCGTCTTACCGGTTTCTGGTTTAGAATTTCTTGAAGTTTGTATTGTGTTAAAATGTTTACACTCAAGCTAACCACCATATGGTTTAATGGCCGTAAATGGGCGTGAGAATGTTTAATAATTTTAACCTTTTACGGTAATGTCCCTGAGCAAAACGCTTTAAGTTAAAAAGCAATTAACAAATTTGGATTGTAATATGTCGAGATCAGAGATGCAAGTCGAGTGGCGCCAAACTCGATTGCGCTGCCGCAGCCAAAATCTTTTGGCAGTCAAGCCGCCGCCGAAGCAAGTGGCTAGTTTCGGCTAATATACATAGCAGAACTAATCAGCTTAATAACCGATACCTATACTAATACCGAATCCCTTGATTTCAGAAATACCGGTTTATACCGGTTTCCCTAATACGGTATTGATCGGTAGAAAAAGTTATTATAATGCTGCTTTTTTCAATAATACCGGTGATGGTTCGGTATCGTTATACCGATACGAACGAAATACCGATACCAATACCCAAACAAACAAAAAAAAAACGGTTAAAATACCGTTCGTTCGTTTCGGTTGCAAACCTTGAGATAAAACTAATAATTAATTTTTTTTCTAAAATAATTACATCGAATTCAGCCGGCTTTGAGCCGCCGCCGATTATATTTTGCTTAGCCGCCGAGTCGGACGTTCTAAAGTCGACTTGTATCTCTGGTCGAGATTTACAAGTTTTTTTTTAACACTCAAATTTAACTTCCTTTCTAAATAATTCATGTGGAGTTTAAATAGAATAGTGGCAGTCGTCGTTATATTGAAGTTAGGGCCGCCTGTCCTGCTATTGACACCAATATTAAATTTCAAAATATGTTATACTTTTACAATATGTGTAAGATATTTTTAAAACGCTTGGACGATTTTTCTTTTATGATCATGTACAATGTACTACAGACTTTTTAAGTAAACATTTCTTTTGTTGATCTTAATGCCATTGGCGGATCTTTCTGTCAAAACAACACACTGACAAATATGAATATGAGCAGCACAAAAATTACTACAGAAGAATACGATTCGGTAAGAACGAATTTTTAAATACCCTTTCGTTTAGAAAAGATGATTTTAGAGTGAGCAGAAAGAAGTTGTACAATAAAACACGGTTAAGACGAACTCCGCCGGACCAGACGAATTAGTTCCTTATGAACGCGATTTGTATTAACTGGAATAAAATTTACATTAACATTTTTTTATTTCCCACAAAAATAATTCTAATCTGTATACACTTTTTCGAAATTGTGACATTCTTTCATATGATTTTTTAAATAGGTAATTTAATTTAAGAAGATGTCTTTGTTTCGGTTCAAAGTTTATTAAAAAATTGAAAAGTATGCTAAATTTGGACAAGTTCGTATTAAAATGGAAAATTATACGATATTTTGTTTCTGTCAGAATAGTTCGTCTTAAGCGAGTTCGTTTTAACAGATATTTTTAACTTAAAATTGTTGACAAAATGTCGGGACTTTCAAATTAGTTCGTAATTGCCGAAAATATATAAATTTTAAGTACAAATTATTAGTTCTTTATAATTCTGGGTTTCTTTTTGTACAAAATTTTCGCCTGCATAAACTCAAAAAAATTTGACACTTACAACATGACAGTTGTTTGTGTAGTAATCAGTAGTAGTTGTTTTTAACTACGATTACACCCAGTCATAAATTGCCAGTGGTACAAATAATCAACCACTGACATAACACTGGCAAAGGACGAATTGTAAATAAATTTCTGGTATAAACACTTGTTTGAGAGTCTTTACCAGCATTTCCAAGAAGCGTTTTGCCAATATTTGTTTTACAATAAATACAGTGGTCTGAAAAAAAATCGCAAAGAATTGGCTGAGAGCACTATGCCAACGTGGTAAAAAAGTGTTTTCCCACTGCTATCCAGTCAGAAATTACCAGCGGCTCAAAAGTCTAACCACTGGTAGAGCATTTATTTTATTTAAAATCCCGGTAGGATCAACAAAATTATAAATGAATTTTTTGTAATTTTATTTAGAAAATCAAATTTTAGACCACATATTTTATTGTTTTGCCTACATTTTGCCAACATTAGAAATTTGGTTTATTTAGTGATTTACCGACACTTTTTGAACAGACGGACCTTTAGTGTAACGCACTCAAAAAACGTATTTAGAGTTACTACATGACAATTATTGTGTATAAATCAGTAGTTGTGGTTTTTAACCGCTATTACAGTTGTTTTCCTATGAAAATAATATAAACAACTATTATGATAGTTATTAAAAAAAAAAAAAACTGAAGCGGAATACTGTAGTTTTGTAACAGTCGCGGCAAGCATGAAGCAGTTATTTTAATAAACAACTACCAAAACAGTAATTCTGTAGTAAAAAGTTAATTTTGTTAAGTTATTTAAAAATAGAAGATTATGCCGAGTTTCTAAAAAGGCTTGTTTAGCTTATATTGTTATGATTGATATGTTCATAATATGCAAATAATAATTAGAAAATTTCATTGTATCTCCAATGCATTTTTTTTATAAAAATATATTTTTAAAATACCAAAAAATAGCTGTAAAGCAGTAGTTTTTCACCAATTTTTTCAGTTGCTTCACAATTTTTGTAGTAAAATATTGTCAGTTATTTTTACCACATTGTTAGTTGTTATTTTAAACTTTTTTATTTACTTTTCAACAGTTAAAAACAACTCAGTTTTTAGTTATTTTAACGGTAATTACATTTGTCGCATTTTTAACTGAATTTACAATTGTTTTAACTGTCATTTTCAGAAGATTTTTTCAAACCTTTTTTTTAAATATTTTGGCCATTCGCTATAAAATATTGAAAAACTGCAGTTTTAAAAATTTTATAAGTTGTTTCAAAATGTTAGTTATTTTGACTACTTTACATTGCTAATAACTTTTACTGAATTTGTTTGTTGTTCTTTTAACAGTTGAACAGTTAAAAATAACTATATTTTTAGTTATTATAGAATTAATAAGAAATGATTCCTTAGATGTTTAGAATCATAGTTTTCTAATCTAGGATAAATAAATGGTTGCACCATGTTACCAAATAAATGATGAACTTAAATAAGACAAGAGTATATATCTTCACCTAAAATCCAAAAAGGACGCAACTAACAAAAAAAAATCAAAATTGGATTTAATTGAGATTTTAGATAAAATTTCGTAAAATTTCAAATTATAATAATTGTGAAATGAACATAGTTTTCAATAATCGTAAAGATATTTATGTTAACTAGAAAGTGTTAATAGCTACACAAAGTAAGATTGAAGGTTTAGCTTGAAAAAAGCTTGTCTAAGGATATGCAGGATTCCAATAGGATACCTCTGAAGGACATCGTCTTAACTTGAAAACGTATGAACTGATTTTTATAAAAATTTGACAAAGATTATACTTAGCACCCGTAGAAAAGGCTTGGAATTTAATAAATATATATTGCAGTTGAGGTGCGTGTTCGCTCAATTTCCGTAAAGCGAAAAAACAAAAAGTGCAATTTTTGGACTGCAGTTTTATCTTGGCAAGATAAGATTCGCTTTAAAACTATTTTGGCCCATATCTCCTAAAGTAAGAAATGAAAGAAAAAATTTTGTTGGAGGAAAATATTGTTTATTTTTCGTGCTGAACACGTGGTAACAACAATTTTTTGAAAAAAGCTTAGGCCGGTTTGAGGGTTACTTGGATACTTAGTTTTAAATAGTTTTTAATTTATAATGTTTTTGTCTCTCCTGTAAAAATCTAAAAAGTATAGTAACGGCGTTTGAATTTTAGGGACGATATAAAATACCTTGTCATATAATGTTTATAAGAAAAATCTCTATATGATTAAGATGAAAACAAGCTATAAAAAAAGTTTGCTTAAGCCAAGTTTGAATATATGTGCGGATGTACTTCATGTCATAAATCTTAAACCTTGTTACTGTTATGCTTCTTATTTAGTTTTTGTATTTCTTTAAAACTAGTTGATCTAACATATACTTTAAGATGTTTATTAGGTTTTATGGACAATAATAAATAAGAAAAAAAGAAGAATAAGTATCACACACTACATTTGTTAAGTAACTCAAGAACGTTCCAAGCAAATAACTCTTGTCCAATAATGTATAGTACAAGTACTCGTATGTTCTGGGGTACATGTAATTGAGCTCAATATAGCAATAACAAAGATCAGT
Source organism: Delia radicum (assembly GCA_021234595.1). NCBI lineage: Eukaryota > Metazoa > Arthropoda > Insecta > Diptera > Anthomyiidae > Delia > Delia radicum. The sequence goes on along the minus strand of CM037853.1, from coordinate 235,736,352 downwards.
TGTTTTGTTGTTGGTCGTAAATGCACATGCTTTTACATGATGTTAATTATGGTGTTCTTTGTAGTTTTTTTTTTTTTATTTGTAGACTTAAAGCCTATGCATAATTAGTTGTGAGAAAAAAATTTTACTTTCAATGGATTAAAAATTTTTCTTATAATAATAAAGAAATTTTATTAAGGTCTAGATATAGACATTACTTAAGAAAGAATAAAATCAGGCAGAAAACGGAATAGTGTATTGGCTAATAGGAGTTAATAATGCTCAAAGGACGTACCCCAAAATTTAAATAATTTAAAAAGTCTAGGAATCTAATAACAATCTCTTAGAAAATTATGTAGGTAGAGTCAACTGCAATGGCAGTTAAAATAACTACATTTGCATTTAAATCAACTGCAATGTGTAGTTATTTTAACTGTTAAACATTAACAATCGAATGTAGTAAAAACAACTACAAATGTAGTTAAAACAACATTACCAGCATTTAAAAAAAATATAGTAATAACAAAACCTTTTTCTGTAAATATTCTTAATCGGATTTTATTATTTAATAAACACACTATTGTAAAACAATATTTACATAAAATATCACTTTGAATATTCACGCTTCACGCTATTTTTCCAAATCATTTCTCCCACAAGTCTGTCTTCAAAAGACGGAATATTGTTTCTTTGATTTCTTTTCGTCACATTGAATTAATATATAAATATTAAATAGCTTGAAGAAAATAAATACAACATTTAATAATATTCAAGTAACTAAATTTATATTTTCTATTCCAAATCTTTCCTTAATATTTTATATATTTAATAAATTTTACAGCGTTTTCATTTTATTTGTCTATCTTCTTTAACATTCTCTTTTACACTAAAGATAAAGAAAAATGTATAACAAACCGATTGTTGCAGACGCCATATTGGTTTTTTTGGTTTTGTATCGTTTTTTTTTTTTTATACGAACGACCCCGCCACTCACCCACCCTACCGACCGAGAGGGCTCGTCCCCATAACGTGGAGACCGCTAAACAAAAGGTCCCGAGCTTTGGCGGATTTTATACATACACACTCACTTTGTCAAAAAGTCGAAACAAACTGCATAAAATAACTGTTACCAAAATGCTTTAATTTTGGCTGGTTGTTTATAAAACCAACCCAAAAAACGTTAAAAATTATTTTCTTAGTAAAACAACTGCAATTGCATTTAAAAAACAATTACGCATTACTGCACAATAACTGTCATGTAGTAAATGTAGAACTTTTCTGGGTGTACTATACATTTTAAAAATTATTTTAAAAATATAATAAGTCTCTTTTTGTTCTCAATAAATTAAATTCAAAATCCGTTCTCTATCATTAAAATATATATTTTTATTTACCAACTCAACTCAATTAGACCCAAAATGTTAGATTTAACTTTTCTAAGCAAGACTTTAATTTTAATCAACCACAATCTCTTTCGATTAATACTAAATAACAGTTCAACCCAACGTTGTTATTAGGGTAACCAAACCAGCTCTAAAAACAACGTTTTAAGCGCTTAAAAAAAAACTCAAAAAAATAGTAAAAAAAAGCCGTTGAAATATAAAAATAAGTCGTTCATTTTAAAAAAATAAAACCGTTAAATTTCATAACTTTTTATTCAAATTGTTACCACAAATTAAATTTGTTTAAAATTAGTTCCTTGGAACTTCGTCAGTTAAGCAAAGGTATTAACGAAAATTGTTTTTTTCCGAAGCTTCAAATTTCAAATTGATTTATCAAAATATTATTTAATAAGCCAACAACATGTTACATTACTTTTTCCACTTTCATTTAAAAAAAAAATATCCTTCAAAATACCGATTGCTAAAAAAAAAAATAGCAAAACAACACTATTTTAAAAGAAAAAAGCTAATTGCTTATTTTGTGAATATTAGCTAAAATAAGCAAATATAAAAAATAAGCTATAAAAGCTCTAACAAATATAGAACGTGTACTTGATCAGAACGTGTACTTTAGTCTAAATAATTCTATCATTTCAAATAAAAAAACAAGATCTAGCTAATTTTTGGTTGCCCTAGTTTATTATTAACATTTTAAACAATTGTAAAATATTTGTTTTTATTTTTTGGGTTTTCCTCTATGTATTTATCTTCCACTTTTAGTATTTATCTTATTTTTCTTGCATTATGAAGCATTTTTGTTTTAATTATTACCATGGTTGAATTTATTATACTCTTTATTTTGAAAAACCTCTAACTAAATATTTTACAATTGTTATTTTGATTGTCCTGTTTTATTGTTATTATTTTTTTTTATTATTATAGTGCGTTTGAAGGTTTTTTTTTTCTCGTACCCTTATGAAATATCTTCACTGCTTTATGTTCAATTTGTTTTTTTTTTGCGGTAAAAATGTTAACCTATAGTATTTGAAGTTTTAATTGAACTTTGGGTTTTACAATATTTTATTGTTCTTATTCAAAATTGAAATAAAAGAAGGGTTTTATTTGTTGTCTTGGTTTGCCTTTTAAATTACTCACGTGGAACGTTGCAAAGATATTTACTTAAAAAAAATTTTTATGAATTAGAAAAAATTTTAAATTCTAAAATTTTATTGTGCGCCCGGTAGCTAGTTGGTAGCGTGCTGGCTTATCAGTGCGGGGGTCGTGGGTTCGATTCCCACCAGATGCACTGGTCTGTTTTCGCTACATCCGCGCCGAAAGCCATAGTAGCAGCTAGAGCTCGGTTAGGGAAATAGTATATAAATTGTAATTATATGATTATTAATTAATAAAAAAAAAAAATAAAAAATTATTCTTATAGAAAAGTAATCTTTTAATAATTGTATAATTGTATTGTATGAATTGTATTGTATGAAAGTGGTTTATCCATAGGAGCCTTTTTTTTTATTCAAAAATTACTCAGAAAGATATTTAAAAATATTCAATGGGCTGAAAATAACTCAATAAAGATACGTCCTAGATCCGCTGGACATTTTTTTCATTAAAAAATGTCTGTATTTTTCCTCTTTAAAGAGCCCTTTAGTGGAAATATTAGTAACCAAAGTTTAAAACTTTGACAGGATATAAATCATCAGTTGTTGATATTTAAAAAATTTCAATTTTGTATAGTTTTATTAAAAATAAAAATAATTTTTTTAAGTTAATGATTTTTTACGTTATATTAAATTTTTTTTCGAGTTTCGTTTGGAATTTGTATTGATCCCAGCCAGCAAATTTCGGAGCCCTAAAATTTATGATTGTTACATGACTCGGAAAAAAGATTATTTTCGTAGCCCAATCTAAAAGCATTCCTTAATGAAATTATTGCCTCAAAAAAATAAGTCAAAAATTAATCACAAAAGTAGGGGAATATTAATGATTTTGGAACAATCCAAAAATGCTCAAAAAAAAATATTCTTTTTGGAGCCAGACTAATTTTTTAAATTGTCAAATTGGGAACAAAAAACCTAATAATATAAAATGTTGGAATTGTTCGCGAATTTTGATCTATTTCGCTTTAAAAAACTAAACATATTGGCAGCTGTATTTAAATATTTTTTTTTATCAAGAACCATGCAAAATAATGGGACAAACAAAATTCAAGACAATTAATTAACGATTGTGTGAAGTTTGCAATGTAATTTTGTGTTTTATTGTTTAAATATATATAAGAGGCAGCATAATAATATTTACCTCGTATTTTTACATAATTTAAAGAAGCATAAAAAACTGTCGAAAAGAAACAAACATTTTACATTATTAGACGCAAAAGTGATTCAGAAAAGAATCAAATTAATGAGTGAAGTCTAAATTCATATTTTGACTCAAAAATGATTCTGAAAACTAAGGGTCCCAAAAATCAATGAATAGTTTTTTGGGACTCAAAAAACTCCAATTTATGGGGGAAATTTCGTTTGATATACTCATTTTTCTGAGTAATTTAAGTTCATAATGAAGGCTCTTTTGGATGAACCACTTTTATACAATAATTTCAATTTTTATATTGTTTTTCAGACCATTTTTGATTAATTTTTAGTCCGTTGGGATATGAATTTAAAACGATTTCCTTATAAAATTGAGTTTAGAATTTAAATCTTTTATTTTTATTTTATTAATGATAACCATATAATTACAAATTATATACTATTACCCTAACCCAGCACTAACTACTATAACTTTCGGCGCGTTTAGCGAAAACCGACCAGTGCCTCTGGTGGGAATCGAAACTACGACCCCGCACTGATAAGCCAGCATGCTACCAATTAGCCTACCGGGACGCACAAATTTAAATCTATTGTATAACAAAATTAGGTTATTCCTCCTATTTTTACAAGATTCAAATTGCATATTAAGGTAGACTTGATATAGGGTATCTAACGGTATATAAAACATCCGAAACAATATGATATTCAATGAATGACAAATAAAATTCATGGTTTATTTATGCAAGGTTTGATACATGTAGATTTTTTCGGTTGCACTAAACAAAAAACAAATTCATGACAAAGTTTTTGACAAAATACAAAACAATTATATAACGATTCATTTACACTCTATATTTATGTTGGAAAAATGTATAAAAGTTTTGAATATTTTGCGTTTTTATTGCAAGAACTTAATTGTATTTCAATTTAAAAGCTAATACGTAATCTTTAATGAAAGTTTAAGGACATTTGGTAAGATTAAGTGAATCAATGGTGTACATTTAAGGTTTGAAATGTTATTGTTCTGAGAAACGTCACAAATAACAGTTCTTGGTAATTGGTATATGATAAAACTGAATGTCTATATCTGTGAAAGAATCAGACTACAAATATTTTATTAAGTATAAAAATAAAATTTAATGTCTATTATTCAGTATAAAAATAATATACTTGGAGAAAGAATATGTCGGTTTCTTAGAAATTAAACTTTGTAATGTTTATAGCCTAATCGTGCCCTCTACTGGAGGTATAAGCAACTAAAATTCCATTCAAGAAAATTAAATTTTTATGCGTTTTATGACATAATATTGTGAAAAAATTTTAATTATTTTCTTCGCAAAAATTTTTTTAGGATTTTTTTTTTTAAAATTTTATGTTCAAACATTTTTTAAATCTTATTTGTATGGTAAATTTAGAGGTACCTTTACATTTTGACTCGTAACTTTTGAACCGCTGGAGTGGTTTTTCTCATTTTTATTTCGGGAAAATGTATATCAATCTGTATAAAAATAAATATTTCGTTTTCTTGCCGTGATCACCATTTCAAACAGACAGACGGACATCGCTAAATCGTGTTAAAACTGAGTAAGGATCAAGAAATATATTCTTTGTCTAGTCTTAGACCTATAGTCGTTATACCCCACATACAATATAGTATGTGTAGTAGGCCGGGTCGATTTGTATGGAGGCAAAAAAAAATAAGAAACTTTGCCAAAGAAACCATACCTCTAAAACGAATTCTGATGTCCCGACTTTTGACCAGTAAGGTCAAATTTTGAAAAATCCCACTTTGACCCATTTAGAGTGCCCCAATCGAATCCAACCCAATCGAATATAATTTATACATTCATCTGCTAGAGCGTCTTCCGGAGAAGAAATAGAGACCCTAACCTTGGAAAGACTCCTCCTACTTTCTGAAATATCTCTATCCCGAGATTTGTACATTTTGCTATAAAAACACGGCTAAAAAGGCCCTCTTTCAACTTAAATTTTAACCCCTTAACGGTCACCTAGAATGATGATTTATGCATTAATCTGCTAGCGCGTCTCCCGGAGAAGAAGTAGCTTCCATAATCTTGTAGAGATTCCTCCTACTTTCTGAAATATCAAAGTGGGCTTTTCAAATTTGACCCTACGGGTCAAAAGTCGGGACATCAGAATTCGTTTTAGAGGTATGGTTCCTTCGGCAAAGTTTCTTATTTGATCCCTAGAATACGATTTCCTTGAACGTTGAGCGATTTTTAAATCGACCCGCCCTAATGTGGAGGGTATAAAAATTATTTTAGGAGGTCCAAATACATAATAAAAAATAGCAGTTCGACTGTCTTATTTTTGTTGTAAACTACCCAGGAAAACTTTGGTTATGGGTGCGATAAATACTGCATTAACTTGTAATGTGTACTCCTTACATGTATCATTATTTTCCAACAAAAAGTAATAATGCATTATGTAACCGACAATGGGTTACATAATGCATTAGTTTGTAATGAATACTCCTTACCTCTAGCATTATTTCGAACATTGAGTAATAAGTTACCGATAATTTGAACAGTCATTGATTACCTTGTAATGATACCTCATTACCTTTTACATTATTTTTAACATAAAATAATGACTTACATAGCATAAATTACATAATGCATGACTTATTAACGTAAAGTAATTACTAAAATTATTTTTAAAAATCTATTTATAGACACATTACTTTGTGATTTTTGTAAGCATGAGTGTAAGATGTATATTTTTGATATCACCAACGAAACCACGAA